>JAYESA010000005.1:277937412-278662412 GCA_036927795.1 Iris macrosiphon
AGCAAAGCGTAAGGACGTCACTAAACGTCGCTAGTATTGATAAATAAAAAATCAGATAGTTTAGCGACGTCATTAGCGACGCGTATGGACGTCACTGAACATCACTAAACGTCGCTAATATTAAAAAATAAAAAATAGAAATAACTGAATGCCTACAATATTACAGTATAGCATGCCTGCAGTATCACATTTCAAATAAATAGACAGACCCGGAGTAACCCTCTGTTGAATTCCCTCAGTTTGTCAACCCCTTCGGTGGAACACTCAACACCGATACTTTCACACAACAACAATGATGAAATAAATCAATAAAAAGATGACTCTAAGGCCCGAATGTAGTCACACAATATCCAGCCACACAATAAAAATATACAAATAATTCACACAATAAAAGTCTACAAATAATAAGTACAAACTTCCATGAATGGACCAATATACACATATAAAATAAAACTACTACTGATTAGGAGGAGTACCCGCGTCGAATCTGATATAATAGCGCATCAAACTGCTCCTGTGTAAGGATAAAGGAACCCGATGCAGTAGTCGATGTAGATGATGATGCAGGCAGACCAGGAGGATGTCGCTGCTCCAACTATGTCAGTCGAGCGTCACAAGTGTCCATGAGAGATAACAACCTCGTAGTATTATGCTCCACTCGCTTGCCCATCTAAAGATGTGACGCCTGCTTCCTCGATAGCGTAGCGCCCACAATCTCTACTCGCTTGTTCATCTCAATATGTGACGCCTGGATCCTCGATAGTATAACACCCACGGTCAACTGTGAATTCTGCAGCGATGTCACGTTGCGCTCTGTCGATGTGGCTAGATCCCTTAGCTCCATGATGCTACGCTCCAGCGATTCAAAATGTGATATGAGCGTCGTATCGTCCATCTGCGGCTACGGCTGCACCATAATCCTCTACATCAACTCGTCATGCAGGGATGCGATCTGAAGTTCAACTCTCTACTAGGCTCGCTGTGACTCCTGGAAAGGCTGTGGGATATGCACATCGACAGAGAGTGTCCTAGAGGACTGTGACGTAACATATGGCCATAGGATTCCGTACAATAGTAGGTACCCATATGCAGACCACCAACGACTCTCATCTATAGCTCATCATCCGACGGAGCTGGGTGGGCCGGGGGTTGCGAGGAACTAGAATCATTCCAAACTTGTGAGAGGTACGAGAACTCCAGGCCCGACTAGAATCATTGGGCAATCGAGACACACTACCCGAGCTCGGGATCCTAATACTGTATCCCCTAGAGTTGAGAGATGTACCATACCTGCCTAAAGTACTCTACTCTAGTAGAATATTCGCGTTTAGAAAAGTTCTCTTGATCAAGAGAAATAGCAAAAGTGCTCGACCATGCTTCTTGTTCAAAGTATTCCAAACTTGTCATTTTGGAAACTTTGAAAAGGGTCTTGTAGAAGCATAAAAATTCTAGATTTATGTGTCTAACAAACATGAGCCCCAAGATTGACTCAGAAGAAATCAGGCCACAAAATGACTATGCGGCCTAGAAAAATAGCTACCTTGCGCCAATAGTAATCAAAGGCCATGCGCCGTAGTGATCAAGCCCCTGACGCCATAATGATCCAGTAACATGTGCCAACTGCTTCATAACTAGTATTTTCGTGTGCCATCATTTCCATGTGCTACTATGTAACTAGTGTTCCCATGCACCAACAGTACCATACACCATAAAGTAACTAGTGTCCGTATGCACTAGCAGTACCATGCACCACTAATCCCTCAAGCATCTAGTCGCCCTAATATTGGCTACATAAAGGCCTGACATAAAGATTATTTCTGACACAGAATCCTAACAAAAAGAAATTTCTGAACGCCTTGAAATATGTGAGCACGCTAAACGATAGATCCTCATGTCAGCATCAACATTACTTCTGACAAGCGTGCAGCACCACATGTGCGAGGCCACATGCGTCCCAGAATCCATGCATCTCTGGCCACATGCGTTCCAAACTCAATGCATTACATGTGTCTCTGGCCCCATACTATCACGATCCACACCCAAAAATTGGGTATGAGTCGTGGGTTCGTCCAGCCTACGCTGCAGCGTCGGTGGTAGGACGCTGTAAAGGTCCACAATACTATCTAACAACTCACGTAAGATATATATATATATATATATATATATATACAACGTGTCAATGGTAACTCAACTCCAAAAATGAGGACAAGATGAACATATAGTATCAATACTCAATCACCAAAATAGAGACAGATAATGACATGATATCATAAACAACAGAAAATCATAAGTCATATCATTAACAAGTCTAGAGTTAACAATAAATATAAATTGTCTCAATGTAATCAACATGCCATAGTCTAATGCTGGAGACATATCTCGTACAATAAATACTAGCTAATAGTCTGCTATAGCTTGGTGTGTCTCCTCGACAATTGGTGCATGATCGTAATAGGCTAACGGTTCTACCTCAGCAAGCTCTCTGTCCTGCAGTCCATAATAAATAGGACACCAATCCTCTAAATAGTCATGTGAAAAAAAAATCCAGTCAGGATTAGAGCAAAGTACAATACTATGAAAGCAGTTTCATATACATGGTAGAGAATATATAACGGCAATAGAAAATAATAAAAGATGCACATGTACAATGAAATAAAAAATACAGCTGAACTAGGTATATAAACACAAGAATATCTGGAAAGATAGATTCAAGAAACATGAGGTGAATTGTAACAAGAGAACTATTGCTACTATCTAAGTGATTTAGAGTACAATTTCATTATGTGATCGGGTTGGGTTGCACAAGTCTATACTATGGTAACTCAATTATATGTGTATCGTATAATTGGCATGCATACGAATAAGCTAAATATTTTATAACATAACCAACTCTACTCCCCCGCCCCGACTAATATTCATGGATCAAATAATGACATATTATGCACACGAATATAATATGAGCATATGGAGCACACGAATAGATACAAGCATAAGGAATACCCGAAGAACACGATAAAGTACATGTGTAAGGAGTATCTGATGCACACGTCAAATAAATAATATCTTCGGACTCGATCCATATAATACCAGCCCGTGTAATCATGGTGTCAGAATCAAGTAAAATAGATCCAGAACATGTGATATATATACACTATCAAGTACTAAAAACTAACAGAGAAATATACTCGCCTGAGGTCCTAAGCAAATGACACGAAATAGTGTCTGAACTAGTGTCACACAAACCTATATATGAAATATATTATCATTTGGTGCATTAAAGGGATAAACAAGTTTTAAATAAGTTAAAATGGGGTTTCAAGGTCATATCTAGTCAAACTAGACTAAACTAGGTCAATCTCTTGATATTAGGTTCATACCTATCTTCTAGGTTAATACTTAACTAATACTTACTCTATCTAGATAACTAACTAATACTTAGGATTTTATACTAATATAACACTAACTTCCTACTATAATAACTGATATACTAATGACTGATACTAACTTACACTATATACTAGTTGATATCTTATACACACTATACCAAGTGACAACTCTAACTGATAACACTAATTGGTAACAGCATACTTTAACTAATTAGTAACAGATATCTAACTAACACTGATACTTTATTACCTTGGTATCAGGTACTGTGATGTACTTATACTAACTACCCAACACTTTCCTTGTACTCAAACACAACAGACATCAACCTATAACAGACTTCACACTTACTCATGAGTTTACTCATTCAACCAATACAGCAACCCTCCTTATAAAACTAACTGGTATATTAACTAACCTATACTAACCAAATCAGTTATATGCTACTGATACATTAACTAACTTTCCCTCCTATAGGATACACTATAGGCAACATATGATACTTCTCATAACTAACCACTCTAGCATCAATAATACTACCAACTAATACTAACTGATCTCATATCCTAACTTAAAATAATACCTATACTAACTGCTACTACTAATGTTCCAACACTAACAATGGGTTTCCTGGATACCCCAATCCATACTTACCTGCGTAGTAGTGCACTGAAATCGAACCCATGCCCTAAACTCTCTCCCTGGCCTGCTGCATACACCTGTTATGTTTTTTCCTATTTGCAATGGCTTAAAACTATAACTGCAACTGCTGCCCCTATAGTTGTACTGCATTTGATGCTGCCACTCCTCCTAATCACTTGCTGCACATACACCCAGGCATGGGTGAACACTGTGCACTGTCCAGACCAACTAACCCTCTTCCCTTGCTACTACTACTCAACCTAAGTACTCTAATGCAGCTGCAGACCCGACCCTTCACCCCTCATCCAACACACCATAGAATACATACTCATCCCAAATATGATACCCAGGAATCAAGAGGTATTAGCACACTCACTAATGCCTGTTACACACGGACACTGACACAGGTACACTCAAATCCTGATGCACACTGATCCCTTCCCTTTATACCCAATTAGCACACTCGATACACTCGTACAGACATCAATCCTCTTCATTGATGCTAGACCCGACCCCCTTAACTCATCTACCAACTGCTGCTGTTAAGTGGTACAGCAGTGCACTTGCAATGATGTGACTGCTGTCTACTGAAATAGCTACTGCTTCAGTTCAAAAAATACCCCTTCCGTGCAATCTGATAAACCATTGATACACTCAAGTTCAAACCCAAGCCAATATTACTCCTACTCTTTACCAACTTCCCAATACACTGCCCATTATCACCCAATTGCATGAGCAATTTCTTGTTGCCTTGCCTGACTCCTTAGTTGGTCTCCATTGTTATACACATCAGTCATTACACACACACATGCTTTCCCTTGTCACATTGCCCGACTCCCTCTCAAACCACAGTCTATATACATACACTGGTACACAAATGCACACACACACACACACACACACACACACACACACACACACATAGTGAGCTCCCCTCTTCACCACACACAACCTAATTTCCGCAACACCCCTTATACATATATTCACTATATATATACACACCCACATATATCATATATATATATATATATATATATATATATATATATATATATATATATATATATATATATATAACACATATACTATAGAACATTAAATCAAACACTTAACATACAATGGTATGATACACTATGATATGCACTCAAATAACCATTCCATGTGATATCACTCCTCAAAATATATCATACACACCCTAGTATACCAAATAAAATATGAAATAGTGAGGAATGAGCCACTAGGCATTCCATCAAACACTTGGTGTGCCATCTTGGAGTTTCTCCAAATGGTCACAAAACTCAATGTAACTTCCTCCATGGGCCTCCGATGGACCTAGTTCTTCTTCTTATGGGTAATCTTAAACCAAGGGAGGGTTCCTATGGATTTATTTTACTATTCAAATTTGAAATGACAAGGAAAAATAAGATTTTTACCTATTGGGAGATAGATTCCCAATGTGGTTCCTCCAATGAGCACAAGAGTGAGGAATAAGCACCAATATCTAGCCAAACTCCTCTTTCTCAAGTCTCTTGCTTCCTCAAGCTTCTAGCTCTCCTTGGGGATACAAATGAGAGGGATTGGGATTGATTTAGAGAAATTTGGTTAAGGAATAAATCCTTGGAGGTAAGAACTCAACTTAAGAATTTTTTTTATGAAAAACTAGTGAAGAAGAGGGGGCTCCCTCCTCCTAAATAGGGCCGACCAAATGTAGGTTAGGGCTGGTCTATGTAAAATGTTCAAATTATCCTCCAAGGGTTGTCATGAATAGTTTTTCTAAAGAGGGTTTAACTAATGAAGGTTCTAATATTAATGAATGAGGATTCTAATTATTCCCTCTATTTTAACCAAACTAATTTATTGGGTTACTCTATTTGTCATAACAAGTCTTGTTGTGTTCATTAGCAACTAGTCTAACTAAGGGGCTAATCATTCTCCAACCTCTATACTAATTAATTATATATAACAATCATACCAATTATTATTTAAATCTATAAATATAATACTAATGACATAAATACTCCTATCCTACGAAAAGTGATAGTTACAAATACGTTCTTGATTTTATGCATTCCATGCATCTTTGGCCCCAAGTGTTCGAGACTCTATGCGTTCCATACATCTCTGGCCCTATGCGTTCCAGATTCTATGTGTTCCAGGTATTCCATGTTCTATGACTCCATGCATCCCACGTGGCATGGTTCCCTGAGATGAAGTCTTTCTGTTGCGACTGATGTAATTCTCTCCAACTAAATGCGGGCCACGTGTCAAGCTGACCAAGTCACAAAAATAAAAGACGAGAACTGTCCAGATCTTCAGCAACAACAAATTGCAATAAACGTCCACGTGGCAGCTCAACCTAGACTCAACTATATCCTGGTAAAGATATATATGTGGCAGCCTGCCCATAGTATGCGTCTACAGTTGCAACTGTATTCTGTTGAAGAAGCCTCATGCGGCCACCAAACAGAAGAACTTTCGGCACTAATAGCCCATCATCATTATGGATATAAATAGGAGAAACTTAGACATTCCAAGGTCTAGTTTTTCTGCTTCAGATACCATACCCCTCCAAGCGAGCTACTTACGTGCACACAAGCTCAAGGAGGAGAGAAGAGAAGAGATCATCCCTTATCCCGTTGTCGGACCATCATCGAATTAAAAGAGTCACTGCAGTATTTGATCTCCATCGTTACATTACGCAGATCAAAAATATTGTACTTAGATTTTTGTCTATGAATTTTTTGTACTTTTTGTTTATTTTTAAACAAAATTTTCATAAACTTACTTCAATAAAAGAAAGGTGGCAACGTTGTTGGAGACATTCCTTATCCTCTGATGAAAAGGTCGTGACGCATTCTAACGCGTCCAAGCTGGGTTCGACCCAGAGGATGCTAGTTGTACGCTTCGACCAGCTAGCCTTTGAGGAAATACTTTCTGAGGGCAGTGCTTCTCTAACGCTGGCAAAGCCTAAGAAGATCCACAGGACATGGGTTGTAAAGGAAACTGTGTCTTACCTGTAAAACCCCTATTTCAAAAAAAATCGTATATACCCTTTTTATTTATTATTTATTAATTTAATTATAGTAATAAGTGGCTAAATAGGAGAAATAGATTTTTATTTTAGGTGTTCGGGCACTTAGAGGATTTATGGAACCATCAGAAATTTTTCGGAATTTATTCCATGTAGGAGACCCCTTGATCAGTTGCTAGCCTAACGGTGTGCATTATTCTAATCTATAAATTTTCTTATGAGTATATATATATATATATATATATATATATATATATATATATATATATATATATATATATATATATATATATATTTAAGAAGAAGAAAAGAAAAGAATTATTAAATAATAATAACAAAACTAATAAACTTACTAATAACCAAAGCACAGCCAACTATTCCTAAAGCAAACCAAATGGAAACAATTCCCATTTGCAACACCACTTAGCAAACTGGCTGTGAGCAACGCCCCCCCCCCCCTTTAGAATTCCACAGCGCCCCCTTGCGGACCCGCCTCCATCCCTTTCTCTCTCCCTATCCTATATATATATATATATATATATATATATATATATATATATATATATATATTTCATAAAACCCTAATCTAAAATCTACAGACCCTCCTCTTCTCATCTAAAGCAGCCACCGCAGCCAGAGAACCCCGCCAGGCCGTCCAAACAAATTCCGACGACCCCGACCCCGCGCACTGCAGATTCCCACACGAGGTATCTTTGTTCCGGAGTTGCTTCCCGTCGACTCGCTCAACCAAACGCCGTTCCGTCTTCACCGGTATGCTCACCCCTTAACCCTCTCCCATATCTGTATGATAGTAGACCTCGAACAACGTGTACCCATAGGCAAAAATAGCGTCCAAGTTGGCGCAAGCAGACCCAATTCTGGGATCGCAGGAAACTGCGGTGACCACCCATGTTGCCGAGTTCGCATCTCCCACCACAGAGATCCAAATTCGGTGATTCTTTTTTATATGTGTAGAACACTTAACTTAGTTTATTTTTTGTTAAATAATCCTAGATTATTAACTGTTGTGGACAGAATTAAATTCGTCACAAAACCCCGCGAACCCACTTTTTTCCAGAATTCTAAAAGTTGTGAAACGGAGCACGCCCCGCAAAACGGGACCGCCCCGTCATGTACCAAGTGTACCGAACGGTGAACGCAGCATAATCGGAGATGTAAAAATTTGTGGAAACTGATTCGGACGCGTGTGGGCGCCGGAATCAGGCCGTATCCGCGGACACACCCCGTGTCACAATTTTTGTGGAACTCGCGCATATTTTGTGCACCATTGTCAGATTGCGACGAAACTAGCGCCACTGGACTCGTGGTAACGCGTGGGTCCTGTGACCCAATTTTTAAGCAATTCTGAGATGGTTGACCAAAACGCCAAATAGCGGGCCCTACAGTTGACTTTTTGGACAAAATTATGTTCGGCCCATCGAAATCCATATTTTGACATACTGTTGGGTTTGTATTGACATTTAGAGTTGTTTGACCTATAGTTTGTCCCATTTAGAGACTGTTACCCTTGGCACGCTTTTCGGTACAAAGTGGGCCACATGTGGACCCCACTTTTATCCAAAATGACCGTTTTGCCCCTATGTCCAAATTGGACAAAAGGGAAGTACTTTTTAGCTATTTTGCTTATTCTGGAAATGTTGGTGATATTTATTTCAGCATCCGGAGACATTTGTTCTGCGGCCATAGCTTTTGATCATGTGCGTTTGACTTCTGGACAGTACACCTTGCAGCTTTCTTACCAGCAAGATACCTTGTCAAATTATTTATAGTATTTTACATGCTTAGTATATTTCTGTATATTTATTACAATTTTGTTTATTTATTGCATGTGTAGTTTCTTTCAGTCATTACTATATATTAGATATGTTGACACACACTTGACACTTAGTATCATAGAGGACAATCATTAGGCGTATGGGCTTTTAACCACTCTGGTAAACCATAGTCACTAGCACGCACTATGGTGGTCATGTCCGATGGTCGCTACCCCAGAGGTATGTCGATTGATGGAGTCTGAGGGTCGCTACCCCAGAGGTATGTCGGCTGATGATGTCCACTGACGAGCATATGAGTTGTGAGGATTAGATCGAGTAGCCTACCCATACCTATACGTCGAAAAGTTATCCTCATTTGCATTCATATAGATTATCTTGTACAGTGTACTTATTTATTTTCAAATTATATGCATGTTTACTGTATTCAAGTTGGCTCGCTTTTCTGTATCTTGTTACGTCCCTCTGAGGACCTGGTCCTCAGTCAGGTGTATCTACTCTTGAGTATTTGCAGGAGTACGGGCCTGGACCTGACGCATTAGTCTTACCTTCTGAGCATCTTTGAGTACATCTAGCGATGGATTCTTTTTAGCTGATACACTTCTGTCTTCATATTATTTTATATTGGAGACTTTATACTCCTCTCTCATTTTAGTTTTGGATATAGTCATTGGTAGTGGATTTGTCTCCACCCGACTATTATTTTGGATATTTTAGACTCCTTATTCTAGTTTAGTATTTCTTTTCTATGACTTATTGTGTGGATGAGATTAGCATATCTGTGACTTGTGACATTATATATACCACATGTGAGTTTATATTCATATTACAGCGTACGTATAGGTTATGTTTTCCATATATTGGAGTTGTCATATCCATGCGGCTGGCATGCTTACGTGTTCTAGTCCTACGTATTATTGGGACTGGGGCGTGACATATTTTTGTGGTGGCCCATGCAGGTCGAGTTAGCCGTTTCGGTTACGTCACTGTACCGAGCGGGCCTGCACCTAGGATTAGAATTTTAGATCTCATCCACACTTGACTATAACTTACCTTCCTTCCAACATATCCTACTTAAGTGCTTGCATCTTGCTTGATTCATGTACTCTTCTTAATCCTTCGTCCATCTCTTGCAGAGAGATGAATTTGCATAACGGGGATGCCGCCACCGGGGACAACACGTCTCCAGGGGACGACGACCAATCATCCGGAGTGACCTCAACGACACCTCTTCTTCCCGGGTCGGATGGACTGACTAGCAATCCAACTCCATCAACTCCTTCCACGATACCTAATGGGACTTTTCCTGCCCCACTAGCACCGCAAGATGGCCAAGCGCAGCTGTTCCAATTCTTTCAGATGATAATCCAGGAACATAGGCAGCAAACAGCAGAGCAGAGGCTAGAATTTCTGGCAGCACTTGAGAGAATGGCTGCACTAGCCCCTGAACCAACCCATGCACTAGTTTCAGTACCACAAGCTCGGGTTGGTTCAGTCAAGGACTTTGTGCAGATGGGCCCTAAGCCATATAAGGGCAATGAGAGCCCAGAGGAGACCACGAACTGGATTGCCAATACCAAGAAGTTGTTAGAGGCATCACAATTACCTTCTGACCTATGGCTGATAGGAGTAAGGACTCAGTTAGAAGACAACGCGCATCACTGGTGGGAATCAATGGAGCGCCAGTTGGGTATGCGTCAGACTTGGGAACAATTCTTGGAATGCTTTGAGAGGAAGTACTTCCTGGATACTGTAAGGGACGCATTGTACGATCAGTTCCTCCATCTAGAGCAAGGGGACAAGACGGTTGATGAGTATGACGCAGAGTTTAGTCGTCTTAGTAAGTATGGCACAGTCCTAATACCTAATGACTTAGAGAAGGCTAAGAGGTTTCACCGTGGGCTGACTCGGGAGCTCCAGCACTACACTAGCTCACAGTCCCGGATCTCTTATGCCGAGTTATTGACAGAGGCCAGGATCCAGGAGGCCATCAGCAAAGGCAACAGAATTCAATAGAGAATTTATCAGGGACCAATAAGGACACAGCAAGGAGGACCCATTAGACACCCTTTGACACGCCAGCAACCAGATAGTGCTGCACCATATCCAACCAAGGAGCTCCGTACTTGTCACTATTGTGGAAGGATAGGTCATATTCTAAGAGACTGTCATCGTCGATTGGGACTGTGCATGGTATGTGGATCAAGTCACCATCAAGCTCGAGAATTTCCTCAGCAGAACCCAGGGTCTGTGGCATTAAAATCAAGAATAACGCATACACCCTCAAGTATAGAAGACCAAAGGGACCCACCACTGCTTCTACAGTCTGCACAAATGGAGGGGACTAGACCCCAGTTGATCAATCAAGGACAAGGCCAAGCACTCATTATGACAAGAATGGGAGAGCAGACACAGGAAGCCGTAGATACAGGTACGACCTTTTAGTTATAACTGTCCTTGCATACTTATAACCCCATTGTGACACAAGATCTTAGATGTATAAATAGATGTAGAATTATATATATGGTAGCTTAGCAATTATGAGGATGTATGTATATTTTACCCAGGTGGCATACACGTGATGCTAATGGATGACGTGAGTAGCAGTAGTAGTATTCTTCCCCTATCCTTATCTCGCCCTCTTGGGTGACTCATCTCCTCCTTTTATATTCATTCCTTATCTCGTGCATAACTCTTCCTATCATAGTCGTATCTTTCATGCCATTATGAATTGTTTGATATCAACCTCACCCCTATTTTGTTAGTTAAACATAAATGTGTTAGTAATGCTTGATAACTAAGGATGAGTTCTTAATATGTATATGCACTATAGCAATATATGTATTCTTTATTAGTTTAACCCTTAAGTAGCACCATGTAGCCTAGTAGAAATTGTTAGATCACTTGAGCTAGATCAAAGCCCTAATAGTTAGTCAAGACCTTAAGTGTCTCCCTAAAAACTTAGACTATGCCTAGGAAAGAGTTGAAGGCACTTGGTACGAACTGATGACTATGAAAAATCGCTGGCGAGGTAGTGACAGTTGCAGCCAGACGATTATGGTAGAGTAGTCGAATTACTTGCAGCCATATTGGCCAGGTGGCGTGGCAGTATTAGACTATGATACTTGACGGTTATGGAAAAAGTCATAGTTATAAGATTCTAGACAGGTATTCCAAGATTTTCGACCCATTAAAATATATTTGCCTTACAAACATAGACAATAGCTTCAAAGAAGGTGACCACTAGTAGAATTCTTGTAAGTTGGGTAGTGTAGACGAGTTAGAGGATGATAAAATAGTGTATGGACAATAGATGAGGAAGTGTTAGAATGGCAGACCATGAGTTTTAGGAGTCCTGCTAGATACCAATGTAGTGTAGTAGCTATAGTTATCCTTATGAATATGGGTTAGTGTCAATTTCGAGGACAAAATTTTTGTAAGTTGGGTAGAATGTAAAACTCCTATTTCAAAAAAAAATCGTATATACCCTTTTTATTTATTAATTATTATTTTAATTGTAGTAATTAGTGGCTAAATAGGAGAAATAGATTTTTAATAATTTTTATTTTAGGTGTTCGGGCACTTAGAGGATTTATGGAGCCATCAGAAATTTTTTGGAATTTATTCCATGTAGGAGACCCCTTGAGCAGTTGCTAGCCTAACGGTGTGCATTATTCTAATCTATAAATTTTCTTATAAGTATATATATATATATATATATATATATATATATATATATATATATATATATATATATATATATATATATATATATATTTAAGAAGAAGAAAAGAAAAGAATTATTAAATAATCATTAACTAATAATAATAACAAAACTAATAAACTTACTAATAACCAAAGCACAGCCAACTATTTCTAAAGCAAACCAAAAGGAAACAATTCCCATTTGCAACACCACTTAGCAAACTGGCTGTGAGCAACGCCCCCCCTTTAGAATTCCACAGCGCCCCCTTGCGGACCCGCCTCCATCCCTTTCTCTCTCCCTATCCTCCTATATATATATACATACATATATATATATATATATATATATATATATATATATATATATATATATATATATATATATATATTTATCTTTCATAAAACCCTAACCTAAAATCTCCAGACCCTCCTCTTCTCATCTAGAGCCGCCACCGCAGCCAGAGAACCCCGCCAGGCCGTCCAAACCAATCCCGACGACCCCGATCCTGCGCACTGCAGATTCCCACACGAGGTACCTTTGTTCCGGAGTTGCTTCCCGTCGACTCGCTCAACCAAATGCCATTCCGTCTTCACTGGTGATGCTCACCCCTTAACCCTCTCCCATATCTGTATGATAGCATACCTCGAACAACGTGTACCCATAGTCGAAAACAGCGTCCAAGTTGGCATAAGCAGACCCAATTCTGGGATCACAGAAAACTGCGGTGACCACCCATGTTGCCGAGTTCGTATCTCCCACCAGAGAGATCCGAATTTGGTAATTCTTTTTGATATGTGTAGAACACTTGACCTATTTTATTTTCTGTTAAATAATCCTAGATTATTAACTGTTGTGGACAGAATTAAATTCGTCACAAAACCTCGTGAACCCACTTTTTTCCAAAATTCTAAAAGTTGTGAAACGGAGCGCGCCCCACCAAACGGGACCGCCCCGTCATGTACCAAGTATACCGAATGGTGTATACAGCGTAACTGGAGACGTAAAAATTCGTAAAAACTGATTCAGACGCGTGTGCGCGCCAGAATCAGGCCGTATCTGCGGACACACCCCGTGTGGCAACTTTTGTGGAACTCGAGCGTATTTTGTGCACGCTTGCCAGATTGCGACAAAACTTGTGCCACTGGACTCGTGGTAACTCGCTGGTCCTGTGACCCAATTTTCATGCAATTCTGAGATGGTTGACCAAATCGCCAATTGGCGGGCCCTACAGTTGACTTTTTGGACAAAATTGTGTTCGGCCCATCGGAATCCATATTTGGACATACCGTTGGGTTCGTATTGACATTTAGAGTTGTTTGACCTATAGTTTGTCCCATTTAGAGACTGTTACCCTTGGCACGCTTTTCGGTGCAAAGTGGGCCACATGTGGACCCCACTTTTACCCAAAATTACCGTTTTGCCCCTGTATCCAAATTGGACGAAAGGAAAGTTCTTTTTAGCTATTTTGCTTATTCTGGGAACGTTGGTGATGTTTATTTCAACATCCGGAGACATTTTTTCTGCGGCCATAGCTTTTGATCCTGTGCGTTTGACTTATGTGCAGTACACCTTGCAGCTTTCTTACCAGGCAAGATACCTTGCCAAATTATTTACAGTATTTTACATGCTTAATATATTTCTATATATTTATTATAATTCTGTTTATTTATTGCATGTGTAGTTCCTTTTAGTCATTACTATATATTAGATATGTTGACACACACTTGACACTTAGTATCATAGAGGACAATCATTAGGCGTATGGGCTTTTAACCACTCTGGTAAACCATAGTCACTAGCACGCACTATGGTGGTCGTGTCCAATGGTCGCTACCCCAGAGGTATGTCGATTGATGGAGTCTGAGGGTCGCTACCCCAGAGGTATGTCGGCTGATGATGTCCACTGACGAGCGTACGAGTTATGAGTATTAGATCGAGTAGCCTACCCATGTCCATACGTCGAAAAGTTGTCCTCATTTGCATTCATATAGATTATCTTGTACAGCATACTTATTTATTTTCAAATTATATGCATGTTTACTGTATTCAAGTTGGCTCGCTTTTCTGTATCTTGTTACGTCACTCTGAGGACCTGGTCCTTTGCCAGGTGTATCTACTCTTGAGTATTTGCAGGAGTACAGGCCTGGACCTAACGCATTACTTTCTGCCGAGGAGGTCTTACCTTCTGAGCATCTTTGAGTACATCTAGCGATGGATTCTTTTAAGCTAATACACTTCTGTCTTCACATTATTTTATATTAGAGACTTTATACTCCTCTCTCATTTTAGTTTTGGATATAGTCATTGGTAGTGGATTTGTCTCCACCCGACTATTATTTTGGATATTTCAGACTCCTTATTTTAGTTTAGTATTTCTTTTCTATGACTTGTTGTGTAGATGAGATTAGCATATCTGTGACTTGTGACATTATATATACCACATGTGAGTTTATATTCATATTACAGCATACGTATAGGTTATGGTTTCCATATATTGGAGTTGCCATATCCATGCGGCTGGCATGCTTACGTGTTCTAGTCCTACGTATTATTGGGACTGGGGCGTGACATTACCCAACTGCGGAGTAGGTGTTCCCCGTCTCTCTTCCTGCCCAATGGACTCACATTATGCATCCATACGAGCTGAAGCCTTTCATGCACAAGCCACTTCTGACAAGGAAGGTGCTCAGCACATGAGCTCTGGCAAAAGAAAATACTATAATGCTAGGAGTTCGAGTGCTAAGACATGTTCCATGCGGCAACGTCAAAGGCCACAAAAGGAGGACTATGCGGCACCGGTCGGTAGCCGCAACCAGATGGCCACATGCGGCCAGGACTATAACAGAAGTTTTGTCTTCGACCTAATCTCATGCAACGCTGAATCCATGCACCATGCTGAGAAAGGCAAAGATGTAAACTTGGACTCTTCATACTATGCACCGGCGCATGCTAGGAAGAAGAAGTCTATAGAAATGCGAGCTCGCCAAGATCAAGCAATTGTTCATACGACCGACCATCAGTAGACGCCGCTAACTATAATATGTGCCCCTTACAAAAACTTGTACAAAATTGACCCATGCGTCCAGCCCGCAGTTGCAATTGGACAAGGTCAGTTTAAAGAGTATTCTATTAGCAACATGGGAAAAGGTCTTATACGAACCCCAGGTCAGGAAGCAAAGTCAACACCTACGTACCTATGTGCTCGATATACCCGGGCTCATAAGGAGGGTGCAAAGGTGAATCATCCCTCGATCAACTTGTGCACCGTGATCATTCACAAGTGAAAAGCGAGAGAAAAAACTACGGCATATGAAGTATCCTCCCCAGGGCATCACTGTGCCAACATTATCATCAACTGTTATTATAGCAAAGTAGCAGTACCCCCAAACAGGCAGTCGATAGTCCAGCGGTTGCAACCAAAGTCACCCACCCGGCAGCAACCCAAAGAACAGGCACAAGGACTAGAGACAGAGAAGATTTCCCTTATCTCATGTTATTCTGCTCGGAAGGCCACCTCCATGAGGAGAGTTCGGAAGTCCAGTACCTCCAGTCCGTCGCTCTCGGCCAGCTAGTCAAGAAGACGGGTCCAAGGAGGACAGGAAGCTGAACCCGAGGAAGGTATTTTCCTAGACACCCGCTCAAAGAAGAAGCTGTCAGCCACTGGGGGTAGTTCTTTCTCAGGACCTCACATAGCTATGCAAGCTGGGGGTTATAATCCCCCAGACCTTTCTAATAATACGGTATTTCGAGAGGACTGTGATTCCCAAGGAACAGATGTTGAGATCCCTGGGGGTGGCTCCCTTCGTCAAGAAGACGCAGCTTCCTACGTTGGGGGTAGTGTTCCCTCCGATTCTGAAGAGGATACGGCACTACCTGCTTTCCCAGAGACTATTCACGGCAAGAGTCTAAGGCAGAAAGTGCAACGTCCACCGTCCCATCCACTTCTCCCCATATGAGAACCGTATACATGGCGGGGGAGGACAACGAGGGCACCAATAATTATAAATTTCTCGATGCCCTTGAGGCCATGATGCACACCATGAGTGCCATAATACATACTTTATCCCAGGCGATACTGGAGACAAAGGCGAACATGGTCCCGCCACCTTCAGGCCCCATAATAACTCTATAAGCCGGGAGTAACAAAATTTTGGTGGTCTACACCAACCCGTTAATCCGTAAGGAAAGTGATTCCCAGAAGACAGACAATGAAAAGTCTGGGGGTAGTCGCCCTCGAAAAATCAGAGCAGCATCTGAAGCTAGGGGTAGCATTCCCTCCGAGTCCAAAGACGATACAAAACTAACGATCTTCCCTGAGGACTGTAAGACTCAAGAATCAGAAGCCCCAAGGCCAAAAGAGACTTTGTCCTTCGATGACGGCGATTTCATTAAAATTTAGCGTACAGATGAAAGGCAACAAACTCTGGTTACTAAATATCAGATACCCTAAGGAGGTTGACAAGGTCGATGACCCCAAGTACTACCACAACCATCAACACATCCATCATCCAACCAAAGACTACTCTATAGTGAAGGGGCGTATCGAGCAGCTGATCGATGCCAAGGTGCTCACCCTCGACTTCGAGGAAAAGACGGTCATTGCGAACATAGTGTCCCTCCAGTTAGGTGACTTCCAGGTGACGAAGTCCCAAGATGGTGTTGTCCCGATTCCGAGGGCAACAATAGAGGTTGTCAATCTCCCACAAGCTCGTGGCCAAACAACTGGGCTGGTACATCTCAGTACACCATAGGGCCAAGTCATGTGGGTTCACCCTAACATTTCTCAAGACCTGATATAGCAAGTAGCACCTTCAATGACCAGGTCAAAAGAAAGGAAATGCAGGTCGTGTCGTATGATATTTTCCTTTGAAAACACAAATTATAGATTTTGGATGCTCATTGTAGCTCAACAAGTCTCCTTTTGCACAAAAGCCAAGTCTTGTATGACTCATCAACAACGGCGAGATAGTGATTCTCGACGAAATAAATCCCCAGAAGCGGGCAGTGTCCCTTTACGTAGTACGCATATACACTCAGCAGGTGATGGTCCTCGGCGTAATAAGCAATCGTGTGCTCGTGGTAGTGATCCTACGCTTCGTGTGTACGCGCACCTGACTCCCCGTTTGTCATAAGCCAAAGCATCGGTAGTATCTGGTGCAACCAATGATGATCTACCACAGTTTTATAATTAAAGCCAATATTCACTTTGTCTCATGCAGAAATAGGCTACGATCTCCATAAGGCTGAAGGTCTGAATTTTGGTAAAGTACGATGTATTCCTTTATAATTTGACAGCTATTACAACATACGAAAGTGCTAGCACGCATCATCGCTTCAGCAAGACTGTAGTCCGTAAATTTTGAGCTCCAGACTCTGTAAACAAATAAGAGCAAATCTGAACTCTTAATCGAGGACAGTATATTCTCGAACCCACCAAGGACAATGTTTCCTAAATTCGATGCTTTATCAAGGATAGTGCCTCCTTGATTCAAAAGTGCATACAGGCTCGCAAAGCTTAACCGAGACTTGCCAATGGATCCAGGGCAAGTTCCTCAATAATTTGTACGTCTATGCTAGTACTTTCCGGCAGATTAATTCAAATTTATAGTGTTTACATTTTTTTATCCCTACCAAGTAAAAATACGTAAGGAGATTTGTGTCCCTCCATGATTTCTTGCAAAATCTATTATCTGTTTTTGGGGGTCCTGAATACTCAACGGATAATGGATCAACAAAAAAAAATTGGGGAAGAAGTTCTCAGGTCCAGCAAAACATTCTCGTTGAGATCACCCAAACATGATTTCCTCCAGCAAAAAAATGTGTCCTCATAGCCCATTCGCTTCCAAGACATCTCGTTTAGGATCACCAGTCTGGATAAAAAATGCTCCCCCAAGTAAGCTAAGATCACCCCAAGAAAACGGTCATGTCAATATTTCTTTGTCCTCACAGAAGTTTATTTTACCATGTCTACATCACCTCTGTGTATGATACTTCTAACAGAATTCTAATTTTTAGAACTTTGCCATGTCCATATTACCTCTGAGTAATGTTATGTCTATCAACTTTCTACTATCAAGTTCGTATAACTCCTGATAGTGCAATTTATTTCAGTTTATTATTCGTACTTAAGGTACACCTCGGGTAATAAACCTACAATACAAGAATTTTCCATGTCCACATTATCTCTGAGCAAATATTCTTGTCTACCGTCACGTCCATAATACCTTTGATGGTTACAGTTGTTTCAACTTGTCTTCCATACTTAGCTCTAAGTATGCCAAGGATGATAAGTCCACAAAAACTCTCCAGCAGAATTATCTCAGGCTACAATTAAATCAAGATATTTTCTGACGACGAGAAGCATACATCATTTCGAGTGCCGATATGAGTGTACTGCTACATAGTAATACCCTTCGGTCTGAAGAACGCAGGTGCAAAATACCAACGAGCTATGATCACCATCTTCCGTGAACATCTACGTAAAATAGTGGAGTTTTATGTTGATGACATCGGTGTCAAGAGTCGCTCTAAAGATGATCAGCTCCGAGACTTGAAGATTGTATTCGACCTGATGTGTGCGCACCAGCTCAAGATGAATCCTACCAAATCCTTCCTGGGAGTCTCCAGCGGAAAAATTTTGGGTTTGTCATAACTTCGACGGGTATCCACGTAGACCCCGACAAGACTAAAGCAATTTTTGAAATGCACCCATCCAAGAATCTCAGAGAACTTCGTGGCCTTCAAGAAAGACTAGCATACATCCGGAGGTTCATATTAAACCACTCTGGACATTTTCAACCATTCACTCACCTCATTAAGAAGGGAGTCTCCTTCGTATGGAACGAAGAATGCCAGCTCACCTTCTAGGATAATAAGGAGTATCTCATGAATCCCCCTGTATTAGTGGCCCCCGTTGTGGGAAGACACTTCTTGCTATATATACGGGAAGTAGATCACTCCCATGGAGCACTACTAGCTTAAAAAAGTGATGCAGGTCACGAATAGGCCATCTACTATCTCAGCAGAATAATTGTCGGTGCAGAGCACAGATACAACCCCGTTGAGAAGGAGCACCTCGCTCTGGTCTCCGCTATTCAGAAGACTCGTCATTACGTGGCAGGACAAATCATCTATGTGATCTCGTGAGTTAATCCTCTCAGGATCCTTATGACTAAATCTGGAGCACTCAACGCTCGCCTAGCCACATGGACAATACTACTATCGTCGTACGATATATTATTTGTCCCATAAAAGATGGTCAAAATCCAAGCATTGGTAGATTTCCAGGCAGCCCACCCTGTACCGGAAACCTTGAAGCTATACGAGGAGATCCCAGATGAAGTAGTGGACTCAAATATGAACACAAGTACAGAAGCCATTTGACGAATATTCTTTGACGGTGCATTAAGAACCAGGCTCAAATGTGATATTGTCTTTGGCGTCGGGATAATACTGATTTTCCCACAAGATATGGTCATAAGTAGCGCTTACTCCCTAAAAGAGCCATGCTCCAACAATGTGGTAGAGTACAATGCCCTCGTCATTGGGCTCCAACTCGTTAAAGAAGTCGGAGTAGACTACCTGGAAGCCTAAATCGATACCAAGCTGATAGTCTGTCAGGTCTGGGACGAATACAAGGTCTGACACGAGGACTTGATTTCCTACTACCAATCCATGCTTGGAATAATCTCCACCTTTGAGGAATTCTTCATAGAGCACGTCCCTCGATTGCAAAACATCGAGGCTGTCGCCCTGGCCGGCCTTGCTGCCTCCCTGGAAGTTCAGGTCAAAACCCATCAGTTGATAACAGTGGTCGGTCAAGAGCTGGTCTTCCCAAAAATAATCTATATCTGTGCCTGAGCTACTCAGTAGAGACAAACATAACTCCCAAAACTGGAGACTCCTATTCATCGACTACCCAGTCTATAAAATTCTTTCTGAGAACCCAAATAAAGCCAATTCCATCAGAAGACGTTCCCTCCAGTACTTTTACGATACGGTTACCAAAATACTGTATCATCGTTCCTACAATGGTCTTCTGCTATAATGCCTATCAAATACAGAAGCGAAGTAGGCTCTCCGCGAGGCTCACGATGGAGTTTGCGGTGCCCATCAACCCAGACCCAAGCTACAGGATCTTCTCTGAAGAATGGGTTATTATTGGCCGATAATGGTAGCTGAGGATGTTGACTATGCGAGGAAGTGTCAAGCGTGCCAAATCCATGAAGACTTTATCCACCAATGTCATAATCCGTACCCAAAATTTGGGATACAAGTACGTGGGTACGTCCAGCCTATGCCGCAGCATCGGCGGTAGAACGTTGTCTAGGTCACAATACTATCTAATTAATCTCACACGAGTATCCAACTCCATAAGGAGACACAGATATCATAATATAATATGGAATACTCAATCACAGAAACTAAAGCACGATGAGATATCGAAGAAAATAAATGAAATGCAACACAAGTCTAAACAAAATAATCTAACTCAAACAATAACATCCAAGTCTCAAAGTATGCCGAAAATAAATCTGGTACCAATAATCTGCTGAAAGAACTAACGGAATAAATAGTGATCCTGGCTAGACCTCCTAGAATCATAACTGAACTATAAGATCCAAGGCTGCATCTACTCTCCCTGTTGTCCATAATATATTGGACACCAGTCCTCTAAGTCACAGTCTGGAAAAATATTTCTAGTCAGGATGGAATGAAGTACAACCCAAATAACAGTTCCAATTATTTGACAAGGACTATAAAAAAATAAATAGATGATGCTATATACTAAGAGAAGACAATGAATAAATACAATGGCAAAAATAAAAAGACAGGCAATGTAGGCAATATGGTACAGTCAATGCATATATGAAATGAAGAGAAAGAACTACAATATCATATACGGGTGATGTAGTATATGAACTGAAATGAAGGAATGTAACTATTCTAAGTGTTTGAAATAGTAGTTTCGAAATGTGATCGGCATGGGAACTTGTTCAATAGCTACATGACCTGGCTAATCATATGTCAGGTGTATGATTAACACTTAACGATATATACACTTGTACGATAGGTTTTTGATCACATCTCTCACTAGTAATTTCCCCGCCCCCAACTAGTACTGTGGATCCAATCATGACACGTCACGATACACGATCAATATCCAATATATCATGTATAATGTCTAATATCAATGTCTAGAATCAATATCGTATACAATGTCAATACGATAACCAATGTAATATCTCATGACTAAAGATCGAATCTATATACTAGTTCATGAAGCACATTGTCAAGAATCAGATGTAATATTTCTAAATACTTGAATTATAGAAATTATCAAATAACGAAAATTATCAGAGAATGTACTCGCCTGGGGTCCTTCCCTGGCAATACCAATATCCTGTTTCTGAGGTCTTGTCTGAATGATCCAACAGTCCTATAGACATATCATAATATACAATATAGCATCAGTCTATACACTAACATACACACAATCACAATATACTGGACTCAGGGCCAACGCGAGAGGTGCTAATCATTTAAAAGGGTCAAGTGTGCGTTTAGCTGCACGGGTGTCACGTCTGTAATTGCTGTACAAAATCGGACAGTCAAAATAATATGGGTCTCGCCAGTATGTCAGTGTACATAAGGCAGTCTTCTAATAATTTACAGGGTCACATGGTCAAGGTATATACGGAATATCCGTAATTAACACTAGGTCTCCTAGTACATCTATAAATATACATAGTCTTAACTAGCATATAACATTAATTACTTACAATGTATATATATACCAATTAAATACATATACAATATATATATGTATATATATACCAATGAATAATATACATATACCAAATGTATACTAATTGAATATATATACTATATATATATATATATGTATATATATATATACCAATTATATACCTATTAAACATATACTAATGGAATACATATACTATACATACCAAATACATACATATACCTATTTGAATACATATACACATACGTACATAAAATCATGAAGAAGGGCAGGAACGAACCTTGGCGGGCATGCACGGGATCGACGATGACGATGATGACGACGATGATGATGGTGACGATGATGATAACGACGATGACAACGATGGCGATGGTGATGATGATGATGATAGTTAAGGTAATGATGATGATGATGATAATGGTGATGAAGGCGATGATGATGGTGAAGGTGATCGTGGCATTCAGGCAAGGAGGGAGGAGAGGTGAACGGTGGTGGTGGCTGGAAGCAGTGGCCGGGGAAGAGGATGGTCAGGCGGGCTTGGCAGCAGGTGCAAGGGAGGTTGGTAGCAGCGGAGGGTGTTGCTCGGGGTGCTCAGGCCGGTGAGTGGGGGTGGCTCGGGTTTCGGTGGAGAAGTTTTCAAGGTGAGGGATCCGGCGGTCGGCTTAGCTGCTCTGGAGGTTGGGGCACCGGCCGTGATGAGGAGTTCAGGCGACTGGGGAAGATGGTGATTCAGCCACGGGTTGGAGAGGGTGAGGGAGGTCGACGGGATGTCGGCTACGGCAGTCGGGTCTGGGGGATGAAGATGGGCGAGATCGTGGTGGTGGAGGGAGATATAGGCAGGTTGTGGAGGTCGGGATGGCTGTGACAAGGACGGGCAGGTGATCACAGGAGAAAGAAGGAAAGAGGAGGTCGGCAGGGACGTGAACGACGGTGAAGGCCAGGATGTGGCGGATGATCACCGGAGTTCAGTTGGAGGGAAGATTAGGTTTAGGGTTCGGTTTAAGGTTGAGTTTGGTTTGAATGAAGGAGGAGGTGATGGTGATGTAAATTAAATAATGGAAGAGTTTTGCATGGGGAGGAGAGTTGATGGTGACATTCTAGGGATTAGGGCCGACTGTGCCTTGGGATGGGATTTGCATTGGTAGAGGAGTTATGAGGGATTATATATATATATATATATATATATATATATATATATATATATATATATATATATATATATGTATAGATATATATATATATAGGTGAGGTATTGTATGGTGAGGATGGCTCCATCTTAAATGGATGGCCATTATTTAACATGGAGAAAATACATAACAAAAAGGAGGAGAGAGGGAGAGAGTTAATCGGTCAAAGGAAGGAGTTGTTTTATTCATGGGTCTTGACCAATAGGATGATGACACATCATTGCACTTTTGCAAATAAGCCCCCAACAATTGAAAAATTGCACAGAAAGTGGTATTTTGGATTTAATGAGAGAAAACACCATATTTGGAGTGATGTATTGGATGAAAAGGATGTTTGGTGTTTAGGATGAAGCTTGAGGGTGTGAATGAGAGTTTGGTTTGGTGTTGGGTCTAATTTTGGATCAAGTTAGGTCCTTACATTAATTTAATTAAAATTAATGTAAGAGGTGTTCTAAAATTAATTGAAAGTACATGGGATTAAAATTAAGTGGAACACAAGTGTCATGGACGTAGAGGGCTCAGAATTGAATATTATCCTAATTTGGGTTGCACGAAATGGGACGAGATTGTGTCTCCAATTTTGATTGAAACACACAAGGATGTAAAGTCAAATTTATATAGAATTTAAAATAAACGTCCGTAACGAATATTGTGCGAATAAAATAAAGCACAAGAGAGCATATTTATGAGTTATACAAAGGTCAGAATAGAAGACGGGCACGTCTAGGACAAGATTGTGGAATTTTTTGGAAGGCAAAGGCTAGGGTAGCGCTCTAAATATCGAAGCAACGGTAAGACACAACAATTAAATAAAATACGGTAATTAATTACAACCTCCATAATTAAATCCCAAAAATGCTAATTAAAATACATGATCCTATAATTCGGTCAGGGCTTCATCTAGTGGGCTTCTAGGTCTAGTCTACTAACTCACACATTAATGAATACTATACTATATAATATATATATAACATACAATATAATATACACAACACTCAAAATAAGAAAAAGACAAAAATACCCCTATTTTGGAATGTGTTAGTGACAAGTCTACCCTCCTTAAAAAAATTCGTTTTCGAAATTTAAGATTCTCAATAGTTTATATTTATCTATATATTTATTTTACCATCAAAATTTAAATTCATCAAACCATATAATCATGAAGTAAATCCATGTTATTTTACCAAAAGTTTCAAAATTCTAAAACATCATATTGTTGAAAATCTTTAAATAATTATCAAACTCCATGCTTATCACAATCTCCTACAAAATTTTAATAACTAATTACAAAAACTTTAATTGAAATCCAATCAATGCATGTTTATAAAATTTAAAAAAATCTCATCCAAAAAGTTTGAATCTCAAACACTAATCCATTAATCATCTTACTCCTCTAATTTAAGTCCAATCGATGCGTATTTATAAAATTTAAAACTACATCTATCTAAGTATACCTATATATTCACAGTCTCTAACACACAAGATACACACAAATACACCAATTGTCTACAACCCTCAATTGTGTACTAAAATTTGCACTGTCCGGATTACTTGTACTATTACTCCCAATAATTTTCTATCCTTATTAACTGATACATCAATCTAATATTATCACACAAGGTACTCACTGTTACTAGCACATTTCTCAACTAATCTTTGATATAGAAATACTAGCACCCTTGGTATAGTAACACTAACTTCATCATTAGATTATCTCATCATACTCACTAGAACTCATGATCACTTGTACTTTCTATAATACACATGTTTTACTTCACTCTCAAGGTCAGGCATATGGTTCTATATCTCGATGGATGTATACGTATTTTCTCTTAAATCTTTTACAGACTGATACACTAATCAGTGATACACTTCATACCCTCCATGACCAATCTTGATATTTCTCAACCCATGGTATCTCATTAATACCCTTTATGCATATATATTTCTTCACTCTTGACACACCCAAGTATCGACCATCAAATTGAATATCATGCTCCATTAATTTTTAACATAATTTCCTCGATACTTAATTGTTTACATGGATCATCCAGCTACATAAATTTATGACTACCCAGGACTGGCATGCTGACTCTGATACTTACTCTTGGAACCATCACTGATAATCTTTACTCCTCCTTCTACCTATAGTACCAATATTAACTACAATGACACATATTATAGAACTATTGCTACGAGGTACTATACTATGGGTTATCTTTAGATTGATTCCTACTGCTCACATGTCTAACTAAGAAACACTTACAAACTCATAAGTCATACTCAGTCAACACTGATACTCAAGACATAGACCTAATTGTAAGTCACCAATTATCACACTAACAAGGATCCTTAAAGAAATAAAGCTCTAAAAGAAACTGGGTTAAGGACTGAAGGTATCTCTACTGCTAGTAAAGAAAAGTAGTGATAGAACAAAGTCCTGGAATAACAGAAGTGGATAAGTATTGAGATAATATTTTAAGAACCAATTTAAGATACAACCTGATAATCATACGCGTCTGTCTGAAATCATGACACTCAGAATCCTCGCCACGCCAGTAAGCATAGCTGCGATAAACGATATATTCCATAACTAAGGTATGCAACTCTATAATCATGTCATCTAGAATCCTCTCCAAGCCAACCGGTATGGCTGCGAGAAACTCTAAATTTCATAACTAAATATGTACATCCAAGGTCAAGTTCCTACGTTTCTGCCATGACAGCTAATGTAGCTGCGATAAATTTTAGGCTCCATAACCAAGGTAGATGTTTTACCTTTCTCACTGTCCTCATCAACATATGTCATCAGATGATACCATGAATTTTAGTCCGTAAAGTTTTTCTCGATATGAAATCAAACTCAACAACGACACCAAGAATTAATTTTAACAACTGATCAACAAGAATCAAATTCAATAATAACAAGTAAGAACGAACGAAAACAAAGAAAAGATTTAAATTAAAAATTACAATAAGATTCTCAAGGGTCATCCCAGGAATCTCTCAAAAATTTATGATTGAGTATCCTCTCTCATCCTAGTATCCTATGTCTTATATCCTATCGCAGGCACGCAGTAGTACAACTAAGTTGTCGTACTACCATGATATCGCACAACTTGCGAAGTCTGACCTGCATGGGCCACCACTAAAAATGTGTCACGACCCGCACCCGAAATTTGGGGCACGAGTACGTGGGTACGTCCAGCCTACGTTGCAACATCGGCGATAGAACGATGTCTAGGTCACAATACTATCTAATCAATCTCACACGAGTATCCAACTCCATAAGGAGACACATATATCATAATATAATATAGAATAATCAATCACAGAAACTAAAGCACGATGAGATATCGAAGAAAATAAATAAAATTTAACACAAGTCTAAACAAAATAATCTAACTCAAACAATAACATCCAAGTCTCAAAGCATGCCGAAAACAAATCCTCGGTACCAATAATCTGCTGAAAGAACTAACTAAATAACTAGTGATCCCGACTAGACCTCCCAGAATCATAACTGAACTATAAGATCTAAGGCTGCAGCTACTCTCCCTATGGTCCATAATATGTTGGACACCAGTCCTCTGACTCACAGTTTGGAAAAATATTTCCAGTCAGGATGGAACGAAGTACAACCCAAATAACAGTTCCAATTATTTTACAAGGACTATAAAACAATAAATAGATGATGCTATATATTGAGAGAAGATAGTAAATAAATGTAATGGCAAAAATAAAGAGACAGGCAATATAGGCAATATGGTACAGTCAGTGCATATATGAAATAAAGAGAAAGAACTACAATATCATATACGGGTGATGTAGTATATGAACTGAAATGAAGGACTATAACTATTATAAGTGTTTGAAATAGTAGTTTCGAAATAATATTGGCTTGGGAACTTGTTCGATAGCTACATGGCCGGCTAATCATGTGAGGTGTATGATTAACACTTAACAATATATACACTTATACGATAGGTATTTAATCACATCTCTCACTAGCAATTTCCTTGCCCCCAACTAGTACTGTAGATCCAATCATGACACGTCACGATACACGATCAATGTCCAATATATCAAGTACAATGTCTAATATCAATGGCTAGTATCAATGTCGTGTACAATGTCAATACGATAACCAATGTAACATCTTATGACTAAAGATCCAATCTATATACTAGTTCGTGTAGTACAGTGTCAAGAATCAGATGTAACATTTCTTAATACTTGAATTATAGAAATTACCAAATAACGGAAATTATCAGAGAATGTACTCGCCTGGGGTCCTTAGCTGGCAATACCAATATCCTGTTTCTGAGGTCTTGTCTGAATGATCCAACAGTCCTATAGAAATATCATAATATACAATATAGTATCAGTCGATACACTAACATACACACAATCATAATACACTGGACTCAGGGCCTACGCGAGAGGTGCTAATCATTTAACAGGGTCAAGTGTGTGTTTAGCTGCACGAGTGTCACGTCTGTAATTGTTGTGCAAAATAAGACAGTCAAAATAATACGGGTCTCGCCAGTACGTCAGTGTACATAAGGCTGTCTTCTAATAATTTACAGGGTCACATGGTCAAGGTAAATACGGAATATCCGTAATTAACACTAGGTCTCCTAGTATATCTATAAATATACATAGTCTTAACTAGCGTATAATATTAATTACTTACAATGTATATATATACCAATTAAATACATATACAATATATATATATATATATATATATATGTATATATATACCAATGAATAATATACATATACCAAATGTATACTAATTGAATATATATACTGTATATAATAAAATATGTATATATATACCAATTATATACCTATTAAACACATACTAATGGAATACATATACTATACATACCAAATACATATATATACCTATTTGAATACATATACACATACGTACATAAAATCATGAAGGAGGGCAGGAACGAACCTTGGCGGGCATGCACGGGATCGACGATGACGATAATGACAACGATGACGATGGTGACGATGATGATAACGACGATGAAGATAACGACGATGACGATGATGGCGATGGTGATGATGATGATGATAGTTAAGGTGATAATGATAATGGTGATAAAGGTGATGATGATGGTGAAGGTGATCGTGGCATTCAGGCAAGGAGGGAGGAGAGATGAACGATAGTGGTGGCTGGGAGCAGTGGCCGGGGAAGAGGGTGGTCAGGCGGACTTGGCAACGGGTGCAAGGGAGGTTGGGAGCAGCGGAGGGTGGTGCTCGGGGTGCTAAGGCCGGTGAGTGGGGGTGGCTAGGGTTTCGGTGGAGAAGTTGTCGAGGTGAGGGATCCGACGGTCGGCTTAGCTGCTCTGGAGGTCAGGGCTTCGGCCGTGACGAGGAGTTTAGGCGACTGGGGAAGATGGCGGTTCAGCTACGGGATGGAGAGGGTGAGGGAGGTCGACTGGATGTCGGATACGACAGTCGGGTCTGGGGGATAAAGATGGGGGAGATCGTGGTGGTGGAGGGAGATGTGGGCAGGTTATGGAGGTCGGGATGGCTGTGACGAGGATGGGGCAGGTGATTACCGGAGAAAGAAGGGAAGAGGAAGTCGGCGGGGTCGTAAACGGCGGTGAAGGCCGGGATATGGTGGATGATCACCGGAGTTCAGGTGGAGGGAAGATTAGGTTTAGGGTTCGGTTTAAGGTTGAGTTTGGTTTGAATGAAGGAAGAGGTTATGGTGATATAAATTAAATAATAGAAGAGTTTTGTATGTGGAGGAGAGGATGATGGTGATTGGATTTGCATTGGGAGAGGGGTTATGAGGGATTATATATATATATATATATATATATATATATATATATATATATATATATATATATATATATATATATATGAGGTGTTGTATGGTTAGGATGGCTCCATCTTAAATGGATGGCCATGATTTAACATGGAGGAAAATAAATAACAAAAAGGAGGAGAGAGGGAGAGAGTTGAACGGTTAAAGGAATGAGTTATTTTCTTCATGAGTCTTAACCAATAGGATGATGACACATAATTGCACTTTTGAAAATAAGCCCCCAATAATTGAAAAATTGCACAAAAAGTATATTTTTAGATTTAATGAGGGAAAATACCATGTTTGGTGTGATGTATTGGATGAAAATGATGTTTGGTGTTAATGATGAAGCTTGAGGTTTTGGTTTGGTGTTAGGTCTAATTTTGGATCAAGTTGGGTCCTTACATCAATTTAATTAAAATTAAAGTAAGTGGTATTCTAAAATTAATTAGAATTATATGGAATTAAAATTAGGTGCAACACAAATGTCATGGACGTAGAGGGCTCAGAATTGAATATTATCATAATTTGGGTTGCACAAAATGGGTCGAGATTGTGTCTCCAATTTTGATTGGAACGCACAAGGATGTAAAGTCAAATTTATATAGAATTTAAAATAAACGTCCGTAACGAATATTGTGCGACTAAAATAAAGCACAAGAGAGCATATTTATAAGTTACACAAAGGTCAGAATGGAAGACGTGCACGTCTAGGACAAGGTTAAGGAATTTTTTGGAAGGCAAAGGCTAGGGTAGTGCTCTAAATATCGAAGCAACGGTAAGGCACAACAATTAAATAAAATCACGGTAATTAATTACAACCTACATAATTAAATCCCAAAAATGCTAATTAAAATATATGATCCTATAATTCGGTCAGGGCTTCATCTAGTGGGCTTCTAGGTCTAGTCTACTAACTCACACATTAATGAACACTATACTATATAATATATATATAACATGCAATATAATATACACAATACTTAAAATAACAAAAAGACAAAAATACTCCTATTTTGGAATGTGCTAGTGACAACCAACCCTCAGAATTTCTACATCCAATGGTAGCATCTTGGCCGTTTAAAGCGCGGAGAATGGAAATTATCGGGACAATTAGTCCATTTTTTCTAAGGGACATCGGTTCTTCTTGGCTATCTCTGACTACTTCTCTAAATGGGCGAAAGTTGTTCCACTCGCTGAAGTCAAGACCTCAAATGTGATCAGCTTTTTCAAGCATCACGTCATATACCGCTTTGACTTACCACGGAGGATCATCCACGACAATGGTCCACAGTTTATAAGTCATGCTTTTTATCAGTTTTTTGACAAAAAATAAATCCAGAATGTAGCCTCGACTGGCTACAACCTAGCACCAAATGATCTGGCAGAAGCATTCAAAAAACTATCATAAATCTATTCAAGAAGTTTGTGACATCCTCGACTGGAATGAGAAGCTAGGTGAGTGTCTTTGGGTCTACCGTACAACCGTCCGAACACCTACTAGCAGCATGCCATTCTCTTTAGTTTACGAAAGCGAAGACGTCCTCCCACTCGAGATCCAAATTATGTCACTCTGAGTGGCTCTGTCCAACCAGTTAACCATTGAAAATAATTACCATCGACGGCTATAAGAGTTAGAAGCGCTCGACGAGAAATATCTCTTAACTCAACAGCGCATTGAGCTATACCAAGCGCGCCTCTCAGGAGCCTTCAACAAACAGGTCAAGAAAATGACTTACCAAGTAGGTGACCTCATTTTGACAGTAAGAAGATCGATGGTTATGACCCACAAGATAGCTGATAAATTCTAACCTAATTGGGATGGTTCATTCATTGTGGATTCTGTATTCTCCAACGATGTCTACCGGCTCATAAAATCCAATGGTGACTTGTTCATGATGCCTATCAACGGCAAGTTCTCCAAAAAGTACTATGTCTAAGCTAGACTTTTAATCCCTTTACTATCAGCTAGACAACCAAAATATACAGTGTATATTCCCCGTTGTTTAACCCGAGCAAGTGTGTAAACACAATATGTACTTCTCTTCCATAAAAGTTTGATGAAAGCTATTATCTGTATTCAGGAATCAGGAATACGCAACAGACAGTGGATCCTAAAAAGCTCTCCAGTGGAGCTACCTTAAGGTTTATCTACACTTTCTGGTAGACCACTCATAATCAGTTCCCTTGGGAATTAGTTCACATCCACATTACCTCTGAACTACAATCCTAACTGATTATCCAAAGTAGAGTTTGCCATGTCCTTATTACCTCTAAGAAAATCTCTCTGTATGAATATCTATTATCACGTCCATAATACCTCTTACATCGGTCATCATCTAAATATATCACCCGTACTTAACTCAAAGTATGTCAATGGTGTTAAGTCCACAAAACCTGTCATGCCTATATCACCTCTAGTAGGGCTTGTCTCGAATCTATTACTTGCACTCAGGTGCGCAAGAAGTAATGGGTCCACAAAACCTATCACGTCTATATCACCTCTGATAGAGTTTTATTTTAAACTTATTACTTGCTCTCTACTGCACAAGAAGTAATATGTCTACAGAAGATCCCCCAGTGGGATATACTCAACATAAACAAACAGTTCACATCCATATTACCTCTGAACTATGAGCTGCCATATTCTTCATCCAAAGAAAAAAAGCTATATCCATATTACCACTGGCTCATTTCCTTTTTCTTCCACAAAAAAAGATAATCGTACCTAACCTCTCAGTATAACTATCGTTTAGTTCACGTCCATGTTACCTCTGAGCTATCGTCCTCACATCCTCCCCAGTAGAGTTTGCCATGTCCTTCTTACCTCTGAGCAAACCTCTCTACTTGACCATCTCTGCCATGTCCACAACACCTCTGAGCAGACATATATTGGGATACCCGGATCAAAGTTTGTCATGTCTATATTACCTCTGAGCAAATATCCGTCCAAACTTTCTGCTATCATGTCGTTCTAAGACCTGATACTATCAGTTATTTCAACTTATTATCCGCATCCAGCCTTCGGTCCATTATGGGTAATAAGTCTACATAAAATTACTCATTTTCCCACAAGAGCGTATTTCACTATCAAGTATATATTACCTCTGATAGTGGTTGTCATTTCAAATCATTTATATGTACTTAAGTGCACCATAGATAATGAGTCCACCAAAATTCTCCAGTGAAATAACCGAAAGAATGCAATGCCCTATTGCGTCCATATTACCTCTAGTAGAATATTCGCATACACAAAAGTTCTCTTGACCAAGCAAAAAAGCAAAATTGCTCGACCATGTTTCTTGTTCAAAGTATTCCAAACTTGTCATTTTGAAAACTATGAAGGAGGACTTATAGATGCATAGAAAATCTAGATCCATGCGTCCAACAAACATGCGTCCCAGGATCGAATCAGATAAAACTATGCTGCAGAATGACTATGCGGCCCATAAAAGTAGCTACCATGCACCAACAAAAAATCAAAGGCCATGTGCCACAGTGATCAAGCCCCCGACACCATAATGATATAGTGTCTTGCGCTGACCGCTTCATAACTAGTGTTCATGTGTTCCATCAGTACCATACGCCACTAAGTAACTAGTGTTCCCATGCACCAGCACTGCCATGCACTACTAAGTAACTAGTGTCCGCATGCGCCAGCAGTGCCATGCGCCACTACTCCCTCAAGCATCCAGGCGCCCTAATATTGGCCACATAAAGACTGACAAAAAGATTATGTCCGACACAGAATTCGGACAAAAAGAAATTTCTAAATGCCTCGAAAGACGTGAGCATGCTAAACGACAAAACTTACGTCAGCATGAGCTTTACTCCTGACAGGCGAGAAATACCACGTATACGAGGCCACATGCATCCCCGACTCGATGTGTCTCTAGTCCTATGGATTCCAGACTCTATGCGTTCCCAGCTTTTCATGTGTCTCTAACCCCATGCGTTCAAGACTCCAAGTGTACCATACGTCTTTGGTCCCATGTGTTCCAGACTACATGCGTTTCATACGTCTCTAGACCCATGCATTTCAAACTTTATGTGTTCTATACATCACATGCATCCCAGACTTCAGGCATCCCACATGGCAGGGTTCCCTTAGACAAAGTATTTATGTTATGACTGAAGTAATTCTCTCTAACTAAATGTGGGCCACGTGTCAAGCTGACTAAGTCACGCAAACAAAATACGAGAACCGCTCAGATCTTCAACAACAAAAAATTGCAACAACCGTCCACATGGAAGCTCGGCCTAGACTAAACTATATTCTGTTAAGAATATACACGTGGCAGCCTATCCATATTATCCGTCTACAGTTGCAACCGTATTCTGTTGAAGGAGCCCATGCGGCCACCAAACAGAAGCACATGCGACACCTATAGCCCATCAGCATTATGGCTATAAATAGGAGAAACTTAGACATTCCAAGGGCTGGTTTTTCTGCTTCAGAGACCATACCCCTCCAGGCGACCTACGTACGTGCACACAAGCTCATGGCGGAGAGAAGAGAAGAGAGCATCCCTCATCCCCTCGTTGAACCGTCAACGGAGTAAAAAATTCACTGCAGTACTCGATCTCCATCGTCATATTACCTAGATCAAAAATATTCTGCTTAGATTTTCTGTCTAGGATTTCTTTGTATTTTTTGTTTGTTATTAAACAAAATTTCCCAAACTTACTTCAATGGAAAATAATGTCGACACCTACCTAGCGCATGTAACGACCCACTCTGCATCAATGCGGATAGCCGATTTAAACGGTACAAGTGGGATGACCCGACTTGCTCTGCTAGAAGACTCACTTGAGGCAAAGATTCCAGACTTTGCCCTTCAAGATTTTGGACTATACACGATCAAAGTATCGCTCGACCATGGCAAAATATCGCTAAGGTGGGTCGCTATGATGAACCTGTGTTTGCTTAGCCTGCACACTTAAAAATATAAATGATACATGCTAGTCTCCAGGCAAATTACCTCTTGCATGCAAATAAGAATACAACTCACCTAGCGAAGGGATTAATCATATCTTGTATTGCTTGTGTTAGAACATGGAACAAAAACTGGGCTTATAGTTGGACCCTCGCATACTACCTTAGCTTTGTGCATTTAGACTTCGCTAAAACATCGAGTAGATCATTATATACTCTTCATGACACACTGCTTCACATGTTTACACTGCTCATCTTAGAGATTATGTCGCGATTCAACGACACCTTAACGCTCGTGCTAGTTGTACTTCTTATGTATCAAGTAGACTTTATATTATCAAGTATAGCATTTCACCTGTATATGTCCCATGCATATCTCATAGATTCGTTCCACGACATGGAGCACAACATAGAACATAGTTCATTTACCTAAGGCAGGAAGACTATCAAATGTCATTCCAAGCCAAGAAACAAAAAATATCGAAAGACTTCGGGACCATTAGATCGCCAAGAAAGTTTCCTATATCGAAAATGGCATAATAAAAGATTGAAAGAAACTATAAGAGAATAATGGAAGTATCAAGTAAAAGAACTGAACTGTACTGATAAGTAAGAAAGAACAAGAATTATGGTTCAGGGTGGCTTGTGGCGGGTTCATTTTTGGGTCTAAAACCATTTTCGTTTATTCGGGATGGCTTGCAGCGAATTCGTTCCGGGGTCTACAACCATCTCTACTCAGGCAGATCAAGAGAAGCAACTTGCATCATCGCGGACTACGTGTGCACAAGGTTTTTATGATTTCTGTGAACGACCGTCGGGGCACACCAAGCCCAATTTTACCTAGGCGGAATCATGATAGCAATGGGTGATTCATGAACTTGCAGCGGGGATCGCTACTCTCGTTGCAAGGATCTTCGTCTAATCCTCTATGGTCCATAATGGCTTGTGGTGCCAGCGACTTCTGTTGATAAAGATAAGTAAAGCTCGATTGCGACAATCCGGGTGCCAGTCATTTGCATTAAAACGAATAATCTGAACCTATGAACACACTTGAATAATCTGAGTATAAGACATCTGAGTAATCTGAACGACATGTATACAATGCATTTGAACAACCTGAGTAACAGTAAAATGGGTATTACTATCTGTGTATATCGTTCACATGAGGCAGAAATACATTGGTAATACCCTGTATTTTCTTGTGCGGTTCTGTGAATTTTAATATTAATATTCGTGCTTGGCTTAACATGGTTTATTCTTTAGACAGAAAAGGACGAAGGGTAAGTTGGTAAGTTTTATCGTGTTTCTCTTGAATCGCACGATGTACTGCTACATGAATTAGGCTTTATATCATTGCCATGAAACTGATCCTAAGATAAGAATAAAAAGATAACTTAATAGATTGTACATAAAACTAATATAATATATTTGGATTTGTCGAGCGGGTGAGAAGTCTCCCCACCAGTACATTCATGTACTGATAACCTACCAGGTTGCTTACACGGTGCAGGAGAACCTCGTTTGGTGTAGAGTATTCCTTTATGCACGCTAAGACATGGAGTTCACTCTGGAGCCTTGAAGTGTTGCATCTGGAGCTGAAGCACATATACATGACATAATATTAGAATATCGCCTATGTATTATCCCATGTTATAATCCGCTTGGAACGCCTTTATTTGTTTCGAGATAGAGAGATCTGAGCAACTTATAATCTCGGCCAAGTGCCGCTTGTAGTAATTATTCATCATCAATAAAGAGCTTTTTACAGTTTTATACTTGTGTCCATTCAATGCTTTCTCTATGAAAAATCTATGAACTTATTATCTATCGCCTGTTTGATTTATTATTCTGCTGTATTCGGACTACCTGTGTGACTCTATAGCTTAGCTATTTCTTTACATGTTCGGATCATTGCCTTGTGCAGGTGCAGCTTGGGCTCGTGCTGCATCACGTCCTGATTGGAACGGTCGTCCTACGGGAGCGCTGGCTCGTAGATTCGTGCTTAGTAGGATGGCCAATCCTGCGGAAGATTGAAACATGACATATTGGTATCAGAGCACGGTTTTACGTCCATAGACTTCTTATCGGTTCTCTCAGTTTTAAAAGCTCGTTCGTTGGTTATGTTACAAAATGCTCTCTCTCAATGTTCCAACTAGATGTTCCATACAATAAGTCTAAATATTTTTGAAATTTTATGTGAATGATATGATTTGCTTGATCATGATAGTTATGCGAAGAACTTTGTGCTGAACTGAGTTAGACTTCGTGGGAATAGACTAGTGCTTGAAATTATAAGTTATATGCGAGCCCAAATTTCCATACGTGATTACCAAGCTGGTTAGTAGGCGAGATAGAATATCATTCAGATAGATAGCTATGCACACAGCCTTTCAGCTAAGTTGTGTTGAGTATCGCAAGCCAAGACCCTTTGGTTCGAGCAGGTTTGCGAGCGAGATTGGGATATCGTTTAAGAAATAATAAGTCAGACTTAGAATGGCTATCGATAGAAATGTTATCTGACTATCGCTAAGGCGAATGTAGTAGATCGAGCCTGGGTTTCAAGATATACTTTGGACGGTTATTCGTATCGATAAGTTTTGAATCAAAATATAGTTTGTGTGGATGACTAACGATAGAGGTATATACGAGACTAAGATTATCGAGGTAATGAATAGGGGTTGTGCAGGAGTTATAAGGAACGAATTGGTGGATATGCAAGCGAGTGATATGAACACAATTGGAGATTTATTTGTATAACTCGATTCCTGAGTGTTGTATGCGATAACTCAGGAATGGATAAGCGATTTGATGATTCATAGAGAATAGCACGAATCCTGAGTCGTGTATTGATCGACTTAGAAATGTTTGAGCAAATCGAGAATTTCAGGATAGAAAATGAGTCTAGCAGCAAATGACTTTATTGTGAAAAGGCTCAGTATAAGTAATTCCTAGCAAGTAAGCGAATTCGAAGGAATCGTGCAAGATTTTATTCGATCAAGTTAGAATACGTTGAGCAAGTGATAAGGCTTTTATCAGAAAGGAATTCAAAGAGTTGGAATTAACATCTTGGTCGACAGAACCTAGTAGATTATACAAGTAATTTCGAATAAAATCAAACAAATTAAAATTTGAGTTTGAGATATAATAATCGAAGATGCGATGAGAGTTAGCACGATGGAAGATAATGCATATGGAAGATTTGGGATTGAGTATGATATCGCTTGCTAGAATTTAGCTTGAGTATAGATATTATGGTTCAGATTTGAATAAGAATTGATACGATATCGATAAGTTGGAAGATAGCATAGATTGATGCAAGTTAGCAAATTTGTGGTGCAATAATTGAGATGGCGATAACGAACTTAATCTTGATTTAGACGAACGATCTTGAATCTAGTTCAAAAGATAGCACTCAATATTAGGCGCGACTAAGAACGATTATCCCTCGGGAGCGCTGGCGTGGTGATTTTATATCCAGCGGGGATGATCGAACTCACGAAAATATGTCCAATGATTATTCAAACTAAATCGATGAAATAGAACATATCAAAAGTGAATAGACTTTGCGTTGAGGATTTAAACTTAGTTGTTTGAGAAATGCTAAAAGTAGACTACGGTTTGATCGAATAGTAACATCAAAGTTGGATGATTTGGACAGACGAATTACGATCACGGCATGAACGGTTATAAGATGAACATGACTTGGTGGATTAATATATATCTTGGATGAAACGAAATAAATAATAAGGTATCTTGATTATTCGAAGATAACCATAACGTTTAACGTTCTTGTCTTGTGCAGCCGCAACTCCATGCTCGCATATTTTTTATGCCCGGATTAGGACAGTTATTCCCCCAGGAGCTTTGGGGTGGTGATCTCACGTCCAGCGGGGATGATTGAACTTATGGAAGGTTGTAGCATAAAAATTAAAGGATCATTTTTACTTGTGGTTTGACTGGAAAAGACGAGTTTTAGGATACCAGTGAATTGAAAGTGTTTCGAGGAGGAGTTTGTCTAGAACGTGAAGTAAGTTATACTTGATAGTTTCATAAACAGATATGTGAATCATGTTAGACGACTTAGAGTTTCTGATTTAGATCGGTGATTGGAAATTTAATCATGATTTAGTGGTTTAGACTTAGAAAATATTGGATGTGTGGATTCTATCAAAATATATTCGAGGAGATCGATTATGTGAATCATTAGGTTCAACATATTTCGAGGATATATCATGAATTCGGTTGAACGAATGTATTTTTGAAACAGAATTGATTTAAACTGACTCAGACCCTATGCAACAAATATGTTGATGTGGATAGGATGATCTGTTCTCGATGTTTAGAAATCTGAGTGAAGCGAGCTTGGGTAGAATACCCCGTGGGAAAGAACAATGGTTTGACCTTAGGAATTAAGACGAGTATCATGCAACAAAATTGCACGATGAGAATCGTAAACTTGTAATATATCTATGACATTGTGAGCCAACCAAGCCATTAGGCAGACAACCCTATGCCGAGGGAAAGAACTTGTGTGACCGACTTTAGAGTATTGCTTGAGCAAGCCATAGAACTGGAGTAGTAAGACTTAAAGTTTGACTTAAAATGATAAGTGTATGCTAGAAGTTGATGTTTACCATGAACGAACTGGATGGTAGGACTTGTATGCTAGTTGGTCGGAAGAATAGATCATATTTGACGATTGTACAATGCTTGATTTGAGTGGGATTAGAGATAACTTGGATTTAGATTAACCCCGTTAGAGATATCATTATGATTCGTAAACTAGAACCCTTGAGATTTTTGCTAGTGGCTTGTCCGACTTCACTATCATTGAGTTCGTTTGAATGCATATGTTTGAGGGATATATTGAACGTGTGCACGATCCAAGACTCAATGATATGTTAAAATCAAGTACAAAGAATTCTCTATCGCTAAGTTGGTTGACATGCATATGTTTGGAGGATGCCTTGAATATGTGCATGATCTAGACTCGTGATATGCTGATCTCGAATGCTAGTGCAAGTGAATATGTTAGATTCGTATGGACGAGTATAATGGTTTGAATAAGTTGCCTCAGCCTAAGATCATCGTACACAATAAATCATGCCCAGTATCAAGCGATATAAGTTTTGCGCTAAGGCATAGTAGAGACCGAGTCAGAGAATACGATATTCGATTAATATAGCTAATTACTCGGATTGAGTAATAGAGTCATTCAATAAAACAGACCCAATATGCATGTGACACGAAATGAGGGAAACAAGTAAGAAGTTATATTCGAAATGGGTCTATGGATACAGAAAGATATGCTTGAGTTAGATTTGATAGTGTTCGATAGAACAGTTTGTGCTCAGAAAGTCTAGAGAATGAGACTTATTCTGAGTGGTGTATAATTTAATGACCTGCTCTGCATCTATGCGAATAGTCGATTCAAACGGCACAAGTGCCACGACTCGACCCGCCTTGCACTGTGAGAAGACTCGCTTGAGGCAAAGAATTCAGACTTGGCCCTTCAGGAGTTCGGACTTAGACTTTCAAAGACTCGATTAGAGTATTGCTCGGATGAGACGAAACATCGGTAAGGTGGGTGGATACGATGAACATGTCTTTGCTTAGCCTGCACAATTAAAACTATGGATGATACATGCTACTCACTAGGCAAATCATCGCTTGCATGCTAATAAGAATATAACGCACATAGCTAAGAGATTAATTCCATCTTGTATTTCCTGTGTTAGAACATGGAAATAAAACTTGGCTTATAGTTGGACCCTCATATGCAACCTTAGCTTCGTTCAAGTAGACTCCGCTAATGCTTTGGGTAGATCAGTATATGCTCTTCGTGACACACTGCTTCACATGTTTACACAGCTCATCTTAGAGAATATGCCGCGATTCAACGACACATTCACGCTCGTGCTAGTCGTATTGCTTATATTTTGAGTAGACTTTATCTGATAAAATATAGTATTTCACCTATATATGTCCCTTGCTTATATCGTAGATTCGTGCCATGGCCTGGAGCACAACACAGAATATAGTTCACTTACTTGAGGCAGGAAGTCTATCAAATAGTCGTTCCAAGCCAAGAAACAAAAAGTATCGAAAGGCTTCGGGACCAATAGGTTGCCAAGGCAGTTTTTCGTATCGGAAAGGACATAATAAAATATTGAAAAAAACTATAAAAGAGTAATAGAAGTATCAAGTAAAAGAACTGAACTGTACCGATAAGTAAGGAATAATAAGAATCATGGTTCATGGTAGATTGTGGTCGGTTTATTCCTGGGTCTACAACCATCACCATTTATTTAGGATGGCTTACAGCGGGTTCGTTCTTGGGTCTACAACCATCGCTGCTCAGCCAGATTAAGAGAAGAGACTTGCATCATCGCGGACAACTTGTGCTCAAGATTTTTATGATTCCTGTGAACGGCCGCCAAGGCGCACCGAACCTGATTCGACCTAGGCAGAATTCTGATAGTAATGGGTGATTCAAAAACTTACAGCGGGGATCGCTACCCACATTGGAAGGATCACCATCTAACCCGCTATGGTCTATAATGGCTTTGGTGCTAGCGACTTGTAAAGCTTGATTGTGGCATTACGTACATGAGTGATTTGCATTGGAACGAGTAATCTGAACCTATGAACACACTTGAATAATCTGAGTATAAGACATATGAGTAATCTGAACGGCCTGTGTACAATGCATTTGAACAACCTGAGTTACAGTAAAATGAGTATCATTATCTATGTATATCGTTCACCTGAGGCAGAAACACGTAGGTAACACCCTGTATTTGCTTGTGCGGTTCTATGGATTTTATTATAAATATTCGTGCTTGGCTTAACATGGTTTATTCTTTAGAAAGAAAAGGACGAATGGTAAGTTGATAAGTTTTATCGTGTTTCTCTTGAATCGTATGGCGCACTCCCCCACGAGTTAGGCTTTACATTATTTCCAAAAAATTGATCCTAAGGTAAGACTTAAAAGATAAAATAATAGATTGTGCATGAAACTAATATAACGTGCTTGGATTTGTCGAGCGGGCAAGAAGCCTCCCCACTAGTACATTCATGTACTGATAAACCACCAGGTTGCTTGCAGGGTACGGGAGAACCTCGTTCAGTACAGAGTATTCCCTTGTTCACGCTAAGGAGTGGAGTTACCTCTAGAGCCTTAAGGTGTTGCATTCGGAATTGAAGCACATATACAGGACATAATGTTGGAACACCGCCTATTAATTATCCCATGTTGTAAGCCGCTTGGCACGCCATTATTTGTTTCGAGAGAGAGAGAGAGAGCTGAGCAACTTGTAATATCGGCCTAGCTCCACTTGTAACAATTCTTGATTATCAATAAAGAGCTTGTTATTGTTTTATACTTGTGTTCATTCAATGCTTCCGTTTTAATGACCCTGTGAACTTGTTATCTATCACCTGTTCGGTTTATTATTTTGCTGCATTCGGACTATATATGTGACTCTGTGGCTAAGCTATTTCTCTGTCTGTTCGGATCATAGACTTGCCTGGGTGCAGCTTGGGCTCGTGCGACATCATGTCCTGATGGGAACGATCGTCCTACGGGAGCGCTGGCGCGTAGATTTGCGTCTAACGGGAATGGCCAATCCTGTAGGAGATTGGAGCGTGACATATTGGTATCAGAGTACTGCTTTACGTCCTTGGACTTCTTATCTATTCTCTCAGTTTTAAAAGCTCGTTCGTGGGTTATGTTAAAAAATTCTCTCTCTTAATGTTCAAACGAGATATTCCATACAATGAGTCTAAATACTTTTGGAAGTGTATGTGAATGATATGATTTGCTTGATCGAGATAGTTATACGAAGGCCTTTGTGTCGAACTGAGTCAGACTTTGTGGGAATAGACCCGTACTTAAAATTTTAAGTTATATACAAACCCGAATACCTATACGTGATTACCAACCTTGTTAGTGGGTGAGATAGAATATCATTCGGACAGATAGCTATGCACACAGTCTTTTGCCTAAGTTATGTTAATAATCGACCCCAGTTTGTTATGCACATTGGCGCCATCAAGGTGGACCGGATGCATATCGACCCCGGTTCATTAATCAGCATCATCCTACGAAGTCTGCTTCAGACCTTGGATATCCCAATGCATCGCCTGGCAGCAACCAATACGGCCATCAGTGGCTTCACGCATGGAGGAGCTACCCTCTGGGCAAGATTCGCTTAAAATTTTAGAAAGTCAATTTAAAAATATATGTCATCTTCTATGTCATAGACGTAGACGTATCCTACAATATCCTGTTGGAACGTCCATGGATACATCAGTACATGATCGTACAGTCGACCATGCACCAGTGCTTGAAGTACATGGACGATCATGGTGTCATCAAAATAAAATTTGCCGACGTAGATCCATTCAAAGGGATTGAGGCCTATTACTCTGACTCGATCCTCTACAAGAAATTTCACCAAGATGAAGGTGTCAATGATGCCGATAATGAGGCAGAGACTGGGACACCATCGAAAACTCCCTTGAGAGTCCATCTCAAAGCACACGCTCCTGACATAGTCCTTCCCCTAATGGTGAAACTATACAAGAAAGCACCCAAACCTTTGGTCGTTCCCCTTCGTATTTCGAATCGACCGCTGAAGGAAGATCCGACACCTTATACGACTTCGGAACCTCTTGTGGTAAAGCTGTGCATGAGACCTCCGAAGCCGTCGCTCGCACTGGGAGTAGATCTCACACTACTAAAAATTGCGGGATTAACGACGTTTTTAACGACATCCAATTAAATCGTCGTTAATATTAAAGACATCAGCGACTCCAAAGAATAACGTCGCTATAAGTTATTTGGCGGCATATAGCGAAGTTTAGCGACGGTAATTCAGTTTTTTAAAAGAATAGTCGCTATAAGTTTATTTAAAGTCACTAAACATCGCTGAGTTATATGATTAGCGACGTTTAGCAACGTATTTAGTGACGTTAATATATTAAATATTTAGCGACGTATTTAGCGACGTCTATAACGTCGCTAAATATTTATATTAGCGACTTCATTAGCTAGCGTCGCTAAACGTCGCTAATTTATTTCATTATTTAGGGTTGACGAATTCTCCCCATTGCCTTCGATCTTTCTCTCTCTCCCAGATTTTTAAAACCCCCCTCCGTCGTGTCTGGCTCCCCTCCTCCCTCCGGCGTCCCCTCCTCCCTCCCGGTGCCCCACCTTGGCGACCCCCCTCCGGCTGGCGTCCCCTCCTCCCTCTGGCGTCCCCTCATCCCCTCCTCCCTCCGGCGTCCCCTCATCCCCTCCTCCCTCCGGCGTCCTCCTCCCTCCGGCGTTCTCCTCTCTCCAGCTCCCCTCCTCCTCACTCGGTGAGATCTCTCTGTCTCCTTTCTCTGTCTCTCTCTCTCTGACAAGACACAACTCTAACAGGACACGACACAACATGACACACACTAACCCTAACCCTAACTCGAACACACACACACACACACACACACACACACACACACGCGCGGACATACTAACCCTAATACTGACACAGATATACCGACACACACAAACATAGACAAGCTGGATTAGGCCTGACCTATCTATCTATCTATCTATCTATCTATCTATCTATCTATCTATCTATCGATCACGGAATAAAATCTATAAAGTGGATCGATCGATATCATGGTTATAATCTGTAAAACCCCTCGATTAATTCTATAGATAGTCGGGTTTGGACTGGGAAAATTTATGGAATTTTTAGAAGATTATGAGGTTTAGAGTAGAGTTGAGTTTGTCTGTGATTTTATTTTATATAATTAAAATCCTTGGCGCGCCCTATCATTGTTCAATTATTCGGAGCCCATTATCAGCTCGTAAATTCCATCGGACTATTGTACTTTTGACTTGATTCACCAATTTAGGCACTGGACTTTTCCGTCACACAAAATCAAATTCTTTGTGCCCTAAATTAATTGCACAACTTCCCATATCCTAAAATCCATATTTAATTCTGTGTCGGACACCTGTGTCGTTACCCTCAGTTTTGAGATACCAACTTAACCCGTTGAGCCGGACCAACTAAAGGGTCCAAGACGACTCTAAGCCCCCACCATTTTTGGCCTTTGCGCCGTTTCCAGATTTTGACCCCGCGGGCCCCAAATTAAATTAAATTCGCGGGACGCATTATCGTAAATTAAATCGGGATTTACCAACTCTGTAAATTCTATTTTAATATTAAATTAATCCCAATGCCCTTCAAATTTGACCCGCGCCTGACGCGCAACGCCCCCTCACTATGACAATTTTTAAATATATTTTCTCCACAATTTTTTTTACGTCATTTCATGTGTTCATGAAAATTCCCAAATTTACGGGGGCTAATTTATAATTAACAAATTGTTGGCAACACCTCATTGGTCATGATTATTTGTTGGGTCCCAAAATGGAGTCCCAAACCCAATTCCCTCATGAAGAAATCCCACCCCTATCCATATTAAATCCCAACCATTCATTTTTCTAGGGGAATCATCACCACACATCCCCACATTACCTCCCATATTTAATGCCTCTTTCTACACATTTTCCAAGCAGGCCCTAACCCCAATACATTGAAAATCCCCCTTTATCTCTCCTCCCTCTTTCTTCCTTCACATCCGAACACCATTCCCACTTCTTCTTCTTCTACATAACCATGCTTCATCTTCCCCATTTCCTTACTTTCTCTTGGAGCATCACCATCCCCCTCAGAGTTTCCACCACCACCCATCATCGATCTCCGGCACATTCATCGTCAAGAAGGTCAGAATCCCCCACCGCCACTGATTCTGTGCCCAACCCCCACCGGTCTCTCTGCTCACCATTCGACGACCTCTGCTGGGACAGCCCCAGGGCCCGGTCCGAGATGTCGGGCGACTCGATGGAGGAGGCGTCCATGTCGAGGATGTTCGTGAGGAAGACCGATGGCAGAGGAGGGGGTTTCGGGTCGCCGTTTATGAGAGAGACGGTGGAGAGCATGAGAAGAGAAGGGGATGAGGAAAACTAGTCGCAGTAGCAGCAGGCGTGGATAAAGACTTCAGTGAGCTCGGTACCGGAGAGCATCACAAAGGATGACCCGACGGCCAAGTACGAGCTGCTCCACGAGCTCGACAAAGGATCATATGGTGCAGTTACAAAGCTAGAGACATAAAGACTTCAGAGCTTGTCGCCTCCAAAGTAAAATAATTTATCTGAAGGGGAGGAGGGATGTGACGAAGTCCAAGGTAAAACTTAAATGTTACAGCAGTGCAGCCATCTAAATGTGGTACGATACTTTGGAAGCTATCAAGGAGAGGAATATCTCTGGTAATGGAGTTTTATGGTGGGGCTAGTGTTGCTGACTTGATGAGTGTTCACGGAGGAGGCTTTAGGAGAATCTCAGATAGCTTACATTTGTAAGGAAGCTTTGAAGGTGACTTTGGTGTTGCTACGCAGCTTACTAGGACCATGTCAAAATGTAACATTTATTGGTACTCCCTATTGGATGGCTCCAGAAGTTATACGAGAAAGTTGCTATGATGGAAGGGTTGATGTATGGGCTCTTGGCATTTCTGCAATTGAAATAGGCAGATGGACTTCCTCCATGATCAACTGTACACCCAATGAGAGTGTTGTTTATGATATCTAGTGAGCCTGCTCTAATGTTTAAGGATAAAAAAAATTGGTTATCTGGACTCCATCATACTCTGACATATTTCATCCTTTTTGGACCCCCGGGTCGCTGGACCGTTCGGACAAGACTTCGGGAGCAGGTTATTGGCACTCACAGCTGAGGACCCAGGCAAGTATACCTTGCCTTGTTATACTGTTTAATTTTCTGTATTGTAGCTGCCTGTTATTGTTTTAGCTATTATAAATGTGCGCGTCCGAGAAGACTCGGGTGCAGTCAACGAATGCGTTGACGTTAGGACTGGTGTCTGACTTAGTGTCTAGTAGATCCACCTAAAGTTGTGGAGTTATTGGTATGACTCCCAGGCCTTGACACATCTCGTACACGTGTTGTGAGTCTCATGTAGGGCACGGTCCTGCGTATGTGGTTAGCCACCTGTACGTGTAGGCGTGCGACGGATAGGGTATAACTGCTAATAGTGATGCATGTTAGAAGACTAGCAGTTATTAGTAGGTGGAGCATAGACTAGTGTGGTACGATGGTCCCATCCCTGTCCTTGTTTGGTTGTAGGGATGGACCCTTGCTCTAACGATAGACTATGAGCCAGAGTTACGACGCCGAGGCATAGTAGCTGACGCGTGTTGTAGATACGACATGCATAGATCATTGGGCGGGGAGGACGACTAGTAGACGTATGGGACACCCACCTCTTTTATACAGATACCGCACTCGAAAGAGTGATACGGACGTATATATATTGCAGATACCACGTCCCTTAGAGTGTTGGACGTTATACATATACAGATACCTCATTCTTCGGAATGATGGACATTGCAGATACCACACTCTAAAGGACGTTGGACGTTATACTATTTCAGATACCATGCTCCTCGGAGATGGACGTTATCAGGTGCCCGTATTATAGGGGGCATATGTGGCATACACTAGCCGGTTGTCACGATTGGTGAATTACGTCAGCATATGTCTAGCCTACACATTCCCATACACTCAAGTTGTCCTCAAATTGCATTCACTTAGATGGTTAGCACACCCCCCTTTATTTTTTCAGTATTTACTTTATGGCATGTATTTTTTTGTATCTTGTTACGTCCCTCTGAGGACCTGGATCCCTTCCAGGTTGTTTGTGCAGTTGCAGGATACTTGATCTATTAGAGTGTGGACATAATTGCAGGTATATTTACATTTCCAGCTATTTCAGTTATGTACTACTTTCTATTTTTATTCTGCTTATATAGCCTAGTGTTTATAGACCTATATTGTTTTTCTAGTCTATTCGAACGGATGTGTTATTGGGCTGCAGACTGATGATGCGTATCGTTCTTTCTTGAGATTACTTACCCTGGATTGAGATTTAGATATAGTTGTTGTATATTAGAAATAGATTATTACTTGGATCACTTGACCATGGACAGCGTAAGTGCACTTCGTCGGGTCCATTAAATTGGAAAGCCCTACGGAGTCGTACCAGCTGGCCATTGCCACGTGTCTGGTCTCATAGATTTTGGGACTGGGGCGTGACATGGTTTTAGTGGTGGCCCATGCAGGTCACCTGAGCAAATCGTTTCGGTTATGTTACTGTACCGAACGAGCCTGCAACTTAGGATTAATGTGAATAAGATCTCAATCCATAACCGATTTTAAAACTCCTCTTGTATGTGATTATCTTTCTTGGACTTCCAATTTGTATTCGTTCAATTTCTGTCAATATCGTTATCATTGTTTCTCATCCCCTATTATTCGGAAGACGGACACTTGCGCCTGATAGGTTCCTCCAGAAGAAGATCGCAGTTCAGACGGCAGAAGACGTAATTTGTGCAATAATCTCTGAGAAGATTGTTACCCTCATTAGGGTAGGCTGATAGGTTCTTTTGGATTCTAGAACTAGTATGGAAGGGTAGCAAGAGAACTTGGAGCCAGTAGTACCCTATTCGTACTCGAGATAGCAGTGATCTTGGAAGTACAAGGAGCTGGAAAGATTGTTGATCAAGACCTAGAATAATCTAGGGAAATGCGTAGCCCAATGCTGGAAGCTAGTGGTTGTATATGATAGTAATATCAGGAATGATATTATGGACTAGAGAAGATAAAATTTCAGGCTCTCACTTGGAAGTTAATGATCGGATTCCAGGAATTCTAGAAGGTGCTTGTGTGATACCATTATTGTACTTGTGACTTGGAGAGATGAATAACGAAGAGAAGAAATTTGAGGAATAAAATTTTTAGAGAAAATTTGAGGGGAAGAGAAATTATAGTTTAGACGGAGAAAATTTTCTTTCAGAGGATTAGTGTGGTAAACAGAACAGGAGAATTTATTTGGAGGTTAAGTCTGGACGATGATACCGTCCTAGCATGAGTTGGTTGAGCCAATACCGCGAAATGCTTGATTGCCGTCGTGATTGTGTCATCCTTAGACCACCGGATTACCCTGAGTTGAGTTTCTTCAGAGAGCCTGGGAGCATGGTGCCCATCTACCTTGGGAGTATACAACGCATGAGGTGAACCAGTGTACCACCGTATTATATCAGGGTTGAGGATGTGATTCTAGAAAATCTTCCGGGCATGCCACCTGACAGAGAGATAGAGTTTGCTAATAGAGTTGACTCCAAGAGCCGAGCCGGTTATTTTTTCGTCTTCAGACTAGCACCGATAGAGTTGGCAGAGTTGAAGGTCCATAGTAGAGGACCTCTTAGACAAGGGTTTCGGTCGGGCTAGTGTTTTTCCATGAGAAGCAACCATCTTATAGTACCGAAGAAGGACGAGACGGTACGTCTGCGTATTGATTTCAGGAACGGTATGTTTGTGTATCGATTACAGGATTTAATGCAGTAACGGTAAAGAACAAGTACCCATTGCCGCACATCAAAGATTTATTTGAATCAGCTAAGTGGCGCATATAAAATTTTGAAGATCGATCTCAGATCCGGATATCATCAGATCAAGGTACGGAAAGAGGACATCCAGAAGACGGCCTTTCGGACGAAGTATGGCCATTATGAGTTTTTAGTCATGCCGTTTGGTTTAACCAACGTGCCAGCAATATTCATGTGTTTGATGAACAATGTTTTCCACCAGTACTTAGATAAGTTCATGGTGGTATTTATAGACGATATCCTGATATATTCCAAGAGCCAGGAGGAGCATGAGAGACATCTCAGAATTATGTTGGAGACGCTGAGACATGAGAGGCTGTACGCCAAACTCAGCAAATGTGAGTTTTCCTTGGACAGAGTACCATTTCTGGGACACATAATCACCGGAGATGGACTATCAGTTGATCCGGAGAAGGTAGCTGCAGTAGAGACCTGGCCTACCCCTACATCAGTTACAGAGGTTAGGAGTTTCCTCGGACTTGCCGAATATTTTCGAAGGTTCGTAGAAAATTCTCGAGGTTTGTTGCGCCTATGACGCGACTGACGCATAAGGGCGAGGAGTTTATCTGGACCAACGAGTGTCAGGCGGCTTTCGATGAGCTGAAGAGGCGTCTGACATCAGCACCAATTTTGACACTACCTTCAGGATCAAGAGGATTTGTAGTATATAGTGATGCGTCAGGGAGCGGATTGGGATGTGTACTGATGCAACACGGCAAGGTGATAGCCTACGCATCGAGACAGCTGAGAGTTCATGAGAAGAACTATCCAACGCACTACTTGGAGCTAGCTGCGGTGATATTTGCACTAAAGCTATGGAGACATTACCTTTATGGTGAGCGTGTTGAGATTTGTACAGATCATAAAAGCCTGAAGTACGTCTACACGCAGAAGGAGCTCAATATGAGGCAGATAGCACGATTACATGAAGTGCCTGTCAGCATCGTATCGGATCGTGATTCCAGATTCATGTCACATTTTTGGCGGAGTATGCAGGAGAGCTTAGGAACTCGTCTCAAGTTCAGCACTGCGTATCATCCACAGACTGATGGACACTCAGAGCGCACGATACAGATATTAGAGGATATGTACGAGCGTGCATGATTGATTTTGGAGGATCTTGGGAGGACCATCTACACTTGGTAGAATTCTCCTACAATAACAGTTACCAGGCCAGCATACAGATGGCACCTTATGAGGCACTGTACGACAGGAAATTTAGGTCGCTAGTTTATTGGAGTGACGTGGGAGAGCGTCAGGTACTTGGTCCAGAATTGGTGACACAGACAGTAGAGAAGGTCAAGCAAATTCAGAGCCACCTGCGCGCAGCACAGGACAGACAGAAACACTGGGCAGATGCGCACCGTAGACCATTGGAGTTCAAGGAGGGTGACCACGTATTTTTGAGGATATCGCCCACTCGTGGTACCATCAGATTTAGAGGCAGAGGCAAGCTGAGTCCGAGGTATATCAGACCTTTTGACATTCTGGAACGAGTTGGCGAAGTGGCTTACCGTCTTGCATTACCTCCATCATTAGAGGGAGTACATGACGTATTTCACGTATCATAGCTAAGGAGATATGTCGCAGACCCTAGCCACGTGCTTGTTCATTCGGAGATTACAATCGGGCCTAGTCTGTCTTATGTAGAGCAGCCAGTTGAGATCCTCGACCGCAGCGAGAAGACTTTGAGGGGACAGACGATTCGACTGGTCAGAGTGGCATGGAAGCACCATTCACCAGGCGAGTCTACTTGGGAGCACGAGGATTCTATTCGGCAGCGATTCCCGTACTTATTTGAGGAGCAAGGTACGAATTTACGTACGGCAATTTAATTACTAGTTTTTTTTTTTTAAATTCTGTTAGATATTATCGTGCTTTACTTTTAATTTCGAGGACGAAATTTTTCTAAGTTGGGAAGAATGTAAAACCCCTCGATTAATTCTATAGATAGTCGGGTTTGGACTGGGAAAATTTATGGAATTTTCAGAAGATTATGAGGTTTAGAGTAGAGTTGAGTTTGCCTGTGATTTTATTTTATATAATTAAAATCCTTGGCGCGCCCTATCATTGTTCAATTATTCGGAGCCCATTATCAGCTCGTAAATTCTATCGAACTATTGTACTTTTGACTTGATTCACCAATTTAGGCACTGGACTTTTCCGTCACACCAAAATCAAATCCTTTGTGCCATAAATTAATTGCACAACTTCCCATATCCTAAAATCCATATTTAATTCCGTGTCGGACACTTGTGTCGTTACCCTCAGTTTTGAGATACCAACTTAACCCGTTGAGCCGGACCAACTAAAGGGTCCAAGACGACTCTAAGCCCCCACCATTTTTGGCCTTTGTGCCGTTTCCAGATTTTGACCCCGCGGGCCCCAAATTAAATTAAATTCGCGGGACGCGTTATCGTAAATTAAATCGGGATTTACCAACTCTGTAAATTCTATTTTAATATTAAATTAATCCCAATGCCCTTCAAATTTGACCCGCGCCTGACGCGCAACGCCCCCTCACTATGACAATTTTTAAATATATTTTCTCCATAATTTTTTTTACGTCATTTCATGTGTTCATGCAAATTCCCAAATTTACGGGAACTAATTTGCAATTAACAAATTGTTGGCAACACCTCATTGGTCATGATTATTTGTTGGGTCCCAAAATGGAGTCCCAAACCCAATTCCCTCATGAAGAAATCCCACCCCTATCCATATTAAATCCCAACCATTCATTTTTCTAGGGGAATCATCACCACACATCCCCACATTACCTCCCATATTTAATGCCTCTTTCTACACATTTTCCAAGCAGGCCCTAACCCCAATACATTGAAAACCCCCCTTTATCTCTCCTCCCTCTTTCTTCCTTCACATCCGAACACCATTCCCACTTCTTCTTCTTCATATCCATGCTTCATCTTCCCCATTTCCTTACTTTCTCTTGGAGCATCACCATCCCCCTCAGAGTTTCCACCACCACCCATCATCGATCTCCGGCACATTCATCGTCAAGAAGGTCAGAATCCGCCACCGCCACTGATTCTGTGCCCAACCCCCACCGGTCTCTCTGCTCACCATTCGACGACCTCTGCTGGGACAGCCCTAGGGCCCGGTCCGAGATGTCGGGCGACTCGATGGAGGAGGCGTCCATGTCGGGGATGTTCGTGAGGAAGACCGATGGCAGAGGAGGGGGTTTCGGGTCACCGTTTATGAGAGAGACGGTGGAGAGCATGAGAAGAGAAGGGGATGAGGAAAACTAGTCGCAGTAGCAGCAGGCATGGATAAAGACTTCAGTGAGCTCGGTGCCGGAGAGCATCACAAAGGATGACCCGACGGCCAAGTACGAGCTGCTCCACGAGCTCGACAAAGGATCATATGGTGCAGTTACAAAGCTAGAGACATAAAGACTTCAGAGCTTGTCGCCACCAAAGTAAAATAATTTATCTGAAGGGGAGGAGGGATGTGACGAAGTCCAAGGTAAAACTTAAATGTTACAGCAGTGCAGCCATCTAAATGTGGTACGATACTTTGGAAGCTATCAAGGAGAGGAATATCTCTGGTAATGGAGTTTTATGGTGGGGGTAGTGTTGCTGACTTGATGAGTGTTCACGGAGGAGGCTTTAGGAGAATCTCAGATAGCTTACATTTGTAAGGAAGCTTTGAAGGTGACTTTGGTGTTGCTACGCAGCTTACTAGGACCATGTCAAAATGTAACATTTATTGGTACTCCCTATTGGATGGCTCCAGAAGTGATACGAGAAAGTTGCTATGATGGAAGGGTTGATGTATGGGCTCTTGGCATTTCTGCAATTGAAATAGGCAGAGGGACTTCCTCCATGATCAACTGTACACCCAATGAGAGTGTTGTTTATGATATCTAGTGAGCCTGCTCTGATGTTTAAGGATAAAGAAAATTGGTTATCTGGACTCCATCATACTCTGACATATTTCATCCTTTTTGGACCCCCGGGTCGCTGGACCGTTCGGACAAGACTTCGGGAGCAGGTTATTGGCACTCACAGCTGAGGACCCAGGCAAGTATACCTTGCCTTGTTATACTGTTTAATTTTCTGTATTGTAGCTGCCTGTTCATTGTTTTAGCTATTATAAATGTGCCCGTCCGAGAAGACTCGGGTGCAGTCAACGAATGCGTTGACGTTAGGACTGGTGTCTGACTTAGTGTCTAGTAGACCCACCTAAAGTTGTGGAGTTATTGGTATGACTCCCAGGCCTTGACATATCTCGTACACGTGTTGTGAGTCTCATGTAGGGCACGGTCCTGTGTATGTGGTTGGCCACCTGTACGTGTAGGCGTGCGACGGATAGGGTATAACTGCTAATAGTGATGCATGTTAGAAGACTAGCAGTTATTAGTAGGTGGAGCATAGACTAGCGTGGTACGATGGTCCCATCCCTGTCCTTGTTTGGTTGTAGGGATGGACCCTTGCTCTAACGATAGACTATGAGCCAGAGTTACGACGCCGAGGCGTAGTAGCTGACGCGTGTTGTAGATACGACATGCATAGATCATTGGGCGGGGAGGGTGACTAGTAGACATATGGGACACCCACCTCTTTTATACAGATACCGCACTCAAAAGAGTGATACGGACGTATATATATTGCAGATACCACGTCCCTTAGAGTGTTGGACGTTATACATATACAGATACCTCATTCTTCGGAATGATGGACGTTGCAGATACCACACTCTAAAGGACGTTGGACGTTATACTATTTCAGATACCATGCTCCTCGGAGATGGACGTTATCAGGTGCCCGTATTATAGGGGGCATATGTGGCATACACTAGCCGGTTGTCACTATTGGTGAATTACGTCAGCATATGTCTAGCCTACACATTCCCATACACTCAAGTTGTCCTCAAATTGCATTCACTTAGATGGTTAGCACACCCCCCTTTATTTTTTCAGTATTTACTTTATGGCATGTATTTTTTTGTATCTTGTTACGTCCCTCTGAGGACCTGGATCCCTTCCAGGTTGTTTGTGCAGTTGCAGGATACTTGATCTATTAGAGTGTGGACATAATTGCAGGTATATTTACATTTCCAGCTATTTCAGTTATGTACTACTTTCCATTTTTATTCTGCTTATATAGCCTAGTGTTTATAGACCTATATTATTTTTTTGGTCTATTCGAACGGATGTGTTATTGGGCTGCAGACTGATGATGCGTATCGTTCTTTCTTGAGATTACTTACCTTGGATTGAGATTTAGATATAGTTGTTGTATATTAGAAATAGATTATTACTTGGATCACTTGACCATGGACAGCGTAAGTGCACTTCGTCGGGTCCATTAAATTGGAAAGCCCTACGGAGTCGTACCAGCTGGCCATTGCCACGTGTCTGGTCTCATAGATTTTGGGACTGGGGCGTGACATAATCTGTGATTCTCTGTGTACGATGACCAATCTCTTAAATGATCCATCTTCTTCATTAATTAATTTTAGTCCATATATAGTTAGCTAGCTAGCTTAATTGCTTGCTTGCTACACACTATGAGTGAGATTGGCTGATGATAACTAATGATAATCATTAGCTTATTAGTAGCCTATCAGGAGCAAGCGAGCTCTCGCTCACTCGCTACTAAGTCCATTTACTTTTATATTCATAATATTCATAGTATACCATTATTAGTAGTTGTATGTCGATTCTAATTCCAAAATATATAATTTGGATTATAGACACGGGAATGACTTTTTAAAGCCGAGACACGATACGGTATTGGCTTATTCTAGAACACGTATCCAACTTGGGCTGATGCTTCTTGCTGCACGAGCTGTTGCATTGGCTACTGTAGACCGCTAAACCTTCTCTTAAAGGCTCTGCAGTGCACTTGCTCTGCTGTTACTTGCTGAGTTTACTTGCTGTTGTGCATCCTTCCTGCTGTACACTGCACAGTGTTGCTGTACACTGATTCCTCACTGCTGTACTGTGCAGTACAGCTAGCTGCTAGCATAGAGCTAGCATACTGCTCTTCCTTCACTGCCAAATGATGCACACTAAAAACTGAGAACTGCTCTCCCTAGTGACCCGAGCTCACTTAATCACTCAAACAACCATATGCACACAAACATATACATAAGGCATTGTGTATCAAGTTAGAGCAGTTCTTACCTTCCTCCAGAGAATCATACTGTGTTTAACGATTTATAGGACACATACTGTCATTTTTATAGAAGTATCTAGAAATGGATATGAATTACTATCTGCATCATCGTTCGTAGATGTACAACCATCATCCTGATGATATGCGGTATGCGGAATGAATTTATTGAGGGTGTACAGCAGTTCCTGCAGTTCGCTAAGGCATTCCCTCAGTACATGGATGGTACCAAAATTAAGTGTCCGTGTGTGAGATGTCGCAACTTAAAATATCATCCAGAAGTGGAAGTCACATATTATTTATACTCGAAGGGCTTCATGCCAAATTACTATCAGTGGAATGCGCACGAAGAACTTGTGTCTCTGGCATCGGAGTTGGAGCCTTATGTGGAGCCGTATATGGATGTCCACGACCATGCTGCTTACGATGATGGGTGGGTGAACATGATTTTTGATGCAGCAGGGCCTAGTTTCAATCCGGACAATCATGATGTAGCTGAGGAGGCACCGAATGCCGATGCTGCAAAGTTTATGGAGTTGCTGGAGAATGCAAGGACTCTATTATATCCTGGTTGTGAGAATCATTCACCGTTGGAGGTGGTTACAAGATTGTTGAGCATCAAGTCCGATTTTAACATGTCGTAAGAATGCTATAATCGACTGATCGATTTGATTATAGAGATCTTGCCCGATGATGCAAAGTTGCCTAAAAACTTCTACCGATCTAAGAGGATGGTGAGATCGCTCTGGATAGGATACGAGAAAATCGATGCATGTCACAACGGGTGCATGTTGTACTACAAAGACGATAAGGATGAAGATGCATACAGATTCTGTGGTGCTGATCGCTACAAGGCCACTGGTAGAGGAAAGTCTATTGGTGCAAGGAAGCCTACAGATTCGATGCACTACTTGCCTTTGACGTCGCGGTTGCAGAGGTTGTTTATGGTTAAGGAGACTGCAGAAACCATGAGTTGGCACAGGTGAAAACAGATCGAAGGAGTATTGGATCATCCATCCGATGGAGAAGCATGGAAGCACTTTGATCGAGAGTATCCATATTTTGCTTTGGATCTGCGTAATGTCATATTGGGGCTCTCCTCTGACAATTTTATCCTATTCGAACTTTCGGGCTTCCATATTCATGTTGGCCTGTGATCGTCACTCCGTACAATCTACCGCCTTGGATGTACATGAAGACTCCGTATATGTTCCTAACTGTTATTATCCCGGATTTGAACAATCTGAAAAGGAACATCGATGTATATTTACAGGCTTTGATAGATGAGTTGAATAAGCTATGGGAAGTAGTTGCCAACACATACGATATTTCTAGAAAGCAGAATTTTAGATGAGGGCAGCACTTATGTGGACTATCAACGACTTTTCGGCCTATGGAATATTATCGGGATAGAGCACTCCTGGTCGTCTCTCATGTCCATATTGCATGGACTGTACTAAGGCTTTTCGTTTGAAACACGGAGGCAAACCGTGCTTCTTCGATTGTTATCAATAATTTCTGTCGAAGGATCATCCGTACCTAAGGAACAGGAATGCTTTTCGTACGGGCGTTATGGAGAAGGCCAATCCACCGCCAAGGTGGCCCGGATACACGATATGGAAAGAGATAGAAGATTTACCAAGTGCTATCGAAGAGCCTACTAAGGGGTACAAGTGTGACAGATTTGGTCGCACCCATAACTGGACGAAGAGGTGTATATTCTGGGATCTGCCATATTGGAGCACCAATCTGATCAGACATAACCTTGATGTCATGCATATCGAGAAGAATGTGTTTGATAACATAATTAATACTATAATGGAGGTAAAGGGGAAGACGAAAGACAATCCGAAGGCCAGGTTGGACTTAGAAGAAATATGTAGACGTCCTGCGTTGCATTTGATAGAGGAGGGGAATGGAAAGTTAAAGCAGCCTAAGTCATCTTTCTCACTGGAGAAGGAGGATAAAGGAAGACTTTGTAAGTGGATTCAGGATCTAAAGTTTCCAAATGGGTACGTGTCAAACTTGAGAAGATGCGTCGATCTCAAGGAGAACAAACTAGTGGGTATGAAGAGCCACGATTGTCACATATTCATGGAGAGGTTAATTCCGATTGTATTTTGGGAATTCTTACCGTAGGTCGTTTGGGATCCATTGACAGAGCTCAGCATATTCTTCAGAGATCTTTATTCTACTAAGTTGCTCGTCGATCGTCTAGAAAAGCAAGAAAAGAATATTGGGGTAACACTATGTAAGCTCGAGAAGGTATTTTCTCCTGGATTCTTCGACTCTATGGAGCATTTGCCAATTCATCTTTCCTATGAGGCACGTGTTGGTGGTCCTGTCGGTTATCGGTGGATGTACCCCTTCGAGCGGCATCTGAATCACCTAAAGAGAAAGGTGAAAAAGAAGGCACGGGTTGAGGGCTCTATTTGTGAAGCTTATGTTCTCGAGGAGATTATAAACTTTTGCTCGACGTATTTCAATCCTCATGTTGCTACTAATAGAACGAGACCTCCGAGAAACGACGATAGATATCAGGAATCTAATGATGCAATACTCAAAGTATTCAATGCGTCCGGAAAGCCTTCGGGGAAAATGAAGAAGAGATATTTGAATGACGATGAGCTAAGGGCTGCACAGTTGTATATATTACGCAATTGCGACGAGGATGAACTGGAGAATCTAGAGGTGTAAGTAATTAATACGTCCACATTTATATTATCTCAATGTAATAGTATAAGCTACTATTATGCTACTAATCAGCAGTTGCTTCACTATTTTTTAGCACATATAATGATGAGTTGAGGTCGGTTAGACCCTACATAATAGACGAAGAAGTAGAACAAGAAATGAGATGCCATTTTCCTTTTTGGTTGAGCGCATATGTAAGGAACATGATAATTACTTTTTATTTTTGTACTTGTAAAATAAATAACTTACTATCGCTACTTTCGTATTTAGGTCGATCGTTTAATAACACCCAAGACTGAATCTATTAGAACTCTAGCCAAGGGACCAATTACGGCTGTTAAAATATGGCCAAGTTTCTGTGTGAATGGGTTCAGGTTCAAGTCAACAAATGCTCCTATCAGAGACAGCTTTCTGGATCTTGATTCCACGAAAAATAGTTGTTTGTGTATCAAATCTTTGAACTACAAAGACGTCGATCCAGACAATAATTTCTTTGGAATCTTACGAGAGATTGTGGAGTTGACATATAATTATGGCACAAAACCTATTAATATTGTGCTATTCAAGTGTGAATGGTTCGATCCGATTCAAGATCAAGGTTGAAAAATTGACAAGCATGGCCTTATGGATATAAACTACAAGCGTAGATATCAAAGCTACGAACCATTTGTCCTATCAAGTCAGGCTCAGATCGTGTACTTCACAACTTATCCTAGACGGGGGACAGCAAGATTGGATTGGTGGGCAGTATGCAAGACTAAAGCTAGAAATACCTTTGACATTGACGAAATAGCTTATCAGGAGGACGAGCTACCCCTTGTAACAAATATTATAGATGTGGACTCAATGAAAGTTACTCATTACACGAGTAATAATGTAGAAGATGTTGAATTATCCGAAGAGGAAGACGAAGACGAAAATGAAGTAGATGAAAGTGAAGACAAGGAGGAGGAAGAGGAAGAGGAGGACGATGAAGGCGAACAAGATAAATTTTCTGAAGATGATTGAAAATAAAATATTTTGCCTGTAGAATGTACTATATTTTGACTGTAGAATGTACTATTTTGACGAATATATGTATTATATTTTGACTGTAGAATGTATTATCCATTTAGACTTTTGACACCACTAGTTATTTACTGTACAATTCTATGAATGATGTGAGATATGCATAATATTTTGATTGTAGAATGTACTATATATTTGTGTATTTCTTTATTCATTATATGTTGTTATCAGGTATGACAGGACGACACGGAGAGTTCGGCAGGTCCCGAGGTAGATAGAGTGCTCCTCCGGTACTGCCTACTGTTGGTTCTGGATCCTCGTCGCCTAGTACTCCAGTATATCAATCAGTCACATCTCCGATTGCGACGATGTTACGTGGCATCACTCCTGGGTCGAGTAGTTCCGGGCCTGATAGTACTCCCTCGTCCAGCGTTCCTCCTGCTGACGGAATCATGGAGACAGATGAGCATATGGAGGAGGTCGTGCCGACGTTGTCCCAGCATCAGCTAGATCCTCCATGCGCACCTCTGGAGGAGACGAGGACAGAGATTTGGGCCGACGGTACAAAGTAAGCCAATTAGATGGTTTAGCATCATATATATCGTGTATTTCTTTATTCATCATATATTGACTTTTTTGATAAAAATAATTATCTCTGTATAGATATCATACATCGTCGGTTCAGAGACGCCTGAGCCTCTTTCTGAGGAACAACTATGGTGGCCCTTGGATCAACTACTCTGAAGCTCCGGAGGAGAGGAAGGCGTTCTGGTTTGCGCACTTTAAGGTAAAAGTATATTATATAAATCGTCTAATTTATGCATATTATATAACTTATCTGTGATTTTGACTTGCTAAATTATTTATTATAGCAAACATATTTCTATCCTTCGTACCGGGCTGAGTTGATCGAGCGGATGTTTCCTGCCGTTGCCGCCAAGCTTATCCGTGATGCTCTGGATGACCAGAAGGCTCGTGATCGTGCTGGAAAACTGATCCAAGGTTGGATCACGCCTGAGCAGTGGACTGCAATGAGGGGTAGATTCGACGATCCGAGGTAAAAGGAAAGGTCTGAGAAGGCCAAGGCGGCTAGGCGGAATGCTGCAAAGTGGTATGGTGGCTCGATTCCGATGACGGAATATTTCCGTCGTTTGGTATATTTTTATTTAAGATATATTATTTTAATATAAGTACGATAAAATTGTAGTAGAAAAATTATTGACTTTTTGTACTAAATAATATATTTTTAACAGGTACAGAGGGGTGAGGATGCAAACATGGTGACCGTCTTCCTGGCCACCCATCGAAAGGACAAAAATCTTATTGATGAGAGGGCCTCGGAAACCTATGTAAGTATTACTTTAATTTGTGTTAATTTTAATATAACTTAGGCAATTATCGAGTATCCAAACTTTTTTAGGCCAAGTATCTTAGGCTGCGTGAGAGGGCGACTACTAGTGCACCTACAGCTGGAGAGGCTGTTACTTTCTCGCAGCCCGCTCCAGCTCCGTCGATGGACGAGCTGTGGGTGACCATCGCTGGTGGTCTCCAGAGGGGTACGTACTACGGTACGGGATCCTATGGCGCTCTGGTTGTGACGCAGTCATCTAGGGCCTCCCCGACAAGTGTGCATTCCCCACAGCCCTTTCAGTCGTCGGCCCGAGTCCAGGAGGTCGTTGACCGTCAAATTGTGTCTCTCCGTGACGAGTTGCAGCAAAGGATGGAGGAGCAGCCCTGGTCCCAGCCCCGGGCAGACGATGCGACGCTCATCGCACAATTTGATATGCTCGAGCGCAGCATCATGGAGCTCCGGGATTTGATAACTGATTTTAGAGCCTCGACAGAGTGCAGCGTGACAGAGCTGCAGGCATCACAGCTATCCATAGGCGAGAGGCTGACAATGATGCAGGATTTAATAGTTCATAGCAGTACGAGGCTGTTATCTACCATAGATTCTTACAACCAGCGACTCACAGAGTTGGAGCAGATATGTCCTCCTGGTGTGCCTACATCGACACAGACTCCACCGACGTCATTGCCTTCTTCATGTGTCGATTTCACGGGAGCAGTATGATCTGTTATTATCCTTCATGCCCACCGGTGGTCATCCTCCTGCAGATTGGCAGTAGTCCTAGTTAGGACCGTTTTATTATTGATTGTTTGTGTTTCAGACATTATTTTTTGTATTCTTTAGGACGAGGCTTTTAATTTGCTGTATTCTTTGTATTATTTAGGATGAGACTCAGTTGTATGGATATTTGTTGTATTCTTTACGATGATATTTTCTCCTGATTCGGTTTTTAATTTCAATATTTTATTTTCTTCAAATTTTATTATATTATTTATATTAAATATATGTTAATTTACTGGTGTTGAGTGTTCAACCCAAGGGGGTCGGCGAACCCAGTAAATTCAACGGAGGGTTGCTCCGGGTCTATTTATACAAATTGTGAATTAATAAACTGCAGCAAGAATAGTTTGGAAACAATTCAGTACTTTTTTTATTTTTTCACTGTATCATTAGCGACGTTTTTAGCGACGTTTAGCGACGTTTAGCGACATTCATACACGTCGCTAAATACGTCGCTAAGTTGCGACATTACTAAACGTCGCTTAGGACGTCGCTAAAAATGTCACTATATGTCGCAACTTGCTGACATGGCAGTATTGCCATGTCATAGTAACATCGCTACTTATGACGCTAATTTGCGACATAAAGCGACAAATATATGTGTCACTAATTAGCGACGTTGAGTCGCTAAACGTCGCTAATCTTGCGACGTAAATGCGTCGCTAGGAAACGTCGGTATAGCAATATTTGGCGATATTTTTTCTGTCAGTGACTAGCTTAAAGGCGACTTCTGTAAAATGTCGCTAATTACGTCACTAAAACTAATTAGCAACATTTATTGATTATTTAGCAACGTTTCTTTAGGTCACTAATTTGACTTATTCTGGTAGTGTCGAAAAAATGAACTAGAGGAGTACGCAGCCACTCATGCTAACGTCCCTTCTCTTGATGATATAATTCCTGATTATAAGATACCTTATTTTATGAATAAAATGCTTTATTTGAACTACTCGAATGTTGCACATCTAAGTACATTGTATTCCATTGAGCACGGTCTAGGCCTGCCCCTACATACATTGGTGAGAACCACCTATGCAGTAAATCCAATTCTCTCCAGTCAAAACTCCTACTTTATGGTTCCAACAAGAAAGATGGGAGACAAACTCATCATCTTCGACAAAGTAAAAGTCCCTAATTCTTCTTTCCAAAGAAACTGGAGCCAGAACTCGACTCCGACAAAATACCACTTCACCGATACAGCTCTCAAACCAAGCATCTTATCCAGAAGATGGGATACGATCTGAAAGTTGCTAGGGGCTTGAACAATGACAAAGGCTGAAGGCTGCCTCTGCATTTGCAGGCTCCTGTAGACAAGTTTGAGATTACTACCATAAGACCAAGCATGCCCTAGGAAACGCCATGCCTCCCAAAACCCCGAAGGATCGAATGAAGAAGATGAGTTACACTCTCTCTTCTGAATCTTTCGCTTGGGACTCCGATATTAGTATTTGGGAGATACTTAAAAAAATATTGTCAGCCAACATGGTGTCAGCTGACCCTGAGAAAACGATAAGAATCTACCTGAACACTTTAAAGCTGAACCTAACACCTAGACTCATAATAGGAGATATGTTTCGAGCAACGAAAACCTTCCACTGAGGATAAAGTAGTACAAATTGATCTAGGTGACGAATTCTCCCCTAAATCTATCTTCGTCAGCAAAAGTCTGTCCGGTGAGGATCAGGAAGCCCTACTATAACTCGTCAGGGAGTACGAAGAAATGTCGGGACTGAACTCCCAAATCGTGGTCTACAAACTCAATATTTTGCCAAAGGCTAAGCAGGTCAAGCAACAACAACGGTAGTTCTGGATGGACATTATAAACGCTATCGAAGCTGAAGTCAAAAAACTGATAGCTAGTGGCTTCATCCGTTAGGAACAATATCCGGATTAGGTGGCCAATATCGTGCCCGTCGTAAAAAAGAATAGGAAGATTCGAATCTGAATCCGGATGAGCTTCCACTTTCGATAACAGATATAATGATCGACAACACTTGTGGTTTCGAGCGCGTGTCCTTCATGGACGAATTCTTATCCTAGAATTAAATCAAGATGTTTTTTGACGATGATAAGCATACATCATCCCAAATATCGATAGGAGTGTACTGCTATACAGTAATGCCCTTCGGTCTGAAGAATGCAGGTGCTACATACTAGCAATCTATGAGCACCATCTTTTGTGAACATCTACGCAAGACAGTAGAGTGTTACATTGATGGCATCGCTGTCAAGAGTCGCTTTAAAGATGATCACCTCCGAGACTTAAAGATTGTATTCTACTTGATGCGTGCGCACCAGTTCAAGATGAATCCTACCAAATCCTTCCTAGGAGTCTCCAGCGACAAATTTATGGGTTTTCTCATAACTTTGAAGCGTATCCACGTAGACCATGACAAGGCTAAAGTAATCCTTGAAATATACCCGCCAAAGAATCTCAGAAAACTTTATGGCCTTCGAGGAAGATTGACACACATCAGGAGGTTCATATCAAACCTCTCTAAACATTACCAGTCGTTCACTCAGCTCATGAAGAAGGGACTCTATTTTATTTGGAATAAAGAATATCAGCGCGTCTTCGACGACATCAAGCAGTATCGCTTGAACCCCCAAGTATTGGTGGCCTCCTTTGTGGGAAGACCCTTCTTGTTATATGTGCGGGCAATGGATCACTCCCTCGAAGCTTTATTAGCCCAGAAAAGTGATGCAGGTCATGAATAGGCAACCATTATCTTAATAGAATGATGGTCGGCACGAAGCACAGATACCACCCCATTGAGAAGGAGTTCATCGCTCTGGTCTTCGACATTCATAAGACCCAGCATTACGAGGCAGGGCAAACCATCCATGTGATCTTGCAAGTTAATCCTATCAGGGTCCTTATGACTAAACCGGGAGCGCTCAATTCTTGCCTAGCCACATGGGTAATACAATTGTCGCAATACGATATGGTATTTCTTCCATAAAAAATAGTATTTCTTCCACAAAAAGCGGTCAAAGGCCAAGCCCACCTTGTACCAAAAACCATAAAGCTCTACGAGGATATCCCAAATGAAGTAATAGACTTAATCATGACCACAAGCACAGAAGTCGTTTGGCAAATGTTCTTCGACGGTGCTTCAAGAACAGGGTCCAAAGGTGATGTTGTCGCTGGCGTCGGGATAGTACTGATTTTCTCATAAGATCTGGTCATCAACCGCGCTTACTCCCTCACAGAGCCATGCTCTAACAATGTGGCAGAGTACAACGCCCTCGTCGTTGGGCTCTAACTCGCTAAACAAGTAGGTGTAGACTACCTAGAGGCCTAAGGCGATTCCAAGATTATAGTCAATCAGGTCCAGGGCGAGTACGAGGTCCGGCACGAAAACTTAATTTTCTACCACCAAGTCGAGCTCAAAATAATCTCCACCTTCGAGCGGTTCTTCATAGAGCACTTCACTCGATTGCAGAACATCAAGGCTGATGCCAAGTTTGACCTCGTTGTTGTCACGCACCGGCCCCGCAAGGCGGTTCGTCCTCGCGTGGGCGTAATTTTGCACGAGCCTAAGTTGTGCCCGTGCAAGGCTATACATAGAACAGGCGGTGAGATAACTAGTTTACAAAGTTGATATAGCGGAAGCATAGAACGAACACAAGTATGATACCAAAACTAGCTCTTTATTGATTTTGAATAAGTATTATAATCGGCGCAAGGCCGAGATTACAAGTCGCTCTATCTCTCTCTCTCTCTCTCTCTCTCTCTCTCTCTCTCTCTTAAAATAATAAAGACATACCAAGTGGCTTACAACATGGGATGATACATAGGTGATGTTCCAATATTATGTCATGTATATGTGCTTCTGCGCCAAATGCAATGCTCCAAGGCTTCAAAGTAAACTCCACATCTTAGCGCGCATGAAGGGGTTTCCGTACCGAATGAGTACTCCCGTACCTAGCAAGCAATCTGGTGGGCTATCATTACATGAATTCACTGGTGGCGAGGCTTCTCGCCTGCTCAACAAATCCAATATATTCAATTAGTTATGTGCACGCTATCAATATTATCTTTCTAGTCTTTTCTTTAGATCAATTTTATGGCAAAGATATAAAGACTAACTCGTGTGGTAGTGCACCTTACGATATAAGAGTAATACGGCGATACTTAACAACTTACCATTCGTACTTCCCTGTCCAAGGTAAACTAAGTTAAATCGAGAACGAATATATATATATGAAATAAAGGAATCGCATAAGCAAACACAAGTGTCACGAGAGTATTTCTGACTCAGGTGTGATACTCCACTGATCAAATATGTTCAAATGTGTACAGATGTCTTATACTTATATTCGTTCAAGTGTTCCAGATTACTAGGTGTAATGCAATAACTCACACGCGAATTATCCCTAATCGAGGATGACTTAAACTATATAAAAAGTTGTCGCTGGCATAGCCATAAATGATGATTTATAGTCATAGACAAGGATGGTGTGCAGTGAGAGAAACCTGAAGCGCTATATAACATCCTGTCTTGTACATGATACTATAGTGAAGTTTCGTCCGGATCGGATCAGCCCCGGTGCCCCGGCGACCGCTGTAGGAACCTGAACATGAATACCTTTTGCAAAAGTTATCCATAATGATGCAAGTCTTGGGTCTTCAGATTCACAACACGACATGTTAACACTTGTTGGCTCCCAGAGTCGTCTGATTCTTTTCCTGAACGAGTATTGTTCCACGAGCTGTGATACTTACTTTACTTGACATGATACAATCCCCTAGTTCGGGAACTGCCTTGGTGACCTAATGGTCCCGAATACATTCAGTTTCATAATTGCATAGAATAAATATTCAAAAGTTTTTCGGCTAACTAGATTAATGTAAGACATAGATAGTGTTACTTGGTCGTAGCACGAATCTACGAGATAAGCATGGCACATAAAAAGGTAAAATACTATACTTGATCATATAAAAGTCTACTCGAAACATAAACAGTACGACTAGCACGATCGTGAAGGTATCGTTGAATCGCGATATAATCTATAAGACGAGCAGTGTAAACATGTGAAGCAGTATACTACGAAGAATATATAATGATCTACTCGAAGCATTAGCGGAGTCTACTTGTACGAATCTAAGGTAGCATGCGAGGGTCAAACTATAAGCCAAGTTTTATTTTCATGTTCTAACACAAGCAATACAAGATGGGATTATTCTCTTAGCTATGTGTGTTGTATTCTTATTAGCGTGCAAGGGGTGATTTGCATAGCGACAAGAATATATCGTCCAAGTTATTAGGTATGCAGGCTAAGCAAAGACAAGTTTATCGTAGCCACCCACCTGAACGAGGGCTTCCCTCGCCCGAGCGAGACTCCGTGTGAATCGCTAAAAACTTCAAGTCCAAGTGCTGATGTGTCGTTTGAGTCATCTTGCAGAACTGAGCAAAGTGGGTTGTTACATAATACACTACTCAAAAGAAGCTTCATCCTTGAAACATACTAAGATAGAACTCATCCAAGAACACCACTTCTTATATCAAACTTGAACATATCACATTTATCTTCAAATCCTCGAGTACAAGTATCGTTCCTTTATCCATTCCAAGTTCGACTATATCCTTGCAGTCTATCAAATTCTTGCCTCAATCTCTACTACGCCTAACGCAGAGCTACACTACTAAAATAGAGGGATATGTTATAACTTGCGCACACAAGAAATAAACTAGAAATAGTTCAAACCACCTGATGTTCTATCACTTAACTTCTGAGTCATGAGCACGTCCCAACAAATAACTTGTTATCACCTAACTAAATCTAGTGTTACGCCTAACCAACATCCTAAAAATCCTTAGAACTTAACTTCAATATCCACCAATTCTTTGCATGTGATATTTCTCAAATTTAGATCAAAATCGTATTTGATACGCAATCTTTTATCCCGATCCATCGTTTAATCATGCTATAAATCTTGCACTATCTTCCAAGTTTATTACTTGACGCCTACACGTTTTATCTTCCGAAAACTCATTCATCGAATAAGACCTAGCCAATCCTTATTCATAACTCATGCATATCACAATCATACTCTTCTAAATACGATATATATTCCTATGATATCGTCTGCATCCTAACCAAGTTAAAATCCACGTTTGTTCAATCTTCAAGAACGATCTTAAACTTACTTCCATCCTGACACATATCAACTTTATATCCAATTCGTTTATCAATACTTCTTTTTTGTCTCCAATTAATCCTTGCTATTGTATGATTCATCATCAAGTACCTCTCTCCTTATGAAGTCAACATGATACCTCAAGCGGAGTCAATCAAAATCTAAGTCAATTCTAATTCGATTTCAAATCCTTAGTATTGCACTACCATAGAGAACATCTTCCAAGCACACATTTTTCATTCATATTCAATCTGTCATACAAGTTTTCCATGATTTATTTTATACGTTCAATACTAACACGAATCCGACAAGTCCTCGATATTAACATATAATTTTGCATGTATGATCCATTGAATTTCAATTAATTCTACCGACAAATCCCCTAATTCCTTTGTCTGTTCCGATCATGTTAACCCAACTCTACTAAGACACATATAACAAAAATCATATACTAACTTTAACTATTGCTACTCCAACTCTAAAGTCTTACCTAGGCAATTTCTAAGGTTGATCACACCAACTCAATTTCCGTTAAGGGGTCATCTTCCTATCCACTAGGTCAGCTCACCTGGTCATAGTTATAATCCATATCACCATCCATAATGTGCAATCCCAGAGTACCATGCTCACAAAAACCTAAGTGCAAACTATTATTCGTTCGTACGGGATAATCTACCAAGCTTGCATCACTCAGATTTCTAACATCAAGCATAGATCATCCTACCCAAACAAAATATCTCAATCCAGGGATGCGAGTCAATTTAGCAAAGTTTTCATAAGATAAAATATATTGCAACACAATCCTCGATGCATCATATGATATCGCATGTCAAACCTATCAATTCGCATAGTCTATCTCCTCAAAAGTATTCGCTAAAGTCTACTTATCCATCTATCCAAGTAAAGTTCACCAAGTCATGATTCAAATCTCTAAACCATAATTCTCGTATTGTATTCTCTAAATCGTTCGACATAATTTACGTATTCATTTATAAAACTATCATGCACTACTTGCATCAATGTCCAAGTTAACTTATCCTCGACTTTGATTCCTTATCAAACCGTTTGTAGAACAATCCTCAAAATTATCGAGCCATTTCTTGTTACGTGATCGTGTCATCTGAGTCACAATTTATATCAAATTTTTTCCTAAACACCAATCTTATTGCATTGATCTAATATCTGTCTTCAAGCATTTATTTCCTCAAGTTTGCGTTGATCACAAATATATTATTAATCAACTAGAGAATCCTTGAGCCCATGTATACCAATCTTTATTGTATTCTATTTCTTCGAGTTTTTCCATATAACCATCAAAAATTTCTTTGCACTACATGGCAGAGTTCAACCGATTATTAACGTCTAAGTTATACACAAGATCAATTCATTATCATCATTTGCGTATCATCAAACCAACTTGATTTCCATCTCTAACATCAAATTTGATTCATCAATTCTTTTGAATTATTATATATCATCCAATCCGAATTCTCTTGTGCATAACACTTTCTCGCGCTATCGCTTGATTAAGGTATCTTCCAATCATTCTAGTTTCATTCACATCTAATCATATTCACATGTAGCTGCATTCGAGTTTTGCATACGGCCAAGTCTGGACCGTGCACACATTCTAGGCATCCCCCAAGTATATGGAATTCAACCAAGCTTAGTGATAGTGAAGTTGGTTCGAGTTCAGCATATCGCTGAGTCTGGATCATACACTTATTTAAGGCACCCCTAAAATACATGTATTTTAATCAGCTTAGCGATAGCGAAGTCGGTCAACCTACGGTGATGGCACCAAAAATTCTATAAAACTTTCAATCCTTGACACAAAGTTTATCTGTTTGATTCCATCCTCACGTATCCCATAATCTCTTCTGATTTTCTTATTCTTACTCGACCAAGTCATTCATTTTAAATCGTTATCCAACAATATTCTAAATTCTACACAATTTCTACAGAACCGTTCGAGTAATTCTTGCACGAGACACATGATATCAATCTTACTAGGCTACACATGTTCTAAGGCTTTACACTGATCTTTTGCACAACTTTGCGTTGCTGACTGACTCTTTGTTATCCCAAAATCCATGATCCCAAGAATGTTCCTCAAATTTATCCCATATACCACTCAGGTTCAAGTCACACAAAATTCTTTGAAACCATGTTTCCATCGCTAAACATCCAACCGATACGTTCCTTAAAACCCAAGCACGATCCTCTATTTTGTATCAACGGTATCATCTTTCCCCAAAATCAGTTTCATTGATAGATATCTCTTAATTTTTTTATTCGAATCTAAATTATCTCATCCGAATGACATTCTAATCTCACACACAAATATGCTAGCACCAATCAAGTCTAATATGTAACATCTATTGCCCAGCCCATAAGTTCTTCTGTATAGTTGTCATGCTCAAGCAAAATATCCACATAAGATCCATTTAACTAGCTAGACTTGTTGTATGGATCATCCTGAGGAACATTGAGAGAGAGCATCTAATGTATTACCCATGAACGAAGTTTAAAGTAGAGAGAATCGATACGAGACCAAGGAAGTAAAGCTGAGGTCTGATACCATTATGTCATGCCCCAGCCCCGCAGGGGCATTCGTCCTTGTATGGGTGTGATTCCGTAAGAGCCTAAGTTGCGCCCGTGCAAAGCTACAACATAGGACAGGCGGTGAGATTGTAGAAGCATAAAAAAATATGCATGTCGCATAAAGGTTATGCCCCCTCAACAAGTCGAAGAAAAGCCACATACGGCCTGAGCAATCAAGCCGCAGAGAAACCACATACGGCCAGAACAATCAAGTCGCAAAGAAGCCATATGTGGTATGATTAACCAAGTCACAAAGAAGCCGCATAGTATACTATCTCCGGCCTGAACAACCACAGAGCAGTGAGGCCGCATAAAATACCCCTGACACAGATTATTATGTCTTTTATAAGCTCTGAAACATCACTTATTACTCTGAGATGCTTCGAGACTCGTGAAGACGATGGCTCAGTATCACGCCTCAGTCCCAAAATACGTAGGACTAGGTATACATACACATGTCAGCTCTACGAACAAGTATAGGAACCCAATTTAATAGACCTAACCAGTTGTAGTACCACTACTAGAATAAGCAGGATTAGCGACGTATTTTAGCGACTCCTAGTAAAAATGTCGCTAATTTAGCGACGTTTTAAAACTCGTCGCTAGGCGTCGCTAAATGGCAACATTTAGCGACGTTTAGCAACTTTTATTAAGATTTTAAAAGAATAGTCGCTATAAGTTCAATTAAGGTCGCTAAACGTCGCTAATATATCTGTATTAGCGACGTTTAGCGTCGTAAGTAGCGACGTATCTATCAAAAATATTTAGCGACGTATGTAGCGACGTCTTTGGCGTCGCTAATTTTTATTTTAGCGACGTTTTTATTTGACGTCGCTAAACGTCGCTAAATTTTGGTTAATTAGGGCCCAGTTTTCTTTTCTCCATCTGTCAGAAATTTTGAAATCGTTTCGATTTCCCCCGCCCCCCCCCCCCCTCCGGCGACCGGGTCTCCACGGCTACGCCCCCCCTCTCCGGCGACCGGGTCTCCACGGCATCCCCCTCCTCCTCCTCGAGCTCTAGGTAATCTCTCTCTCTCTCTCTCTCTCTCTCTCATGTGACACTGACACAAGATACACTTGACAGACATGACACACGCACACAGACACACACGACATACACACAGACGCAGACACACACAGACGCAGACACACACACGACATACACACACGACACACACACAGACGCAGACACACACACACGACACACACACGACACACACACACAGACGCAGACACACACACACAAACGCAGATTAGGGTTAGGGTTAAGGTTAGGTTTAGGGTTAGGGTTAGGGTTAGGTTTAGGGTTAGGGTTAGGGTTAGGGTTAGGGTTAGTACATTCCATTATGTGATTTCATGTCTTTCATTGGCTACGTATCCTTTTTTAATTCAATTCCATTGTTAACATCTGTTAGTTCACATCTAAACCATCTAACCTCTTCTTCTTAGCCTCGGTTGAACCTACCACCTCCTGTGAATACAGTCATGCATTTCTTATTTTAATTTTATCATATTATACTATTATTGTTCATTCATCCAAATTTCATGTTTCAGTTTCTGCATACATGTTTTAGATTATCAAACCTCATGGACTGGTAAAGCTTTGGAGAAACGTTCATCGTGCTCTAAAGTCAGTAGACAATATATACTTTGAAGCAGCGTAGCCATTAATCAGAATAATGATGAACATGAGAAGTGATCAAATATTGTCGAATATGGTTGCTTTCCAAATGGGACCAAAGAAAATTAGCAACAACTGAATTTCATTAGAATATAGATCAAATCTAATCAAAAGAGCAAGTCCATCTTTCATTGATGCTAGACATAGTCACATATATAGTAAAAATTAGCAAGACATGAACGCGAAGAATAATGTACAAGCAACTGAGAGAGAATTGAATACCTGATTAGTTAGCTTACATTAATAGCAAGGATACTCAATTTCTTCGAACCCGTCCTTAATAGGTTCTGCAACTTCTGTTGTTTCTCAACTCAGTAACACTAAAAATGTCTGTCTTAACACAAATGGGACCTTCAAGTACTTGTTAACTTCAGGCTCACTGTTTAACCGTCGCAAAACTGAGCTCATGCTCTACTAAAAATGTCTGTCTCAACACTGTAAAACTACAAGTTGGAATTAAATAACTAGACAGGTCTGTAACACTAAAAATGTCTGTCTCAACACAACACACATGGCTCATAATTCAATTTCAATTTCAATTTCAATTACAATCATATAATTTAATATTGGATCAAATTTTCAAACTAGTTCAATAAATCGGTCATTTTATTTTGTGACACGTAGGATATAAATAAGATATTATGGTATCATTATTATACTGCAACAAACAGCTAATTCTTTGTGAGTCATCTAATTCTTCCGTTCCGGTCCAATAGCTAATTCTTTGTTTTCATCTATCTTACCAGATGGCACCCAAGAGAGCGACACCTCCTACTGTTAAGGAGGAAGTGATGCCTCCTACTGTTAAGGAGGAAGTGATGCCTCCTACTGTTAAGGAGGAAGAGATACCACCTGCGGGGAGTTCCAGTCACCCAGCACCTATCGCGGTTGTATCTCAGATGGGGAGTTCCAGTCACCCAGCACCCATAGCGGAGCTTGATAACATAAACGCTGTTTATGCGCAGTATTTGAGGGACTGGTATCTGCCCCATTTTGGAAATCCTCGAGATTGATACTATAATATTTCATATACTTATATATTATGCATTTTGTGTTACTGTGATACTCTGATACTTATATATTATGTATTTTGTGATGCTGTTTATGCCCATTTTGTGTGACTGTGATACTATAATACTTTTATTGTCTGTCTATAATATTTGTGTGTATTAATTGTATGACTGTGATACTCTGATACTTCATATTAAATATTGTTAATCCGGTGTTTAGTGTTCCACCGAAGGGGTCGGCGAACCCATAAAATTCATCGAAGGGTTGCTCCGGGTCTATTTTTAATTAGAAATTTATAAATTGCAGGAATAATAGTTTGGAACAATTCAGTTTTTTTTTAATTTTTTTGAAAATTTAGCGACGTATTTAGCGACGTTTAGCGACGTCTAGCGACGTTTTTACAAGTCGCTAAACAAGTCGCTAATTAGCGACGTGTCAGAAGCCGTCGCTAACAACGTCGCTAAACGTCGCTAAATATGTCGCTATACGTCACAAATTGCTGACATGGCAGTACTGCCAGGTCATTAAAGACGTCGCTGTTACGTCGCTATATAAGTCGCTAATGAGCGACGTTTAGCGACTTTAATAAACGTCGCTATTTAGTGACGCCGCGTCGCTATACGTCGCTACATTTAGCGACGCAATAAAGTCGCTAAAAACGTTGGCATAGCGACGTTTAGCGACGTTTTTTCGTTCAGCGACTTGGTATCTTCCGACTGCGTTACAACGTCGCTAATTACGTCGCTAAACATTTTTAGCGACGTTTTTTTGTCATTTGGCGACATTTTTTGGCGTCGCTAATTTGACTTTTTTTGGTAGTGTACGCTGTAAAATATATCTAAGTCACAGTATCACAGACAGGTAAAATCTAGTCTCATCCACAAATATCACAGAGTAGATAAAGTCTCAGAATCCACTATAAATAAAGTCTCGTAGAGAACAATCTACGATAATAAAGTATAAGAAAATAATGAAAAAATTACTACTAAGCAATAAAGAAATAGTCCGGTGTCAGCTAACTAGATAAGGATACCAAGAAAATAAGCAACTATCATCTATAGCTCAAGAAAATTCTTATGGCTCCACCTCAAGATCCTCATCAGCAAAATCTCCAACTCCGTAGTCCATCGAGTACACGTGCTTGTTTGGATCTAGAAAATGTGCCAGGTCCTCTGAGGGATATAACAAGTACACAAAAAATCTAGCTGCATAAAAGTAAAGCAGTAAATAATAAATAGGGTAACTAAACCATCTATGTGAAATACACTCGAAAAATCTCTAGCAACGCATGAGGGAGAGAAATAGAAGAATCAGTCATCCCACCAGGCGTTCAACGGAACTCGAGGGTATACTAGTTATACCATTTACTCAGTAAGAAACTGAAATCTCATACGCTAACTAGTAGATTCTCCCCTCCCAATGTACTATCCGAACCGTATACGCGGTGCAGACGTAATACAACGACGTCAATAAAATCTAGAAAACTAGTCCATACACTAACTACTAACACAAGGCGCGAACTCACGTATCGATGTACGGTCGATACGCTAGTTCATGCACACACACACTCAGAGAACGTGTTGAACAAGTGTCAGATCAAAAGATACCACGTACCTTCATAATATACCAGGTAAGTCTGCTACTCTAAGACGCATGCACAATACTAGAAAATAAAACTAGGCATAATGTAAACTGAACAATACAATCAAGCAAGGTGTACTTGCCTTCCAAGCCAAGCTGCGAGCACAACAAATATGGTCCGAAACTTTCCACAGGAATGCCTTGAACACCTACCAATTAATATTTACACTAATTAGACTACAACTTCTAGTTAAATTAAGTTATTATCTAGTTATGAACTCTACATTGGTTTCACATGTAAGTAACTACATACCAAACTATTACTAGTCAATAAATATTTCCAAAAATTATTTTAAAATTATTAATTAAATTAAACTATTAATTCTAGAATTTTATTGGAAAATAGGATTTTTAGTGATAGGAACATCTCCTATAATTTTTATGAGTCCAAAAACCAATATGAACCAAAACCAGGTCATATGAGTCTACCGACTAGTCACCAAAACAAAATTTTGACAAATAAGTAAATCTAGAATAAATACTCAAAAATCAGAATCAAAATATATTAATTAAATTTTAGGTGTTAAAAATATGGGTTTTTAGTCAGGGTTTAAGTAGAAAATTGTCGGGGTCAAGTTTTGTCAAAACAATGTCAACTTGTTACGTAAAACACCTAAAATTCTATTTTTTTATAAATAGAAAATAAATCTGAATATATTTGTAAAAAAATCAGTAATAAATATAATAAATACCATTTTTTTACTATTATACAAAATTAGTTAGGGTTTTATCATCTACAAGTGGATCATATTAGTATTGCCAACCATCATTGCTAGTATGAATGTCAAGGGGTGGTACATGGGTGTGGTCACATGACAGACATTAAAATACTAATTATTTAATATAATTTCAGAATAATAAATTCTTAAAAAATAGTAATCCATCTATAAAATTTAGGTTTTTAATCTACTATTAAGTCCTTAACAAAGTCCTAGGGTTTCCAACATGCATAGACCAAAACTAGGTCAAAACTTCACATAAAACCCTAATTTAATAACCATTAATAATTCTAAAATTAATAATAAAAAGTGTATTTAATCCATATTAATAACATCTTTATAAGATCATTAACAAGAATTAAAGAAGGTTTTACATGCATGCACAAACTTATGGATTATACATCAAAACTAGGTTTCATGGGTTGCATGTGTTCTTCAAGTTAAAGTAATGGTGTTTGATTATCAAAACACACATATATATATATATATAAACATATATAAACATATATATAGAAGAGATTGGAGGAAGAAGGAGAGAATGTTTGAAGAAAAACTTACTAGAAGTAGAAGGAGGATGTACTAGGGTTCTTGGATAGGGGATGTGACCTTGGGGTGGCTGACGTAAGTGTGGGAGCTGCTAAGGGGGGAGGTCGACGGCTTGGAGGTGGAGGTGGAGGTGGAGGTGGAGGTGGAGGAGAAAATAAATTTATGTTAGGGTTTGAGATGATATATATATATATATATATATATATATATATATATATATATATATATATATAGGTGGAGAGAGGGGTTGGACTTGGGAGTGCACGTGGGTATGTGGAGGGGATTTGGTTCAGCTAGGGTGGGTAGGAATAGATTTAGTTTAAATTATTTTCTAATTTGGTTGGTAGCAAATCTAAGGTAAATCTTTAATCCAATTAGATATTAATAATTAAGATTTGATTGGAATTCTAAAGGAATAAGATAATGGTAAATAATATGCAAATCTACAAAAAGAAAAATTGCCTAGATTGATTGGCATGGGATTCTCATGGTGGAATTTTAATTATGGGTTATTAATTAAAGAAAGTTTGTATTGGAAAATAACCATAACTAAATTGTATATATAAAAAATATCTAAATATTAAATACAATAATCTAAGGTTGTTACACTAGTGCCACACTAATATTGAATGGTCGAATTTTGTGTCACGCAAAGATCATATGGGTAGTATCTCCAGTGTAGACTACTTCCTACGAATAGCGATATAGATTTTGGGGTTGTCCTATGTCATTAATGTTTAAACTACGATAAAGTATTACAATGGAACAATTGGATTTAAATTGATTTTAAATAAGCTAAAATAAATACAATAATATAAAATACACACAAAATACCTAATTTTGGGTGAGGGAGTTTACACTCAAGAAAAGATAGCATGTCACATCAGTGCATTAATTGCTTCAACAAATATGCTATGCCACGTGTTCCTCATATGCGCCTACGTCATATGCGGCCATAACGCCATGCGGCCAAAGCATCCATCGACCAAGGCCAGAAGAGAGTTTGCATGCGGCCACAACGCCATGCGGCCTCGCCAGCATGCGGCCAAAGTGTCCATCGACCAAAGTCAGACGAGAGCGTGCATACGACCTCACCAACATGCGGCCAGAGCGTCCTGACGACCAAAGGCCAAACGAGAGCTCGTATACGACTGCGACAATATGCGGCCAAGTTGTTATACGACCTCCAACTCACAAGATCTTCTCATTACAACAGAAGATATCTTCGCACAGTTGGTGCTGATGACATGTCTAACTGACCAAGTCATGCCCACAACGGGTTAAAAATAATCCCGAGATCTCTTCAACAACATATCTCAACCAAGCCCACGTGTCAATCTGCTCATGGCATACGGCTACAGTTGCAATAACATTCTGTTGAATGAGCCTTATGCGGACACCAAATAGAGGCATATGCGGCACCCATAGTGCATCAGCATGATGGCAATAAATAGGAGCAACTTGAACGTTCTAAATGCTGGCATTTTTTTTTCTGCTTCAGAGAGAGCATACCACCCCGGGCCAATACAGAGATAGAGCATAACGAGACGAGCGAAGAGAGAACATAAAGTTTTTTACCCTGCATCGGATCGTCCATGGAGTAAAGGAAACGCCATAGCACTCCTTGTCCATCGCCACACCCCAGATCAAAAAAAATTTGTACTTATATTGTCTGTCTATGACCTCTTCGTACTCTCTTTCATTTGTTAATTGAATCAAGCTCTTTTAGAACCTTCAAATTTAATGGCGAACAAGATGACAACTTTGTTGGGAATGTCTTTCTCCTCTAATAAGAAAGCTGCGGCACAATCCGACGCAGCCAAACTCGAGTCCACACAAAGGATGCTGGTGGTCCGCTTCGACCATCAGACTTCGGAGGACATGCTCTCTGGGGACAGCGCGATTCCTTCTCTGAGGCAAGCAAAGTCCAAGAAGACCCGTAGGATCTAGGTAGCAAAGGCCATCGTGCCTCACCTGTCACCCTCACTTTTCTAACTAGGGATAGTTTGGTAATTTCGTATGGGTATTTAATTTCAGGAATAAATATTAATATTAGTGTGCTATAGATATTTAATTAATGCTTGTATTAATTATTTATTTATTAGTATGTTATAAAATTATTTATGACTTGTATTATTTATTTATAGTTAGGAGGCTAGCCAATAGTTAGATTTGATACTTGTGAGCCTATTTAGTTTTGTCATGACATTATTGAGCCCAACTTGGACCAAGCCCATTAGACTCATTCCCACTAATTAATTAGGAAGATTAGACTAATTTGCATTAGTGTAGAAGCTCCCAAAAATATCCATCCTTAATTACTTTCCATAATTCATCTTAGAGGAGAAAATTAGACATTTGTGAGTGAATTAGAGAAGGGAAAAGCTTGGGGCCGGCCACATATAGCCCTTCCTCTCTCTCTCTCTCTCTCTCTCTCTCTCTCTCTCTCTCTCTCTCTCTCTCTCCTCTTTATTTACATTCATTTTAGATCCCCAATTCTAGATCCCCAATTCTCTTCATTTTCTCCATCAATTTCCTTCTTAATTCCTTTACATTCTCTCTTATTTTCATTTCTCAAGGAGCCTTGGTGCTTGGAGAGACAAGAAGCATAAGAAGGAGGAGATTTGGTATAGAGATCGTATCCGGATCATGTCCATTGAGTATTTCAATGAGAATCAATCTCCCAATTGATAAATTCTAAATGTCTCTTTATTGTAACTTCTAAATTATGTATTTGACCATTAGAAATCACCTCATGGCATAGGGCTACCAATAGGAATAAGTTCTAGGCCAATTGGTTGTGTAGAGAGAATTCCACATAGGGTTTTGTATGTATTTTAGGAGAATTCTGAGATTAACATTTCAGTTATGTGTCATGAGACCAATTAGATCTAATTAGACTTAGATCAGGGTTGTGAGACTAGGTACGTGTCCACAAATGGATACGTGTAGGCCGTATCATGGTATTTTGTGATACGAAGTGATACGAAGCTTTATTTTGGGTGTTTGGTACAATTACTCTCCAATTCTCATGGTAGCATGTTGTATTAGTTATATTAGTGTGTAATTGATATGTGGGGATGGATATTTATGAGAAATTGGGTTTTAGCTTTCTAATTGTATGAGTAACCTATACTTTATACACCAAGTGCTTGATTAAATTCTTAGTTAATATAAATACATATGTATTAGATCATAGATTTGGTTATAACTCAGCATGACTGTGTTTATATGGTGATTAAGTGTGTAGGTGTTAGTATCAGTGATTTGGAAATTTATGTGCTGTGTGTGTGTGTGTGTGTGTGTGTGCAGTGCACACTGTGAGTGAGGGAGTAACAGTGGTGTTATGTGAGGTCTATGTATAGTGTAGTATGCCTTGCAGGTAATATTAGGGAGGGGGAAATATTGGGCACTGATACTGGGAGTATCAGTCATTCTTTTGCACTGCATTATAATGGGGGAGTGGTGGTTTGAGTGATTGCACACACCAGTTGTAGAAAAGATAGAAACTGCAATATGTTAATGCCTCCAGGCAATTACTGAGGGAAAACAGCAAACAAATTGAGAAGGGTAGCTGGAGGTGAACAGTTGCTTGTGTGCCAATATATGCGCAAGTATCAGTAGGATCCTTACCCGAGTACCTGAAGTGGTGGCAATAGGATATTTAGAAGGTTGTTGTTGCTGGGTATTTATAGTGTATCAGTGGGGCAAGTAGGATAAGTTCAGTTCTGATAGTAACAATATTAGCAGCAAATAAAAATGAATGCAGGTGGCAGTGTGTTACCAGTTGGCTAAGGTGCAGTGCACAGAATGCAAGTACACAGTTAAAATTGACCCAAGTAGATGGACAGTGGCTTATAAAGAGGAAATCTATGGGAAGTATGTGTAGTTAAGAGATAGGTAGGCACCAATGTGGGTTGGTAAGTCCAGATTTTGTAGGATACTTTATGTGTGCAGTTGAGTATAGGAAGAGAGATACCTGATACAGGTACCAGGTTAATTAAGTAACTGCAGGTAGAGGTTACTGTATTAGCAGTGAAAAGTCTAGCTTAGTAGCAGCAGCAGATAGGAGTATGACTATTAGGTGTAATTATGTTGTGACTAAGCAGTGAGGTAAGTGTTATTGTTGTGTATAGAGGTTTTGGCAGTGTGGTTTTAGTGTATCAGTTAGGAATGTTAGTAGCAGATGTATACTGCTCACAGGTTAGACAGGTGAGGTTAGTATAGACATCATTAGTTAAGGCATATATTAGTTAATGAGTTAGTAGTAAGCATATCACTAGTTAACAGTTAGTAATGTAAGTGATTAGATATTATTAGTGTACAAAGGTAAGTATAGTGTTAAATCATGTTAGTTAGTTAGTTACATATTAATATATCTTAGTAATGTTCAGTTCTTAGGTAGAAGTTAGATAGTGTGTATGTTAATGAGTTAACCTGGGATTATTATACCAATGTTTTACCTATAAGACAAAGTGCTATACTTGAGGTTATAGTATTAATAGCTAGTATAACTAAACACCCTTAAGGAAATGACTTGGAACCATGTATAACCTAATATAGTTTAGTATTAATTAGTTATAACCATAGTATGAACCTAGTGAGCTAGAAATGGACTTAGAAAAGCATGTTTAGATCATTTTAGCATTATTTATCCATTTCACCATATTAACTTAATATTTCCTAAAAAGGATTGTATGACACCAGCTTGGGCATCGAGGGACACATTTTCTCAAGACCAGAGGCGAGTACATCTCTCTGTTAGTTTTTGTTTCATGATAGTGTATATATCGTATGTTCTAAATATGTATACTTGATTCTGACAAAGTGGCTACACGAACTGGAACTATATGGATCCTGTCAGGACATGTTATCTCCTACCGTATTCAGCGGGTACTCCTTCATATGTATTTTATCATGTATTTCGGATATTGATTATCATGTACTTCGTGTTCACACACTGCTCGTGTTCAGTGTGCTTATATTCGTGTTCGTAACGTATCATGATTGGATCCATGAGTATTGGTTGGGGACGGGGAGTAGCAGTTGGTTATGTGATCAAGTCCAAGTTTATTCGTGTATATGTCGATTACATATCACACGTGTAATCAAGTTACCATATTGTATTCGTGTTCAACCCGAATCGATCACATAATAAACTTGTACTCTATGACACAGTAGCTAGTTTCATTTATTTCCATTACTTGCAGTTATTTATATTATATATTTTTTATTCATGTACATTATATATCAACTCTAGTTTATTCCATTCATATTGCTAGTTATCTTGTATTCTTTTTTATTATTGTTATATATGCTCTATTATGTATTTGGAACTGCTTTCATAGATATGTACTTTACTTCAATCCTGACTGGATATATTTTTTTAGATGATTGGCTTGTTGATCAGTGTTCCACTTATTATGGGCCGTAGGACGGCGAGCCATTAGAGGATTATCTCCTAGAACAGGAGGACCTAGTGCCAGCATCTCAGGAGGATTAGTTATACATTTTGGATGTTGTATTAGTCTCATTTGTAGACTCATGTCTTGTATATATTATTTTGGGAGTGGCTATGTCTAGACTTATGATTTTGGACTTGTGGATGTATTGTGACTCATATTTTCTCTCTTTTATTCCATATCATGCTTTTATCCTCCTTTAGTTTTATATCATGAGTAAGTACTGTTTACTATTATCATATACTATATTGTCCTTCCGTCTGGAGTTGAGATAACAATGACAGGTACCTTATATATATTGTATGAGATATTTAGATAGTATGGTTGACCTAGACAATGTTCTACTGTCGATGCTGCGGCGTCGGCTGGGTATTACTCACTACTCGTACCCTTATTCTGGGTGCGGGTCATGACATCACCAAACTATGGAGCAGGCGCTCCCCGTCTCTCTCTCTGTCGTAGGGACCGCAGATCAAGCGTCTACTGCTTATGAGGCATCCTCTTCCAACAAGAAGGGTGCTCACCACTTGAAGACCCACAGGATATGGGTAGAAAAGGCCACCATGCCTCGCCTGACTGCGGAGCTTGTGCTCCTCGCCTATCTCCCTGTTACTGAAGGCGCTCGCTAGGTGTCCCCTCAGGCTGTCCATGCAGCATCCTCGCCTGACGCAAAAAATGCTTAGTTACCAAACTATGGGAGAGGAAAACACTACAATTCCAAATGTTTGGGCGCTGATGCAAACTCTATGCATCCAAGAAGGAGGCCACATAAGACTCACTATGCGGCATTAGTTGACGGCCTCAGGCAAATGGTGGTATGTGACTCAGGCAGCAGTCGAACCTCTATTTTTGATCGAATCTCACGCAGCACTGACCCTATGCGCCATACTGAGAATGGTAAAAACCCAAACATGGACTCTTCCTACTATGCACCTCCGGGTGCCAAGTCGAAGAAGTCTGGGACAGTGCGAGCTCGTTATGCTCAAGCAATTGTCCATTCGACTGACCGTCGGAGGGCACCGCTAAATGTTATGCGGGCCCCTGATGGAAACCAGTATAAGACTGAATTGCGCGTCCAGCCCTCAACGACAAATGGACAGGGCACATCTCAAAAGTCTTCTACTGACGATCTGGAGAAAGTTCTTTTATGAACCCTAGATCTGGGAGCAAAAACAATACCCATGCACCCGTACGTTCGGTCTACCCGTGCTCACGAAAAGGGTATAAAGGTGAGTCAGCCCTCGCCTGACTTGCGTATTATGATCAATCACAAGCGCAAGGCGATGGAGGAAGCTATGGCATGTGAAGTATCCTCCCTAGAACATTACTGTGCCAAAATCATCATCAACTGCTGCTGCAACAAAATATCAGTACCTATAAGCAGGCAGTCGGCATTCCAACTACTGCACCCGACGGCACCTATCCGGCAATATTCGAAAGATCAGGTGCAAACACTAGAGGAGGATGAGCAGCCCTTTGCCTCATGTTACTCAGCTCGGAAGCTCCCTTCCACCATAGGAGGAAGGAAGTCCAGCACCACCATTTTGTCACTCTCAACCAGCACATTGAGAAGGCGATTACCAGGAGGACCAGCAACAGGACCTGCGAAAGAAGTTTTCCAGGACACTCGCTCGAAGAAGAAGCTATCAGCTGCTGGGGATAGTTCTTCCTCAGAACCCCTGGGGGTTACACAAGCTGGGGGTAGTAATCCCCCGGACCTATATGATAATTCAGTATTCCGAGGAGATGATGACTCCCAAGGAACGGATGCTGAAGTCCCTGGGGGTAGCCACCCTCAAAAAGAAGATGTCGCCTCCTACATTGGGGGTAGAACTCCCTCGAAGTTCGAACAAAACACGATATTGCCAACCTTCCCTGACGACTATTCGTTGCAAGAGTCTGAAGCAGAAAGTGCTACGTCTTCTGTCCCATCCTCTCTCCTCATGTAAGAACGACATATATGGATAGGAACGAGTATAAAGGCCCTAGTGATCGGCAGCGCCTCGAGGTTCTCGAGGCCATGATGCAGACCATGAGCGAATCAATGCAAGCCTTGACCCAAGCAGTGCTAGACATCAAGGCAAGTGTTGCCTCCCAGCAACCAAGGGCCATAGGTCAAATAAATTAGGACCACAGGATCAATGGGGACTCGAATGCAACTGTTCCATCTGCGGGTAGCCGTCATGCCCTACCAGGACCGTCTGCGACCGTTTGCTCCTTCTACGTCAAATGAAGCCCGAAAAGAAATAAGGGAAGTCCCAGAACTCTATGTTCATCTGGAATCACTTGGCAATAGGGTTACACTACGCAAGCTTGGGATAATACAACCATAACCCCCCCAGTGGAAAGATGTGCCATATCCGTCCAAGTACAAACCCTTCAATCTGAATCCATGTGACAGGATAACATCCACCTGTCAGTACATGAGTTATTTAGAGACGGTAATGGGGCACCTACCTCACTGTAATGCTCTCCTCACCAAGCCCTTTGTGGGAGCATTTTACAGAGTAGCATTCGACTGGTTCTGCAGTCTGCCAGATAACTACTTCTTGTCATTTGACGATATCAAGGGTCTTTTTCTCAAAAGATTCTATGACAAAGGAAGCGACATAACAATGTCCTCTCTGATGGATGTTAAGCAAGGGAAAAGGGAACTCGTCCAAAATTATATCGAGTGTTTCCATCAAGCAGTACTGACGCTACCTCCAGGAAATCCTAAGTCAACATTGATGGTCATATGCCGCTGAAACTTACTTCCGGCAGTCAGCCTCTGGATAGGCGATGGTCAGTTCAAAGATTGGACGACATTCATGTTAAGTGATGTTAGTGTTGAAAAGAAGGTCAAGGACTCCCGGCTCTTGGGAATCCAAATACCCATCTCTGATGATAAGGGAAAGCATCACAACAACAACAGCAAAAATAGCAACCGCTAGGGAAAAGGAAAGCAAGCCATGTTGGCCAACTTAACCAAAAATCATGAGCAAAAGTCGGTTGAGGTTCCAAAGCCCCAAGAGACTTAATCCTTCGAAGACGACGATGTTATTCCCATCTTCGATATACTGATGAAGGGTGGTAAGCTTCGGCTCCCCAACGTCATACGCCATGTAGAGGCCGCCGAGATGAACAATCCAAACTACTGCCACTTTCATCGGTACATACACCATACGATACAGGATTTCTATACACTCTAATGGTACATCTAGTGCCTACTTGATACCAAGCCCTTTACCTTGAACTTCGACGATAAGACAGTTGCTGCCAACCTGGTGTCCATCCAGTTCGGTAACTTTCCTGCGACGGAAGCCCAGGACGGAATCATCCCGATTCTGAGGGCAACATTGGAGGTAGTCAATATTCCACCAGCTCGCGACCAAGCAGTCTGGCTGATACCTCTTATTATACCTTGAGGCAAGATCATGTGGGTTCAACTAGATCTTATCCCAAACTTGATGCAGCAAGCAACACCTTCCGCCGTTAAGTCTAAAGCACGAAAAATCAAGTCCTGGCACATGGTTTCTTCCACCACTGAGGAGGCCTGGGCAGGGGCAACCAGGTCGGGCCTTACATATCTGCAAGATTATGAGGCTCCCGACGTTAATGTACCTCCAACTACTGTACCTGTCATATCTGATCCGGGTCCATCTCAACCCCCATCAGCGGACAAGTCCAAACAAAAAGAGGGTCGCTTCGATAAGCCATTGCCTAAAAAAATGGCTCAAAAACTGGAAAAGCCCTACAACTTTGACGTCTTGGCTCAACTCGCCAATACCCCGATAAAGTTGTCACTGTTTGAGCTTCTCTAACTCTTCGGAGACATCCGGAATGCTCTGAGTGAGGCATTACAAAATAACGACGCCTACCTGGTGCAAGTCAAGACGTCAGAAGAGGATTATGCCGTATGCACCCACTGTAACAATGTGACGGACGCGGTACCCAATATCACAATTTTGTAATAGAACATGTTGCAAAAAAAAATAACTGACATGATCATCCCCTGTATTATACAGGGTACAATAGTGTTATCAAGGTGGACCGGATGCACATCGATTCCGGTTCTTCAATCAGCATCATAACACAGAATCTGCTTTAGACCTTGGGCATTCCGATGCATCGCTTGGCACCCACCAATACTTCCATCACTAGCTTCAACACAGGAAGGAGCTACCCTCTGGACTAGGTCCGCCTAAAATGTCAAATTGGTGACTTAAAGACTGAGGTCATTTGCTAGTCATTGACGTGGACGTATCCTAAAATGTCCTGCTAGGACGACCATGGATACACTAATACATGATCATGCCATCAACCTGACACCAATGTCTAAAGTACATGAACAATCATGGCACGGTCAAGACAGAGTTTGTGGATGTCCATCCTTTCAAAGGGATCGAGGTCTATTACTCTTATGCACTCGTGTACAAGCAAGTCTAATAAGATGAAGGTGGCAATGATGCTGACAATAAGGCAGAGGCCGGGACAACAACAGAGGAACCCTTGAGAGTACATCTAAAGGCGCGCGCTCTTGACACAACCTCCCCCCTCATTATAAAACTGCGCAGAAAAGCACCCGACCCTCTGGTCGTTCATTTTCATAGGCCAAGTCGACCACCAAAGAAAGATCCGATGACATCTACCATGCCCGAACCTCTGGTCGTTCACCTTTATAGGCCAAGTCGATCGCCAAAAGAAGATTCGCAACCATCCACTACACCCGAACCGCTGGTCGTTCGCCTTCATAGGCCGAGTCGGCCGCCGAAGGATGCTCCATTACCTCTTTTTGCATCTGAACCTCTGGTAGTAAAGCTGCACAAAAAACACCCAAAGTCGCCGCTCGCACTGGAGGTAGATCTCAAAAAGGGCGAGCTGGAGGAGTACGTAGCTGCTCACGCAGACGTCCCTTCTCTCGATGATATAATTCCTGGAGAAAAGATACTTATTTTATGAATAAAGGGCTATCTTTGAACTACTCTAAAGTTGCACACATAAGAACACTATACTCAATGGAGCCTGGTCTGGGTCTACACCTGTAGACATATGTGACTACCAACAATATTGTAAACTGGATTCACCCCAACCAAAACTCTCACTTCCTAGTTCCAGCTAGGAAGTGGGAAGACAGGCACATCTTCTTCAGCAGAGTAGAATGCCTTCGGTCCTTTATCCCCAAAGAACTAGATCGAGAGCCCGATACCGACAAAATGTTATTCTACCGGTATAGCTCTTAAGCCAAGCACCTTATCCAGAAGATGGGGTACGATCTGAAGGCCACTAAGGGCTTAAACTACGACAAAGGCTGAGGGCTGTCTCTGCGTCTGCCTGCTCCTGCAGAAAAATCCGATGAGTACTATCATAAGACCAAGCATGGATTAGGGTATGTAATGTCTCCCACAACCCCCGAGGGTTCAGATTAAGGAGACGAAGTGCACCCTCACTCTTCGTAATCTTTCGCTTGGGACTCCAACATCAGTATAGGGGAGATGCTCAAGCAAACATTATTTGCTAACATGGTATCAGCTGACCCTGAAGAAGACGACGAGAATCTACTAGAACTCTTTGAAATAGAACCGTGGGCCCAACGCCTATACGCACAATGTGATATGCGGTTCGAACAAAGAGAACCTCATGCCGAGGACGAAGTCATGAAAGTCAATCTGGGCGACGAATCCTCCCCAAACCTATCTTTATCAGCAAAAGGCTGACTGATGAGGATCGGAAATCCCTCCTATAGCTCGTCAGAGAATACATTGATGCTACGAAGACATGCCAGGACTGGACCCCTAAATCGCGGTCTACAAGCTCAACATCTTGCCGAACACTAAGCCTGTCAAGCAGCAGCAACGACGATTTTGTCTAGACATAATGAACGTCATCGAAGCCAAAGTCAACAAACTGATATCTAGTGGCTTCGTCCGCGAGGAACAACATCCAGACTGTGTAGCCAACATCGGGCATGTCATCAAAAAGAACGAGAAGATCCAGATCTCCATTGACTTCCGTGATCTAAATATGGCCTGCCCCAAAGACGAATTCCCTCTTCTGATCACAAACATAATGATCGACAAAACTTGCAACTTTGAGCGCATGTCCTTCATAGACGGATTCTCAGGCTAGAATCAGATCAAGATGTCCCCTGAAGATTAGAAGCATACATCATTCTGAATGCCTACAGGAGTGTACTACTACATAGTCATGCCCTTCGGTCTGAAGAACACAGGATCTAATACAAATTGGCAAGGTACACTTGCCTGGATTCTGAACCCTGTCAATTGCTTATGTAACAGTGAAATCTCTAGGTACGGCTCCGGATGCTGAAATAAATATCACCATTGCTCTCAAAATACTTAAAATAGCTAGGATTGACTATCCATAAGTCCAATTTGGACACAGGGACAGAATTGACAGTTTTTGGTCAAAGCGGGCCCACTTTGCACAGAAAAATATTCCAGAGATAAAGTTTTTCAAATTCGTCAAACTTAGTGTCTACGAGTCCAGAACGATGATACGAACCCAATGAAATATCCAGAACTGGATTTCGATGAGCCGGTCATGAAATTATCCGTCAAGTGGAACGTGGGGCCCGCAAAACGGTATTTTGTCAACGTTATCAGAACCGAACGAATCTTTGGTCACAGGACCAGTATAATGCTGCAAAGTTGATGGCACAAGTTTCGTTGCGAAATAGTAAGCACACACGAAATTATGACTAGTGTCAGAATAGGCCGATACGGTACTTTTCGACGGATACATGTTGATTATGGTATGCACGCATATCCAAATCAACTTTTACGAAATCCCGCATGTCCGCGTTGGCGATACGCGCCTTTCGGTACAATTCCTATATGACGAAGTCACCTCGTTTAGCAGGACGCACCCCATATCAAAAAAATTAGGTTTAAGAAATCAAGTTTTTTACGGATTTCAACAGCAAATAAATTATAGCATAATCAACAATAAAATAAACTATTTGAAGAGATTAAAACTCGGTTATGTTGTGAACGTACCGGAGAAGACGAATTAAAAAAGGTTAAATGACGATGTAGAAATTGTACTGCGAACATGTACTGTTGTTGCTGCTGTTGATGCTTTCGCGTGGCCGTGGACGGCGCGACGGATGCTGGCAGTCATCGGTAGCAGCGGCGGGTTATCCACGAGTGGTGCAAGGGGTCGTCGACCACTCACCGACGGTCGGGGGTTATTTGGGTCAGCAGTGGTCGGGGTAAAGGTGATGGTGGCGGTATGTCTGGACGATCGACGGTCCATGGGGTAGAGGAGATGCTGAGGGGGTCCATATATAGGGTGAAGGGGGGGAGGTTACAGGAAAAGGAAGAGAGGGGGTCGTGGCAGTTTCGGGAGGGGAAAAGAGGGGGTCACCGACCGTCGGTTACTGAAAGTGAACGGGGTCGGGAAAGAACGATTACTGTATCGGGGCTACAGTAACTGGGGGTTCGAGTTGGGTTATCGGGTTTAGGATTTAGTTTAGGGTTTCGGGTTCGGGTGGGTTTGGTTTAGGTTGGTTTGGTTTGGGTTGGTTTGGTTAGGTTTAATAATTAATAACCATATATATCTATATGCATATATAGCCATCTAAAAATTGTTTTGGACCTCAATAAATTTCAAAAAAATCTATAATAATAGTTGTACACCCAAAAATATATTTTCTGCAATATATTAATAATTAATTAAATACAAATAAATATCAATCAATGAACTAAAATTTATTCTAATTAGCTAAAAATACAAAAAAAATCTCTCTTAATCTCATTAATTACATAATACCAATAATGATTAAATCTAAAAATTAGGGGGTTTACTACATACCCAACTTAAAAGAATTGCGTCCTCGCAATTAAGAAAACGAAACGTAACCGATCAGAAAAGGTTTGCTCCAGAAGATATGACGCGATTGTATGATATTTGTTGAAGAACGACACAAAGGATAAGGGACCATCAAAAAGGGAACAATTGAGAGGAAGAGTGAGAGTTTTGTTCAAGCAGAACACGTAGGAAAGCAATAAAAAAAAAATTCTAGGCAATGAGAGATAAGTAACTCTAGAGTAAAGGAGTCTGATTAGAGCGAGGATCAACTACAACTTCTGAAACTTGGGTACCACTTAAATATTACTAATCTAGACTAACAAGTTCATGCTAAGATAATACTAGGTATAGGCTAGGGAATGGAACTAGCAGGCACATGCTAAAGTATTACTAGGATTTTTGCTACTATAGCTAGCTATGATAAAACTAAATCTTACTCATATTCGCTACTCCTCGAGTCCGTGCCTCCTCCACTGTCATCGCAAAAGCCTGTCCACGTCCATGTGGTGGTGTCCTCTGCTATTGCTGGGCCTGCTGGAAGAGTGTTGTCTACGATGCCTAGGGTGGCCTCAGCTGATATCTTCCCGGTGCGGATGGTCTGACTCCTCCATCTTTTGTCTATGGTGCTCCCAGTGCTGGATAAGCTGGCCTAGGTGGCTGTTGTACTGGTCTTAGTACTGGTAAAGCTTGTCGGTGAACTATAGGTGCTCGTCGATGAACCATCGGTGCTTCTCCTTGATGCTCCGTATAATTTTTGGCTGAATGTTGGCTGGATCCGCAAACAAAGCACAATCCCAATCTGCATCATCATTCCTTGGAGAATGACCTATCTTGCCACAATAATGACAAGTAGGGAGTCATGGTGCTGGTGCTGGTAGGGCTGGTCGATGAATCATCAGTGCTCCTCTCCGTTGTTCCATACAGTCCCGTGTCGAGTGTTGTCCCGATCCGCAAATCAAGCATAGTCCCAACTTACGTCTGCACTAGCTCTCGTAATGACCTCGCTTGCCACAATATTGACATATAGGCAGTGTCAGTGGGGTTGCTCTGGGTGGCTGGGGTATGTGAGGTCTCTTTGCAGCTTCTTCCTGTGGTGCTCTGGCTGGTGCTGATGTGAACGACCATTTCTGGCTGGAATCTCTCCTAGTGATGCGCTCCATGCGTCGGACTGCAGCAAGGACGTCCGTGAATGAAGTAGGTGCAACTGCGCCAATCAAGCTTTGTAACTCAAAGCTAAGTCCGTCAAAGAACTTCTCTGCCTTCTCTTCTTCTGTCGAGAATAATGTAGGGTCGAATAGTTGAATCAAGCATGATGCAAGTCAAGGAATTTATTCGAGTCCGATATAGAGGTCAAGAACGTGTCAACAAGTGGATGAGATCCTATAATTATCCTATCCTAATTTGCAGGCTTACTCGGTTCCTTAGTTGAAACCAAAGTAATATAGTCGTAGACCTGTATAGGCCACCACAAAAATTATATCACGCTCCAGTCCCAAAATATCGAAGGACTAGACACGTGGCAATGGCTAGCAACACAACTCCAATAGGCTGTCCCAATTTAATAGAACCACTAGAGTGCACTTAAGCGGTAACAAATATAATTACAGGTCTATACCATCTAACACAATATAATTATAATCTCATCCACAGAAAGTAAATACTAGTCAATATGATAGACCAGTCAAAATAATAGATAACGAAATATAATCCATCAACAAGTCCAAATAAATAGTGTCTCGGAGAACAACCCGACACAATAAAGAAAGAGAATATCACTAATACATATGTCCATGAGTCAAGATATAAAATAACAATGAGCAAAAATAACTGAGTATGTAACAAAATACTCAAGAGAAATCCTCTGGTACAATCTCGTCCTCTGGTGCCAGTACTGCTCCAGCGTCAGCTCATATCCCGTATATCTCAGGGTAATCCTCCTCTGCTCTACCTGGGGACATAATCCAGATCCAGGTCCTCAGGGGACATAGCAAGGTACAATAAACATTCAAGCCAAATAAATGCAGTACATAAAAATAGATCCTCAGGGTAAGCTATGTAACCAGCTAAGTAAAATATAAATGAGAGCATCATTAGTACTCAGCTGGGACCACTACAAGCTCAGTGTCGGGGAGCCTGTAGCAGCAAGAATATCACGTAATGGGCCAAGCTCTGATACAGAGACTAAAGCACCTCCAATAGTAAAGTGTATATATATATATATATATATATATATAATCAGTCTGTAGCCTGTATGTCTCTCCCCACCCAATGTAACCTCATGTCTCATGTCCATAACACGCAAGATCATTACCTCTAGCTAGTACAACGAGTCATAATGATATCTATGTATATGCAAGTCTCATATCACGAATCCTACAAGCCTATACAGAATTACCATGAATTACTCAAGAAAGATTTTTTAATATGAATAGTGTCAAGTGTCCTACGGTATGACGTACTTGGTAAAGCAAGCACGTAAAGATAGGATCGTGGAATCAATTCTTTAAATGATGTTACATGACTCCGCGTACGGCGTCGATACCCGAATCTTATTCGAACGTTAAGCAACGTCTCACAGTCCTAGGTTGAATAGGTACATCACAGAAGTATATATATAGAGAGAGAGAAAGAACACAAGGAATTAATATCACATGATCTACTACAAATTGGCAAGCTATACTTGCCTGGGTTTTGAACTCTGTCAATTGCTCATGTAACAGTAGAATCTCCAGGGATGCCTCCGGATGCTGAAACAAACATCACTATTACTCTCAAAATACTTAAAATATCTAAGATTGACTACCCATAAGTCCAATTTGAATATAGGGGCAAAATTGATAGTTTTTGGTCAAAGCGGGGTCCACATGTGGTCCACTTTGCACCAAAAAATGTGCCAAGATAAAGTTCTCCAAATTTGTCAAACTTAGTGTCTACGAGTCCAGAACGATGATACGAACCGAACGGAACATCCAGAACTGGATTCCTATAAATCGGTCACGAAATTACCCGTTAAGTAGAACCGTAGGGCCCACGAAATGGTGTTTCATCAACGTTCTCAAAATTGAATCAAATTTGGGTCACAGGACTAACGTAACTCTGTGAATCCAATGGCATAAGTTTCATAGCTAAACGACAAGCACACACAAAATTATGACAAGTGTCAGAACAGGCCGATACAGTGCTTTTCGACGGATACACGTTGATTTCGGTGTGCATGTACATCCAAATCAACTTTCGTAAAATCCCACACGTCCGTGTTGACGATATGTGCCTTTCGGTGTAATTTCTATACGACAAAGTTGCCTCGTCTAGCGGGACGCATCCCGTATCAAGAAATTTTGGGTTTAAGAAATCAAGTTTTCTAACAAATTTCAACAGCAAATAAATTACAGCATAATCAACAATAAAATAAACTATTTAAAGAGATTAAAACTAGGTTAAGTTGTGAACGTACCAGACAAGATGGATTAAAAAATGGTTACATGACGACGTAGAAATCATACCGTGAAGAGGTACTGTTATTGCTGCTGCTGATGCTTTCGCGTGGCCATGGACGGCACGACGGCTGCTGGCAGTCGTCGGCGACGGCGGCGGGGTGTCCACGAGTGGTGCATGGGTCATCAACCACTCGTCGGCGGTCGAGGGTCATCTGGGTCGGCAGTGGTCGGGGTGAAGGTGATTGTAAACCCCCTCACCTGAAATTAGGTTTACTTGGCTTATATAAGTGGAATTAAGGCTAGTTGAACCCAATTAGAATTTAGAACACGGCATTTGATTTAACTGTACATTATTTTATCGTATAGCGCACTTTACCGTTGCTTCGTTAATTGGAGCACTACGCTAGCCATTGCCTATCTACAAATTTCACAATATTGTCCTAGACGTGCCCGCCTACCTTTCTGATCTTTGTGTAACTTATAATCATGCTCCCTGGTGCTACATTTTAGTCGCACAATAAACGTCACGGACGTTATTTATTAATTCTAAATAAATCCTAATTTTGTACCCTTGTGCGTTTCAATTGAAATTGGAGACATAATCTTGACCGTTTTATACAAACCAAATTTTATTAATATTCTACACTGTACCCTCTACGTCCCTGACACTTGTATCCGACCAAATTTTATCTGCATGTGCTCCTAATTAATTTTAGAACATCGTGCGCAGTAATTTTAATTAACTAAATCTAATTTCTGTCTTTGTGTAATTTTTCCAATTGTTGGGGGCTTTTTATACAAAAATGCGTTGAGATATCCCCACCATTGGACAATACGTGAAGAAATCCAATTTTCCCTTCACGTGAATTTTTCCGTAATTTTTGGGATGTGCAACGTGCAACGTGCAACATCGCCCCGTTATTTTAAATCTATCCTTGCATTTAACTAATGCAAATTCTAGCCCTCCCAACATCCCCCTGAGAGCCGAAGCCCAAGCCCAAGGAGTATTGACCCAGCCCAAATCCTAGGTCAAACTCAAGCCCAAATTTCTACATGTATAAAAATACTTTTTCTAGTTTTTCTCCACCAAAAATAAACCATAAACCCTAGAAATAAACCAGCCGACACTGTTCATCCCACCAAATTACTGTTCATTCACCCCTCCCCATCCCCTGTGCTCGACCTCCGCTGCCAACCGCCGGCCGAAGTTGTCCCAGCCGCCAGACTCGACCCGCTGTCCCTGCTCCCTCCTCCATCTCCTTTCTCCCTTCAGCCAGCTGACCGGAGACCCAAGCCTATCGCCGGACTCGACACCGTGCGAACCCACTCCTTACCGAGCAGTAGATTGTAGGGAGCCACCGTCCAGATCCCGGCCACCTGAAGCCTGCACCTCCGCCACCTCTCCTCCTTGCTCGACTCGACCTGCATGGAGTCAACCCCGACCCCGTCGGCACAGCGCCGAGCAGATCCCAGATGCCTCGACGAGCAACCCGCCTCACTGTTCCCCTCTTCCCCTTCTCGCCATCTCCTCCGCCGCGGTGATGCACTCGCCAGTCGATGCCACGACCGCCTGTACTCCTCCGCCGGACTTCCCCCTCCCCTGTCGACGTCTGGAACCCGCTGCCACTCCGTTCTCCAGTCGATCCCGAGCTGGAAAACCTCGACCAGTCTTCGCCTGAACCGGAGCCCCTCCCAGTCGCCTGAGTACCCCGACCCTCCTCCACGAGAACCACCTCGACATCCTCCTCCCCCTGTCCTCCTTTCTCCTCCTCCTCCCTGTCGTCCCTACTCCCCAACCTCTCCTTTCCCCCATGGCCGGACCACCCCTCCTCCTGACCGGAGTTCAGTCACCACCATCATCGTCGTTATAGTCGTCACCAACGTCGTCATCGTCATTATCATCACCTCCATAGTCCTCGTCTTTATCATCGTCATTACCATCATCATCTTATTTATACCATCATCATTATCTCTCATTCTTAACACAGAAAACCCTAATCATTAACTCGTCATCTTCATTAGCACCATCATCCTCGCCATTACCATCATATACATCACCATCTTCGTTATCTGTAATCATCATCATCGCTTCCATCGTCATCGTCATCGTCATCCATATCGTTATCATCATCGTCGTCATAGTCATCACCTTCACCATCATCATCACTATCATCCCAGTCACCCTCTACAGCATCCTCCTCACCTCATCACCTAATCGCCATAGTTAGTATCACCCTTAACCATCACCCTAGCAACCTCAATCACCGTCACCCTTGCCAGACAACCCGCAGCAGTCACCCCCGATTCCCGTACCTGTGCACGCTGACCCCGAAGATCTGTTGGATTTAGCTGCACGACTTCCGGAGCTGGTTATTGGGACTACACAGCCGCCTGCCAGGCAAGTATACCTTACCTTGTTGTACTGTTTAAATTCTATATTATTTGCTGCATATTTATTATTTAACTGTGCGCGTCCGAGAAGACTCGGGTGCAGTCAACGAAGGCGTTGACGTTAGGACTTGTGTCTGACCTAGTGTCTAGCGGACCCACCTAAAGTTGAGGAGTTATCAATATGACTTCCCAGGCCTTGACATATTTTTTACACGTGTTGTGAGTCTCATATAGGGTACGTTCCTGCGTATGTGGTTGGCCACCTGTACGTGTAGGCGTATGACGGATAGGATATAAATGCTAATAGTGATGCATGTTAGAAGACTAGCAGTTGTCAGTAGGTGGAGAATAGACTAGCGTGGTACGATTGTCCCATCCCTGTACTTGTTTGGTTGTAAGGATGGACCCTTGCTCTAACGATAGTCTATAAGCCAGAGTTACGACGCCGAGGCGTAGTAGCTGACGTGTGTTATGGATACAACATGCTTAGATCATTGGGCGGGGAGGACGACTAGTAGGCATATGGGACACCCCACTCCTTTACACTGATACCGCACTCGATGGAGTGATACGGACGTGTATATATATTACTGATACCACGTTCTGTAGAGTGTTGGACGTTACTTGGTGATATTACAGATACCACACTCTATAGAACGTTGGACGTTACTGTATTCCTGTGCCCGTGTTATAGGGGGCATGTGTGGCATATAGTTACTGTATTCCTGTGCCCGTGTTATAGGGGGCATGTGTGGCATATACTAGCCGGTTGTCACGACTGGTGAATTACGTCAGCATATGTCTAGCCTACACCTTCCCATATACTCAAAGTTGTCCTCAAGTTGTATTTCACTTAGATGGTTAGGTCACCCTGGAGTTTTACAGTATTTACTTTATGGAATGCTTTTATGTATCTTGTTATGTCCCTCTGAGGACCTGGTCCCTTTTCAGGTGTATTGTTCATGAGTGTTTGCAGGAGCGCAGATCCGGACTGGTTACCTATACTTCAAGCAGGTCCTCTCTTTGAGTCTCAGTAGTTGGTAGTTGTTTTACTTATATTATGGTTATATCGTTTATTCTATATTCTAGTTCGACAGTGGATTTGTTTCCATTCGACTGTTACCTTTAGATACTTTTCATAGAGATCTAGTTTCATAGCTGGTGGTCATTTAATTATATTGATTTTACGGATGAGATCTAGATTATACCATGTGACTTGTGATAGAGTTATACCACTTGTGGATTTGTTATTCAGTCACAGCGTACGTGTGTTGTGGTTTCCAAATATTGGAGTACCATATTCATACGACTGGCATGCGCACGTGTCCTAGTGCTACGTATTTTGGGACTGGGACGTGACATATTTTTGTGGTGGCCCATGCAGGTCAGAGCATATTATCTCGATTATGTTACTGTACCGAACAAGTCTGCACCTAGGATTAGAGTATAGGATCTCATCCACAACTGACTATGACTCATCCTCCTTCCAATCAATTCCGTTGAATAATTGCATCATGCTTGATTCACGTGCTTCCCTATTAGTTCCTTGAGTGTAGCCTTCTCCCAGAATATAGAAGTCTCTGTTGTTAGATAATAAGTAGGGTAACCTTCCTAGTAAAAATAACTGGAACCCTGATACGTCACTAAGTTTAGAATAATTGAGTAAAACCCTAGCATCCCTATCTAGAGAATGGCTTACCATTATTCCTTGACGTAATTATGAATGACTTAAAAGTAGTATCGGCACTACTAGAGCTAGTTAGAGAATTGACCCTAATGTTTGACCCTAGTATCGAGGAACCAATAGAAATATGAGATCGAATGTAGGGCTGAACCTAATTTGCATAGTGAGATAATGTTAGGATATAGATCCTTGTCTTGATATTAGCAGACAGTATCTCAGGAACCCCAGAGCAACGAGTATGACATTCCCCTTGATCGTACCTCAAATACGGAGATTTGCTTACCACCTTCCCCTTAGGAAACTATGATATTATCTTGAGTCCCTCCATTTTAATTTTTTATCTTGTTCCTCCAAAACCTTACCGTTCGCTAATTGCGCGACGACTAAATTATGATTCTTCTTTTCTCCATCTTTTAACTCGTGCCACTCGACTCCTCTGATTATAAGCCAAGTGATCTTATTCTATGTTAGGATATATAGTTTGCTAGGGTTATAGTTTGGTAATTTGAACTTTGAATTATGTGCTTGGTAGTTAGAGCTTGATAGTTCGAGTTATTCCTTTAGATTGTGATCTGATTATTCTTAGCTTTAAATCGCATAATTTGTATCCGTAACTCGATACTGGTTATCCTTTCCCTTTTCCTCTTAAAGGTCATTAACGCTTCCATTCTTACTATTGACACCTGTACTCTATGAGCTATATGATTAAGATTTAAGATGACCGTGACCTATATGATATAATAGGAGACCTAATTGAGCACTAAGATCCGTTCCTCGTATAGCCCAATAAGAATTTGTACTTTATTTACAAGAATCTTATTAAATTGTAGGATCCCCTTAAGACTGTCACAGTATTAGTTAATCATTTAAGTTGGGTAGTATGTCTCACAACATAGTATCACATAGCCCTATTGACCCATTGATGAAGTATAATAGGATGACACAACTTTAGACTTGCGTAAGAAGATAGTGTTTATTCAGACTGTAGAAATTAAAGGTATATACCCCTATATTTGGTCGACTAGCGACTTAGATAAGGAGTAGTATGACAACTAGAGAGACTGTAGAGTCTTATTTTGTTTTGCTTGTGAACTCAAATTATTTTGTAATTTCTCTCATCATAATCTAGCGTGCTCATATTTTTGTACTACCTCGACTTATGCTGCTGTTACATCTTAGTTTTGCAAGCTCAGTCTTTTATCAAGCTTGTTCATGACATATGTATTATTGGACGAGTACACTAATACATTTCAGAACCAGTGTACTAAGGTCTGATCAACCATAGTGCGCTTGGTTCACCCTTCGTATAACTACTTTACGTGGATTGAGATATATAGTGATTAGTAGACGAATGTACTTGCCCTCTAGATATGTCTGAGCATATCGCATCCGTTACATAACTGTACCGATGCGAGAATGTGAATAGGAATTACCAAAATAGGATTTTAATCCACAACTGTCTTGACAATTCCCATTGAATTCTTTAAACGCCTTGATCCCCATACTCCTAACCTATTACCTCCCCCTTGAACTCTTTATTATTGTTTTCTGTCTTCCCTTATTTCTGAAAGACAAAACCTCGTGCTTGGTATAAATTGGATACACAGATAGTATTAGATATACCCTATAGGCCAATTACATTATTTAATGAATATTCTATAACCAAGGGCATATCACATGTAATATATTTGGTGTTAATTTTTTTTTTTGAGGAATGAGTAACGGGATTAAGTAAAATTGAGGAATGAGATTTCTGAAATATAAGAGCCTTATGTGATAGAGGGGTAAATTCTAAGTTAGGTAGCAGTTGCATTATCGACTCAAGAGAAACTTCTCTTAGCTTGTGATCGAGAAAAATTGGATGTAGAGGTTCAAGTTATTATAAATTTGAGAATTCTAGAAGGATGATTAATATGATAAAGGATTGATGAATTTTAAAAATCGGGATATGGCAACCTAAATACCGATATATGAGCATATGATTTTAAAAAAAATTAATATTGAAGGTTGAATCAACGATTTAAAACCTCGAGGAAATAAATAGAACTCTAAACATGGACATGGACGGATTAAATTTCAAATTTGAGGATTAAATTAAAAAGAAATTTTTGATTGCAGGATTACCTATTTGAACTATTGAGGATATAAATTAAATTTAAATTGGAAGAGTATAAAAGTTCATAAGTTGAAAAATAGGAGGAAAATTTGATTAGAATCATTTCTAAAAGAGATTTTTGAAGATCGCGATATAAAATTTGATATGCGAAGATGTTGTACGGATAAAAATTTAAACTGGATGATGATGAGGAAGTACGATAGGTTGAAGTTTGATTCGAACAAGTGACCATCTAAATTTCGAAGTGGTTACAAAGGATTGATTAGAATTTTAGTTATCACAAAGATGTTGCGATCAACTTGCCTTATGTAGGTAAAGGAAAATCAGGCTATGCCTTATTTTAATTTCGAGGACAAAATTATTTTAAGTTGGGTAGATTGTAAACTCTCTCACCTGAAATTAGGTTTACTTGGCTTATATAAGTGGAATTAAGGCTAGTTGAACCCAATTAGAATTTAGAACACGGCATTTGATTTAATTATACATTATTTTATCGTATAGCGCACTTTACCGTTGCTTCGTTAATTGGAGCACTACGCTAGCCATTGCCTATCTGCAAATTTCACAACATTGTCCTAGACGTGTCCGCCTACCTTTCTGACCTTTGTGTAACTTATAATCATGATCTCTGGTACTACATTTTAGTCGCACAATAAACGTCGCGGACGTTATTTATTAATTCTAAATAAATTCTGACTTTGTACCCTTGTACGTTCCAATCAAAATTGGAGACATAATCTTGACCGTTTTATACAACCCAAATTTTATTAATATTCTACACTGTACCCTCTACGTCCCTGACACTTGTATCCGACCAAATTTTATCTCCATGTGCTCCTAATTAATTCCAGAACATCATGCACAGTAATTTTAATTAATTAAATCTAATTTCCGTCATTGTGCAATTTTTCTAATTATTGGGGGCTTTTTATACAAAAAATGCGTTGAGATATCCCCACCATTGGACAATACGTGAAGAAACCCAATTTTCCCTTCACGTGGATTTTTTTATAATTTTTGGGATGTGCAACGCGCAACATCGCCCCGTTATTTTAAATCTATCCTTGCATTTAATTAATGCAAATTCTAGCCCTCCCAACATCCCCCTGAGAGCCGAAGCCCAAGCACAAGGAGCATTGACCCAGCCCAAATCCTAGGTCAAACCCAAGCCGAAATTCCTACATGTATAAAAATACTTTTTCTATTCTCCACCAAAAATAAACCCCAAACCCTAGAAATAAACCAGCCGACACTGTTCATCCCCCCAAATTACTGTTCATTCACCCCTCCCGATCCCCTGTGCTCGACCTCCGCTGCCAACCGTCGGTCGGAGTTGTCCCAGCCGCCAGACTCGACCCGCTGTCCCTGCTCCCTCCTCCATCTCCTTCCTCCCTTCAGCCAGCCGACTAGAGACCCAAGCCCGCCGACGGACTCGACACCGTGCGAACCCACTCCTCACCGAGCCGTGGATTGCCGGGAGCCGCCGTCCCGATCCCGAAAACCTGAAGCCTTCACCTCCGCCACCTCTCCTCCTTGCTCGGCTCGACCTGCCTAGAGTCGACCCCGACCCCGCCGCACAGCGCCGAGCAGATCCCAGCCGCCAAACGAGCAACCCGCCTCACCGTTCCTCTCTTTCCCTTCTCGACATATCCCCAGCCGCGATGATGCACTCGCCAGTCGATGCCACGACTGCCTGTACTCCTCCGTCTGTAAAACCCCTGATTTTTCAGGAATTTTTAAAATGAATTTTTTATAATTTTCTGGAATTTTCTGGGATTTTTCTCTATTTAAAACCTAGGTATTTTAAAATAAAATGATTTTTAATTAATGTTAAATAATATTAAAATATTATGAAAATAATATTTTCTGAAGTAAAATAAAAAACTAGACATAGGGTAATTTTTTGAGAATTTATTGGACCCCGGAAACATTTTTAAAGACCTAAAAATAATTAATTAATAAACCATAAAATAAACCCGATTTTTATACCCAAACCAACCCAGACCCGATTCAACTGAACCAAACCGAACCCTGCGGGTCGGATCCGGGTCAAACCCGCCGACCCAAAACCCGCTGACGCGAACCCGCATCCCTGTTTTAGCGGATCGGGTCGGATCCTAACCCGACCCGACCCGCCTAACCTTTCTCCTCCCCCAGCCGTTCAGCCCCCGCAACCGCCGCGTAACCGACGAGCGCCCCCGCCGCTTCGTCTCCGCAACCGCCGAGCCGACTTCTCCCCTGCCAGCAACGGCCGGCGGCCCAGCTCCCTCCCTCGCTCTATAAAGCCTCCCCTCTCCGCCTCCCTCAGCTCCGGCGAGATCCCCCTCGCCTGTGCCCTAACCCGGCCGCCTCCGCCAGACCGAGAAACCCTCTGCCACAGCCATTTTCGGCCGCTCCCAGCCCAGACCCGCCTCAGTCGCCCCCGAGCCCCGCTCTGCCGTCTTCCCCAGCGCCCTAGCCACCGCCATCACTCCAGCGCTGCCGTCTCCTCCTCCCTGAGCCCCGCTCCGCTCGACCCGAGCCCCGGCGCCGCCGTGCCACCTCTCCGCCTGCGCCTGAGCCAACCTCGACGAGCCGCAGCGTCTCCACATCCCTCTCTCCTCCAGCGCAGTGCCTCATCCCGACCCTGCAGCACCTCCGGCGAGCTTTCTCCGGCCACCTCGATGACAAGCAGCCGCAGCCGCAGAAGATCCGCAGCGCCGCCCTGAGCCGACCCCTGCCGCCTTGGGCGAAGCCTCAGGCCAGTTCCGGCCACCCCAGCACCGGAACCCTAGCAGAGCCCTAACCCTAGTTATACAGTGCCATGTCCACTGTGTTGTGTCAGTGTCGAGTCGCTTCACGGACACAGAAAAAACTAGGTTTCGCGAAGCCCTATTCAGGTACCATTTTCTCTCTCCTCGCTGCCCCGTTTTCCGTTTCGTCTATTGTGACGCGAACCCTGCGTGACCCTCTCGATGCCCGTGCAACCCGCTCGGTGCATCGCATCCTGTGGCGATCGCAGACCGTGATCCAAAACAAGAAAAATAATACCCCATTTTACCCCAGAACTGAGTGCGCTCCGCCAAACGGGACGACTTGGTCACATACGGTCTTCACCGAAAGGTGCGCGCCGTTGATACGGACGTACGGGATTTCGCAGAAGTTGATTTGGATGTGCGTGCACACCGGAATTAATGCATATCCGCCGACAATGCCCCGTATCCGCCTTTTCTGGATCTCGCTGTAACTTAGTGTACACACGTCGGATCGAAACGAAACTTGCGACATCGGGCTCGTAGCAATACGCTGGTCCTGTGACCCAAGTTTGGTTCAATTATGAGAACGTTGACAAAATCGCATATCGTGGGCTCCGCTGTAACGCCCCAGTCCCAAAATACCGAGGGACCAGACACATGGCTATGGCCAACCGCACACACCGATGGACAAACCCAATTTAATGGATCCATCGGGGCATACTTAAGCTGTAATACAACAATAAATAGGTCCAATGATATAAGTCATAGTATATTCTAATCTCATCCACAACAGATAATCATAGATCAAATGCCAGAATAAATGCAAATAAATATAAACTAATAAGTCTCAATAAAAAAGAGTCTCGAAGAACAATCCGAGAACAAGTCTGATACATCAATGCAATAGACTGGAAATAAAGTACTAGAAATAGAAATAAATGAGTATCTCAAGCCAATACTCAGGAGAAGTCCTCGGGCACAATCTCGTCCTCAGATCCTGGTTCTGCTCCAATATATGCACCTGCTTCTGCTAATGCTAATGCTCCGGTCCCGTATACCTCGGGATAGATCTCGTCAGCTAATCCTGGGGACATAATCCGGATCCAGGTCCTCAGGGGACATAGCAAGGTATAAAATAACTCAAGCCAACATAAATGCAGTAAAATAGTAAATGAAATAAATAGGGTAAATATGTAACCATCTATGTGAAATACAAGTTGAGAGCATCACTAAAACTCAGGCTGAGACCACTACAAGCTCTGTATCTGGGAGCCGGTAGCAGTGTTACTATGTATTTTACTATGTAGTTTACTATGTATTATATATATAAAATTAGCCTGTAGCCTGTGTGTCTCTCCCCACCCCATGTAATCACACGTCTCATGTCCACGATGCCTCATGTCCATGTCACGTAAGATCATATCTAATACAGCAAGTCATCTAATGTCTATGAATATAATGTCTATGTCATAAAACCTGTATCCTACACAGAATCACCATGAATATCTCAGGAAGATTCTGTCTCATGAATAATGTCAAGTGTCCTGGGTTATGATGTACTTGATAACACAAGTACGAGAAGTATAGGGTCTCGGTATCCATGTTTATGTGATGTTACACAATTCCGTGTACGGTGTTGGCACCCGACTATTAATCAGACTCTAAGTAAAGTCACACGGTCCTAGGTCAAGCTTGTACAACAATATATATAAATAAGACAAGAAAATATGTAACAAGAACTGCAATATTGGCAAGGTACACTTGTCTGTGGTTCTGGCTCCAACTGTAGCTCTGGTCTCAGTGTGATTTGCAGGTACTACTCCGGTTACTGAAATAAACATCACCATCAGTCTCAGAAAATATTAAATAGCTAGAAACGCCTGTCCTTAAGTCTAATTTGGACACAGGGGCAAAAAGATAGTTCCGGGTCAAAGCGGGGTCCACATGTGGGCCGTTTTGCACCGAAAATGTGTCAGGGTCAAAGGTCTCCAAATTCGTCAAACTTAGTGTCAACAAGTCAGTAACGATGATACGAACCCAACGGAACTTCTAGAATTGGATTCCGATGAGCCGATCACAAAATCGCCCGTCAAGTGGAGCCGCGGGGCCCACAATACGCGATTTTGTCAACGTTCTCAGAATCGAATCAAACTTGGGTCACGGGACCAGCGTATTGCTACGAGTCTGATGGCATAAGTTTTGTTTCGATCTGACGTGTGTACACAAAGTTACAACGTATTCCAGAACAGGCGGATACGGGGCGTTGTCGGCGGATACGCGTTAATTCTGGTGTGTACGCACATCCAAATCAACTTTTGCGAAATTCTGCACGTCCGTATAGACGGTGCGCATATTTTGGTGAAGACCGCGCTCGACCAAGTCATCCCGTTTGGCGGGGCGCACAGTTCCGGGGTAAAACAGGGCGTTGGTTTTCCTGTTTTTGGATCGCGGTTTACGATCACCACAGGACGCGATGCACCGAGCGGGTTGCACGGACATCGAGGGGGTTACACAGTCTATGCGACACAACTGACAGAACGAAAAATGGAACAACGAGAAGAGAGAATGGGTTACCTGAACAGGGCTTCGTGGAACGAGAATTTCTCGTGTCCGGGTCTCTATTTTTTGTCCTGCTCGAGTCTGCTGTGTCCGGAGCTAAGACGGCTGTATCCGGGCCGCTGTATCCGTGCTAGGGAAGCGGGCGATCGGTTGGGAGTGGGCGTTCTGGTCTGCGGAGGCCGTCGACGGCTAGGGCGGTGGTCGAGGAAGACGAGGGTGCGGGGTCGTGGTGCTAGGCTAGGGCGGAGCGGTGAGGGGGTGTCGGCTTTGGGGAGGATGAGGTCGGGGGCGGGTCGACTGCTAGGGGTGGTGCTGGGCTGAGGCGGAGGGAAGGTGGAGACGGAGCTGGTGGCTGGGCACGGGGCTAGGCGGAGGTCGGCGAGTGGTGGAGACGGTCGGGGCGGGACAGTGAGGATGGTCGGGAGAGATGGAGGAGATGGTCGGGCTATGAGCGGGGTCAGAGACGGCGGAGATTGGGGATCCGACTAGGGCTAGGATGACCGGGGCTGAGCTGCGGCGGCGGAGGAGATGATAACTAGGGTTGCGGCGGCGGCGGAGCGCAGACTTCGAGGCTATTTAAAGGGGCCGGAACAGTAATTCCGGTAGGATTCGGGATCTAAGGTTTCGGTTAGGGTTTCGGGTCCGGGTCGGGTTCGATTCGGATCCAACCCGACCCGACCCGTTAAGGCTGGATTGGCCCGGTTCGGTTTGATAGCGGTTTGGGTCGGTTTGGTTTGGTTTATTTCCAAATAAACCGGGTTCAGTCAGGGTTTAATTAGGTTTAGTTATACATTGGTTTTTAGGGCTTTAAAAATATTTTCGGAGTCCAATAAATTCACAGAAAATTACCCTATGTCCAGTTTTCTATTTTACACCATAAAATATTATTTCGATAATATTTTAATATTAATTAACCTTATTTAAAAATTATTTAAATTCAAAATACCTAGGTTTTAATTACAGAAAAATCCCAAAAAATTACAGAAAATTATAAAAAATCCAAATTAAAAATCCTTGAAAAATCAGGGAGGTTACAATCTACCTCCCTTAAGAGGATTGCATTCTCACAATCAAAGAATAACCGGTCAACAGAGATGACACGGTTGCAAACATTGTTCGAAGCACAGCACGATCAAGGAAAATCAAGGTTGAGGGTATAAGAATAATATAAAGGGAAAATTATTTTCCTAAGCATTAAAAGTTATGCAATTTCCTAGATGAAGGAAATCTAGAAATCTTCAGTTCATTACTTATAAAAACATATTAGGTTATTAATTAGTAGCAAGTTCAAAATTACTAGGTTAAGGCTAGGGTCACGAACCAATAGGCACGAGATAAAACAAATCTAGAAACAGATAACTACGATAACTTACGTGCATTAGCTACTCCAAGAGTCTGCGCATCCTCCAAAGTCATCGTATAAGCTTGTCCGTGTCCTCGCGGTGGATTCCTCTGCTGCTGTTGGGCCTGCTGGAAGAGTGCTGCTGGTGGTGCCAAGGGTGGCCTTGGTTGATACCCTCCTAGTGCTGGTAGAGCTTGTCTGTTTAATATTAGTGCTCCATCTCGATGCTGAGGACAATCCTTGGCTAAGTGTTGATTGGTTCCGCAAATCAAGCATAATCCTAACTTGCGTCTGCAGTCCCTCTCAATATGGCCTACCTTGCCACAGTATTGACATGTAGGTAGTATCTGCGGAGAGGCTCTGGGTGGCTGGTGCATGTGAGGTCTCTTTGCGGCTTCTTCTTGTGGTACTCTGGCTGATGTGGAAGACCATTTCAGACTGGTCTCTCTCCTGGTGATGCGCTCCATGTGTCGTGCTACAGCAAGAACGTCCGAGTAAGAGGTAGGTGCGACGGATCCGATCAGTCTCTGTAGTTCGAAGTTTAGTCCGTCGAAGAACTTCTCAGCCTTCTCTTCTTCTGTGGGGATCAAAGTAGGGGCAAAGCGACTTAGACGAATGAATTCTGCGTTGTACTCTTCCACTGTCATACTATCCTGAGTGAGGCGATTGAACTTGTCTCTGAGTTCTGATCGAGCGATAGCCAGAATGTACATCTCCTGAAAGAGTCTAGAAAACTCTTTCCAAGTGACTCGGTCTGGTCCGAGCCGTGTCTCCTCAGATAGCCACCAGTGATGTGCATTGTCTGTCAACTGCATTCTAACGGCAGTCATCCAACGTTCTCTTGGAAGCTCAGCTGCTTCTAACTGGTGTTGTATGTTGGTGAGCCACTCATGAACTTCGGTTGGTCCCTCCTTGCCAGAAAAGGTACGGGGCTTCAGCTGCCGGAAATTGGTGATAGAGCACGTCGTTTGCCGTCGTGCTGGTACATTCGCCTGCTCCAGTACAAGTGCTAGGCTGCGACTCAAAGTCACTTGTTGAATCTGCTGTTGAGCTTGCATCATTGCATAGATCATTTGAAACATATGTTGCCCTTCCATAGCTTGCCCTTGTGGGAATACGGCCATTGGTGGCGTAAACTACGGCGGAGGTGGAATATCGTCTTGCCGACCTCTTGAGGTATCTTGACTGTTTTGTTGTTCTAGTTGACCTCCACCAACTGGTGTCACTTCATCGTCATAGGTGACATTTGCAACTTGTGGTGTTCCTGCGGGAGTCTCATCGCATGCTTGTGAATCCATTGCTCTGCATCCAAAATAAACTATGAGAAGCGTATAGAAGAATCAAGGCATAATGCAAGTCAAGAAATTAGTTTGAATTCGATATAGATATCAAGAACGTTTCAAGCAAGTGGATGAGATCCTAAAAACTTATCCTATTCTTATTGCAGGCTTGCTCGGTCCCTAAGTTGAAACCAAACAATTTAGTCGTTGACCTGCATGGTCCACCACAAAAATCATGTCACGCCCCAGTCCCAAAATACCGAGGGACCAAACACGTGGCAATGGCCAACAACACACACCGATAGACAAACCCATTTTAATGGATCCATCGGGGAATACTTAAGCTGTAATACAACAATAAATAGGTCCAATGATATAAGTCACAGTCTATTCTAATCTCATCCACAATAGATAATCACAGATCAAATGCCAGAATAAATACAAATAAATATAAACTAACAAGTCTCAAAAAAAAGTGTCTCGAAGAACAATCCGAGAACAAGTCTGATACATCAATGCAATAGACTGGAAATAAAGTACTAGAAACAGAAACAAATGAGTATCTCAAGCCAATACTCAGGAGAAGCCCTCTGGCACAATCTCGTCCTCAGATCCTGGTTCTGCTCCAATGTATGCACCTGTTTCTGCTAATGCTAATGCTCCGGTCCCGTATACCTCGGGATAGATCTCGTCAGCTAATCCTGGGGACATAATCTCGATCCAGGTCCTCAGGGGACATAGCAAGGTACAAAATAACTAAAGCCAACATAAATGCAGTGAAATAGTAAATGAAATAAACAGGATAAATATGTAACCATCTTTGTGAAATGCAAGTTGAGAGCATCACTAAAACTCAGGCTGAGACCACTACAAGCTCTGTGTCTGGGAGCCGGTAGCAGTGTTACTATATATTTTACTATGTAGTTTACTATGTATTATATATATGAAATCAGCCTGTAGCCTGTGTCTCTCCCCACCCCATGTAATCACACGTCTCATGTCCACGATGTCTCATGTCCATGTCACGTAAGATCATATCTAATACAGCAAGTCATCTAATGTCTATGAATATAATGTATATGTCATAAAACATGTATCTTACACAGAAGCACCATGAATATCTCAGGAAGATTCTGTCTCATGAATAGTGTCAAGTGTCCTGGGTTATGATGTACTTGATAAGACAAGTACGAGAAGTATAGGGTCTCGGTATCCATGTCTATGTGACGTTACACAATTCCGCGTACGGTGTTGGCACCCGACTATTAATCGGATGCTAAGTAAAGTCATATGGTCCTAGGTCAAGCATTTACAACAATATATATAAATAAGACAAGAAAATATGTAACAAGAACTGCAATGTTGGCAAGGTACACTTGCCTGTGGTTCTGGCTCCAACTGTAGCTCTGGTCTCAGTGTGATTTGCAGTTACTGCTCTAGTTGCTAAAATAAACATCACCATCAGTCTCAAAAAATATCAAATAGCTAGAAACGTCTATCCTTAAGTCCAATTTGGACACAGGGGCAAAAAGACAGTTCCGGGTCAAAGCGGGGTCCACATGTGGGCCGCTTTGCACCAAAAATGTGTCAGGGTCGAAGGTCTCCAAATTCGTCAAACTTAGTGTCAACAAGTCAGGAACGATGATACGAACCCAACGGAACTTCCAGAATTGGATTCCGATGAGCCGATCACAAAATCGTTCGTCAAGTGGAGCCGCGGGGCCCACGATACGCAATTTTGTCAACGTTCTCAGAATCGAACAAAACTTGGGTCACGGGACCAGCGTATTGCTATGAGTCTAATGACGTAATTTTCGTTTCGATCCGACCTGTGTACACAAAGTTACAATATGTTCTAGAACAGGCGGATACGGAGCGTTGTCGGCGGATACGCGTTGATTTCGGTGTGCACGCACATCCAAATCAACTTCTGCAAAATCTCACACGTCCGTATCGACGGCGTGCACGTTTTGGTGAAGACCGCGCACGACCAAGTCGTCCCGTTTGGCGTGGCGCACTCAGTTTCGGGGTGAAATATGGCGTTGGTTTTTCTGTTTTTGGATCACGGTTTGCGATCACCACAGGACGCGACGCACCGAGCGGGTTACACGGGCATCAAGGGGGTTACACAGTCTACGCGACACAACTGACTGAATGGAAAACGGAATAATGAGGAGAGAGAACGGTTTACCTGAACAGGGCTTCGTGGAACGAGAATTTCTCGTGTCCGGGTCACTGTTTTGTGTCCTGCTCGAGTCTGCTGTGTCCGGAGCTAGGACGGCTGTGTTCGGGTTCCATGCTAGGGCAACGGGCGGTCGGTTGGGAGTGGGCGTTCTGGTCGACGGAGGCCGTCGACGGCTAGGGCGGTGGTCGAGGAAGACGAGGGTACGGGGTCGTGGTGCTGGGCTAGGGCGGAGCGGTGAGGGGGTGTCGGTTTTGGGGAGGATGAGGTCGGGGGCGGGTCGACTGCTAGGGGTGGTGCTGGGCTGAGGCGAAAGGAAGGTGGAGACGGAGCTGGTGGCTGGGCACGGGGCTAGGCGGAGGTCGGCAAGTGGTGGAGACGGTCGGGGCGGGACGGTGAGGATGGTCGAGAAAGATGGAGGAGATGGTCGGGCTGTGAGCGGGGTCGGAGACGGCGGAGATTGGGGATCCGACTAGGGCTAGGATGACCGGGGCTGAGCTGCGGCGGCGGAGGAGATGATAACTAGGGTTGTGGCGGCGGCGGGGCGCAGACTTCGAGGCTATTTAAAGGGGCCGGAACAGTAATTCCGGTAGGATTCGGGATCTAGGGTTTCGGTTAGGGTTTCGGGTCCGGGTCGGGTTCGATTCGGATCCGACCCGACCCGACCCATTAAGGCTGGATTGGTCCGGTTCAGTTTGATAGCGGTTTGGGTCAGTTTATTTCCAAATAAACCGGGTTCAGTCAGGGTTTAATTAGGTTTAGTTATACATTGGTTTTTAGGGCTTTAAAAATATTTTCGGAGTCCAATAAATTCACAGAAAATTACCCTATATCCAGTTTTTCATTTTACACCATAAAATATTATTTCCATAATATTTTAATATTAATTAACCACATTTAAAAATTATTTAAATTCAAAAAACCTAGGTTTTAATTACAAAAAAATCCCAGAAAATTACAGAAAATTATGAAAAATCCAAATTAAAAATTCTTGAAAAATCAGGGGGGTTACACCCGCGGCTCCACTTGACGGGCGATTTTGTGACCGGCTCATCGGAATCCAATTCTGGAAGTTCCGTTGGGTTCGTATCAACGTTTTGGACTTGTTGACACTAAGTTTGACGAATTTGGAGACCTTTGGTTCTGACACATTTTTTGGTGCAAAGCGGCCCACATGTGGACCCCGCTTTGACCAGAAACTGTTATTTTTGCCCTTGTGTCCAAATTGGACTCAAGGACAGGCGTTTCTAGCTATTTGATATTTTTCTGAATCTGATGGTGATATTTATTTCAGCAACCAGAGGACTACCTGTAATTTCCACTGAAGTCGGAGCTATAGTTGGAGCCAGAACCCCAGGCAAGTGTACCTTGCCAACATTGCAGTTTTGTTACTTATTTTCTTGACTTATTTATATATTGTTGTACATGTTTAACCTAGAACCGTGTGACTTTACTTAGCGTCTGATTAATAGTCGGGTGCCAACACTGTACGCGGAGTTGTGTAACGTCATTTAGACATGGATACCGAGACCCTATACTTCTCGTACATGCCTTATCAAGTACGTTATACCCAGGACACTCGATACTATTTATGATACAGAATCGTCCTGAGATATTCATGGTGATTCTGTATAGGTTACATGTTTTATGACATATTTTTTTGCTTAGATATTATATGACTGGATGTATTAGTTATGATCCTGCGTAGCATGGACATGAGACGTCGTGGACATGAGACGTATGATTACATTGGATGGGGAGAGACACACAGGCTACAGGTTGATTATATTATGACGGTGTCGTAGTCTCCCTTTGAGCTAGACAAACCACATGATATCACTTCTACTGGCTCCCCGACACAGAGCTTGTAGTAGTTTCAGCCTGAGTTCTATTGATGCTCTCATCTTGCATAACACTTAGCTGGTTATATAGTTTACCCTATTGTTTTATTTATTTCTGTACTGTATTTATTTATGGCTTGAGTTATTTTGTACCTTGCTATGTCCCCTGAGGACCTGGATCCGGATTATGTCCCCAGGATTAGCAGAGGAGATCCACCCCGAGATATACGGGACAGGAGCATTAGTAGGAGCAAGAGCAGGAGCAGGAGCAGGTGCAGGAGCAGGAACAGGAGCAGACACTGGAGCAGTACCAGATCCAGTAGATGAGTGATCCCTGAGGGTATCTTCTGAGTATATACTGTTTCCATACTCAGTATTTGTTGTGGTTATCTTTATTCTTGTATCTTGACAGATATATCAGACTCATTATCGGGTTATTTTCCGAGACTATGTTTTATTGTGATTGATCTTGCTAATTGATTCTGATATTGCTGTATTCATTCTATGGATGAGATTAGTATAGTAGACTCGGATTATTGTTTTACAGCTTAAGTACACATTGATGGGTCCATTAAATTGGGTTTGCCCATCGGTGCGTGCTGCTGGCCATTGCCACGTGTCTAGTCCCTCGATATTTTGGGACTGGGGCGTGACACCGCCGGACTTCCCCCTCCCCTGTCGACGTCCGGAACCCGCTGCCACTCCGTTCTCCAGTCGATCCCGAGCTGGAACACCCTGACCCAGTCTTCGCCTGAACCGGAGCCCCTCCCAGTCGCCTGAGTACCCCGACCCTCCTCCACGAGAACTACCCCGACATCCTCCTCCCCCCTGTCCTCATTTCTCCTCCTCCTCCCTGTCGTCCCTACTCCCCAACCTCTTTTTTCCCCCATGGCCGGACCACCCCTCTCCCTGGCCAGACTTCAGTCACCACCATCATCGTCGTTATAGTCGTCACCATCCACTACTAGAATAAGCGGGATTAGCGACGTTTTTTAGCGACTCTATTTAAAAACGTCGCTAATTTAGCAACTCCATGTAAAAACGTCGCTAGACGTCGCTAATTGGTGACATTTAGCGACGTTTAGCGACTTTTATTCATTTTTTTAAAGATTAGTCGCTATAAGTTCAATTTAGGTCGCTAAACGTCGCTAATATGTTTTATTTAGCGACGTTTAGCGACGTTTTTAGTGACGTATATATTTTGGACATTTAGCGACGTCATTAGCGACGTCTTAAACGTCGCTAATTTAGCGACGTCATTATTGGCGTCGCTAAAAACGTCGCTAAATTCTAAATTAGCGACGTAAATTAGCGACGTCATTATTGGCGTCGCTAAATAGTCGCTAATTTAGAATTTAGCGACGTCATTATTGGCGTCGCTAAAAACGTCGCTAAAGTTTTTACTTAGGGCTGATTCCCCCCATTTCCTTCGATCTCTCCCTCTCCCTCTCCCTCTCCCAAAATTCAAATCCGCTCTCGATCTCTCCCCTCCGGCTCCTCCTTCCTCCCTCCGGTGACCCCCCTCGGCCGCGTCCTCCCCCTCCGGCTCCCCTCCTCCCTCCGGTGCCCCCTCCTCCCTCCCGGCAACCCGCCTCCAGTCGCGTACTCCCCCTTCCGGCCGCGTCCTCCCCCCTCCTCCTCCTCCTCCTCTAAGTAAACCCTAACCCCCTCTCTCTCTCTCTCTCTCTCTCTCTCCCTCTCACAGGACACACATGTGACACTGACACAGACACGACACACACACACACTGACACAGACACATACACTGATGAGGACCTAAGGTTAGGGTTAGGGTTAGGTTTTTTGACCTGGGGTTAGGGTTAGGGTTAGGGTTTTTGATCAGGATTAAGGCTTTATAATACACAGACATAGATGTATGCTTTATAATACAAATATTAAAATAAATATAAATATATAAAATATCGAGTAAACAAATAAAATTATTATGTAGTAGATAAATAAAAAAATAGTAATAAAGTAATTATAACATAATTATCTAAAAGAATATATGAAAGCAATTAGCTAAAAAGAAAGAAAAAAAGAAATTTTTTTAAAATAAAAATAAAAGTATATAAAAATAAGTAAATAAATCCTTTGAGTTACTGTTCCCCGAAGGAATTAAGTAAATAAGTAAATAAAAAAATAAACAAAAAGAATATAATATATATATATCCTCCCAGAAATTTTATAATGTTTCATTCTATCACTTGTATTAGTCGATCAGTAATGTCATTTACTTGAACACCTTGGTCCTGGAGTCAACCCATTAAGATGGTATAGTGGGCTTTTTATTAGAGTCTTAACTATTGGTTTGATGTCACTCAAATCAAATAGATACTAATTGATGTCCATATAGCAATTATACTTGCAAGTTTGGTATATGACAATTTATTGTAATCCATTGGGCACTTCAATTTAAAGTATACTTTATTGGTTTATTATGGGTTACCCAAAATTCATGAGTTATAGAAATTAAATTATCCAATATTCCAGCATGATTCAAAAGTATAAACTAGCTCAGAAGAATGCCTTACTTCAAAACATGCACTGGACAATTGAATGCCCATTATTTGTCTGGAAAGTTGTGTCATTCTTTCCTATTTTTCTTTGCAAAACTAAGTTATTGTTGTAACTGGAATGATTTGTTCTCCTGTGGACATACTTGATGTGGATGATCAGTCCAGAGATAAGCAGGTTGGGGACTGGGTACTTATGAATTTAGAGTTCAACAACATATTAGGTTGAGGCACCTCCCATCTCGTCCAATCTAACCTTGATTGCAGCAAACAAGAGTCAAATAAGAGCGATAGAAGGGAATCTCTATCATTCAAAAACCATATCTTTGGGGATTGAAAAATTCCTTAGCACCCATAAAAAAGTTAATAAAAAAACCTCAAGAAGATGCCAGGCCTCATATCAAGTGTACCAAACTACATTTGGCATATTTTTTCAAAGTCATATAGAATTTTATGATCAAACTCGGTGTGAATATCTTATTTGATGGGTAATTTATGAAAGTAAAACCTCGTCGGGAGTACAGTATAAATATAGTATATAAACTGGTGTCAACTATTAAAATTATGTAATATTTTTATTCAAATTGCACTCAGAAGTTGTAGCAGCAAGGACATGAAAACTTGTTTATAAACTTTGTTTTGAGATCAATGAGATCAATGATTTGTGTTTGAATAGTTTTATGATTAGTATCATTATTATACTCTCATGTTTATGATTCGTATTATTATTATACTACAACAAACAATTTATAGGCAGGGCTGCTGAGGGTATGTCTTAATTAATATCTGTTATCAATTATATTCTTTGTGAGTCATCTATTTCTTCCATTCCGCATTATTAAGGGTATGTCTTAATTAATATATGTTATCAATTATATTCTTTGTTTTTATCTATCTTACCAGATGGCACCCAAGAGAGAGACACCTCCTACTGTTAAGGAGGAAGTGATGCCTCATACTGTTAAGGAGGAAGAGATACCATCTGCTGTATCTCAGACGGGGAGTTCCAGTCACCCAGCACCTATAGCGGCTGTATCTCAGACGGGGAGTTCCAGTCACCCAGCACCCATAGCGGAGATTGATCACATAGACGCTATTTATGCACAGTATCTGAGGGACTGGTATGTGCCCCAGCGTATTGGATATCCTCGAGATTGATACTGTGATATTTCATATACTTTTATTGTAGTTATTGTGTGATACAAACAACTTATATATTATGCCCATTATGTGACCGTGATACTTATATATTATGCATTTTGTGTGACTGTGATACTTCTATTTTGTGTGTATTGTGTGATTGTGATATTTTATATATTTTTTGTGTTATTTCGTACCAAAAATTTTTAATGGAGGGTTGCTTTAGGTCTGTCTATAATATTTGTGTGTATTGTACGACTGTGATACTGTTTACTCATATTAAATGATGTTAATTTACCGGTGTTGAGTGTTCCACCGAAGGGGTCGGCGAACCCAGAGAATTCAACGGAGGGTTGCTCCGGGTCTATTTTTAATTAAAATTTCATAAATTGCAGGAATAATAGTTTGGAAACAATTTAGTATTTTTTTTATTTTTTCTGTAAAATTAGCGACGTTTTTAGCGACGTTTATACACGTCGCTAACTGCGTCGCTAATTAGCGACGTTAATAAACGTCGCTAAATACGTCGCTACAAATGTCGCTAAATATGTCGCTGTACGTCGCAAATTGCTGACATGGCAGTACTGCCAGGTCATTAAAGACGTCGCTGCCGCGTCGCTATATAAGTCGCTAATTAGCGACGTTTAGCGACGTTTGTTTACGTCGCTAATTAGTGACGCTGCGTCGCTAAACGTCGCTAATTTAGCGACACATTTAAGTCGCTAAAAAACGTCGGTATAGCGACGTTTAGCGACGTTTTTCCTTTCAGCGACATGCCGATTTCCGACTTCTGTAAAACGTCGCTAATTACGTCGCTAAACATGATTAGCGACGTTTTTTTGTCATTTAGCGACGTTTTTTGATGTCGCTAATTTGAATTTTTTTGGTAGTGATCGTCATCATCGTTGTTATCATCACCTCCATAGTCCTCGTCTTTATCATCATCATCACCATCATCATCTTATTTATACCATCATCATCATCTCTCATTCTCAACACATAAAACCCTAATCATTGCCTCGTCATCTTCATTAGCACCATCATCCTCGCCATCACCATCATACACATCACCATCTTCGTCATATATAATCATCATCATCGCTTCTATCGTCATCGTTATCCATATCGTTATCATCATCGTCGTCATAGTCATCACCTTCACCATCATCATCACTATCATCCCAGTCACCCTCTACAGCATCCTCCTCACCTCATCACCTAATCGCCATAATTAGTATCACCCTTAACCATCACCCTAGCAACCTCAATCACCGTCACCCTTGCCAGACAACCAGCAGCAGTCACCCCCGATTCCCGTACCTGTGCATGCTGACCCCGAAGATCTGTTGGATTTAGCTGTGCGACTTCCGAAGCTGGTTATTGGGACTACACAGCCGTCTGCCAGGCAAGTATACCTTGCCTTGTTGTACTGTTTAAATTCTATATTATTAGCTGCATATTTATTATTTAACTGTACGCGTCCGAGAAGACTCGGGTACAGTCAACGAAGGCGTTGACGTTAGGACTTGCATCTGACCTAGTATCTAGCGGGCCCACCTAAAGTTGAGGAGTTATCAATATGACTTCCCAGGCCTTAACACATTTCATACATGTGTTGTGAGTCTCATGTAGGGCACGGTCCTGCGTATGTGGTTGGCCACCTGTATGTGTAGGCGTGCGACGGATAGGGTATAACAGCTAATAGTGATGCATGTTAGAAGACTAGCAGTTGTCAGTAGGTGGAGCATAGACTAGTGTGGTACGATGGTCCCATCCCTGTCCTTGTTTGGTTGTAAGGATGGACCCTTGCTCTAACGATAGTCTATGAGCCAGAGTTACGACGCCGAGGCGTAGTAGCTGACGCGTGTTGTGGATACAACATGCTTAGATCATTGGACGGGGAGGACGACTAGTAGGCATATGGGACACCCCACTCCTTTATACTGATACCGCACTCGATGGAGTGATACAGACGTATATATATATTACTGATACCACGTTATGTAGAGTGTTGGACGTTACTTGGTGATATTACAGATACCACACTCTATAGAACGTTGGACATTATTGTATTCCTGCGCCCATGTTATAGGGGGTATGTGTGGCATATACTAGCCGGTTGTCACGACTGGTGAATTACGTCAGCATATGTCTAGCCTACACCTTCCCATATACTCAAAGTTGTCCTCAAGTTGTATTTCACTTAGATGGTTAGGTCACCCTGGAGTTTTACAGTATTTACTTTATGGCATACTTTTATGTATCTTGTTATGTCCCTCCGAGGACCTGGTCCCTTTCCAGGTGTATTATTCATGAGTGTTTGCAGGAGTGCAGATCCGGACAGGTTACCTATACTTCGAGCAGGTCCTCTCTTCGAGTCTCAGTAGTTGGTAGTTGTTGTACTTATATTGTGGTTATCTCATTTATTCTATATTCTAGTTCGGCAGTGGATTTGTTTCCATCCGACTGTCACCTTTATATACTTTTCATAGAGATCTAGTTTCATAGCTGCTGGTCATTTAATTATATTGATTTTATGGATGAGATCTAGATTATACCATGTGACTTGTGATGGAGTTATACCACTTGTGGATTTGTTATTCAGTCACAGCGTACGTGTGTTGTGGTTTCCAAATATTGGAGTACCATATTCATACGGCTGGCATGCGCACGTGTCATAGTCCTACGTATTTTGGGACTGGGGCGTGACAGTGATAGTGGTGGTGTGTCTGGACAGTCGACGGTCGGCCGGGTAGAGGAGATGCTGAGGGGGTCCATATATAGGGTGAAGGGGGGAGGTTACAGGGAGAGGAAGAGAGGGGGTCGGGGCAGTTTCGGGGAGGGGAAGAGATGGGATCGTTGGCCGCTGGTTACTGAAGGTGAACGGGGTCGGGGAAGAACAGTTACTGTAGCGGGGGGTTGGTGGGTCTCAGGTCGGGTTATCGGGTTTAGGGTTTAGTTTAGGGTTTCGGGTTCGGGTGGGTTTGGTTTAGGTAGGTTTGGTTTGGGTTGGTTTAGTTTGGGTTTAATAATTAATAACCATATATATGTATATGCATATATAGCCATCTAAAAATAGTTTTGGATCTCAACAAATTCCAGAAAATTTCTATTATACTCTAATAATAGTTGTATACCCAAAAATATATTTTTTGCACTATATTAATAATTAATTAAATAGAAATAAATATCAATCCATGAACTAACATTTATTCTAATTAGCTAAAAATACAGAAAAATTCTCTCTTAATCTCATTAATTACATAATACCAATAATGATTAAAACTAAAAATCAGGAGGTTTATATTCTGGTGGGTTATCAGTACAAGAATGTACTGTTGGGGAGGCTTCTCGCCCGCGCGACAAATCCAAGCATGTTCAATTAGTTTCGTGCACAAACTATTAAGTTATCTTCCTAGTCTTGTTTTAGGGTCAATTTTATGGCATAAGATACAAAGCATAACTCGTGTGGTAGTACGTCGTGCGATATACGAGAAACACGGCGATACTTACCAACTTACCATTTGTCCTTCCCTATCCAAGGATAAAACCAAGTTAAACCAAGCACAAATATATATATATATATATATATATATATATATATATATATATATATATATATATATATATATATATATATATATATATAAGAATATCCAAGGAATTTTATAAGCAAACACACGTATCACGAACGTATTTCTGATTCAGGTGCACGAATTACTCATATTTCCTATATTGTGATACTCAAGTGGTTCAGACATTTTATACAAAGATTTGAGTTGATTCATGTTGTGTTATTCACAGATTCAGGTTGATTCAAATATGTAACTCAGATTCAAATTCAGGTTGGGTGTAATGCAATGACTCGCCCACGAAATTCCGCAATCGAGCCAAACTTAGTCTATATGAATGGTCGCTGGTGCTACAAGTCATTTTGGACGATAGTCGGATAGACGACAACTGTTGTAGACGCAGGTAGCAAACCCGCTACAAACCCTCTCGCCATACCCTTGCTAGGCTATTAGCGTGACTATCCATAATGTTCCGTCCGGACCTTATTGGCCCCAGTGCGACCAGCGTTCCGTCCGCAGGAACCCTACCCTTGTGCACAAGTTGTCCATGACCATGCGAGTCTTTTAGCTTATACTATTTCTCTTATCTTATCTCTTGATCAGCATGAGCGATGATGTTTGTAGACACAGGATCGAACCCGCTATAAGCCATCCCGAATAAACGGCGATGGTTGTAGACGCAGGAACGAACCCGCTACGAGCCACCCTGAACCATGATTCTTGTTCTTCTTTACTTATCAATGTAATTTAGTTCATTTACTCGGTAATTCTATATTTTTTCTTATCTCTTCTTCCAATCTTAGATTATGCAGTTCTCGATATGGAAACCTGCCTTGGCGACCTTATAGTCCCGAAGCCTTTCCATATTTTCATTGCTTGGTTCAGAATAACTATTTTGATAGTCTTTCTACCTCAGGTAAGTGGATCATGTTCTGTGTCGTGCTCCAGGCCGTGGCACGAATCTACGAGATAAGTAAGGCATATATAAAGGTAAAATACTATACTTGATCATATAAGTCTACTCAAAACATAAGCAGCACGACTAGCACGAGCATAAAGGTGTCATTGAATCATGACATAATCTCTAAGACGAGCAGTGTAAACATTTGAAGCAGTGTGTTACAAAGAGTATATAATGATCTACTCGAAGCACTAGCGGAGTCTACTTGCACGAAGCTAAGGTAGCATGCGAGGGTCCAACTATGAGCCAAGTTTTATTTTCATGTTCTAACACAAGCAATACAATATAGGATTATTCCCTTAGCTAGGTGCGTCGTATTCTTATTAGCATCCAACGGGTGATTCGCCTAGAGACTAGCATGTATCGTCCATATTTTTAAGTGTGCATGCTGTCACGCCCCAGTCCCAAAATATCAAGGGACCAGACACGTGTCAATGGCCAGCAGTACGCACCGATGGACTGACCCAATTTAATGGATCCATCGGGGCACACTTAAGCTGTAATATAAGGTCTACAATATCAAGTAAAGACTAATCTCATCCACACATAAGATAATAAGATCAACAGCAAATAAAGAAAGTACATCAAAGTCCAGTCTCAGCAAAGTATGTCGGGAAATAACCCGATAAGAGTCTAAAATCACTGGTTCATCAGACCAGAACAAAAGAGTCAAAATAAAGTATCTGAAGAGTACAAACACCATAAGCTCATGAAAAGTCTTCAGCCATCACCTCTGCTTCTATGTTAGGTTCTCCTTCAGCAACAGCTTCTGGTACAGCTTCAGCTCCTGTCCCGTAAACCTCGGGATAATGTTCTTCTGCTAAACCTGGGGACATCATCCGGATCCAGGTCCTCAGGGGACATAGCAAGGTACAAATAATACAATCCAAAATATATGCAGTAAAATAGTAAATGAAATAAGCAGGGTATCTACATAACCATCTATGTGAAAATGCAACTGAGAGCAACACTAGTACTCAGGCTGAGACCGCTACAAGCTCTGTGTCGCGGAGCCGGTAGCAGCAATATCTAGTAGTGGTCTAGCTCTGCTCGAGAGTCTACAACCTCACAATAGTAGTATATATATAGAACAGCCTGTAGCCTGTGTGTCTCTCCCCACCCAATGTAACCTCACGTCTCATGTCCATGTCACGTGAGATCAGAGCTAATACAACAGTCATAATCTAAGAGTATAATACTATGTCCATCCTGTATCCTATACAGAATCACCTTGAATATCTCAGGAAGATTCTGTCAATGTATGGTGTCGAGTGTCCTAGGTTATGGTGTACTTGATAAACAAGCACAGGAATATAAAGGGTCTCGAATGTCCATCACTAAATGACATACACAACTCCGCGTACGGAGTTGGCACCCGACTGTAATCGGACACTAAGTATGTCATACGGTCCTAGGTTATATCATGTATACTAGTCACAGAAAATAGAGCAAGAGAACAAAATAAACTATTAAACTGTAATTTATGGCAAGGTACACTTGCCTGGGGTTGGAATACCAGTAGCGGTCCCTGTATCAGTGGGTTCAGCAATAACTCCTCCAAAAGCTGAAATGAACATTATCAACAGTCTCAGAACATAAGAAATAGCTAGAAATGTCTGTCCTTAAGTCCAGTTTGGACACAAGGGCAAAAACGATATTTCCGGGCCAAAGCGGGTCCATATGTAGGCAGCTTTGCACCGAAAATTGTGTCAGGGTCAAAGGTCTCAAAAATAGTCCAACTTAGTGTCAACAAGTCAGGAACGTTGATACGAACCCAAAGGAACTTCCAGACTTGGATTCCGATGAGCCGTTCTCAAAATCGCCCGTCGGTTGGAGCCTATGGGGCCCATGACACGCGATTTTTCCAACATTCTCAGAATCGAACCAAACTTGACCCATAGGACCAGCGTATTGTTACGAGTCCGATGGCGCAAGTTTCGTCTCGATCCGACATGTTTACACTAAGTTACAGCAAATTGCAAAAAAGTCGGATACGGGCCGTTGTCTGCGGATACGCACTGATTTCGGTGTGCACGTACATCCGAATCAGCTTCTGCAAAATCCCACACGTTCGTATCAACGACGCTCACGTATCGGTGAAGACCGCACGTGACCAAGTAGTCCCGTTTGGCGGGGCGTACCCAGTTCCGAGGTAAAATAGGGCATAGATTTTTCCTGTTTTGGATCGCGGTTCACGATCACCTCAGGACGCGATGCCCCGAGCGGTTTGTACGGGCATCGAGGGGGTCATACAGGCTTCGCGATAAAACTGACGGAATAGAAAACCGAGCTACGAGCAGAAAGTTGTGGGTACCTGAACAGGGTTCAAGAAGTCCGATTTGCGCGTGTCAATTTTGAGTTTCCGTGTCCTGGATCCGTGTCCAAGCTATGTCCGGGTTCTGGAAAGCCGCGGTGTCTGGGTCAGCCGTGTCCGGGCTAGGTCAGAGGTGCGTCGACGATGTACGGCACTGGGCGGAGGTCGGCTAGGCTCTGGGACTCCTCGAAGAGGCTGGACGGCACCCAGTTTGGTCGGCCGGAGGTGAATCGGCTCACTGGAGGCGGCTCAGGCGGGGGCTCTCGGCTACGAGGAAGACGGAGAAGGAGGCAGCTGCTGCGGGAGAAAGGCGAGGTGGCTGAGGGCTAAGGAGGGAGGAGCTGCAGGAGGTAGATGGCAGCGGCGAGGAGTAAGGGTGGTGGAGGCGGAGGGTTCAGGCGGGGGTTGAACTCGTCGGGCTGGAGCGGCTTCGGGCGGAGGTTGAACGGGAGGAAGGAGGCAGCGGGTCTGATGCGGGTGGCGGAGGATTTGGGGACGGCGCTCGGGTGTTCTGGTCGTTGAAGAGGGTGGCGCCGGTGGTCGTCTGGGACGGAGGGGATGGCCGGAATTGGAGGAGAGGGAAGGGAAAGCTCGGGGCCGACTGAGGTTTAAATAGAGGGAAAAATGGAGGTGGATCGCCGGAGGTTTGGCCGGTAGACTAAGGGGAAGGGTCCTAACGTTGAGGGGAGGTGAAGAGGGACCGTCTCCGGCGGCCTCGGCGGCGGAAACGGCCGCCGGAGGAGATGAATCGGGGAAGATGAAGAATTGGGGTTAGGTTTCTAAACGGGTCGGGTCGGGTTCGCAGCGGGTCGGGTCTGACCCGGATCCGACCCGCTAGCTGAACGGTCTGGGTTGGTTAGACCGGCCGGTTTGGTCCGGTTCAACCTCTGGTTCGGTTTGGTTTATTTATTAATTGGTTTAATTAATTCAGTTAATTTTAACCATAGTTTATAATGCTTTAAAAATTCATCCGGAATCCAATAAATTCTCGGAAAAATATCCCAAGCCCAGTTTTTTTTATTTTACACACGAAAATATAATTTTTATCATATTTTAATATTATATAATATAATTTAAAAATTCATTTTAAATTAGAATACCTAGTTTATTGGTTTTAAAAATACAAAAAATTGCTAATTAAATTCAGAAAATTAATTTAAAAATTCTTAAAATTTTCAGGTGATTACAATCTACCCCCCTTAAGAAAATTGCGTCCTCACAATTTAAAGATTAAACTACTAATAGAACAGAACTTACAGGAATTACAAAAATTTACTTAAGATATACCTGCATCCTCGAATAAGTGGGGGTATTTCTGGCGCATGATATCATCTCTCTCCCAAGTAGATTCACTAGGAGAGTGTTGCTTCCATGCCACACGAACCAGTTTAATTGTATGCCCTCGTAGTGTCTTTTCACTGGTTCCGAGTATACCCACCGGTTGCTCTTCATATCTCAGGCTTGGACCTACGGCAATCTCAGAATGATCCACTATGTGACTTGGGTCAGTCACATACCTTCTCAACTGTGAGACATGGAATACATCATGCACTCCCTCTAAGGATGGAGGTAATGCAAGACGATAAGCCACCTCACCTATGCGCTCCAAAATATCAAAGGGCCCAATGTACCTTGGACTCAATTTGCCTCTGCTCCCAAAGCGAATGGTACCTCGGGTAGGCGAAATCCTCAGGAATACATGCTCACCTTCCTTGAACTCCAGGGGACGTCGGTGTGTATCAGCCCAATGCTTTTGTCTATCCTGAGCTGTCCGAAGGTGATTCTGAATTTGTTTAACCATCTCCACTGTTTGCATTACCAACTCTGGCCCCAATATTTGACGCTCTCCGACGTCACTCCAGCATATTGGCGATCTGCACTTCCTACCGTATAATGCCTCGAAAGGAGCCATCTTGATGCTTGCTTGATAACTGTTGTTGTATGAGAACTCTACCAAATGCAAATGATCTTCCCAAGACCCTCCAAAATCTAACATACAGGATCGCAGCATATCCTCCAAGATCTGGATTGTACGTTCTGATTGACCATCTGTCTGGGGATGATAGGCAGTGCTGAATTTTAGTCTGGTGCCAAGGCTCTCTTGCATACTTTGCCAGAAATGAAAGGTGAATCTCGAGTCCCGATCTGATACAATACTAACCGGCACTCCATACAACTTTATAATTTGTCGCATATACATGTCGACTAGTACCTCTGTGGACTGTCCAACTCTAAACGGCAAGAAATGTGCCAATTTAGTGAGTCGATCCACGATCACCCATACCGCATCTTTTCCGCTGGGGCTCCTTGGGAATCCTGTGACGAAGTCCATGGTGATATGTTCCCACTTCCATTCTGGTATGGGAAGCGGCTGCAACATTCCTGCAGTCCTCTGATGCTCGGCCTTCACTTGTTGGCAGACTAAACATTTAGCTACAAATCTTGCAATCTCTCTCTTCATTCCATGCCACCAATAATACTGCCTTAGATCTCGGTACATCTTTGTTCCTCCTGGATGAACAGAGTACATGGAGCTATGTGCTTCAGTCATTAATTCCTGTCTCAATTCCCCATTTGGAACATATAGACGATCTTCGCACCTTAATGTCCCATCCTCATGTATGCGAAGTCCCGTCTGCATGTCTGCTTCTGTCTTCTCCTTGAGTCTTCAAAATCTAGCATCAGTAGGAAAAGCTTCTTTAATTCTTTCCATAAACGATGACTTCACTTCCAGATTAGCCAGCAAGCCACTCTGTCCTGGTAAAATAACCTTTTTCTGGAGTTCTTGTAGATCTCTCAATAGCTCAGGCTGCATTGTTAAGTAATACGCCGTAGGCTTTCTACTAAGTGCATCTGCTACTACATTCGCCTTCCTTGGGTGGTACTGAAGGTCTATATCAAAGTCCACCATCAATTTAAGCCAGCGTCTTTGCCTCATGTTAAGCTCCTTCTGGGTATATACATACTTTAGACTTTTGTGGTCAGTGAAGATTTCTACCTTCTCACCATAAAGATAGTGTCTCCAGATCTTCAGTGCAAATATTACAGCAGCTAGCTCCAGATCATGCGTTGGGTAGTTCTTCTCATGGACCTTTAACTGTCTCGATGCATAAGCAATAACTTTGCCGTGTTGCATCAAAACACATCCTAGGCCACTACCTGAAGCATCGCTATAAACAACAAAACCGCCTGACCCTGAAGGAAGAGTCAAGACTGGTGCTGTTGTTAGACGCCTCTTCAATTCTTCAAAGGCCCTCTGACATTCTTTTGTCCATGCAAAGTCCTGATCCTTCCGTGTCAACTTCGTCATTGGCTCTGCAATCCTTGAGAAATTTTCTACGAACCTTCTGTAATATCCAGCAAGTCCTAGAAAACTCCTCACCTCAGCAACTGATGTCGGTGTAGGCCAAGTCTCAATAGCAGCAACCTTCTCTGGATCCACTGACAGTCCTTCTCCTGAGATAATATGCCCTAAAAATGGCACCTTATCCATGCAAAACTCACATTTACTGAGCTTAGCATAAAGCTTCTCCTGCCTCAACGTCTCTAGCACGATTCTGAGATGCTCCTCGTGCTCTTCGTGGCTTTTGGAATATACCAGAATGTCATCGATAAATACCACCACGAATTTATCCAAATAATGATGGAAGACTCGGTTCATCAAGCTCATGAATACAGCAGGCACGTTGGTTAAACCAAACGGCATTACTAAGAACTCATAATGTCCATACTTTGTTCTAAAGGCTGTCTTCGGGATATCTTCCTTCCTCACCCTAATCTGGTGATAACCGGATCTAAGGTCAATCTTTGAAAATACCCTAGCTCCACTCAATTGATCAAATAAGTCATCAATGCGTGGCAAGGGATACCGGTTCTTAATGGTCACAGCGTTTAACGCCCTATAATCAATGCATAGGCGAACTGTTCCATCCTTTTTTGGTACAAAGAGAATAGGTGCTCCCCAAGGTGAAACACTAGGCCGGATGAAACCTTTCTCCAGAAGTTCATCAACTTGCTTCTTTAACTCTACCAACTCCTTAGGGGCTAGCCTATAAACTGATGAAGTGATAGGTTCTGCTCCTGGAGTTAAGTCTATGGTGAATTCTATTTCCCGATCAGGTGGTAGACCTGGAAGATCATAGGGAAATACATCCACAAACTCTGATATAACTCTTGGGTAACTTGACTCCCCTTCTACAGTTAATACCCTAAGAGTTGGCTGAACACCTTGTTCTACAGCTCCTCGAAGAAATTCAAACTCTGAGTGTCCAGGTGGTCTGAATATAACTCTTCCAAGCCGACAATCCAGAGTAGCATGATACTGACTTAACCAGTCCATACCAAGTACAACATCATAGTCAGGCATAGAAAAGATCAGAAATTGGGCTCGCATCTCTCTCCCGCAGACTACTACTGAACATGATCTACAGATATCACTAACAGGTATAATTCCACCTCCCGTAAGAATTCTCTTAGTCTTCGGAAGGGGTGCAGTAGCTACTCGATGGGTGGCTACGAAGCTAGCAGCTATAAATGAGTGCGATGCCCCAGAATCAAATAAAGCTACAGCAGGTAATGAAGCTACTAAAATGGTACCTGCTATAACTTCTCCAGCAATAGCTTCTTCCTGAACAGCTAATGCAAAAGCCTGACCTCATCCCTGAGCTGGACCCCTCTGCTGACGAGCCTGTTGGAATAGTGCTGCTTGAGGTGGCAATGGTGGTCTTGGCTGATATCCTCCTGGAGCTGGTGGTCTGACTCCTCCAACTCCCGTCTGCTGTGCTCCCACTGCTGGATAATCTGGCCTTGGTGCAGGTAGAGCTAGTCGTGGTGCTCCCTCTCGGCGTGCTGTGCAGTCCCTGGATAGATGCTGGTTGGATCCGCAAACCAGGCACAAACCCAATTTGCGTCTGCACTCCTTTTCAATGTGACCCAACTTGCCGCAGAAATGACAAGTAGGTAGGGTTCTTGGTGCTGCTCTCTGCGGTATATTCCTCTGGAGTCGCTTTGCAGAATCCCCTTGTGTTGCCTTGGATGGTGCTGAGATAAATTGCCGCTTCAGATTTGACTCCCTCCTGGTGATGCGCTCCATGCGTCGTGCTGCAGCAAGGACGTCGTTGTACGATGTAGAGGCAACAGATCCAATCAACCTCTGAAGCTCGAACCTGAGTCCATCAAAGAATTTCTCCGCCTTTTCTTCTTCAATAGGAATTAGAGAAGGGGCAAAATGACTCAGGCGAATGAATTCAGCATTATATTCCTCCACCGTCATGTTGCCCTGGATAAGGCGGTTGAACTTATCTCGGAGTTCTGATCTAGCAACGGCTGGGATATACATCTCTTGGAAGAGTCTAGAGAACTCCTCCCAAGTAACTCGGTCATATCCGAGCCTCCTCTCTTCAGCTAGCCACCAGTGGTGCGCGTTGTCCGTTAGTTGCATTCGGACAGCGGTCATCCATCTCTCCCGCGGAAGTTCAGCTGCTTCCAACTGATGTTGTGTATTGGTGAGCCACTCATGCACTTCAGTTGGTCCTTCCTTGCCCGAAAAAGTACGGGGCTTGAGTTGACGGAAATTAGTGATACTTCCCGTCGCTGGTCGCCTAGCTTGTGGGTTTGCCTGTTCCAATGCATTTACTAGGCTGTTTCTCAGGTTCTCTGCCTCCTGACGCTGTGCCTCCTGTTGAACTTGTTGTTGAGCTTGCATCATGGCATAAAATATCTGGAACATTTGCTGCCCGTCCATTGCTTGCCCTGGTGGAAAGACAGGCATCTGCGGGGTGAACTGCGGCGGAGGTGGGATGTCGTCACGCCTGAACCTTGAGTTATGCTGCTCAGCTTGTCCACTTTGGGAGGATTGACCTATGTTCTTTGGTGTAACTCCATCTCCATAGGTAACCATAGCATCTTGTGGTGTACTCAAAGGAATTTCATCTCCATTTCTTGGTTCCATCTTTCTGCATCCAAAATAAACTTTATGAGAACGTTTAATAGAGTCAAGCAGGATGCAAATCAAGTACTTAATTTGAATGCGATATAGAGTTTCAAAAACGATTCAACAAATGGATGAGATCCTATAACCTATCCTATCCTTTTACAGGTTTGCTTGGCCCCTAAGTTGAGACCAAAACGATTTTGTCGTGAGACCTGCATGGGCCACCACAAAAACTATGTCACGCCCCAGTCCCAAAATATCAAGGGACCAGACACGTGTCAATGGCCAGCAGTACGCACCGATGGACTGACCCAATTTAATGGATCCATCGGGGCACACTTAAGCTGTAATATAAGGTCTACAATATCAAGTAAAGACTAATCTCATCCACACACAAGATAATAAGATCAACAGCAAATAAAGGAAGTACATCAAAGTCCAGTCTCAGCAAAGTATGTCGGGAAACAACCCGATAAGAGTCTAAAAACACTGGTTCATCAGACCAAAACAAAAGAGTCAAAATAAAGTATCTGAAGAGTACAAACACCATAAGCTCATGAAAAGTCTTCAGCCATCACCTCTGCTTCTATGTTAGGTTCTCCTTCAGCAACAGCTTCTGGTACAGCTTCAGCTCTTGTCCCGTAAACCTCGGGATAATGTTCTTCTGCTAAACCTGGGGACATCATCCGGATCCAGGTCCTCAGGGGACATAGCAAGGTACAAATAATACAAGCCAAAATATATGCAGTGAAATAGTAAATGAAATAAGCAGGGTATCTACATAACCATCTATGTGAAAATGCAACTGAGAGCAACACTAGTACTCAGGCTGAGACCGCTACAAGCTCTGTGTCGGGGAGCCGGTAGCAGCAATATCTAGTAGTGGTCTAGCTCTGCTCGAGAGTCTACAACCTCATAATAGTAGTATATATATAGAACAGTCTGTAGCCTGTGTGTCTCTCCCCACCCAATGTAACCTCACGTCTCATGTCCATGTCACGTGAGATCAGAGCTAATGCAACAGTCATAATCTAAGAGTATAATACTATGTCCATCCTGTATCCTATACAGAATCACCTTGAATATCTCAGGAAGATTCTGTCAATGTATGGTGTCGAGTGTCCTAGGTTATGGTGTACTTGATAAACAAGCACAGGAATACAAAGGGTCTCGAATGCCCATCACTAAATGACATACACAACTCCGCGTACGGAGTTGGCACCCGACTGTAATCGGACACTAAGTATGTCATACGGTCCTAGGTTATATCATGTACACTAGTCACAGAAAATAGAGCAAGAGAACAAAATAAACTATTAAACTGCAATTTATGGCAAGGTACACTTGCCTGGGGTTGGAATACCAGTAGCGGTCCCTGTATCAGTGGGTTCAGCAATAACTCCTACAAAAGCTGAAATGAACATTACCAATAGTCTCAGAACATAAGAAATAGCTAGAAATGTCTGTCCTTAAGTCCAGTTTGGACACAAGGGCAAAAACGACATTTCTGGGCCAAAACGGGTCCATATGTAGGCCGCTTTGCACCGAAAATTGTGTCAGGGTCAAAGGTCTCAAAAATAGTCCAACTTAGTGTCAACAAGTCAGGAACGTTGATACGAATCCAACGGAACTTCCAGACTTGGATTCCGATGAGCCGTTCTCAAAATCGCCCATCGGTTGGAGTCTATGGGGCCCATGACACGCGATTTTTCCAACATTCTCAGAATCGAACCAAACTTGACCCACAGGACCAGCGTATTGTTACGAGTCCGATGGCACAAGTTTCGTCTCGATCCGACGTGTTTACACTAAGTTACAGCGAATTGCAGAAAAGTCGGATACGGGCCGTTGTTTGCGGATACGCACTGATTCCGGTGTGCACGTACATCCGAATCAGCTTCTGCGAAATCCCACACGTCCGTATCAACGACGCTCACGTATCGGTGAAGACCGTACGTGACCAAGTAGTCCCGTTTGGCGGGGCGTACCCAGTTCCGAGTGAAATAGGGCGTAGATTTTTCCTGTTTTGGATCGCGGTTCACGATCACCTCAGGACGCGATGCCCCGAGCGGTTTGCACGGACATCGAGGGGGTCATACAGGCTTCGCGATAAAACTGACGGAATAGGAAACCGAGCTACGAGCAGAAAGTTGTGGGTATCTGAACAGGGTTCAAGAAGTCCGATTTGCGCGTGTCAATTTTGAGTTTCCGTGTCCTGGATCCGTGTCCAAGCTGTGTCCGGGTTCTAGAAAGCCGCGGTGTCTGGGTCAGCCGTGTTCGGGCTAGGTCAGAGGTGCGTCGATGCTGTACGGCACTGGGCGGAGGTCGGCTAGGCTCTGGGACTCCTCGAATAGGCTGGACGGCACCCAGTTTGGTCGGCCGGAGGTGAATCGGCTCACTGGAGGCGGCTCAGGCGGGGGCTCTCGGCTACGAGGAAGACGGAGAAGGAGGCAGCTGCTGCGGGAGGAAGGCGAGGTGGCTGAGGGCTAAGGAGGGAGGAGCTGCAGGAGGTAGATGGCAGCGGCGAGGAGTAAGGGTGGTGGAGGCGGAGGGTTCAGGCGGGGGTTGAACTCGTCGGGCTGGAGCGGCTTCGGGCGGAGGTTGAACGGGAGGAAGGAGGCAGCGGGTCTGATGCGGGTGGCGGAGGATTTGGGGACGGCGCTCGGGTGTTCTGGTCGTTGAAGAGGGTGGCGCCGGTGGTCATCTGGGACGGAGGGGATGGCCGGAATTGGAGAAGAGGGAAGGGAAAGCTCGGGGCCGGCTGAGGTTTAAATAGAGGGAAAAATGGAGGTGGATCGCCGGAGGTTTGGCCGGTAGACGAAGGGGAAGGGTCCTAACGTTGAGGGGAGGTGAAGAGGGACCGTCTCCGGCGGCCTCGGCGGCGGAAACGGCCGCCGGAGGAGATGAATCGGGGAAGATGAAGAATTGGGGTTAGGTTTCTAAACGGGTCGGGTCGGGTTCGCAGCGGGTCGGGTCTGACCCGGATCCGACCCGCTAGCTGAACGGTCTGGGTTGGTTAGACCGGCCGGTTTGGTCCGGTTCAACCTCTGGTTCGGTTTGGTTTATTTATTAATTGGTTTAATTAATTCAGTTAATTTTAACCATAGTTTATAATGCTTTAAAAATTCATCCGGAATCCAATAAATTCCCGGAAAAATATCCCAAGCCCGCTTTTTTTTTATTTTACACACGAAAATATAATTTTTATCATATTTTAATATTATTTAATATAATTTAAAAATTCATTTTAAATTAGAATACCTAGTTTATTGGTTTTAAAAATACAGAAAATTGCTAATTAAATTCAGAAAATTAAATTAAAAATTCTTAAAATTTTTAGGTGATTACACATGCTAAGCAAAGACAGGTTCATCGTAGCCACCCACCTTTGTGATATTTCACCTCGACCGTGCGATACTCCAAGCGCGTCTTTGAAAGTCTAAGTCTGAACTCCTGAAGGGCCAAGTTTGAATTATTTGCCTCAAGCGAGTCTTCTCGCCGAGAAAAATGGGTCAGGTCGTCGCACTTATGTCGTTTGAATCAGCTATCCGCATTGATACGGAACGGGTTGTTACATTATACACCACTCAGAATAAGTTTCGTCCTCGAGACTTCCTGAGCGCAAATTGTTCTATCGCACACTATCGTATCTAACTCAAGCATATTACTTCGTATCTTTATCCCACTGAGTAGTGCCCGCACCAGCCATCACCTGAGAAGTGTCGGTTCTATCCCAGTCAGAAGTGCCCTGGCCAGCCGGCTGAGAAGTGCTCGCACCGGCCGGCGCCTGAGAAGTGCCCACGCCAACCTGGTGATGAGGGACATCATCATCTTGTAGTGGCAAACTATCAGCCTGATACCAAACAGAGGTATACTTTCTAGGGGGCGTGCTTGTCATTGTCCAACAAGACCCTGAGGATAATCTGCTGGAATACGTAGTAGAGGGTTCGGAGGAATCGGGGCTAGTTGCATAGCAGCCAAAATTTGCCAACAGTTGTGTGCAACGGGTCGCTCACTGGATGATTTTGGTATGCGATATTTAAATTTGGAAGCTGAAATATTAAGTAGATTCAATAGAGGACATAAAAATAAGTACTACGAAGACAGATATTTTCATATAAAAAAATGTACCAGCCCTTCTACATAATCATAATAGCTACAGAGACTATGATCATCTATGGCTCGATGTTGGAATCGAAACTCCTCATATTGGTAGGCTCTATTGCTGATAAGAGGAGCTCCCCACCAAGATCTATATGCATTATCACTATAGGCTTACACCATTACAAATTATGAGCATATGATTTCTTATAATTCTTTAAGTAAATTTTTTTAAACTTTTGAAATAACTTACCATCTTGAATAGAGGACATCATTTCAGACAAATGTGCCACCTTATGTGTCTCAAATCTAGAATTCCACCCAGGAATCAATCTATGTGCTCTGACAGTTGTATTGCCTCTACCATGATTGAAACATGGTGGCTCATCAGAAATGTATTGTATCATCCAGAACTGTCGCATAACACGATCATCTGGATGATACATGATGTGATCGTGGAATATTATGAAAAAATTGCCCTAGCTCCTGAGTTTGGAAACAAAATTATGTTGATTAGACCTAGTCAGTAGGCCCTGGTGCAAGCAGTAATCTGAACAGATAATAAAAAAATATCAGTTAAACTAAATAAAAATATATGTTACATAAATAATAATATTAAATGTTATACTTACCTGATTTTCATCCACTAAGATTTCTTCCTCACCAATATGATCTAGGTGCATAAAGTTGTGACGGAGCCATGAAAGCGTCACAAAACTTTTACCATATATGTTAGGCGGCTCCACGCCTAAGAACTTCCTAATCACAGTTTTGCCGCAAAATGACTCATCATCATCAAATATTATAGGTTCACCCGTAATAGGTAATCCTAAGATATTTGTCACATCTACTAACAAAATGGTCATTTCTCTGAATGGTAACTGAAAGGTATTTCTTCCGGACCACCACCGCTCAACTAAACTGAAGATCAAGTCTCTGTCGTACGTAGAAAATATATCTGATCAATATACTCAAAACCAAATATGTTCACCAATGCATATTTTTCTTCAATCAACATTCAATACCCAACGTCGTCCTCATAACGCCATGAGACGTGCTCTCATACTCGTATAGTTTTAGGACAATCGTATGGCTATATATGAGATATATAAACGATGTTATTATTAGACATGTAAAAAATATAAATTATATTGACTAAAACAATTCAATTTTAATATACCTGTCTAGAAAATACTAAACTAGAAATATGCGACTCACGCTGCTGGATAATCATATCAGTGGTAGGCCCTTCCGGAATACGTCCATCTTTTTGGGTGTCCATCTGTAAAATGTTAATTAGGATTTAGATTCGAAAAACATAAAGATTAGGGTTAAGATTTCTGCTAAAGTTAGGTTATGGTTAAAATAGTTAGTATTATTAATGGTATTAGGGTTAGAAAAATATTTTGGATTATGGTTAAAATGGTTAGTATTAGTATTAGGATTAGGGTTAGGATTAGAAAAATGGTAGGGTTAGGGTTATGATTAAGGTTAATTTTTCATAAATTTTTTGGTTTGGCTAAACTTAGGCTTATGGTTAAAATAGTTAGTGTTAGTAATGATACTAGGATTAGAAAAATGGTTATGGTTAGGGTTAGAGTTAGGTTAACATAGTTAGTTTTACTGTTAAAAATTGGGTTAATAAAATTGATTAGGTTTAGGGTTATAGTTAAAATTGTTAGTATTATAGTATAATATAACTATAGCCATTTTCGTAACCCTAAATCCTAATTATTTTAACCATAACACTAACTATGTATTAACACTTACTACGTAGTAACACAACATTAACTACTTAGGATTAGCAAAATAGTTATGATTAGGGTATAATTATAACTATTTTGCTAAAGAGTAGTATTAGATTATAACTAAAATTAAAATTGTAATTAATAATTTTTCTTCCATCATACTAAAATTATTTAAGAATATTAACTATCAAAACTAAAATGATTAAGTACAACTATTTAGAAAAATGAATAACATGCTAAATACTGACACTAACACTATATTATTCAATTTTTGTAAAAATATTTTTCCTGGCTTCATCATGCTAACAATTATAATAATATTCTAACTATTATAAGAATGACTAATAATATATTTTATACTAAATGATTATGGCTATTAGGATGAGGATTACAATTATAATTATGGTTAGGATTAGAATTAAAATTAGATTCTACTTAACAAAACCCAAAAAATTACTTTAAAAAATAAAAATAAAAATATTACAAAACAAACCTCTCTTCTTGTTCTCCTTCTCTTACAAATTTGATTCTGCTCCGGCTTCTTTACTTCCTCCTCCACTCCACTCCACTCCACTCCACTCCAATATGATACCACTCTTCTTCTGTGGGTTCACTACTTCCTCCTCCCTCCTTATACAACTCACACACCAACCAGCATTAAACCTCCCTCTCACCCACCCTATTAAACCAACCACCCTCTTAAACCGCGGTCAAACCATATTAAATCTCTCGCACACACACATTATTAAACCATCCAACCATCCAACCGAACCGCACTCAACCGAACCGGAGTTGTCCAATTTTTGCCAAACTCGTTGGCGAAAATATGATATCCTAAATTTTAAAATATGATGGCCACATCACCCTCCCGGAGTTGCTAAATTTTTGCCAACTCGGTTGGTAAAAATATATCATCCTGATTTTAAAATATGATATGCTGCTTTTTCGCTACCCCAGATGGCGAAAGCTTTTGTTATTTCAAACTTTTTTAAAATAGTTTCTTTTTTGATAATTTATTAGAAATACTTTCGGTACATCAAATTTTCTGAACATATTTATCCATGCACGTGGATTTGCATGTGACATGCACGTGCTTGGAAATCTAAACACAGTCTTACAGGGCTGGTAAAAAGATTCAAGAAAAAAAAAGTTCCATGCATGAAAAAAATCTAGTGGGAGCAATCAGGGTCGACCCTGACCCTGACCCAGGGCAGCCAGGACGACCGTCCAGGACCCCATGGGCCAGGAATAAAAAATTTAGTTTAAATATATAAATAATTTTGTACCAGAAATAGAACTAGTATGTATCATGAACCATTTTTATCACAAAGAAATTGTGGTGTAGTGGTTACTATGTTTGACTTGAACATAAGTGATTCCTAGACTCTTTTTTTTTTTCTTGTATATATTATATATGGGATCTCATTTTGAAAGTTTATTTTGGAACCCATGAGCTCAGGACCGGCCCTGGGAGCAATCAAGCAATTAGAACTTTGGAGTTTGAATTTGTACAAGTTGTTCTTCAACAATTTCACTAAAAGCTTGTGCACTCGATTGTTAAAACTCAACGAAGCAATTACGAGTTGAGTCTCCGGAGTATGAATTTGATCAAGTTGTTCATACATGAAAGCTCACTTTCGCTAGAATCATCTAAAGTTGGCTTATATTCGTTTACTTAGCTAATCAAATTAAACTAGTGCCTCAACCCGGCTCATGTCACTCAGAGATGGAGCTACACAATGCCACGGCCGAACTGCTGATCAAAAATTTTAGAAAAAAAGTTTAAATTTTTTTTTAATTATATTTTATTCTGTTATTTGAATTTAAAGTATCCAATAATTAAACAACAAATAAATCATAAAAATTTGGTATTTTCTGAAACCAGAGGTAGAGCTCAATGCCTAAAGAGGTGGCGCCAATACCTAAAATTTATATTTTTTTGGGCTAAATTACAACTTGATACATTTACTATTCTAAATGTTCAATTTAATACCCTCAATTTTAATAGATACTAACTTAATATCTTCTTTCAACTAATATTTTTAACTTTATATCCTGTCACCCTAAACGTTAGTTTTAACGTTAAAAAATTTTTAAAAATTAATTCCTAAACTATCCTCCATCCCTCTTCCATACCTCCCCTCCCTCGACGCATGCTTCCCGCGCGCCGTCCTCGTGCACGCACATGCACGCCTTCGCCGTGCGTCGCTTCCGTGCACTCGTGGCTACTGTTGCTGATGCTCGCGACTATGCGCCCTCCCCTCTCCTCCCCTCCGGCTGCCGGCGCCGGAGAAAGAGGGAAGGGAGGCTGCCGAAGAGATGAGGGGTTGGAAATGATATTTAGGTCATTCTCTAGTTCGATTAACACTATTAGAAATGAGAGTATCAAGTTGATATCTATCAATGTTGAGGGTATCAAGTTAAATATTTAAAATAGTTAAAAATATCAAATTATAATTTTATCTATTTTTTTTAAAATAATTATATGCTAGTTCTATCACTAATTCACATCCCTATTCTTTATGGAAATTTATAAGGGCACTACAAAGTTTACTCAGGGCTAGCCCAGGATTGGGGCTAGCCCATTAATGAACAAAGTTTACTCACACTAGCCCATTTGTTTACTCATACTAGCCCAAACCCCCCTAATCTCCACCGGAGTTCTCCTCCCTCCTCTCTTTCTTGTCGGAGCCATCCTCCTCCGCCTCCTCCCCCGTCCTCCACCGCCGCCTCCCGTCGCCGTCGCCGTCTCTGCCTCCTCACCCGCCTCCCGCCGCCTCCTTCCTTTCCCGTTCCTCCGTCTCGTACCCCCTTTCGGTGCTCGACTACCTCGGCACCCGTCCGCCGTTCCTCCCTCCCCTCCTTCCTCCGTCGCTACCACCAGGTCCTCCACTCCGCCGCCGGAAGACATGAATAATAACACAATGACAAAAAAAAATAACAGCACACAGGGAAATCAAAAAAGAAAAAGAAAAAATAGAAGAACTGTCAAATTTTGACATATATGTTGATTTATAGGACTGTTAAAATTTTGACAGTCCTACCAATTGGAAGGACTGTCAAAATTTTGACAGTCCTAAAAATTCAACATATATTTTTAGAACTGTCAAACTTTTGACAGTCCTACCAATTGGAAGGACTGTCAAAATTTTGACAGTCCTAAAAATATATGTTGAATTTTTAGAACTGTCAAAATTTTGACAGTCCTAAAATTTATTTTCTGTTAATTTATTTTGTTAATTGGTGGGGGGGAGGGGCAATTTATTTTGTTAATTTTATGGTTTATTTAAGAAAATATATTTTAACGAAATAAAATTAAAACAAATTAACAGTAAATTTACTATATCGAAATTTCAAAATTAACAAAAAATTAAAATAAATTAACTCAGTTGTCGATATGTATCAAAATTTTAAAATATCCCAAATTTCTATCCTTAAAATTTGTTAAAGTATTCTGTTATTTAAAATAGTAAATTTATTAATGGTACATTAAATATTTTGTAAAAATAAAAAAATTACCAAAAGTAAATTTTGGAGGTCGAAACATCGTTTTTTTGCAATTCTAAAAATATGAAAAGTCCGTCAAATGGTAAAACGGTTTATCCCGAAATACTTTTCCATACGGTCATTCTGACACAAACTGGACCTTGTTTCGATATCCCAGTAAAAAGTTATGATACTTTAAAGTTTTATATTTTATATTTTTGCCTGTAATATGTACGTCTTACTTCGGATGAAAATTCTCTCTACACGAATTGTGTTACTCTCGTCGAAAACATACAAATCGACCTATTGTGTGACGAAAAACGATTTGAAAATAAATAGTTATGCCGTTCGAAGTCTGATCGATGGCAGACGTAATATTCGTACGATAGATTTTTTTTTTTTTTTTGGTTCAATGATAACATATTTTATTTTGGATATTAAACTAAATAAAAAAAATCAAAATCCAAAACTAACTAAATAGAAAAAAACTAAAAAAAATCCTGACAATTAAAATGAGGAATGTCAAAATTTTGACAGTCCTCATTGTTTGTGGGACTGTCAAAATCCTGACAGTTCTAGTTTTATATAAAATTTTCAGTGGGTTAAAATTAGGACTGTCAAATTTTGACAGTCCACATAGCTTGTGGGACTGTCAAAATTATGACAGTCCTAACAATTTGTAGGACTGTCAAAATTTTGACAGCCCTTTCAAGTGGTAGGACTGTCAAAATTTTGACAGTCCTGATTATAACAGTCCCGAGTTTGGGAGTGACAAATTTGTAATTATCAATGATAAAAATTTGGATTAGTCCCAAGTAACTTTTAGGATGGTAAACTTGTAATTTTTTGTAAATTTTCAATGGATTAGTCCCGAATAAAATGTGTAATGTCCTTATAAATTCCCTTCTTTATTCATGCATCTTTTTAAAGTCAACTTCCACACCACTAAACCAACTCCTCTTTGACACCAACCCAAATCAACCAAGATAAAAATTATTATTATTATTATATTATTATTATTATTATTATTTATGGGGATATTGTTAATTAATTCCTATCAACATCAGTCCATAATGTCACTCCTCCGGTCCTCCCATCAGAGGATTATACAAATAACCAAGTGGCTATGAAGTGTGCGAGGAATCTAGAGACCTCTTCCATTATTATAATTAGTATATTAATTGTTGGCTTTGGACTTTGTTTTCACTTGTGTATTGGAAGTGTGGGTCTTTGGAGTTTGGTTGGTAACAAATCACAATACAAACAAAACAAATTATTGTCAAATGAGATTCTTGATTGTACATCCTTATATATAAGTTATATTTAAATTTGTCAACTAGCTCATTTTATCTTCTATCTAAGAATACTTAGTACATATGCACATATTTTATATATATTTTTATACAATTTAAAAATAAAATTATATTTATTTTTTATTATATAATTAACTATCTATCTATATTTTATTTAATAAATAATTTTAATTAGTAAATATTTGTAAAAATATTTTTGAACAAACGAAAAAGTCTCAACATTTTATAGTACAAATAATATTTGATCCTCCTATTGCATATAAGAGATTTTCATGAATATATATGCATTAAAAGCGAGATAAATATCTTTCGAGGATATATTATAATATCTATATATAAAAGTTTGGATCAAGTTGATCCCAGACAAATTTTCCATATCTATATCTATGATTGTGAAGATAAAAAGTTAGTTGGGGTTACTTTGTACAACTTTTCTTCTGATATTATTTAGAAAACATCCAATTATCAAGCCTACTTGACAAAGAAGCAACTAAACACTATTTATCACCAACAACACGTTAGCACACTGGAAAAAAAAATTGCACTAGTCAAACCAATGGACGAAAGGATAATAAGCATGATTTAAAATAAATTGAAGATTGGTAGAAAGTCATATATTATATCTAATATAATTTTTCAATAGACTTGAGTTTGGAGGATATATACAAGAACCTCCTAATATATTTAAATAATTTCTGACCTCCCATCTACTCTTTGGAAACTTGTTTCTGGGTAGGAGGAAAGCAGATGGAGGTTTACAGTCGATATATATATATATATATATATATATATATATATAAAGAATAATAAGGATGATTTAAAATAAATTGAAGATTGGTAGAAAGTCATATATTATATCTAATATAATTTTTCCATAGACTTGAGTTTGGAGGTTATATACAAGAACCTCCTAATATATTTAAATAATTTCTGACCTGCGATCTACTCTTTGGAAACTTGTTTCTTGGTAGGAGGAAAGCATATATATATATATATATATATATATATATATATATATATATAAAAGAGAAGTAAAATAATATCTGGTCCTCAGTCTTTTGCCACGAATCAGGTGTCACTTGTCAACAATCTAAATATGACTGGTCCTGGCCCAGGACTACCGTTTAGGATCCCATAGGTCAAGAGGGCCCAAAAAAAATTTAGTTTAAATATATAAATAATTTTGTACCGAAAACAGAACTAGTATATATACTATGAGCTTTTCTTATCACAAAGAAATTGTAGTGTAGTGGTTATTATGTTAAGCTTGCATACAAGAGGTTCCAAGTCCAAATCTTATTGGAGATATTATTTTATTTTGACTATTTGATATTACCTCCATCTTAGATTAAGTATATTGATATTAACCCCATGTTAAATTAAAAATTGAAAATACCCCCCTAAAAGTGTCGTTAAAAATTCTGTAACGACACTTTCAAAACTCATTAACGAAATTTTCAGGTTTTTAACGACACTTTCAGGAGGATATTGTTAACTTTTAATCTAACATGAAATAATATCAATATAACTAATCTAAGAGGGGGATAATACCAATAGCCCTTTATTTTAGTTTTGTTTCATTCTTTTTTATATTATGTATACAAGCCTAATTTTGAAAGTTCGTCTCGGAACCCCATGAACTCAGGTTCGACCATGAATCCAAAGCCACCTAACATATTTGGTATAATATCAATATACCAAAATTTTAAACCAAACAGTCCATTAGTATATTTAACTAGTCTAACCTAACCTAATTAATCCAGCTCAAATTTATGGATCGATGCTTGATACGAGGAGTTTTATGTCCATGGTTGTTTGGAAATTTTTTGGGGAGAAGAAACATTTGAGGAAAAATAAAATAAAGAAAAGTTAAATGAAGTTAAAAAAAATTCTTGTTTTGAAGACAATAAAGTAAGATAAAAAAAAGTTGAAAAATAAATTGTTTGTTGGTGAGACAATGATATAACTACTATTTAGTCATTGTTTTTTTTTTCTAATCATAACTCATAATTTATACTTACTTTGAAGAGTAGTTGGATAAATTTTTCAAAAAAAATCTTCTCTTTCCATTTTTTTTCACCCATGGGAGAAGTTTTTTTAGTAGGACCCAAATTATTTTTTCCCTCATTTTTTTCTCTTCTTTTTCCAAACATCATATTTTTATTTTCATCTCATTTTTCTGTCATCTTTTTTTTTTCTCACTTATTTTCTCCCCTTAATAACCCTTACCAAAGAGTATGTTAGTAAACTTTCATTATCACACATGACTAACTTTAATTTTGTAGTTTGTAATGCTCCACATGGATAAATATTACGAATTTTTTCAAAAAAATTAATAAATTTTCGCATAATTACGAAAAAGGGGAGAAGTTTTGACAATTTGCAGGGAGGGGGACAACTCGCCAACTGAGTTGGTGGTGCCCAGAGTCCGAAAAGAACTCGCCAACTCAGTTGGCGGGCTCTGGACACGCTCGCCAACTCAGTTGGCGGGCCATGCAGTAGTAACAAATTCCTCGAAGACCCCCCCCCCCCCCTCTCCCTCGGATACCCTCTCCCTCGGAGACCCCCCTCCCTCCCCTCAATTCCCCTCCCCCTCCAAAACCTCCCACTTTTCCTATAAATAAGCCCCCTCACCCACTCCACAACACCACACTCTCACAACACCCTCCTCTTCTGACAGCACTCTCCTCTCCCCCACTTCCCTGTCTGCAAGCAGCAAGATCAACTGAGAAAAAAAAACTCAAAAATCTAATGTAAGTAAACATATTATTTGTGATAATTTCTAAATCGTTGACAGACTTATTATATTTTAGTCGTAAATGATCACAGTTAATTTTTTTTGTAGATGGCTAACCAAAATGACGGTTGTATTCCCGGTGGACCGACTTCCAGCCTTATTATTAAGGAACGTGAAGACCACATATCTAGTCGGATATTTACTAGAGAGGTAATTTTTTTAATTATAAGTTTGCAAGTTAAGTAATTTATACCCAAAATATAATGCATATATTTTTTATAGTTATACGACCATGATCTTGGTTTACGAACCCGGATCCATGTACATTGATGGACCGAAAGAAACTATCGTACGTGGAAGCTAAATTTTGTCCTAAAGGCTTTGGTGGAATCCTTTGGATTTCACTATATAGATCGTGTTAGATATTTAATCCACGATCTTCATCTAGTTGTAAGTCTTGCATAGCGTTGGTGGCCTGAACGCAACACTTTCCAACTCCCATTCGGCGAGATGACGATCACCCTATTTGATGTGACAAATATACTAGGGTTACCTATTAAAGGTGACGCTATATATTTTGATACACACTTAAAGGAATCTAATCTGATCAGGAGATATCTCGGTGTTACCCCTCCATCTGGTATAAAAGAAGACAATTTTGTGAAGTTTACATGGCTTCGTGGCAACTTCATGGACCTACATCACACTATTGACGAGGTGGTTGATGGAGATGAAATACGGGTATGTATTTTAATTAGTAAGATTTGTTTATGACTTAATTTAGTATTTATATAACACTTAATATTTTCAGGTCATTCGTTGCACTATAGCGTATTTGCTCTGTTTATGTGGTACAATTCTATTTTCCGATGCATCTGAAAATATGGTAAATGTGCAGCTTCTACCATTCTTGGATGATTTGACAAAACCTACTCAGCATACATGGGGATCTGCTACTCTAGCATTTTTATACGCAAATTTGACAGAATTTATGAGATCCAGTCGCAAGAGTATTTGTGGATATATTTCACTGATTCAGGTATGAATGAAAAACCTAAATTAGTTAGATTAGAATACAAATTTTGTTTATACTAATGTCATATTTTTGTTTTATAGTTCTGGTCCTACGAGCACTTCTATATTGGTAGGCCTGTTACTAGCATTGTCAGTGATGTTGGAGTCTTTCCGGTTGCTATGCGATGACCTACAGATGTAGTACATTATCAACACTACCAATACAGGAGTGTATCACTTTATCGTAGCCAATTTGATACATTGCAGTATCATGAGATAATTATTTAAATATCTAACAAATATCTTTAAATTATTACAGTTTTTGTCATGCCCCAGTCCCAAAATTTTGAGGGACTAGACACGTGGCAATGGCCAGCAGCACACACCGATGGACAAACCCAATTTAATGGATCCATCGGAGCATACTTAAGTTGTATTACAACGATCATGGGTTTACTAATCTCATCCACAGAATGAATATAACAAAGTCAACATAAGGAAATAAAACATCAACAACAACATCAAGTCACAAGTAATTTAAATAGGGAAACAACCCGACGTTCAAGTCTGATACAATTGTTCATTTAAACAAGAATGTAAAGAACATCCAGACTGAGTATGGAAGAAACATATACTCAGAAAAATTTATGGCAATCACCTAGTCCTCGGTTCCTGGTTCTGCTCCACTGTATGCACCTGCTCCTGCTTCTGCTCCTGCTAATACTTCTGTCCCGTATACCTCGGGGTAGATCTCGTCTGCTAATCCTGGGGACATAATCCGGATCCAGGTCCTCAGGGGACATAGCAAGGTACAGATAATACAAGCCAAAATAAATGCAGTGCAATAGTAAATGAAACAATAGGTAAATATGTAACCAGCTAAGTGAAATGCAAGATGAGAGCAGCACTAGAATTCAGGCTGAGACCACTACAAGCTCTGTGTCGGGGAGCCGGTAGCAGCGATATCATATGGTTTGTCTAGCTCAAAAGGGAGACTACGACACCGTCATAATATAATCAACCTGTAGTCTGTGTGTCTCTTCCCACCCAATGTAATCACACGTCTCATGTCCATGACACGCAAGCTCAAAACTAATGCAGCAAGTCATATGAAAGCTAAGAATATAATATCTATGTCACAAGTCCTGTAGCCTATACAGAATCACCATGAATGTCTCAGGAAGATTCTGTCTCATGAATAGTGTCAGTTGTCCTGGGTATGGCGTACTTGATAAAACAAGCACGAGAATGTATAGGGTCTCGATATCCATCTCTATGTGACGTTACACAACTCCGTGTACGGGGTTGGCACCCGACTATTAATCGGACACTAAGTAAAGTCACACGGTCTTGGGTTGAACATTTATATCAAGATTATATGTATGTACAAAGAACTCAAGCAAAGTACTATAACAGGAATCACTGCGAGTTGGCAAGGTACACTTGCCTGGTGTTTGGTTTCCAACTGTGGCTCTGGTATTCGTGAAATCTCCAGAAATATCTCCGGATGCTGAAACAAACATTACCATCATGCTCAGAAGATACCAAATAGCTAGTAATGCCTGTCGTTGAGTTCAATTTGGAGACAAGGACAAAAATGATAATTTCGGGTCAAAGCGGGGCCCACATGTGGCCCGCTTCGCACCAAAAAATGTGTCAGGAACAAAGGTCTCCAAATTCGTCCAACTTAGTGTCAACAAGTCAGGAACGACGATACGAACCCAACGGAACTTCCAAAATTGGATTCCAATGAGCCGGTCACAAAATCGCCCGTCAAGTGGAGCTTGTGGGGCCCACGATACGCGATTTTGTCAACGTTCTCAGAATCGAACCAAACTTGGGTCACAGGACCAGCGTATTGCTTAGAGTCCGATGGCACCAGTTTCATTTTGATCCGACATGTGTACACAAAGTTACGACACATTCCAGAACTGACGGATACGGGACGGTGTCGGCGGATACGCGTTGATTCCGGTGTGCACGCACATCCAAATCAACTTCTGCGAAATCCCGCACGTCCGTATCAACGGCGCGCACGTATCGGTGAAGACCGCATGCGACCAAGTCGTCCCGTTTGGCGGGGCGTACTCAGTTCCGGGGTGAAACAGGGCGTTATTTTTCCTGTTTTTGGATCTCGGTTCGCGATCGCCACAGGACGCGATGCACCGAGCGGGTTGCACGGGCATCGAGAGGGTCACGCATGGTTCGCGATGCAACAGACAGAATCAAAAATGGGTCAACGAGCAAAGAGGACGGGTTACCTGAACAGGGCTCCGTGAAACCGAAGTTCGTGTGTCTGAGTCGTGTCCGAGTCGGATCTAGGGTTAGGGTTAGGGCTAGGCTCTGCCGGAGCTGCGGCTACCGGAGGCAGGCCGGAGGGAGGCAGTCGAGGGCCGGAGGTGGTCGAGGGCGGCGGCGCAGGGCTCGGGCTGAGCGGCCGGAGGCGGCCGGAGCTGCTGCTACTGGCTGCTGTGCTGGGGAGAGGAGGAAGGAGGCGTGGCCGGCGTCGGTCCTGGCCGGAGGAGGCTGGCGGGGCGAGGGCGACGTCGGCGGCGGCAAGGCGGCGAGGCGGGAGGCGGTGGCGGCGTGGTGGTGGAGGGATCGGGGTTGGCCGGAGGAGAGAAGGGGGCTAGGGTTTTATAGCAGAGGGAAGCGGGTGAGGCGGAGGAGGGGGAGACGTGGCCGGGCGGAGCGGAGCGGGGCGGGCGGAGCGCCGGTGGACGCGGGCGGGGGCGCGTGGCCGAGCGGGGCAGCGAAAATCGCGGGCAGGGGCGGGTCGTGGGGGAGAGGGGAAGCGGGTTCGGGTCGGGCGGGTCGCGGGTTGGGCAGACCCGATCCGACCCGTTAGGGTCAGGGTTCGGTCTGGTCCGGTTCGGTTGGACCGGGTTCAGCCCGGTTCATCCGGTTTGAACCCGGTTCAACCCGGTTTATTTAATTTTTTATTTAAAAATAGTTTTTGGGCTTTCTTTAAAAATGTTTTCGGAGTCCAATAAATTCCAGGAAAATTATCCTAAGTCCAGTTTTTCATTTTATACCCAAAAATATTATTTTTATAATATTTTAATATATTTTAAAAATATTTAAATTTTTTTACTGCCGGAAGTACCTTGTTTTTAATTAGTAAAAATTTCCAAAAAATTCTAGAAAATTCTGAAAAATCCTGTTTTAAAAATCTTGAAAAATCAGGGGGTTTACAATCTACCCCCTTAAGAGAATTGCGTCCTCGCAATCAAAGAATAACCGGTCAATAGAGATGACACGGTTGCAAGCATTGTTCAAAACACATCACAAGACACCTAGGGAAAATATCGTTTTCCTAAGAATGAAAGTTATGCACCTTCCAGAGTAAAGTAAATCTAGTTAAAGCAAGAGAACTACAACTTTTAGAAAAACTAGGTTATTATTAATAAGTTCCAAATTACTAGGTTAGGGCTACGGTCACGAACCAATAGGCACGAGCTAAAACAATTTTAGAAACGGATAACTATAAAAACTTATGCGCATTAGCTACTCCATGAGTCTGCGCGTTCTCCAAGGTCATTGTCAGGGCTTGTCCTTGTCCTTGAGGTGGTGCCCTCTGCTGCTGGGCCTGCTAGAAGAGTGCTGCCTGGGGTGCCAAGGGTGGCCTCGGTACTGGTATCGCTTGTTGGTTAACCATTGGTGCTCCTTCTCGACGCTCAGGGCATTCCCTCATTAAATGCTGACTGGATCCGCAAGCTAAACATAATCTCCATTTGCGTCTGTACTTGTTCTCAATATGGCCTCGCTTGCGACAATATGGACAGACAAGTAGTGCCTGTGAATATGCTTCTGGTGGTTGGTGCATGTGAGGTCTTTTTGTAGCTTCTTCTTGTGGTGCTCTGGCTGGTGCTGATGTGGATGGCCGCTTCAGACTGGTCTCTCTCTTGATGACGCGCTCCATGCGTCGGGCTGCAGCAAGGACGTCCGGGTATGATGTAGGAGCAAAGGATCCAATTAGTTTTTGCAGCTCGAAGTTTAGTCCGTCGAAGAACTTCTCAGCCTTCTCTTCTTCTGTCGGGATCAGGGTTGGGGCGAAGCGACTCAGACGAATGAATTTCGCATTGTACTCTTCCACTGTCATACTATCTTGAGTGAGGCGATTGAACTTGTCCCGAAGTTCTGATCGAGCGATGGCTGGAATGTACATCTCCTGAAAGAGTCTGGAGAACTCCTCCCAAGTGACTTGGTCTGGTTCGAGCCGTGTCTCCTCGGATAGCCACCAGTGATGTGCATTGTCCGTCAATTGCATTCTAACTGCAGTCATCCAACGTTCTCGTGGAATCTCAGCTGCTTCTAATTGATGTTGAGTTTTGGTGAGCCACTCATGAACTTCTGTGGGCTCTTCTTTTCCTGAGAAGGTACGAGGTTTCAGCTGGCAAAAATCGGCGATAGAACCCGTCGTTGGCCGTCGTGCTGGTAAATCTGTCTGCTCTAGTGCGATTACTAGGCTGCTCCTCAGGTTCTCTGCCTCATGACGCAGAGCCTCTTGTTGAATTTGTTGTTGAGCTTGCATCATTGCATAGATCATTTAAAATATCTGTTGTCCGTCCATGGCATGCCCTTGTGGAATTACGGGCATTTGTGGAGTAAATTACGTCGATGGTGGAATATCATCTAGCTGGATTCTCGAGGTATGCTGATTCGCTTGACTACGTTGTTGAGCTGATTGACCTTCTCCTACTGGTGTTACTTCCTCTTCGTTGGTTACCACAGCCTCTCGTGGTGATCTTGCAGGAGTCTCGTCGTTTGCTCGAGGATCCATTACTCTGCATCCAAAATAAACAATAAGAGGTGCACATGAATCAAGGCAGGATGCAAGTCAAGAAATTAATTCGAATCCGATATAGATATCAAGAACGTTTCAAGCAAGTGGATGAGATCCTAAAAACTTATCCTATTCTTTATTGCAGGCATGTTCGGTCCCTAAGTTGAAACCGAATAATTTAGTCGTTGACCTGCATGGGCCACCACAAAAACCATGTCATGCCCCAGTCCCAAAATATCGAGGGACTAGACACGTGGCAATGGCCAGCAGCACACACCGATGGACAAACCCAATTTAATGGATCCATCGGGGCATACTTAAGCTGTATTACAACGATAATAGGTTTACTAATCTCATCCACAGAATGAATATAACAAAGTCAACATAAGGAAATAAAACATCAACAACAACTTCAAGTCACAAGTAATTTAAATAGGGAAACAACTCGACGTTCAAGTCTGATACAATTGTTCATTTAAACAAGAATGTAAAGAACATCCAGACTGAGTATGAAAGAAATATATACTCAGAAAAATTTATGGCAATCACCTAGTCCTCGGTTCCTGGTTCTCCTCCACTGTATGCACCTGCTCCTGCTAATGCTCCTGTCCCGTATACCTCGGAGTAGATCTCGTTTGCTAATCCTGGGGACATAATCCGGATCCAGGTCCTCAGGGGACATAGCAAGGTACAGATAATACAAGCCAAAATAAATGCAGTGCAATAGTAAATAAAACAATAGGTAAATATATAACCAGCTAAGTGAAATGTAAGATGAGAGCAGCACTAGAATTCAGGCTGAGACCACTACAAGCTCTGTGTCGGGGAGCCGGTAGCAGCGATATCATGTGGTTTGTCTAGCTCAAAAGGGAGACTATGACACCATCATAATATAATCAACCTGTAGCCTGTGTGTCTCTCCCCATCCAATGTAATCACACGTCTCATGTCCATGACATGCAAGATCAAAACTAATGCAGCAAGTCATATGAAAGCTATGAATATAATATCTATGTCACAAGTCCTGTAGCCTATACAGAATTACCATGAATGTCTCAGGAAGATTCTGTCTCATGAATAGTGTCAGGTGTCCTGGGTATGGCGCACTTGATAAAACAAGCACGAGAATGTATAGGGTCTCGATATCCATCTCTATGTGACGTTATACAACTCCGCGTACGGGGTTGGCACCCGACTATTAATCGGACGCTAAGTAAAGTCACACGGTCCTTGGTTGAACATTTATATCAAGATTATATGTATGTACAAAGAACTCAAGCAAAGTACTATAACAGGAATCACTGCGAGTTGGCAAGGTATACTTGCCTGGTGTTTGGTTTCCAACTGTGGCTCTAGTATTCGTGAAATCTCCAGAACATCTTCTGATGCTGAAAAAACATTACCATCATGCTCAGAAGATATCAAATAGCTAGAAACGCCTGTCGTTGAGTCCAATTTGGAGACAAGGGCAAAAATAACAATTTTGGGTCAAAGCGGGGCCCACATGTGGCCCGCTTCGCACCGAAAAATATGTCAGGAACAAAGGTCTCCAAATTTGTCCAACTTAGTGTCAACAAGTCAGGAACGATGATACAAACCCAACGAAACTTCCAGAATTGGATTCCGATGAGCCGGTCACAAAATCGCCCGTCAAGTGGAGCTTGTGGGGCCCACGATACGCGATTTTGTCAACGTTCTCAGAATCGAACCAAACTTGGGTCACAGGACCAGCGTATTGCTAAGAGTCCGATGGCGCAAGTTTCGTTTCGATCTGATGTGTGTACACAAAGTTACGACTCATTCCAGAACTGACAGATACGGGACGGCGTCGGCGGATACGCGTTGATTCCGGTGTGCACGCACATCCAAATCAACTTCTGCGAAATCCCGTACGTCCGTATCAACGGCGTGCACGTATCGGTGAAGACCACACGCGACCAAGTCATCTCGTTTGGCTGGGCGTACTCAGTTCCGGGGTAAAACAGGGCATTATTTTTCCTGTTTTTGGATCGCGGTTCGCGATCGCCATAGGACGCGATGCACCGAGCGGGTTGCACGGACATCGAGAGGGTCACGCAGGGTTAGCGATGCAACAGACGAAATCGAAACCGGGTCAACAAGCAAAGAGGACGGGTTACCTGAACAGGGCTCCGTGAAAACAAAGTTCGCGTGTCCGAGTCATGTCCGAGTCGGATCTAGGGTTAGGGTTAGGGCTAGGCTCTGCCGGAGCTGCGGCGACCGGAGGCGGGCCGGAGGGAGGCAGGGCCAGAGGTGGTCGAGGGCGGCGACGCAGGGCTCGGGCTGAGTGGCCGGAGGCGGCCGGAGCTGCTGCTACTGGCTGCTGTGCTGGGGAGAGGAGGAAGGAGGCGTGGCCGGCGTCGGTCCTGGCCGGAGGAGGCTGGCGGGGCGGGGGCGACGTCGTCGGAGGCAAGGCGGTGAGGCGGGAGGCGGTGGCGGCGTGGTGGTGGAGGGATCGGGGTTGGCCGGAGGAGAGAAGGGGGCTAGGGTTTTATAGCGGAGGGGAGCGGGTGAGGCAGAGGAGGGGGAGACGTGGCCGGACGGAGCAGAGCGGGGCGGGCGGAGCGCCGGTGGACGCGGGCGGGGGCGCGTGGCCCAGCGGGGCGGCAGAAATCGCGGGCAGGGGCGGGTCATGGGGGAGAGGGGAAGCGGGTTTGGGTCGGGCGGGTCGCGGGTTGGGCGGACCCGATCTGACCCGTTAGGGTCAGGGTTCGGTCCGGTCCGGTTCGGTTGGACCGGGTTCAGCCCGGTTCAGCCGGTTTGAACCCGGTTCAACCCGGTTTATTTAATTTTTTATTTAAAAATAGTTTTTGGGCTTTTTTAAAAATATTTTTGGGGTCCAATAAATTCCAGGAAAATTATCCTAAGTCCAGTTTTTTATTTTACACCAAAAAATATTATTTTTATAATATTTTAATATAACTTAAAAATATTTATTTTTTTTAATGTCGAAAATACCTTATTTTTAATTAGTAAAAATTCCCAAAAAATTCCAGAAAATTCTGAAAAATCATGTTTTAAAAATCTTGAAAAATCAGGGGGTTTACAGTTTTGATCGTAGATAAACATCATATCTATTTGATACAATGTTATTAAATAGGTTACCTGGTTACCTTACACATGTGAAGATGATGCTCCAGAAATTAAGAGGACATCATATTTGTTTAGTTTACACAGATCTTATATTATATAAGATCGGTTCACCATGTACCATCCGACAAACCGTATTCTTCGACGATTCTGGATGAGATAAATTATTCTCGATGATCCACCGACTGTCGGTTATGAGACAGCAAAAGCAATACAACGAATTCTTGGTCTCGTTGCTAATTGGAATAATCGGTTCAAAAATTATAGTGTGAGGGACATGTCTTCCGGAATAAGATCTGTTGAGGAATGTAAGTTCAAAGTTACTCATTATTCGTATTGATTTAGTGTAAATAGTTTTCTAAAATTTTGTTTATATTATGCAGACATTGGTAACGTGGACTATAGGTAATGGTGGGGATGCCCTCTTATGAGAAACCGAGTATACCAATATGAGGAGCAAAGGTTCAAGGGTAGATATGTAGATGATTTTACTTTGTATGCTTTTGTCGATGGCATTCATAAACTTTATTACACTTTAAAAATTATATATACATAGATATGATAAAAAAATTAATTTACATCTTTCATATTTCAGAGTGGTGTATACCAACAATATTTGCAACAACCTGAGATAAACCTTCCCCCACAAAGTCATTTTCTTATGGAGGAACTTGTGACTCGTTTTGATCATCTGGGTATTGGGAGGGAACCTGAAATGCCTCCAGTGCAATCACGTCTTCCACCAGACTATCCGATCGGCTTTGTACGACAGAGACACTTTTGTCGTCGTAGGAGGGATGGTGTAGAGGGACCTATTCACCAGTATGTTGGAGCGAGCCCGAGTCACCAGTATACTGAAGATATTTTCCAATACTATGCTGGAGTTAGCCCTAGTCACCAATATGCTGGAGCTAGCCCGAGTCACCAGTATGCTGGAGCGGACCCTAGTCACCAGTATGCTGGAGCGGGCCCTAGTCACGAGACTACTGGAGATGAAAGCTAGCAGATATTTACACATTTTTTTTGACTCCATCAACACCGCTGCCTACCCAAACTCAGCAAGATGAGGAGGAGGATGAGTAGATAATTTGTAACAATGTTTGATTACAATATTTGTAACAATATTTGATTACAATATTTGTCAACTTTTATTATCAGACTCACTATTACAATATTTTTAAGTTTGTATTGCACAATTATATTTTACTCTCTCGGTTGACTAGTACATCTTCTTCAGTTGTGTCCCATCGTACCACAATTACTGCAACAAAGATCTCTCGTCGATGAATCCCGAAATTTGATACGGTTCTTCTTTGGTCTTCCGACTTTGAGTCTTATATCTGGTACTCCAATTTCTCCTCTAACCAAAGGAGCTTGGATCTTGTAGGGAACTGGAATTGGCTTCATTTTTTGTACGTATACACTTCTCAAGGTCTCCGTCGAAAATACTGCAGGATAAAAACTATCAATACTAATATTGCAACATCTACAAACAAAATATGCATGTATACATGGTATATAAGTATGGTACCATCTAAAACATGTACAAGATCTGTCGGTTATATTAACAATATAGGTTCTACTTGTTGCACGGTCTATTATTTCAAACTTATAACTATTAATAGCTAATATTTTCTAGGTGATTCTTCTCTTTGATAATACAAGCCATAGTCTTTAACATCTTCGGACAATAATCTGTGTCTATATTTTCAGCATTCTTTCTACGATTGTCACGAAGTATAATAATCTTGGCTCTAATACCATCAAAAAGTATTGTTATTGGCTTATCTCGTAATTTCTTAATCCAACTATTGAAATATTCAGCAAGATTAGAAGTGTTAATATCTAATCTAGGACAAGTAGCATACGCTGTTATTCAATATTCAAATCGACGACTTTCATCGTTTACACCAATAAGCCAATCGTCCAACATTATGTTCTCGGCTTTAATTATATCAAACACACTCTCTGCATCTGTTTCATTATATGATCTAGTAAGCGAGTCTAACAAGTGTTAAAATACTGGTTCTTTCATAACTTTTTTCATGTTTTGTTTAAAATGCTGAATACAAAAAAATGAGGAGATACAGAAAAAATAGCACGAACAACATTTATTAATCCTTTTTGCTTATCAGATATAAATAAAATTGTACTCCAATCATTAAAACAACTTTCAAAAGATATTTTAAGAAAGTTTAAAAACCATGACCAAGATTATTATTCTCACCTTCAGCAACAGCACAAGCAATAGGATATAATTGATAGTTAGGATCATGAGCACAAGCAATAAATAAGATACCTTGATATTTAGACGAAAGAAATATAGCATCAATACTAATAACCGGTAAACAGCCCCTTAAAAACCCGTCAATACATGACTTAAAACAAATAAAAATTCGTTGAAAGCTATTATTTTCGGCAGTTTTAATAAAATATGTACTACCTGAATTTGTCTCCATAATTCTATAACAATACTCCTCAAGACTAGCGTATGCCTCATCATAACTACTATTAATTTTAGCTAATGCCGTCTCTCGGGCTCTCCAGGCTTTGGAATAACTAGTATACGGTGCTCTCTATATATATCTTTAACAATTTGTGATGGACTATATGACTGGTTATCTCTAACAATGTCAATTATTATGGTCTTAATCCATGCAGCGGTAGCTACTAGATGACATCCTGTACTAAGTCTCCCTAAACAAGAATGACGATTTTCTAATGTACTAACTTTAACTATATCGCCATTTTCAATGGATTTAACATATACTCTCTAATTACAATTCGGTTGATCACAACTATATATAATTCCACGAGCATTATTCATAACACTAGCTGAACAACTAAAATTATATTTAATTGCTAAATTACTTATAAAGCTTCTAAAGTGAGAACGGCTAGGAAATGATTGTCCCTTAAATACTTCATCAGTGATAGCTTTTACAACATCACCATCTACCGTATAATCTATATTTTTAACTAAATTATCACTATTTTCTTCGTCGTTGTCACTATCATCATCATGGTTAGATTCATCTGATGAATGACCTTCTTGGAAAAATAAAATAATTTGTTGAGAAGAACTAGCACCCAAACTAACATGCTGTATTCAGAAAAATATTCACTATTTCTATTATCTAATGTTGATGCTATTTTAATAACATATATTTTTATATACCGTGATTGTGAATTAATCTCAAGAATATAATTCCATACATCTTCACTATCTATCAACAAATAATTAGAACCAAAAATAGACTTCAGAAATAAAATCATAATGAATAGAACAACGTTTAATAATATGATTACGTATATTTTCAAAACTAATATTCGGATAAGTTAAAAAAAAAATTGGCTTTCTCCTCCTTCGTAATTTAACCCATTTACTTTACCGCCGTGCGAGCATACAATTCTTACGCTACGATCCATGATAGTTGAGAACTTTTGCTACAAGAAACTCAGATGAACTTTGGCTGCAGATAGAATATTTTTTTAGTGTTGGAATGTTTGCTAGAGGCTGAGAGACAGAGAGAGTGCTGGAGACTTTGCTAGAGGGAAGAGAGTGAGAGTAGTGGATGATTTGGTTGAGACAGAAAATATATAGAAGTTTATATTAGCCGTTGTGCAACGGCTATAATCCTCCCCCCAACACCCTCAACGGTCCACGCACCCATCCCGAGAAGCCAACGGCCGAAATTTACTGTCCTCCCACTCACTCGCCAACTAAGTTGGCGGGCTCTGACTCCAACACCCCTAGCTCGCCAACTGAGTTGGCGAGTCCTTTCATTTGCATTTGATCCCGTCAACTCAGTTGGCGAGTTGTCCCCCTCCTCGTAAATTGTCAAAACTTTTTTTCTTTTTCGCAATTATGCAAAAATTTATTATTATTTTTGAAAAAATCCGTAAATATTATTGTCCCCATGCATATAATGTTTTCATGCATGCATAATAGCATCCATATATGCATGCATGTGCTCACAACTTTACAACAACACATCAGTGTTTTTTGGTTGAATTAATGCCTGAGATCTTGATGTCAAGGGCAGTGAATCCCACACAAGTGCGAATGGGACAAGCAGCAAATGTGAGACACATGTGAACGCACACTCCATAGAAAAGGGCAGGGCCTCAAGTAAGGACCTAAATTAATTAGCATTGATGTGATCCAAACAGTGGAATTCCTTCTTCTTCTTCTTCTTCTTTTAATGAATGTGATAGGTTCATTTTGAAAGTCTAAGTATATATCCTGTCATTATCCAACAAACCATCAAGTTGCACAATTAATGATTCCCAAAGTCAACATTTGATATAGAAGATTGAAAGTTTAGAATATTCTGATCATTTTTAATCTGTGTTTATTGGGGTTAGTTTACCAACTAGTGTTACGAAGCAATTAATCTACAACTTTTATATAATCTATTCTACTATATAATATCAAAAATAAATTTTATCGTAATTTTTTTTCTTCAAAAATATTATTTATTATATTTACTAATTAAAAAAATTAATTAAAATTAATAAGAATATCTAGATAAATACAAGAGTTGTTCTTTGATATTTTTAATTACAACAGCTCTTAAATGCATTGAGTATTTAAAAAAGAGACATTGAAAATTGGACTTTGTTTAGCATCATTTATTCTTAAAAAATGAACGAATTTTGACTACAAATGTCTTTTAATCTTCATAATAATAAATACTGTGTTGCACGTGCTTATATACTAGTACTATATAATAAGAAAAGTATATTTCACCGTAAAAAAAAAACTATTACAAATTTTTTTTTACATATGTTTACTAATTAAAATTATTCATAAATTTTAACATGAATAGTTAGATAAGTACGTATATAAAAAATTAAGGGAACTATTGTTTGCTCTAACTTTACTAATTAAATTTGTTTATTAAATTTAATTATGGCAGCTAGGTAATTATGTATAGAAAAAAAAAGAGAAATATAATTTGTTCTTCAAGTGCTTTTTGCTCTTCCTAAGTACAAAAAATAATAATAATTAATATACGATTAAGATATATATATATATATATATATATATATATATATATATATATATATATATATATATATATATATATATATATATCCTAGAAGATGAGAGCGATGACTTTGGGGAAATCGTTGTGGATGCTCCTCATGGCAGTGGGGATGAGTCAATGAGGTCATGGGAGATCGTCCTCCTCCTCTATATGGGTCCCCGACTGAAGAACCTGGTTGGACGGTGGTTAGGCGGTCAAAGCAGAATGGAAAAGCCATTATGGGTTGTGGTACTCTGTCTAAGCGTGTTGCACCATCGTTAGGGGTGAAAGATGTCACGTCCCAGAACAAGAAAAATGGAGAGCGGAGGCAGACAAAGTCAGCTACGTATACCAGAGTACATAATATTCCAAGAATACGGTCACGGCTGTCTAAGACATGTGGGGTTTACTCTACAATCCAACAGTCATTCCAGCGTTAAGAAATCATAGGTGTCTCAATCTCAAGCAAGCAACAAGTTACAAGATATGTGATCACCAACCATATAATAGTAAGGCATCACAAACCATAAATATAGATGGTCTTGAAACTAGTTACAAAATAAAGAACTAGCAAGAGTACAATATTAAATGATCAGGTCTAGCTATAGTCTAGAATATGCTTTACATGTAGGCCCGCAGGCAGGATATCAAGTTCCAAAATATGAGCCAAACACGTTCTCGATGGCTAAACGTCTCAAAAGAATAATCTACAATATCAGATGGGCAATGAAGAAGAAACTCACTCATGTCCTCGGGTGCTCCTCGTGTTCACCATCTTGAGGCAGAAAGTACGAAAGATCATGCGGCTCTGCTCCAAAATTTGGCCAAACAAAACTAGTGGGGTCAGAACCCCAAACAACAAAGTACCAGAAGGAAGCCCTACTAAGGAACTAAAACCAACAAGCAATAAAACTCAACAGCAATAAGAGATGGGAGTAAATAATGAAAATCGAAGCTCGTGCACTACCACTGCACTTACCTCGAGAATTAAAAGATAGTAAGCTATATGGCATATGACATAAGTAGTCATGGAACGAGTAAGATAATGTGATGATAAGTCGGCAAGCGACAAGAGCTTTGGAACTCCTCGATATTGAATCCATAACCCTTAAAACAAACAAGGATCGGGGTTATAGTTACTTTTCCGAGGTGAACCTATCCTCTGGCTAACCATCGACACAAACGACCTAAGCTGGAAAGCGACTAGAGAGCTTGGAAACTCCTCGAAATCGAAGCCATAACCCTTAAACCAAATAAGGACCGAGGTTATAGTTCATTTTCTAGGTTAAACCTATCCTCTGGCCACCGACTCCAACGAGCAGATAAGATAACAAATATAACACAGTTAAGCAGTAAAATAAATGAACAGATAAAGACTAGCAGGGTACAGTTCTGGAGAGATACAATGGAAGAATCTGGAACAAGACTAGACTAGCAATCAAGAAATCACGGTGATTCATGTCTTACGGCTTGCTATCATTAACTAACTAGGGTTATCACAATCCTAGTTACTAACATATGCAATCAAAATTTTATACAGCCATATAACCTGCAGTTTATCTGGATCATCCAGAGGTAAGAATTACATAATATAATTATCACATATAGATATTTTTACTTGTAATGCAACACTCGACGGTGTACTGAAAGTGTGTCCCTCACGACAGAGAGCTCCAAATCCACAGGTGTCGTTAGGATATCGGGAATGCATGTAGCCAATAAATTTTCCTAAATGATTCAAGGTATAAAATCTAGTTTATTAACCTAATCAGTTTAATCAAGATTCCCGACCATGGTGCTCAATAATATGCCTTAGATATGGTGCAAGACTGAACAATAGCTTGAATAATCATATACATGAAAATTAACCCAAAAAATAAATCAGAAGTTGTACAGGTGCTACTACTAGCCATAATCAAGATAGTGCAAGAATCTTGAGTCATGAGTGCGCTGCGTCGAGCCACTATCAGGAAGTATAGTATTTACATAAACATGGACATGAAACCCCAAGCTTCATTACAAGCACGAACACAATTTAAAGGCAAAAAAATATTATGTACACTATCCCAAGGTTAAGTTAAGAAAAACAATTAAAGAATATAGCAATTAATGGATAAAATAATCAAACATGAAAAATTATGCAAAACTAAATTTTGACACATTTAAAAAATTACACATAACTCTCTCTCTTCTGAACCCTAAATGGGGCGATTCAAAAAGATTCAGAAAACCAAGACAAAGATCTACAACTTTCATATTTTGAGTTTTACAAGATTCTAGCTACAAAAATAGCTAAACAGGCAAAAAAAAGCCATCATGGTCAACGTGCGTGCCGAGCACTGAGCGCGGCTAGAATTCTGTGCGCGGTGCACGGCTGCGCGGCAAGGAATGATGCGCACGGTGCACTGATGCACGCGGCCAAAAATCTGTGCGCGGTATATTACGCACCGTAAGGGTTGGTGCGCGCTACGCACTGATGCACGCGGCGCACTTCTGCGGCAAAAACTCTGTGCATGGCGCACTATGTGCGACCAAAAATCTGTACACGATGCACTGCCAGGGGCCAAAAATCTGTGCATGGCGCACTGCGTGCGGTACTGTTCATCATCCCTGCCAGACAGGTCCCAAAACAAAATTATAGAATTATTTTGGCCATAAAATTTTTAATTTAACTCCAAATTAAGTGATTCAAAAGTCACAATTATACGAAATTTAATGCTTTACCACATGGTACAACTAGTTTTCGCAAGTAACTAGTTTTAATAGAACAAAACCAAAGAAAACTCAAGGAATCCATGAAAATCCTAACATAGAAATGTAGATCTACTCCTATATTCTAGTTATTAGCTATAAATTTGATATGAACTATAGAATTATGAATCCTATAGTTAGAAATAATATAGCTTTACATAACTAGAAATTCTATTTAAGAATTTAACTGAAGCTGTTCAAACAGGCATAGGTCAACTAAACGATATTTCCATAGCAATTGGGGTTATGGATTTTTAGTTCATGCGGGGTACTATTGGATCTATAGTAGGCGAGGTTCCTCGAACCAACCATATACTTTATTGAGATAGGTAATCCAAGAAGACTCCCCCTCTGAGCACCGTATATGAGAATTTTATCTCGTACGACTCCAACAGAAACAGACAAATACTAGTTTCAACGAATATGGAAAGTGCAAAACTTCTTATTCTTATTCTCTTGATTCCAGTTGTTACCTTAACCGCAAGGAGGGGGATGCCGAAGGCGGGGCTAGTGACTGGAGTGAAGTCGTAACAAGGTAGCCGTACTGGAAGGTGCGGCTGGATCACCTTCTTTTCAGGGAGAGCTAATACTCGAGTACTATTTAGAGGTACATCTAATATATGTACATATATATTATAAATTGATCCACATATGGGAATGCCTATAAAATAAATAATTGAGCGTGAGAGCCAAATAAATTGAAAGATTCATGTCTGGTTCGGGAAGAGATTATGGAAGTTGCGAAATTAATGATGAGAAACGAAAAGCTCTGCCCCCCCCCCTCTCTATCTATCCAAGAGATGTAAGGGTGAAGCTTTTGGTATCCCTTTCAATTAAGAATTGGAAATGGTACGATCCCTCCGTCACCCCAAAATAAAAGGGGCGATCTCGTAGTTCTTGGTCTGTGAAGATGCGTTGTTAGGTGCTCTATTTTTCCATTGAGGCCGAACCAAAACCTGTGCTCGAGAGATAGTTGTTCATACACTGATAGGGGATATATGGATTCTTAAGAAGAGAGGAGCCGTGGTGGTCCCCTCGGACCGCCCGGATCCCATGAGTTAATAGAAAGTTAGATCTACATAGGATCTCACCTGAATTACCCCATCTATCCTTCTGAGGAGAAGTTTGGTTTCAAACTCCGATTCGAACATAAGGAGTATGCCATGCTAATGTGCCTTGGATGATTCGTATCTCCGGGTCAGGCTTTGATAAGCACATTGGACTATCCATCTGGCTGAGAGCCCTCATAGTCCAGGCACAATGACGCAATTATCAGGGATGCACTTTACCACTGAGCTAATAGCCCGTCGTGCGGGCCTCCAATTGGGAGGACTGCTATGCAAGAAAAAAGGCGAGAGAAATATAAGTCCCCTCATTTTGGAATATGGATAATTTGGTAATTTTTAATTTATCTAATTTATTTTATTTAATATTTTAAAGTATTAATTTATAAAATCTTTTTTTATATATATGACACTTTGCCATGGCTTGGATATTTGGAGAAATACACAATATTTTTCCTTCCAAAAAATTTATATTACTAATCTTGATTGTACCTAATATATTAGGGACATGGATATTGTATTTGTTTGATCTCTTCCATGCTCCAAAAATATTGACAAACATCTAGAACCACAGTTACCGGAAAAATACTTTCTTTTGACAAGAACTTACCCAAACCAAACCCAAACACATGTAGGCATATAGTGCACCCAAATACCCCCATGTATATATATATATATATATCTATTCTACTATATAATGCCAAAACTAGGCTTCACCGTGAAAGTTTTTCGTTCCAAAAATACCCTTCATTAAAAACAGTAATTAAATACATATTAAATGTATGTATGCATGCATGAGACAACTTGGAAAATAATAGTTAATAAAACAAAGATATGCATGCATGCAAAGTAGGTAGTTTGGAGAATAAAACAAAAGTTAATAAAGCATGCATGCAAAGTAGACACATGAACCCAAGAGATAAGAGAAACATTTTATATTCCCGTTATTTAATTTCTCCCAACTTTCATGCTCCTGTCTATTATATTTCTACCTATAATAAAATTAAGAAATTGTCGGTTGCCCTTTTAATAAACTATTTTTTTTCCAAGTAATATAAAATACGTGCAACGCACGTGCGTATATATATATATATATATATATATATATATATATATATATATATATATATATATATATATATATATATATATACATATATATATATATATATACATATATATATATATATATACATATATATATATATATAATATTTAAATTAATTTGTTTCTATTTATAGAAAGTGCCATATGTGTCATCATAGTTGGCCTAACTGCCACCCAAGATCCTAGCCAACAAAATTCCAATACTAATAAATAACCCCCACACCTTTTCCCTATTCCATAACACATCCCACATATAAAATATACACAAAATCTGAATAAATCAATTAAAGATTTAAATCTCATATTTCCAAATTAGGAAATCCCTAGTTTGTTGTATATTCCTATCTTTGGATCAAACCAAATACTAAGTGAATATTTTTGTGACAATCTCCTAATTTAAATTTTAGTCCCTTAACATAGTAAGACTCTACAAAATTCTACCCACATATTTTTAAATATTAAATCAAATCCTAACCACCCACATATTTAAACTACATATATTTATCAACTCCCCAACACTTAAACATAATTATTAGGTTCAGCCCTCCTTTTTCTCTCCCTCAAAAAAAACTACTTCCTTACATTCTATCCCTCTTCTAATTCTTTTTTTCTTTCTCTTTTCTTCCCCACATGCCACAACTCCATAAAAACCCCAACCGAACCCCTTTTTGGCCAAATATTGGCTGCTGGTTGCAGCAGTAGTTCAGACCCCTCCAAAGTATCAAAAAAAACCCTAAAATCATATATTTATATCATAATTGAATTTCTCAAGATTCTCGTCAAATTTTGTGAGGTTTGGAGTTTGTTTGGTACTCCGTTTGGCCATAATCGCGAAAAAGGTCCCCACTGTAATCGCAATCGCGTAAGTTTTCTAACTTTGTTTCTTTTCCTATTTTTTCATTAATAAAATCTTGTGTAAATTTATATTAATTACAGATTATATTTTGAATTAGTTTCATATATTATATCTATATTTTTACATACAAAAACTACCCTCAAACCAATGAGCAAACTTGACACGGACACGTCGCATCAAGACTAGTAATCGTTCTTTGATAGTTGTTATATTTTACTGAAGTAAATAAATTCTAGAAATTAATTTATATTAATTACAGAATATTTAATATATTAATTTATTATTTAATCATATTTGGATGCCAACATGGAGGTTGTATGTCAAGGCTACGTGCCGAAGTTGGTTAGAATGACTAGTTGTCGTCCGAAGCAAATAATGTCATTCAATGCCGATGTTTGGTTATTTTTAATTATTTAAAAATAATTTTAGAATATTAATCATGATTAATTCATTAATAAATAATGTTAAAATACATAATTAAGAGGTTTCATACATGTTAGATGAATATGATAGCAATGGTACAAGTTTTGCGACATCGATACGTTCCTACGTACATATAGGACTACGTGTAGCCAAACACAAGTAAGTTCCTATAAGTACGTATGGTATGTCAATGTAAGACACCCTCATAATGTATTTTGAGAGTGGCATGGTACGTATATCTTGGCACGTTGTTTAATGCTACGTAATTATTAGATTGTTGGACAAGAACGTCAACTGAAAGTTGAGGTTGCGCAACGATCTTTCGTGTTGTCCTAGAGTAGTTAGCGTGTATGTTTATTGATTAGAATATATTTAACACGGCATCTTGGATCTGCTACTCTTTCAGCAGAGGACGTCGGACAGACAACATCACAGCGACAAACAGCAGGCAAGTGTACCTGGCCCTGATGTTTCACAGTTTATTGCAATAATTATCTTATTTAGTTATTATAGTTATTTGATATGGTTGATGTATGTGCTTACCGTTGGACTGTAAGATGTTTCTTAGCGTCCGAACAAGATTCGGGTGTCGATGCCGTATGCGGAGTCGAGTGACGTCACTTAGAGAGTTAATACCGCAATCCTATTTTACGTGCTTGTATCCTTGCACGTTAAACCTTATGACACTTGACACTATTTTATTTGACATAATTCTTCTTGAGGTATTCATGGTGATTTTGTATAGGATCAGGACTCGTGATATGAGACTTGCATATTATATACATATATTATTATGACTCATTGTACTATTTAGAGGTCCTGATCTTGCGTGTTATGGATATGAGACATTGTGGACATGAGACGTGAGATTACATTGGGTGGGAAGAGACACACAATACTACAGGCTAATTATATTTATATATATATATATATATATATATATATATATATATATATATATATATATATATACATACATACTATATTACTGGAGGTGCCTTAGACTTTGTCCTAGATCTTTGGCACATTTACTGGCCCTACGAGATACTACTTGCTGCTATGGGCTCTCCGACACAGAGCCTGTAGTAGTTTCAGCCTGAGTACGAGTGATGTTCTCATGTCCATATCATTTAGATGGTTACAGTAGTTTACCCTTGAGTATGTGGCATTATACTGTTTTACTTTAGCATACTATTTCTTGTACCTTGCTACGTCCCTCTGAGGACCTGGTCTCTTGCCAGTTTTGCAGCATAAATCATTGTGGAGCCTGCCTGGTGTTGCTTTGCTATGTGGGCATTGGTACAAGGTACTTATATCATTTCTACAAGAGTTATGCTATTCATTTATATTATTGATTCATCTGTTGATGTAGCCTAGTTTTTATACACTCATATTTCTTTCTCGAGTCTATTCGAGCTTGTGTGTTACTGGACGACCGACTTTAGCACATGTAGCCCATTCTTGTTGTATTCTTTTCATTGTGGATTGAGGCATAGATATTTTTATTTACTGGATTATTTAGATAGTGACCATTATAATACAGCTTATACGTATTCGAGTCAGACCAAAATTTGGTCGAATGTGTAGCTGGCACATTACTTATTCCTAGTCCTACGTATTTTGGGACTGGGATATTATATGTTTTTGTGGTGGCCCATGCAGGTCCTGATTAAATCGTTTTGGTTGCGTTACTGTACCGAGCGAGCCTGCGTTAGGATAAGTTTGTTAAGATCTTAATCCACAATTGTTGTTGGAACTTTGAATTCTAATTTCTTCCTCGAACCTCAAAATTATATTTATTCATACTTCCTTTGAACTCTTATTCATTGATTCTCGTCTTTTCCTATCTCTGAAAGATGAACACTCATGCGCGATAATTTTCCAGAAGATTCTTGTCAAGACGAAGAAGACATATTTGGTAGAATATTTGTAAGAAGATGGGTACTTGAGTAGGAAAGATTATGGTAGACGTTTTCTAGAAATTAGAGTTAGAATAGATTAAAGACATGAGAATTGATATTAGCAGTAGGAACCTAAAATAAGAAGGACTCTATTAATTGCCATAGATTAGAAGTGATGGATTACTATTAGATAAACCTTTTGGACGAATGTGAGTCATTTTATGTGAGGGTATAATATTATATTTTGATGAGATGGTTTGATCTAAGGTGGATAGGCTTATCGACTAGCAAATTTGGTTTAGAGGTTATAAAATTGATGAAGATGAGAATTGTTAAGTTCTGGTACTTTAAGGCTTAAACCTCTATGTGATTTGAAAAAAAATTGAATAAATATCGGACTATGATAATGTTAATTTTTTTGAGGATAATTAATTTATCAATATTAAAGAAATTTAACTAGATGTAAATTTTAAATTTTAAATTTTTTTTGAAGATTGAATTCAAAATTTTAGATTTTGAGGTTAAATGAAAGATAGAATGGTTGGATTGAAGATGGCTAGCAGCCCTCGAAAGATTTTTGTTAGTAGAAAATAAAGAGAATTGATTATTGTGTTAATTAAAATTTAAAATTTTGAAGAAGGATGAGGAGATCATGATAAGACTGAACTTGAACTTTAAATTGGAGGATTTTGGGACATAATAGTTGGTGAATTCAAATTTGAAATTTTTATAAAGTTAATTATTATCGTCTTAGTAATTGGATTAAAATATTAAGAATAGATAAAATTAAATTAAATTTTAAGATTTTGAGGAGATAAAGATGTATTAAAAATTATAAATTTTGAGGATTTGATTTGATCTTAAGAGATTGACTAGGATTAGATATATTATATACCAATTTTTGTTGGGTAGATTTATGATTGCTAGGTTTAATGATAGAGGGTAAATTGATTAAGTATGGGTATTATGGATTTGAAAGAAAAAAAAATTCAATAATTGGAGGGATTGAGGAGAAGACTATCTTAAGAATTGAATTTAAATTTTAAAGTTTGACAAGTTTGAGGATAAAATTTAAAAGGTATTATGTGGCAATAGTAAAATATTAATTTTTGGAAAGATCATGATATTCTAGATTTAAATTTTCTTTGAATTTGAAGGGTTTAACTCTAGAAGAGTAAATCTTTGGAATTTAAATTTTGAAGATAGAATTTTGAGGATTGGATTTAAAATTTTTAGTATTGGATTATTAATTTATAATTTTAAGGAATTTAAGAAGATTTACATTATATTCCTTGGACTACAAGATGTCGATATAAAATGTATTCAAAAAAATTTGTTTTGAAGAATGGAATTAAAATCAAGTTTTAAAAAAATTGAGGACATGGAATCTCATGGATTAATTGTTGAAGAGAGAAAAAAATTTGATCGAGCAAAAGAATGATAATTTTAAAAGTGAGAATTTAATTTAATTTAAATTTTAAGAGTTTAATTCTTGAAGGGGTTAAATTTTGAGGACTTAAAATTTTATTTTAACTATGAAAAATGAATTAAATTGAGGACTTTGCAAAATCACAATAAAGAATTTGACTCCATTAAAAAAAAAAGTGTATTATTGAAAATCTTAAATTGCGAGGACGCAATTCTTTTAAGATGGGTAGATTGTAATCTCATCATTTTGGAATATGGATAATTTGGTACTTTTTAATTTATTTTATTTAATTTAATATTTTAAAGTATTAATTTATAAAATTCTTTTTTATATATGATACTTTGCCATGGCTTGGATATTTGGAGCAATGCACAACATTTTTTCTTCTAAAAAAATTCATATTACTAATCTTGATTGTACCTAATATATTTGGGACATGGATATTGCATTTGTTTGATCTCCCCCATGCTCCAAAAATATTAACAAACATCTAGAACCACGGTTACCCTAAAACTGCTTCCTTTTGACAAGAACTTGACCCAAACTAAACCAAACCAAACCTAAACACATGTAGGCATGTAGTGCACCCAAATACCCCCATATATATATATATATATATATATATATATATATATATATATATATATATATATATATAAATTAATTTATTTTTATTTATAGAATTTCTATTCATAGAAAGTGTCATAGGTGTCATCATAGTTGGCCTAACTACCTAACTACCCAAGATCCTAACCAACCAAATTCCAATCCTAAAAAATAACCTCCATGACTTTTTCCTATTCCACAAAACATCTCACATATAAAATATATCCAAAAAATCTGAACAAATCAATTAAAGATTTAAATTCCATATTTTTAAATTAGGAAACCCCTAATTTGTTGCATATTCCTATCTTTGGATCAAACCAAATCCTAAATAAATATTTTTGTGACAGTTCTCTAATTTTAATTTCATCCCCTTACCATATTAAGACTCCACAAAATCATACACATATATTTTTAAATATTAAATCAAATCCTAACCACCCACATATCTAAACTACATATATTTATCAACTCCCCAACACTTAAACCTAATTATTAGGTTCGGCCCCCCTTTTTCTCTCCTTTATGAAAAAAATACTCTTTCCTTGAATTTTCTCCCTCTTTTACTTCTTTCCCTCTTATTCTCTCCTTTTTTATATGCCACAACTCCAAAAAACCCCAATCGAACCCCCTTTTGGCCAAATATTGGCTGCTGGTTACAGTAGCAGTTTAGATCCCTCTACAGTAGCAAAAAATTCTAAAAATCCTATATTTACATCATACTTGAATTTATCAAGAGTCTTGTCAAGTTTGTGAGGTTTGGAGTTCGTTTGGTACTCTGTTTGGCCGTAGTCGTGAAAAAGGTCCCCGCCGTAATCGCAATCGCGTAAGTTTTTCAACTTTGTTTCTTTTCCTATTTTTTTCATGAATAAAACCTTGTATAAATTTATATTAATTATATATTATGTTTTGATTTATTTTCATGCATTAGATCTATATTTTTATGTAAAAAAATTATCATCAAACCAATGAATAACCTTGACACGGACACGACGCATCAAGACTAGTTATAGTTCTTTGATAGTTGTTATATTTTACTAAAGTAAATAAATTTCAAAAATTAATGTATATTAATTCCAGAATATTTAATGTATTAATTTCTTATTTGATCATATTTGGATGTCAACATAGAGGTTGTATGTCAAGGCTACGTTCCGAAGTTGCTTAGAATGACTAGTTGTCGTCTGAAGCAAATAATGGCATGCAATACCGATGTTTGGTTATTTTTAATTATTTAGAAATAATTTCAGAATATTAATAATGATTAATTCAGTAATAAATGATGTTAAAATATATGATTAAGATGTTTCATACATGTTAGATGAATATGATAGCAATGGTGCAAGTTTTGTGACATCGATACGTTCCTACGTACATATAGGACTACGTATAGCCAAACACATGTAAGTTCCTATAAGTGCGTGTGGTATGTCGATGTAAGACACTCTCATAATGTATTTTGAGAGTGGCATGGTACATGTATCTTGGCACGTTGTTCAATTCTACGCAACTATTGGATTGTTGGACAAGAACGTCAACTGAAAGTTGAGGTTGTGCAACGATCTTTCGTGTTGTCCTAAAGTAGTTAGCATGTATAGTTATTGATTAGAATATATTTAATAGGGCATCTTAGATCTGCTACTCTTCCAGCAGAGGACGTCGAACAGATAGCATCATAGCCACAAACAACAGGCAAGTGTACATTGCCATGATGTATCACAATTCTTTGCCATAATTATCTCATTTAGTTATTATAGTTATTTGATATGGTTGATGTGTGTGTTTACCCTAGGATTGTGAGATGTTACTTAGCGTCCAAACAAAATTCGGGAATCGACATCATACGCAGAGTCGAGTAACGTCACTTAGAGAGTTAATACCACAATCCCATTGCACGTGCTTGTATCCTTGCACGTCAGATCGTAGGACACTTGACACTATTTTATTTGACAGAATCCTTCTTGAGCTATTCATGGTAATTCTGTATAGGATTACAGGACTCATGATATTAGACTTGCTTATTATATACATATATTATTATGACTCGTTGTACTAGCTAGAGGTCATGATCTTACGTGTTATGGACATGAGACGTCGTGGACATGAGACGTGAGGTTACATTGGGTGGGAAGAGACACACCATACTATAGGTTGATTATATATATATATATATATATATATATATATATATATATATATATATATATATATATATATATATATACTATGTTACTGGAGGTGCCTTAGACTCTTTCCTAGATCTTTGGCACATTTACTGGCCCTATGAGAAACTACTTGCTGCTATGGGCTCCCTGACACAGAGCCTATAGTGGTTTTAGCGTGATTACGAGTGATGTTCTCATGTGCATATCACTTAGATGGTTACAGTAGTTTACCATTAAGTATGTAGCATTATACTATTTTACTTTGGCATGCTATTTCTTGTACCTTGTTACGTCCCTCTGAGGACCTGGTCCCTTCCCAGTTTTGCAGCATAGACCTTTGTGGAGCCTGCCTGAAGTTGCTGATTTGGGTTGCTTTGCCATGTGAGCATTGGTACCAGTTACTTATATCATTTCTACCATAGTTATGCTATTCATTTATATTATTGATTCATCTGCTGATGTAGCCTAGTTTTTATAGACTCATATTTCTTTTTTGAGTCTATTCGAGCTTGTGTGTTATTGGACGGCCGAATTTAGCACATGTATATCATTCTTATTGTATTCTATTCATTATGGATTGAGGCATAGATATTTATATTTACTGGATTATCTAGATAGTGACCATTATAATACAACTTATACGTATTCGAGTCAGACCAGAGTCTGGCTGAATGTGTGTAGCCGGTATATTACGTCTTCCAAGTTCTACGTATTTTAGGACTGGGCGTTACAAGAAACCCTATCCCTCTCTTTTCTTTTTGTGCCCCGTGTACCTCCTATATGGCGACATGGGGACATAAAAAGGGGGATCCTATCAACTTGTTATGACCTAGGATAATAACCACATGAGCTTGGTCTTACTTCACCGCCGAGAAACGAAAGAAGACTTTCATATCCAAGCTTCCCTCAAACGTAGCTCGCTTGTTTTTGGGTGTGAAGCAGTGTAAAACCAAAATACCCAACAAGCATAAGCATTAGCTCTCCCTGAAAAGGAGGTGATCCAGCCGCACCTTCAAGTGCGGGTACCTTGTTACAAATTTACTGCAGTCACTAGCCCCGCCTTCAGTATCCCCCTCATTATGGTTAAGGTAACGACTTCGGGCACTTCCTGCTCCCATAGTGTGATAGGCGGTGTGTACAAGGCCCGGTAACGAATTTATCGCCGTATAGATGACCGATCATTACTAGCGATTTTGACTTCATACAGGCGAGTTGTAACCTGCAATCCGAACTGAGGACGGGTTTTTCGAGTTAGCTTACCCATACGGGATCATGACCCTTTGTACCAGCCATTGTAGCACATGTATCGCTTTTGGCATAAGGGGCATGATGACTTGACGTCATCCTCACCTTCCTCTGGCTTATCACCGACAGTCTGTTCAGGGTTCCAAACTCAATGGTGGCAACTAAACACGAGGGTTGCACTCGTTATAGAATTTAACCCAATACCTTACGGCACGAGATAACGACATCCATGCACCATCTGTGTCCTCTTTTCTGAAGGCACCCCTCTCTTTCAAGAGTATTCACGGCATGTTAAGCCCTGGTAAGGTTCTTCGCTTTGCATCAAATTAAACCACATGCTCCACTACTTGTGCGGGCCCCCATCAATTTCTTTGAGTTTTATTCTTGCGAACGTACTCCCCAGGAGGGATACTTAACACGTTAGCTACAACACTTCATGGGTCAATACGCACAACGCCTATTATCCATCGTCTACGGTTAGGACTATTGGGGTATTTAATCCCATTTGCTCCCCCTAGATTTCGTCTCTAAGTGTCTGTGTTGGCCCAACAAAGTGCTTTCATCGTTGGTGTTCTTTTTGATCGCTACGTATTTTATCGCTCCATCGAAAATTCCTTTTGTTCCTACCGTACTCTAGCTTGGTAGTTTCCATCGTCTGTCCAAGTTTGAGCCCTGGGATTTGACGGATGACTTGAAAAGCCACCTACAGACGCTTTACGTCCAATCATTCAGGATAACGCTTATATCCTCTATCTTACCATGACTGCTGGTACAGAGTTAGCCAATGCTTATTCCTCATATACCATCATTGCTTTTTCTCTGAGAAAATAAGTCACGACCCGTAGGCCTTCTACCTCCACGCGATATTGCTCCGTCAGGCTTTCGTTCATTACAAAAAATTCTCTATTGCTGCCTCCCATAAGAGTTTGGGCCGTATCTCAGTCCCAGTGTGGCTGATCATCCTCTCGAACCAGCTACTAATCATAGCCTTTGTAAGTTATTGCCTCACCAAGGAGCTAATCAGATGCGAGCCCCTCCTTGGGCAGATTCTTTCTTTTGCTCCTCAGCATATGGGGTATTAGCAACTATTTCCAGTTGTTGTTCCCCTCCCAAGGGAAGGTTCTTATGCGTTACTCACCCGTCCACCACTGGAAGCACCACTTCCCGTCCGATTTGCATGTATTAAGCATGCCGCCAACATTCATCCTGAGCCAGGATCGAACTCTCCATGACATTCATAGTTACATTACTTATAGCTTCCTTATTCGTAGAGAAAGAGGATTTAGAATTTCTTTCATTCCAAGGCATAACTTGTATCCATGCGCTTTATATTATCCTGGAGTTCGCTCTCAGCAATATAGCTACCCCTACCCTATCGCGTCAATCCTATAAGCCTCTTATCCATTCTCGTTCGATCGCTGCGAGGGAGCAAGTCAAAATAGAAAAACTCAGATTGATTTTAGGGATAATCAGGCTCAAACTGATGACTTCCACCACGTCAACATGACACTCTACCGCTGAGTTATATCCCTTCCCAGCCCCATCGAGAAATAGAACTAACTAATCCTAAGGCAAAAGGTCGAGAAACTCAATGCCACTATTCCTGAATAACTTGGAGCCGGGCCTTCTTTTTGTACTATTATGGCTGATATATTGGTTCCTCAGTGCTAGGGTCAAACAATGTGGTTAAAAATTCGAACTAATTCTAGTAGTGTTTATACTACTCTCAAGTCATACATAAGCACATCAAGGGATAATGGTAAATTAATCTATAGGTAAAGGACACTAGGGTTCGTTAGGTAGTAAGGAAGGTTAGGGTTCATTAAGTATTCTAACTCAATGATGTGTCATTATCCTAGTTGCACTCTTAATAGGAGGTTACCTTACTTATTATTTAACAACAAGGACTTCTATATTCTAAGAGAAGGCTATACTCAAGGAACTAATAGGAAAGCACATGAATCAAACATGATGCAATTATTCAAATAGAATGGATTAGAAAGAAGATGAGTCATAGTCAGATATGGATGAGATCCTATACTCTAATCCTATTTGAAGGCTTGCTCATTACAGTAACGTAACCGACACAATATGCTCTTGACCTGCATGGGCCACCACTAAAAACATGTCATGCCCCAGTCCCAAAAATACGTAGGACTAGGACACGTAAGCATGCCAGTCGTATGTATATGACAACTCTAATGTATGGAACCATAACATATGTGTACGTTGTATAATGAACAATAATTCACCAGTGGTATAACTATCACAAGACACATGGTGCAATCTAAATTTCATCTACGAAAATCAAATAAGAATAAATACCAATGTCTATGAAGCTAGATCTTAATATAAAGTATCTAATGCTGGTAGTCGGATGGAAATAAATCTACTACCGAACTAGAATATAGAATAAACAAGGTAAGTACAATATCTAACTGTCACGAGGCTCGAAGAGAGGACAACTCAGAACGTACGCAACCAGTCCGGATCTGTGCTCCTGCGAATACTCATGAACAATACACCCGGAAAGGGCCAGGTCCTCAGAGGGACATAACAAGATAAATAAAAGCATGCCATAAAGTAAATACTGTAAAAACTCGAGGGTGATCTAACCATCTAAATAAAATGCAACTTGAGGACAACTTTGAGAGTATGGAAAAGTGTAGGCTAGACATATGCTGACATAATTCACCAATCGTGACAACTGGCTAGTATATGCCACATATGCCCCTAATACAAGGGCGCAATATAATATAATAACGTTCTACCGCTCCGAAGAACGGAAAATTTGTATAGTATATAACGTCTATATTGCTCCAAAGAACGTAGAATCTGTATAGTATATAATGTCCATATCGCTCCGTCGAGCATGGAATCTGCATAAAAGGAAGTGGGTATCCCATACGCCTACTAGTTGTCCTCCCCTCCCAATGATCTATGCATGTCGTATCCACAACACGCCTTAGCTACTATGCCGAGGCATCGTAACTCTGGGTCATACTCAATCGCTAGAACAATAGCCCAACCTTACAACCAAACAAGGACAAGGATTGGACCATCGTACCACAATAGTCTATGCTCTGACAATAACTAACTACTAAGTCTTCTATCATACATCGCTAATAACAGTTATTCCCTATCCGTCGTACGCCTACACGTATAGGTGGTCAACCACATACGCAAGTCCGTGCCTTACATGAGACTCACAACACGTGTAAGAAATGTGTCAAGGCTTGGGGAGTTATACCGATAACTCCATAAATTTAGGTGGGTCTACTAGACACTAGGTCAGACATAAGTCATAACGTCAACATATTCATTGACTGCACCCGAGTCTCTCTCGGACGCGCACAGTTTAAAATAATAAATATGCAGCTAATAATACAGAATTTAAACAGTATCACAAGGTAAGGTATACTTTCCTGGCAAGAAGCTGCACAGTCCCAATATCCGGCTCCGAAAGTCACGCAGAATAATCCAATAGCTCTTTGGGGTCAGTGTGCGCAGGCACGGGAATCGGGGATGACTGCTACGGTTTATCTGGCAAGGGTGATGGGTCCGCGATGATGACGATGGCGAGGGTAATGACGATGTTATGATTAGGTTATGGTTAAGGTGATGATGATTACAATGGTGATGATTATGGTAATGGCGACAAAAATAATGATAATGGTGGTGATATGGATGATGACTAGGACGATGGTGATGATGTTGTGATTGATGTAGATGATGGAAGGATAACTAGGATGATGATGGTGATGACGAGGATGAGATATTGACGATGGGGTGATGTTGATGATACGACGATGATTAAGGTGAGATGATGATGCTAACGATGATGATAATGACGACGATGCTGATGATAGTTAAGGTGATGACGATAACGATGATGGCGATGGTGATGGTGAAAGTGATAACGAAGACGACGATGGAGAGGAGAAGAGTAGGAAGGATGGTGGTGACAATAATGTTGAGGTAATGATTGTGATGGAGGGGGAGATGACGGAACTTCGGCCAGTGAGGGGGGGTCCGGCCAGGAGGAGGAGGAGAGGGACAGGGAGGTGGAAGAGGAGGAGCTCAGGGTGGCTGCTCCGTCCAGGGGAAAGAGTGGAGAGGAGATCCGGGGCTGTGGCTCATCGTGGAGAGGTCGACGAGATGGCAATGGTGGTGGTGGTGTTGGTTCATGCAGCGGGGGAGATGGCCAGGAAAGGGCCGAAGGAGGTGAAGGTGGTGTGCAAAGGCGGGGGGAGTCAGGCTCCGGTGAGTCGAGCTCGGCTAGGCATGTACAAGGAGGAGAAAGAAGACGATGAGGAGTAGATGGTGATGGGGGCTGCCATGGGGAAGATGGTGGTGACGGCCGGCATTGGTGGTGACTTTACAGAGAGATGGCCAGGGTGGTTCGACTCCGGTCGAGGCCAGCACAGCGGCTCGGGGACGTCGGGGATGAGGCCGGAGAAGAAGAAGTCGACGAGGGAGAGGGGGCTCGGGTGTGGCGAGGTGCAGTACAGCGGGGCACGACGGAGGGAAGGAGGTGGTAGTGTTGGGTGGAGATCAGCGGGGTCTTCGGCGTGTCTCCGGCGAAGCTCCGGCCGGGGGAGGCTGAAGGAGAAGGATAAATAGGGAATATAAGGGACGGGTCGGCTGGATGAATAGATTTGGGTTTTAGGTTTAACATAGTAAAAGGAAAGGGAAAAGAAATATAATTGTATATTTATACATGTGACTATGGTTTTGTTGACCTAGGAATGGGCTTGGTCAACACCTCTTGGGGTTGGGCCTTGGGCTCACATGAGGGTGTTTGGAGGGCCATAATTGCATTGTTTAAATGCAAGGATAGGTTTAAAATAAAGGAGGCGATGTTGCGTTTGCACATTCCAAAAATTAAGAGAAAGATTTATACGAAGAGAAAATTGAATTTCTTCACGTTTTGTTCAATGGTGTGGACACCTCAATGCGCTTTTGCATAAAAGTGCCCAACAATTAGAAAATTGCACAAAGATGGAATTCAGATTTAAATTAATTAAAATTTATGCGCATGATGTTCTAGAATTAATTAGAAGTACATCGGGATAAAATTAGGTAGGACACAAGTATCATGGGCATAGAGGATTTAGTGCAGAATAATAATAAAATTTGGGTTGCACAAAATGGGTCAAGATTGTGTCTCCAATTTCGATTAAAATTCACAGGGTACAAAGTCATATTTATTTAGAATTAAATAATAATATCTGTGACGAATGTTGTGCGACTAAAATATAGCACAAGAAAGCATAATTATAAGTTACATAAAGATCAGAATGGTAGGCGGTCATGTCTAGGACAAGGTTATGAAATTCGTTGGAAGGCAATAGCTGGGAGGTGCTCCAATTATCGAAGCAACAGTAAGGTGCACTAGGTGATATAAATATTATATAATTAAAATTAAATACCATGTTCTATTTCTATTTGGATTCTAATTAGACCTAATTTCTTTATCTAAGCAAAGTAGACCTAATTTTGGGTGAGGGGGTTTACAGGCAAAGAGGTCGCGGTTCCAACAACAGTAGTTTCCAGTACAGTTTGGAGCTTATCAGCAGCAATATCAGATGCAAGAACCAATTGTTGCTCCAGTACAAGCTCCAGTACAGCAGATACCACAGCAGCCTCAGAGACAGGTGCAATAGGCTCCTCAATGCACTTATTGTAAGAAGACTGGACACACTTGGGAGATGTGTCGGAAGAGACTTGGAGCGTGCTTTTATTATGGATCAACGGAGCATATGGTGAAGAATTATCTCTGGATACTTCAACGTCTAGGCCAGGATGCAGATCGAGGGTAGAGAGGTGGAGTTAGGCCACCTGTAGCACCACAGATTTCTCATCACCCGCAGAGGGAGCCACCTCGGCAGGGTAGAGCATTTGTGATGACGGTCGGGAAGACCGATACTACAGGTGATGGGTTAGCGAGTTCTGTTCTTTCTTTCTGTTCCTTCCACATATTTTGATTGATTGCTTCTTTAGTACCTTTTGGATGCTTGTGTTATATAGTTAGTATAGTTAATAGAATACCCTGACGGAGACAGTAATAATAAAGACTGACGGAGACCATGACCATGCATGTTATTTTTGCATAGGACTATTCTTGGTACGATAAGACCTTATTAGACTATGATTGCTGGGGGATTAACCTAGAAGGAGTACGATCACCCTTAAATTTTAAGAACAAAATTATTTTAGGGGGGTAGACTTGTCACTACCGTATTTTCTAGGAAAGGGTATTTGGTTATTTCATAATTAATTAAATATTATGCATGTTAAATATTTATTTATTGTATTACTTATTTATTGTTAATATGTTAGATTTATTTTGGACTTGTGTATTGGACCTAACTAGTTAGAATAGATCCATGGACCAAATATTTAATTTTAGTTAGATTTGAGCCCAATAATTAGAAGTCCATTTGTTAGGAGGATGATTAATTAAGTTAAACCCATTAGACTAGAACCTTCCTCCTTAATTAATTTCTTCATGAGAGGCCCCAAGGGGTATTTTAGACTTTACATAATAGCTTGAGGGAAGGGGCAAGTGAGGCCTATATAAAGGGGATAAAAAATTTCTCTCTTTATTTTTTATTCCAAATCTAGATCTAAAATTTTTTTCAACCAAATTCCATCAAATCTCTACCAAATTTTATCCCAATTCCTTTCCAAATCACCATTGGAGGCTAGTAGATCAAGAATCTAGAAAGAGGAAGCAAGGATCTACAAAGAGGAGCAAGGATCTACAAGTTGAAGGCTCATTTCACCAAAATTAAAAGTTTTATTAGAAATATATCTCCCAATAGGTACAATTTAGTTTTTTTTTCCTTTAATTTAGATTCTAAATCTGAGATTTAACCATGAGAAATTAACCCATATGCATAGGCTACCCATAAGATTTGGTTTTGTGTTCATATGAGGCCTATTGAGAAAATTATGGTACTTTTTATGTCAATTTTGGGAGAATTTCGATATTGACATTTGTTGTGTGTGTCAATTGGTCCTATAGATCAATTTGGCATATGCTTGTATGTTTGGGTCTAGTGTCATGTCCATAATTGGGTACATGTAGGTCGTATCCCAACAATTTGGTGATACGTGTTGATTTGGGGATTTTTTCTCCGACACGGAACTTTGTGCATGTCATATTTTGACACGGACACGTAGATTTATGTTTGACTCTTCATATTATTCATAAATAATATATTAGATTTATTCGTGTCCTTCTGGGTATGATTGGATGTGTGGTGGACTCGTGTAGCAAGCGTATCCTAGATCTAGTAGGATACGGGTGTGATACGCTCTATGTGTTTGTGCAATTATTTCTAGATCTATTTCTCTTTTGTTCTTGATCATTGTGATGTGTAATTATATGTATGTATATATATATATATATATATATATATATATATATATATATATATATATATATATATATATATATATATATTATTGTTATATATATATATATATATATATATAAATATATATATATATATATATATATATATATATATATATATATATATATATATATATATATATATATATATATATATTAGAGTGTCATAGATATATGTATCTATTTTACCTATGTGTGTATATATATATATATATATATATATATATATATATATATATATATTTATGTAGCTATTATTCTACACATATAAGATCTATTAAATATTGTAGTATATATATATATATATATATGTGTGTGTGTGTGTGTGTGTGTGTGTGTGTGTGTGTGTGCGTGTATGTTGTTATATATATATATAGCTATTTGATGTATATATAGATATATATTGTGTATTATATATTAGAGTAAGAGAGGAGGAGGAACAGCAACAGCAATAGCGACACAACAACAACAAATGGCGACACAGCAGAAGCAATAGCAACAACAGATAACAACAGCAACAACAATAATAGCGACGACAGCAGCAGCAATCAGCAACAGTAGCAACTTCTGCGACAGCACAACAACAGTAATAGCAACAAACAACAGAAAATTGTCGCAAAAATAGCAGTGACAGCAGCGGTATCAACAACTTTTCAACGACGGCAGCGATGGCTTTTAGCGACAGATATGCGGCTATATATATATTATGTTTTATTGATAATAATAATAATAATATATATATATATATATATATATATATATATATATATATATATATATATATATATATATATATGTGTGTGTGTGTGTGTGTGTGTGTGTGTGTGTGTGTATAGTACTAGTGTGTATATATATTCCTTTTTGGTAATTATGTTTTATTATACTATATTCTAATAGTTAGTTAGTAGTATATAGTTTATGGGTAGTTAGTATATTTATATGTGCATTGGTATTATCTTGAAATACCAAGGTAAGTATCAAGGTATTTGGGAATACCCAAGGTATTGGGTTTGGGTATCAAAATTGAGGTTTAGTGTTGAGATACCAAGTTGGTTCAAAATCAAGGTATCCATTTAATATTATAATTAGGATTTTATATATTTAAAAATTATTTGATATATGTATATGTGATGCTTTATCCCTTGTTTTACGTATCCTGAGATACGGTATCCTGGTATCCTAAGATATAGCTTTTATGATCTAGATTCTTAGTGTATGAACCCAACATCATTGAGATAGACTCATGCCACCTAGATATAGCTAGTTTGATCAAGTTTGACTAGTTTGGCATAGTGTTGACCTAGTTTGACTATTTTGACTTAGAAATGGCTTTATGGCCTAGAAGTTGACTAGTTTAATTTATTCTCATTCCCAAAACCTTGTATTAATGCAATATTCTATATATAGGTCTGTGACACCAGTTCGGACACTATTTTGTATCATTTGCTCTGGATCACAGGCGAGTACATTCTCTGATAGTTTTTATTATTTGATTACTATTATAATTCAAATATTTAGAAATGTTACTTATGATTCTTGACACGATGGTACACGGATTGGTATTGTTATTGGATCGTCAGTCATGAGATGTTATATTGATTATTGAGATGGTATCGGATATTGTCCTTGTTGGTATTGGATAACATTAAATATTGTATGTTACACATTGGATACATTGGCTAGTAACGTGTCATAATTTTGATCTATCATATCAGTCGGGGCGGGAAAAATACCAATTAAATATGTGATCAAGAAACTATCAGCTAGTAGTATAATCATTGGCTACTAACTAACCATACAATTCACGTATGCTTGAGTTAGCTCCTTAGTGTAATCATTGAATCTCCTAGGCCGATCACATATTTAGTTAGTATCTCAAATCATATAGTATATTGTAGTTTCCATATTCAGTTCATTGATTACCTTATTCTATTTTTGACATTACAGTTCATTCCTCTATTCTTGTACGCATTGATTATATTATGTTGCTAGTATTGCCTATTCTTTTATTGTTCTTGATTATCAGTGATATTCCCATCGTAGATAACATCTTCTATTTTACTGCTTTATAGCTTTTGTCAATTAATTGGAACTGCTATTGGGTTGTACTTTGCTCCATTCCTGACTGAAAAATATTTTTTAGAGGATCAGGGAGATTGGTGTCCAATATATTATGGACCTCAGCCTATAGATGGTGCAGACTTGGACCCACTAGTTCTGGAGTGACTGCCGGAATATTTAGCCTGATTCACTAGTTAGCATAGTTAGTTCTGTTTAACATTTTGGCACCAGATTTATTTCCGGCATATATTTTGAGATTTGGATATTATTTTTATTTTTTGTTATATTTTTAACTACATAGTTATGTTGGACTTCTTTGATATCTTCTCGTGCCATAGATATGTGATTGAGTATTGTGTTGAACTAAGTTGATTACACTCTTCTTGGAGTTAAGATATTATTGGAGGTTTATGCTTTATTGTAAGATAATTAGATAGTATAGTTGACCAAGACAACGTTCTACCACCGATGCTGCGGCGTAGGCTGGGCGTTGTTCTCGACTTGCATTCCTACACCAGATGCGGGTCGTGACACATTTTTAGTAATGGCCCATGCAGGTCAGGCTTCGCAAGTTATGCGATGTCGTGGTTGTACGATGACTTAGTTGTACTACTGCGAGCCTGCGATAGGATATAGGACATAGGATACTAGGATGAGAGAAGGATACTTAATCACAACTAGGAATTCCAATTTGAATTGAATCGCTACTTTTGATTCCTACTGAATATTGTTGTCCTTCCTTGATAATATCTTCTCTTATGTCAAATTGATCTCTTTTGTTTCGATCTATCTTCAGGATGCCGCCGAAGACTATATCCCATCGATCGAGAGCAATTTTTGCGAGGTCTGCCACCTCTTAATCTACCACTTAGGCAGTAGGGTTTGTACCTCCTATAACATCAGTTCATGTAGGAGCCTCGGATGCCTTCGGGGGTTCTCCTCCACCTGTTCCGAGGACTACTTCAGTTTCTTCGGAGGGACTTCTACCACCTCTATTTTCAGAAGATACTGCACCGATGGTTGCACTGTTTAAAGAGATGATGGAGTTATAAAGGGCACAAATAGAAGCCCAGCACAGGCAGTCAGATATAATGCGACAGATTATGGAAAATGCCAATCAGGTAGCTATTGCATCAGTTCAGAGAGAGGCTCCTCCACAGCCACAAGATGTTCAGCTCGAGCCAGACAACATTCAAAATTTTAAGAAGCTTGAGCCTCAAGTTTTCAAGGGGACAAAGGGTATAGTCTATGCTGACGATTGGCTTGAAGATATCGAGCATCTCATGAAGGTGTCCCGTCTTACGGAGGATCTGAAGGTTGAGGCGGTAGGACTTCAACTGTTAAACGTTGCCCGCACTTGGTTCAGGAATGAGCCACTTCTTACTGATCCGGGGTAGTCTTGGGAGGTGTTCAAGGATCTCTGTAAGAAGAAGTTTTTTGCTCGGATGGACATATTAGAATTAGGAAGGCAGCTTGGGAGCCTTACACAAGGGAACATGTCCGTAGAGGAGTACGCCGTAGAGTTTGGGAGGCTGAGCCGATTTGCGGAGTACTTGGTGACAGAGTCAGAAGTTCGGACTATCCGTTTCCGTGAGGGTCTGAATTGGGAAGTAAAGATTCTTATTCCGTCTTTCTATGGGACGTATTCTGAGATACTTTTAGAGGCACGCAAGGTCGAGCGGGAGCGGAACTTGAAGTCGAAGAGGGACCGTGATATGTTTGGGGGTGACAGTAGCAGTATGGGTCTGGCAATATCACGCCCCAGTCCCAAAAATATGTAGGACTAGGACATATAAGCATGACAGCCGTATGTATATGACAACTCCAATGTATGGAACCATAACACATGTGTACGCTGTATAATGAATAATAATTCACCAGTGGTATAACTATCATAATCCACAGGGTACAATCTAAATCTCATCCACGAAAATCAAATAAGAATAAATACCAATGTCTATGAAGCTAGATCTCAATATAAAGTATCTAATGTTGGTAGTCGGATGGAAACAAATCCACTACCGAACTAGAATATAGAATAAAAAAGGTAATTACAATATAAGTACAATATCTAACAATCACGAGGCTCGAAGAGAGGACTCCACAAAACGTATGCAACCAGTCCGGATCTGTGCTCCTGCGAATACTCATGAATAATACACCTGAAAAGGGCCAGGTCCTCAGAGGGACATAACAAGATACATAAAATTATGCCATAAAGTAAATACTGTAAAAAATCAAGGGTGAGCTAACCATCTAAGTAAAATACAACTTAAGGACAACTTTGAGAGTATGAGAAAGTGTAGGCTAAACATATGCTGACGTAATTCACCAATCGTGATAACTGGCTAGTATATGCCATATATGCCCCCAATATAAGGGCATAATATAATATAATAATGTCCTATCGCTCCGAAGAACAGGGAATCTGCATAGTATATAACGTCCATATCGCTCCGAAGAACGTGGAATATGCATAGTATATAACGTCCATATCGCTCCGTCGAGCGTGGAATCTGCATAAAAGGAAATGGGTATCCCATACGCCTACTAGTTGTCCTCCCCGCCCAATGATCTATGCATGTCGTATCCATAACACGCCTTAGCTACTACGCCGAGGCGTCGTAACTCTGGCTCATACTCTATCGCTAGAACAATAGCCCAACCTTACAACCAAACAAGGACAAGGATTGGACCATCGTACCATAATAGTCTATGCTCCGACTATAAATAACTGCTAAGTCTTTTATCATGCATCGCTAATAGAAGTTATTTCCTATCCGTCGCACACCTACATGTACAGGTGGCCAACCACATACGCAAGTCCGTGCCCTACATGAGACTCACAACACGTGTAAGAAATTTGTCAAGGCCTGGGGAGTTATACCGATAACTCCACAACTTTAGGTGGGTCTACTATATACTAGGTCAGACATAAGTCCTAACGTCAGGCCCGGCATGCTTGCTTTAACTCTATCGACAATATTACTCATTCATTGACTGTACCTGAGTCTCTCTCGAACGTGCACAGTTTAAAATGATAAACATGCAGCTAATAATACAGAATTTAAACAGTACAACAAGGTAAGGTATACTTGCCTGGCAAGAAGCTGCGCAGTCCCAATATTCGGCTTCGAAAGTCACGCAGAATAATCCAATAGCTCTTCGGGGTCAGTGTATGTAGGCAAGGGAATCGGGGATGACTGCTGCGGTTTGTCTGGCAAGAGTGACGGGTCTGTGATAACGACGATGGCGAGGATAATGACGATGTTATGATTAGGTTATTGTTAAGGTGATGATGATTACAATGGTGATGATTATGGTAATGACGACAAAAATGTTGATAATGGTGGTGATGTGGATGATGACTGGGACGATGGTGATGATGTGGATGATAACAGTGAAGGGGGTGATGATGTGGTGATTGATATAGATGATAGAAGGATAACTAGGACGATGACATAGATGATGGTGATGACGAGGATGAGATATTGACGATGGGGTGATGTTGATGATATGACGATGATTAAGGTAAGATGATGATGCTAACAATGATGATAATGACGATGATGCCGATGATAGTTAAGGTGATGATGATAACGATGATGGCGATGGTGATGGTGAAAGTGATGACAAAGACGACGATAGGGAGGAGAAGAGTAGGAAGGATGGTGGTGAAAATGATGTTGAGGTAATGATTGTGATGGAGGGGGTGATGACGGAACTCTGGCCAGTAGGGGGAGTTGCAGGACAATAGCGAACTGGCGGATTTGAAGAAGCAGGTGGATGAGTTGCAGGACAAGGGCTTTATTAGGTCCACACTCGTGTAACAACTGTGTCATGGCCAATGAAACCTAATGATGTTCTATGATAATGGGGTGGTCTCATATACAAGGTCAATGCATATACATAATAAAATAAATTATGACGACACCGTCGTTGCACCCAAGTTTCCTTGGACACGTAGTTTATATAGCAGTTAAAATATATGAACTAAAGACAGAAAATAAAGATATATACAACATATGGAATATGAATAACAGTACAATGGCAAGGTATACTTGCCTGACAAGAAAGCTACAAAATGTAACGTCGTGATGTCAAACACCAAGAGTCAGAAACTACGGCCTCAGAATAAATGTCTCCGGATACTGAAATAAATATCACCAACATTCCCAAAATAAACAAAATAGCTAGAAATCACTATCCTTTCGTCCAATTTGGACACAGGAGCAAAACGGTAATTTTAGGTCAAAATGGGGTATACGTGTGGGCCACTTTGCACCGAAATGCATGCCAGGGGTAACGGTATCTAAATGGAATAAATTATAGGTCAAACAAACTCTAAAAGTCAGTAAGAACTCAACGGTATGTCCAAATATGGATTCCGGTGAGCCAAACACAATTTTGCCCAAAAAGTCAACCGTAGGGCCCACCAATAGGTGACTTGGTCAACTGTCTCAGAATTACGTAAAAATTGGGTCACAGGACCAGCGTGATATCAAGAGTCCAGTGGCATAAGTTTCATCTTATTCTGACAAGAGTACACTAAATGGCGTGGTATTTTGCAAAAGTCACGATACGGGAGATTTTCTGCGGATACGGGCTGATTCCGACACGCACACGTGTCCGAATCAGTTTTTGCGAAAGCTCACACGTCTGGGTATACTGCGCACACCTTTTTGTACAGTTGGTACACGACGGGGCGATCTCGTTTGGCGGGGCGCGCTCCGTATCACAAGTTTTGGAAGTTAGAAAAAGTATATTTTTGGGATTTTCTATTTAATTTAATTTAACACACAGCAACTAATAAATTATTGTATTTGACAGGAAATAAACTAGGTTAGGTAGTCTTCGCATACCAAAAAGAAAATCGAATTCGTATCTCTGTGGTGGGAGATACGAGTCCGTGAACATGGGTAGTTACCGCAGTTTTATGCGATCCAAAAGTTATCATTTTTTGCTAACTTGGTCGCTGTTTTCGCCTAGGGTTATGCGTTGTTCGAGGTAAACTAATATACAGATATGGAAGGGGGATAGGTCATGAACGTACTGGTGAATACGAGATCGAGTTTGGTCAAGCGATGGCACAAAAAATGAGGCCTGAACAGGGCTTCATTGCTGTTCAAAATCTGCAGTCGCGGGGTGTTAACGTGGACGCGCGAACGCGATGGTTCTCCTGCGACGCGGCGGTGGCGGTGACTCTGGGGTACGGCGGTCGCGGCGGTCTGGGGGTTGGGGAGAAGCTGAAGATTTAGGGTTAGGGTTTAGGGTTAAAATGATGGGAGAAGTATATATATCTATATATATATAGCGGGATTGGGGTACTCAGCGCGCGGGGGAAAGATCTGTAAGATTTTGCTTAGTGTAAACGGGTGCGGGTGAAGCGGGTTGGGGTTTAAGGTCCATTAGTTCATTTATCTTCTTCTTCTTTTTTCCTTTTTCTTTCTTTCTTAGTTCTTTTTCTTTCTTTTCTAATTTACTTTTCTTTCTTCTATTATTCTATTTAAACTATATATATATATATATATATATATATATATATATATATATATATATATATATATATATATATATATATATATATATATATATATATATATATATATATATACATAGAAAATTTTAGAAATTATATTTTAGAGCATTCAATTAATCTGTCAATCGTCCACAGGGTCTCCTACATGGAATAAATTAAGAAAAATTATAATTGCACCATAAAATTCCCTAGATGCACAAACACCTAAAATAAAAATTAAATAAATTCTATTTACTCTATTTAGCTCATAATTACTATAATTAAATTAAATAATTAATTAAAAGATAAATACGGTTTTTTTAGAATTATGGATTTTACACACCAGGAACCAAGTCTATAGAGAACTCCACATCTCTGTCCGGTGGCAACCCCGACAACTCCTCCGAAAAAATATTCATATACTTAGCAATCAATGGATGTGGCACCTCCTTCTCTTCTACCAAAGCTCCACAGAAATTTCCTTCGCTCTACTCTGCTGCTCCTCTGAGAAACTCAAACCATGGCTCTTCTGGCGCCTGAAACAAAACTCTCCCTCCTCGAAAATCGATACTAGCATGGTGCCTACTCAACCAATCCATCTCGAGTACTATATCGTAGCTCGAAAGTGGCATTATGAGTAGACACGCACTCAACTCTCGGCCTCCCAAAGAAACTCTTCGATCCTTACAAACATAACTGACCAGGATAATGATACCCCCGGTTATGATCTTACAAGTCTTCACCAACAGTTCAGTCTTAAGATGATGTTTTAGAGCAAAATATACAGATACAAAACTATATGGAACACCAGAATTAAATAAAATATGAGATAGAAAAGAATCAAGATAGACTGAACCTACTATAACATCTCCGATTGGCTCTGCCTCCTCCATGGTCAGAGAAAAAGCTCGCCCCTGCTGTAAATCTCTCTACTGCTGCTGGTGCTGCGTGAACCTCTGCTGCTGTGGCAGCAACGAAAGTTCTCTCTACTGTCCTGCTAGGTGTCTCACGGATATTTTTTGAATCGGATCTACGTCCTGAGTTGTATGAGCTAACGTCTCAGGACAATCCCTCAGCTAGTGGTCTACTGAGCTACAAAACAAACAACGACCAAGCCTCTTCTTACAAACATCCCACCCATGCCCTGACTTCTTACAGAAGGGGCAAACACGAGTTGGCTGGGTTGGCCTATGCATCTGGTGCGTCTGCTGTACTGGTGCTCTGATAGGCGCAAGAAACTGTTGTCTCTGTGGCTGAAAATGGGGCCTCTTGGCTGGACCCACGCTGCTGCTACCACCAAAGATATCTCGGTCCCTCTTGGGCCTTAAACTTAGGTCTCTCTCGACCTTGCGGGCCTCCCTCAAGATATCTGCGTGCGTCTCATGGATTGAGGAAATGAGAGCCCTCACCTCCCAATTCAGGCCCTCTCTGAATCTACTCGCCCGGATCTCAGGATCCTTTACCATGTAGTTTGCATATCTGCTCAGTCTGCCGAACTCTGTGGCATACTCCTCTACCGACATATTTCTCTGGTGAAGGTTTTGGAACTGTTGCTCTAAATCAAGTCTCTCGGTGGGCAGAAAGTACTTTATTTTGAACAAGCCCTTGAATCCATCCCATGTCAGTCCCGGATCGGCAATCTGTGGCTTATTTTGAAACCAAGTACTAGCGATGTCCATCATCTGTAGTCCCGCTGCCTCCACCTTCAGATCCTCTGTAAGGTGGAATAAGCGCATGACGCGCTCCATGTTCTCCAACCAGTCATCTGCATATATAATGCCCTCTGTCCCCTTGAAGGGCCGAGGATCCAACTTCTTGAAGTCCAGTATGGTACCGAGCCTGGGTTGTACCTATTGTGGATGTGGTGATATTGTTCTCTCCACTGCGGTAATGGCCAATTGGTGGGCATTCTTAATGCCCTGTCTCTTCACATCAGTCTGCATATGTTGTGCCTCAGTCTGGACCCTCTTGGCATCTATCATCTGTGGGAATAGTGTGAACAGCTGGGCAGCATTAACTGGCACTGGCGGCGGGGGGTGAAAGTCCCTCGAAAATAGCTGGGACTACCCTTCGAACTGGGGAAGGATCACCCCCAAAGGCGGCTGCTGAGACCCCCACCTGAACCGGTGAGGCAACCCTCTCAACTGGGGAAGAAACAGTAGTAGCTTCTGCCTTCTCCGCAGTAGGCCGAATAGTAGTTGAGGAAGTTGCTGCTGCTCTCGAGTGAAAGAATCTGATCTTCGGAGGCATCCTTAAGACAGATTAAAACAAAGAAGTCAATATTGCGCAAGATATGATATCATCAAAGAAGGACAATAATATTTTAAAGAATCAATATTCAGAATGATAAAGGTTACAAAATCGATAAATTAGAATATTTTTTAGTTGTGATAGAGTATACTCTCATCCTAGATCCTAATCCTAAAGCAGACTTGTAGTAATACTCTAGGTGAGCACTACTACGATATCGTACTAGTTGCGACCTCGATGACAGACCTGCATGGGCCACCACTAAAAATGTGTCACGACCCGCACCTGGATATTCGGGCACGAGTACGTGGGTACGTCCATCATACGCCACAATATCGACGGTAGAACGCTGTCTGGGTCAACTCTACTATCTAAATATCTCAAACAATATATATATGGTACATGTCAATCACCTCAACTCAAAATGAAGGAACAATATGGTATCTGATAAATATAACTATACTCAATCATACTGCAAACTAAGGAAGATAGAGTACGAATAGAATAACGAAAAAAAGAGTCACAATACATCCACAAGACTGAAATAATATATACATTCCAAAAATCTCAATAAAAGTCTAATACAAGTCTATACAAATAATCTAAACCTCCTCAGACTCTAATACTAAGTCCTCATGCTCTAAATGAGTATCCTCTAATGGAATACTATCTTGCGGGCCGTAATAAGTGGGACACAGCTCCTCTAATTAATCATCTAAAAAATATATCCAATCAGGAAAGGAGAAAAGTATAAAACTCTGAAAGCAACTCCAAATACATGGTAAAGCATATATAACGAGTAATAGAAAATGATACAAGATACGCAAGTATTAAGAAATAGGAAATACATGTAAGAACAGGCAAATAATTACAATAAGAAACTGGAAAGTAAATACTAGTAATGTGGAAATAAACTGTAAGTTGAAGAACAAGAATGCTAGCTATATGGTTTAGAGTGCAAGTGTGTTATGTGATCGGCTTAGGTTGCACATGAGGTAAATAGATAACTCAATTATGCGTGAGGTGTATAATCGACATACACATAAGATAAATAGAGCTTGATCACATAACCAACTTCTACTCTTCCTCCCCAACCAATATTCTTGGATCCAATCATGACACGTTACGCACATGAATATGGTATAGTCACACTAGCACACGAAATAGTGGATGCACATGAAGCACATAAAAATTAATACCCGATGCACACGATAAAATACATGTGTAAGGAGTACCCGCTAAACACGGTAAGGGATAACATCTCCTGACGGGGTCCATATAGTACCAGTTTATGTAATCCAGTGTCAGTATCAAGTACGCAGTTCTAGAACAAGTGATATATACGCTATCATAAAATAAAAACTAACAGAAAGATGTACTCGCATGAGGTCCTGAGCAAGGTATCTCTCGATGCCCAAGCTGGTGTACACAGTCCTATATATTAAGTATCAATGTTATTTAGGTGTAATGAATAATAAGTGAGATAAAATGTACTAATATAAATTTCTAAGCCATTTCTAGGTCTATTTCTAGCTCACTAGGTCCATGCCAAGTTAATGGGTCTCAATTGATCATTAACTAGTTAATATTAGCTATACTAGGTCTTGGTTGAGTTTCTAAATCAATACCTTAGATATTTAACTATACTAGTCACATGCATTAAGTATCCTATATATCTAACTCATATTCACAATAAACTTAATATAGAACCATTTACCTAGCTATATACATATACATACCCACAACCCAATACCTATCTAGCACTAGGTTCCTAGGCCACAGTTAGCTATAAAGTATCCACTATCATATTAATACTAGTAATAATATACCTTGGTCTATTTACTAACTCTAGCCCATACCTTGGTATCTATCTTATGATACCTTGGTATCTTAACCTGACATGAATCACTGATACCCATTCCTGTATACATCCAAACCCTAGCTCATTGAGTATCCCCCTTGATACTCACCATCACTTTGTGTACCAATCTCCCACACCCTACTTAATGTCACTGCTCTAGCTACTAATGCATATTCCTAATGCTGCTGCTGCACATTGCTGCTGCTCGATGCAATGTTGCTGTACACTGCTGCAGCTATTACTTCTGATCCTGCTGCAGCATGCTGCTTGCTTCTCTTGCTGCTGCATTTATGTGCACTGTTGATACTGCACTGCTGCTGCAGCTATGTGTACGGGTCGAGAACTGGTGGCTGTTGCAGCTATTGCTATTGATACTACATTACTGCTGTAGTTACTAGGTAAAACCCGATTACCCCATCTCGCTCCCTGCACACACCAACACTAATACTAATACCAAGCCCGACCTGCACCCAGTGCATAACCATTGTCATACACAGATACCCTCATGCACCTCACTAACATAGTTGACACTCATCACTCAGACACCCTCATTCACTGATGCTCCTAATGCAACCTCCCCTTGCTTTGTTATAGAAGTTGCAATGCACACAATACCTTGATACACCCTCTCGTTTTACTTCAACTGACCACATGCTTTACCTACATCCAAAGCACAGCCCTGCATTCCCCTAAAGCCTGTAGTAGCAATCTGGACTGTACCCTGAAGAACTGCTGATACATTATTGTCAATGCTTAATGTTCTAGCCTTTCATAGATGTTGTTGTTGTGCCTACTCTTCCCTTCTACTCGATATCAGATCACCTAACCCCCCTCAGTACACAACTACTATAACAGTAATTACATTATGTTGTTGATGGTCAGATAATTGAACTGGCACTGCTCTGCACATTATATGCAGGAAACCCCAAGCACACCACTGCACACGCCCACTTATTAGCTACCCGATATACTCATCCTCACGAACACCTCACACAGTGAACAATAACATACACACACATATATAGATAAATATATCAATACACATACACACACACACACACACACACACACACACACACACACACACACACACATATATATATATATATATATATATATATATATATATATATATATATATATATGTATGTATGTATATATATATATATGTATGTATGTATGTATTTATGTACACACACACACACACACACACACACACACATATATATATATATATATATATATATATATATATATATATATATATATATATATATATATATATATTAGAAGTTATTACAACACGCAATGAAGAGAATTCATGCAAATCACCAAAAAATGGCCCTATATCACATCGTATCGCAAAATATCGTGACGGTCTATATGTATCCATTTGTAGACACGTACCTAGTCTCATAACCCTGATCTAAGTTTAATTAGATCTAATTGGTCTTATGACATATAATTAATGTGTTAAATTCATAATTTCCCCAACATACACACAAATTACCTCATAGATCTCACAATACAAAACCAAATAGCCTAAAACTTTTTTTTATAGGTAGTCATATACCATGGAGTCATTCCTAATAGTCAAATGCATGATTAATAAGCTATAATGAGAGAGAGAAAAAATTACAAATTACCAATTGGGAGATGGATTCTCAATAAAAATATAATTGGACACGATCCGGATACGATCTCTAGCTCCAAAACTTCTCCTCCTTGTGCTCCTTGCTTCTCCAAGCTCCAAGACTCCAAGAGTGATGAATTTGAGAAATAATTGGTGATGAATTGTGTAAAAATTTAATGGAGAAAAATTTAAAAATTGGGGATCTAGAATTTGGAAGCAAAATAAAATACAAAAGAGGAGAGAGAGAGAGAGAGAAGAACCCCCCCTCTTATGTGGCCGGCCTCTTCCCCCTTCCCCAAGAAATGTCAAAAGTCCAAGTTGCCCCTACATGTTGCATTATGAGAAATAATTAAGGATGGATATATTTGGAAGTTCCTAACTAATTATAATTACACTAATCATTCTTAATTTAATTAGTGGAATGACTAATGTGCTTGGGTCCAAGTTGGGCTTACTATTTTTTATGAAAAATCTAAATAGGCCCATATGTGACAAGTCCAATTATTGTCTAGTCTCTCTAACTAACTAATTAACATAAGTCTCTAATGACTAATTAATACTAGTCATAATAATCATAACTTATCTTAATTAAATAAAATATACAATCATCACATAATATTCAATATTATATTTCTAAAATTAAATATCTATGCCAAATTACCAAATTATTCCTAGCTAAAAAAGTGAGGGTGACAAGCACAGCAGCAAGCAGCAGCGACAACAACAGCCGCCGGAGGCTGCGTGGCATGGTGGGAAGCGCAACCAACGTGGGCGAGAGGGTGGTGTACGTCGCTGGCTGACGGGCGCATGGGCGAGCATGCCTTGCACGTAGGGGATCTTCGAGGCAGATTGGGGGGTTGGTCGTCTGGGCGGGTAGGGGGGTGGTCGACTGGGATCTGTAGGTGGGTGGTCGCCGGGGGCGGGTAGGTGGGTGTCGTCGGGGGGTGGCTACCGGAGAATTAGCCAGGGGAGGGTAGTTTAGGAATAAATAAAATTTTGGGTATTAAGTTGAAATATGGTATTAAGTTAGCACATATCAAAGTTAAGAGTTTCAAGTGATTGCCATAAATAAAAAGTTGGACGAATTTTTGTTTCATAAACTTAAGAGAGAAAAAAAGAGGTACAATAAATCCTATACGAGAATATTAAGTAAAATAATTCTGGGGAAGTATAGTTGAGGAGAACTGATCTGCAACTGATCACTTTACTCCTTGGACCACTTGACAGTAAAGAAATACAACAATACCTGAACACTCTAGAACTTGAAGGCAAGAAGACTCTGGCAATAACAACACAAGAAGATCTTCTTTCTTTCCCTTTATCCGCCTATGTTTGTCCCCTTATGAAAGAGGAACTGACCTAGTATTTATAACCTTCAGAAGCAGTTATGGAAGTGTGCATGTACTTTAGACAATTTGAACTGTATTTTCCATGGTGTATGCACTTTTAAGATTTTATAAACAATGTTCTACTGAGTAGGTGCACAACATACTGCTTGCTTGATACGTGGCTTCCTATACGAGGAAAGTGTAGGTCGTGGGGATAGTTATTTGTGCATCTTTCAAGAGAAATATGTCATAAAAGACACATAATCATAACCACTTACTGTCAGTTAAGGTGCTAGCTAGGCGCATTATTGAAGAAGTTTGATGAAGGTAGCCATACTGGTGCACCTTGCTGGACTTTGGGAGAGGTGGCCATACTGGCGCGTTCTATTGTCATTTGAAAGAAGTGGTCGTACTGCCGTGTTCTATTGAACATTTTGGAGAGATGGCCATATTGGCGCATTCTGCTGCAACTTGGAGGAGGTAGCCATACTATTGTATTCTGATAGACATATGGGAGAGATGGCCATACTATCGCATTTCGCTGTAACTTAGAGGAGGTAGCCATACTGGCGCGTTTTGATAGACATTTGGGAGAGATGTCCATACTAACATGTACCGTTGGAGTTTGGCATGTTGGCGCTCTCTGTTAGAGTTTGGTCATGTAGTTCTCTAAACGACAACCTGGGTCTGCATTTTGCATATCCTTAATTTGTAATAATGACTATGTCCTTCTCGACTGTTGTGCTAGTCTGTCAGATTCATTGCATTAAATGTGGGGGAGGAAAGACAGAAAGACTGTGCGCCTTCTTTCGTTGAGTTGAATAAAAATTGTTCAAGAGTGCGACACTATTCTTCTCTTTTTAGGAGTGTGCGCCATACTTTGAGATGTTAATAGAGTGTACCCCTCTTCTTTTAGACTTGTTTTGTAAAGAAGTATATCAGCCTTCTTTTGGCTCCGGCGTTCTTTGGGGGTATAATTTGTTATGCTTCTACATCAAGTTGAATATTTTGGATAGTTGAGAATATCAAGTTGTAATTTAGTCTTTTTTTAGATGTCCACTTTGTGCACACTACGTTACATGCCTTTTGGGCTCACTGCCTCCAACTTCCACCATTTATAATTTGAAGGAATAATACGTCCCCGTGGCTCGATCCACTGATCTTCCACCACCCAGCTAGGGTCTCATGTCTCTCTCCGGAAACTACAAGAGTCACCCAGGTTCAATATATATATAACATTGGATATATAAAAAAAAGTGTATTATAATACCCTTTGCTAATTAATCTCAAATAGGACCATCAAAATATTTGTATAATATAATATATAGTCTTAATTATATATAAGTGCATGTTAACTCCTTGGAGAGGAATGAAAAATAATAATTTAAAATAGCTAATCTCTAAAGTTTAGGATAATCAGACTTTGTTGTTGTATGCAGTGTACCATATCCGTATATGATTAGATTAAGAATTAGAAGATATCCCTCCTGCACTACTCCTAAACATTGGTTGAGATTTCTCTGTAGCTAGGAGTATAACAAATTTGAGAAATCATGATTCATGAACACGTTAGATTCTACTATGGAAACAGTTTGAAGAAAGAATAAAAGAGCAGTCTCGTGAGAGCATCCACAGTGGAAGAGGTTTTAATTGCTATATTTTTTGTTAAAATTTTGTCATACTTGAAGGTCTCAGTAGATACTTGTCTATACTTAAAAATTATTAGAAAGTCAAGCGACACTCCAGATTTAGACCGTAGTCTAGTTCCGTTACATTAATTTCTGGGCCCACTAAAATAAACCATTCTTACCAAACAGAAAAGAAAAAGAAAAAAAATGAGGGATAAAAAAATCTTACCAAACAGGAAAAGAAAATAAAGAGAAAAATAAAGGAGGAGATTAATTTGGAGTATTTGTCTGAAGTGTATCATTGTGTGCCAATATTAAGAAGACGTTTAAAAATAATAATTTACCCAATTTTTAATAATTTGAAATATGTGTTTGGAGTATCTCCACTGTGGATGCTTTGACATGCTAGGGCTTTCATCAGGTGCCTTGACCTAGTGCTTGTAGTCTATTTATAGTAGTATAAAAACATTAATTATTTACATTTGTGATCATCATAGTACAAAATAATTTATACTGTGCTATTGTGGAAACCTTTCTAAGAGATCTCCATTCCTATTATCTTATAATGTGTTACGATTCCTATGTGGTACGAGACACAAGATTATATTTTTTTTAGGTGTCAAGACTATATTTACAAAAGGCAAGTAGAAAAAAATTCGTCAAAGTCGAAGGATTGAGATACTTATTTTTTTTCAAATTTCAAAACTTTTTCTCTTCTTCTTTTTTCTAGATATTTTCTTATTCATAATTGATAACATAGCGATAAAAATATTATCAAATACATTATCTAGAACTAGACAACTAATTTTATAATATCTTCTATAATTTTTTGCCATGTACCCTTTATAAATTATATAAAATTGTATTAAAATTTTGTTTTTTAATAAAATATTGTCATTCCTATGTGACAACATTTTTTTTCCAAAGTTCAAATAGGGTTGGAGATGCTCTAATATCATAGAAGAAAATTAACACTAGTATACAGTACAAAAAATCTATCATCACCACACCTATGGGTGAGCATTCATGTCAATCCCCGTTTCTGAAATACGTATTTTGGGATATATTTATTTCTTGTTTGTATTTATTTTTGCTTAAAGTATTTCTTGCTCACATGATCATTAGGTTGCATGCATGAAGACTAGACCCATTCTTTGGTTTATCATGGTTCATGGTTTATTTGTGGGTTAGTTTATTCATGAATTTGAACCCATGGTCTAAATCTCAAATTCTAGCTATATAAGCTAACTTGTTTCTCTCTCTTCCCTCATTCTTTATGTCCCCCTTTCTTTTATTTCTAGGCAAGTACACCTTGCACTACATGGAGAAACCTTTTAATTTTTGTTTCTTGTTCTTTTCTTGCTTTTTATTAGTCTATTATGTGCTTATGATGATTCTGACCGCTATTAATACTTGGAGTTTTCGGTTTTGATAGATAGATTTGCTTAGATATACTTTTCTAACTTAGGGTTTCATGGGTTCCTTGAGTTTTTGGTAGTTTTGATCTACTAAAATATTTAGTTTTTGGGAAGGATGGAGCACTTCATTTTGAATGTTTTGGCTTTTGGTTCACTCAATTCGGAGTTAAAATATAGCTTTTATGAAGAAAATAAATTTTAAATTTTGGAGCTTTTCCGCCATGGCCGAACCTGCTGTTAGAGAAGACGAAGTCTTCATGCGGCCAACGAGCTATGCGGCTGAGAGTGCTATGCGACTAACTCTTGTCGCATACTGACAGCATGCGTCCATCTTGTTAGACGCATGACTGCTGATCTACAGAAGTGTCCTTGGACACTTTGTGCATTCACTCGTTGAACGAATGATAAATTTGCTAAGTCCAAAAGATACTCAAGGCGGCATCGAACTCCATGCGATATCGAACTTATGCGGCAAAGAGAGCATGCACCCACCTTCTCTTGGACGCATGTCTCTGAACTTTGGCGCATCTTTGGCACATCATTGGCGTATCTTTCTATGGTTTTATCCTTTCTTCCTGACATACTTTATGTTACATCACACTTTATATCATATCACTGACACTTTATTTATTTTCGTCGCTTTATCACTTATCCCTATGAGTAGACCTTAGCCCTGACTCCATGCGGCCTGACTTCTCATGCTGCCTTGATCCTTCTGTGCGCGTGTGGTCCCTTGCACACATTTTATGGGACTAGTTTTGATTGAATATTTTTTTGGACTTTATGAGTTGTATGTATGACTTTGATGACCACAAAAGTATTAGACCCATCTATGCGTCATGATCCGACCACTTGTATCCGTGCTGATACACTTACTACGTGTTATGTGTTCCAACGTACTAAGTGTTCCTACGTGATTATATTACATGTTCATACTGCGGTATACCTATGTGCTATGTGACATATGATATAACTCAATCTCCAGCCTGGACATAAGGGTTAGTCAATGACCAAGCGTGGCTAGGATTTGTTGATTGTTGCATCACGCTGGGGTGAATCAAAATTAAACTATCAAATGACAAAGTGGATTCGTATCTAGCATGGCCGTACTATGGTACGTCATATAAGGGGAATACAATGTGACCACGCCACAAGATTTCAGTTAACATTAGGGTTAACTAGGCAACTAAACTTGTAGAGCATTGTGAGGGATTGGAATATCGATATCGTGCCTAACTAGCCACCTCCAGTCATCTGAATTGGGGTGTGAAGGCTAGTCCCCATGGATTTTGTTTAAATTCTCATTAGTGGATTACAATATTCGACTGTTATATGATACTATATGTTCTATGCGATCTTAGCACGGTGACCTTACGAGGGACCGATGCATACTACTATGTGCTATACGGCGAATTGTGGCTCGGCTAACCCTGCTAGTACCTAGTTCGATCTGAGGATTCCTATATGCATAATATTGTTGGGATAACCCAGACTCCATCTAGTAAGCCGTACAAGTGATTGACCAATTATGTAACTAAGCATATTTATGTATTGTATATGTTATCAAATAGTCTAGGGACATGGACTATCATGGTGCGATGGTTTAACCCTTGTCCTTATTTGGTTGTAGGGTTAGATTGTTGTGTCATGATAGGTTATGAACTAAAACTATGAGACAAAACTATATATATATATATATATTTCATAACCTGGTTTTATTTCTGCATATGTGCTTTCTTTGTGGTACTTGCTATTGGGGTCTAATCCTACTGGTTTTGCATGACCAGGTTTAGAGACAGCACCCGAGGATCAAGCGTACTTACCCCTGAACAATGGCGTGTACCAGACGGATGGCCACAGAATTCTGTCGATTGAGCTATTTTGCATTGTCTATGATTCGGAACCCAGGAGATCGAGCCCAAAAGTTTAGAAAGGGGCTGACGAGAGAGATTAGGTCACACACTTCTGGTCAACATACCACTACCTTTGGGGATATCTTAATGGATGCCCAGATTACAGAAGAGGATCTGGATCTCAGGCCTAAGAGGAGTCATAATATTTTTGGAGATACGAGTGGTAGCGTGGAACCGGCCAAGTGTACCCATATTCAGCAGCAGCCAAGGACGTTTCAGTATAACCACCAGCAGCACCAGGCACCGGTTCGTGTTCAGCAGGATCAGCAGCAGCCTTCGATAGAGACACAGCAGGCTTGTCATTTCTGTAAGAAGCCAGGTCACCTTTGTGAGAGCTGTAGATTGAGGCTAGGACTTTGTTTGCGCTGTGGCGATACGGGGCATCGAATGAGGGATTGTCCTCTAGTTCCTTATCTTCTCGGACAGCACGCAGCTCCAAATTATAGAGATCCAGTTAGGCCACCTGTGGAACCGCAGATTGCTCAGCACCCGTGGAGGGAGCCACCCCAGCAGGGCGGAGTATTTGCGATGATGGTCGAGGAGACTGATACTGCATGTGATGTGTTAGCAGGTTCTGTTCTTTTCCTTCCTTCTGTTCTTTTTTGTCTGTTTGGTTGATTGATTTCTTAGTATCGTAGCTTGTATCAGTAATTTTCTTGCTAGAATATAGTTAGTAGTATACCCTGGCAGAGACTGCAATACCATATGACAAAACAGACCATAAACCATACACGCACAAATTTTCTAAATTGCATGTTATATGACTGTAGGTAGGATTTTTCTAGACTTTGATTGCTGGGGGTTTGACTGTAGTGAAGATTAATGAAGAGGTTATGACTGGACAGAGAGAGACAATGTGCCTTAAAATTCAAGGATAAACATTAATTTAAATAAAAAGCTGAGTATTTAATATGGCAGAATTAACGATTTAGTTAAATTATAGATTTTTATGAAGATTATGATATGATTGAATTTGTCATTAAAATTTGAGAAAATTAAGGAGATTATTATTATATTTATTTGACTGCAAGATATAAATTTATATTTATATTTGAATATGGTAATTGAAGATTTCATAAGTATTACATCATTGAGTATTGTGTGGAAAAAGAAATCGAGGAATAAGATCACTAATGGATTAGAGTTTGAATTTGAATTTTTGGAATAAAATTTAAATTTTATAATATGCATTGATTGAATTTAAATTTGAGGATTGGATATTAAATTTTGAGTATTTAGTTATTAACTTCAAATTTGGAGGAGATCGTAATAAGAATGGAATTTGATTTTAAATTTTGAAGATTTTCAGGGATATGATATTTTTTTTGAATTTTGAAATTATAATATGGATTTACTTCATGATTATATGGGTTGTTGAATTTAAATTTTGATGGTAAAAAAAAAGGAGGTAAGTAAATACAACTATTGAGGATCTTAAATTTCGAGGACAAAATTTTCTAAGGAGGGTAGACTTATCACTACCATATTCTGAAATAGGAATATTTTTTTTGTCTTTTTGTTTATTTTAAATAATTGCATGATATGTGTATTTATACATATATTTTATGTAGTGTTCTTAATGTATGAGTTAGTAGACTAGACCTAGATGTCCACTAGATGAAGCCCTGACCGAATTATAGGATCAAAGATTTTAATTAGCATTTTGGGATTTAATTATGGAGGTTGTAATTAATTACCGTAATTATATTTAATTATTGTGCCTTATCGTTGTTTCGATATTTGGAGCGCTACCCTAGCTTTTGTCTTCCAACAAATTTTACACCCTTGTCCTAGACATGTCCGTCTTCCATTATGACCTTTGTGTAACTCATAAATATTCTCTCTTGTGCTTCATTTTAGTTGTACAATATTCGTTACGGACGTTTATATTTAATTCTAAATAAATCTAACTTTGTATCCTTGTGTGTTCCAATCGAAATTGGAGACACAATCTTGACCCATTTTGTGCAACCCAAATTATAATAATATTCTATTCTGAGTCTTTTACATTCATGACACTTGTGTCCCACCTAATTTTAATCCCATATACTTCCAATTAATTTTAGAACACCAGTTACATTAATTTTAATTAAATTGATGTAAGGATCTAACTTGACCCAAAACTAGACCCAATACCAAACCAAACCCCCATTCACACCCTCAAGACTCATACTAAACACCCTACACCCTTTTTATCCTCTACATCACACCAAATATGGTATTTTTTTCTCATTCAATCAAAAAACCTACTTTCTGTGCATTTTTCTAATTGTTGGGGACTTATTTGCAAAAGTGCAGTGATGTGTCACCATCCTATTAGTCAAGACCCATAAAGAAAATAACCCCTCCCTCATTGACTGGTCCACTCTCTCCCCTCTATTTTGTGCACTCCCTTCATGTTTAATCTTGACCCTCCATTTAAATGGAGCAACATTCTAACCACCCACACTCCTATATATGTATATATAACCCTTTTTTCAAAGCCATCTCCCATCCAATGAGACATATGGCCGGCCCTAATCCCTAGGAGGTCACCATCATCATCATCTCCCACATGCAAATACCTTCCCATTAATTTTCTACATCATCCTCACCATCACTCAAGAAAAGAAAACCCACAAAACCCTAACCCTAAAATCAAACCCAACCGATCATCACCCTCATAGCCTCCCCATCCAGCAGACCCTCATCCCGCCGGATCCTTCTCTCCCTCCGGTCATCTCCTCCGCCGTTCCCAACGACACAGCCACCACCACGACCGTCCCTCCGCCGACTGCACTATCCCCGACCAGTCCTCCACCACTATCAGCCGAAAGCACCGTCGGATCCACGCCACCTCGTGTCGTCTTTCCTCCACAACAGCCGAGCCCAGCAGCAGCACCCCTCGACGCCTAAACCGTCGAGCCGATCCCGACCATCCACGAGGAGTACGACCGGACGGCCTCTTCCGCCGAGCCCGACCACAGCGTCCCCGCAGAGCCCCCCCCCCGGCCTCTGCAACCGCTGTGCACCCACGACACCCTCTTCTCCGACTCCCCTCAGCATCATCTTCCCTCCGGTCTCCTCCCGAGCAGCCGGGTCACCCCTGAGCACAACCGCTCACCACCACCAACGTCTTCCCCAAGACTCCTCTCCCCTTGTCGGACCTCCCTGACCTCACTAAGCTCCGACTCCGGTAGCCTCCGTCAACACCATCATTATCACCATCATCATAATCAACCTCATCGCCATCATCGTCGTCATCGTCGACCCCGTTCGTGCACGCCAAGGTTCGTACTTGTTCCCTCTTCCTTCATGATTTTATATGTGCGTATATGTGAATAGTGTAGGGTTTAGTATTGCTTCATGACAAGTTTAGTTGGATGTGATTCCAGACCCGTGTCGGCGAGCCCAAACTCTTATGCGTATACGTACGCGTATGTGTATAGTATTCAATTTGGTATATATATATATATATATATATATATATATATATAATTGTATATGTACTGTGAGACCCTAGTGTTAATTATAGATATCCTGTAATTACATTGACCATGTGACCCTGAGACTTGTGAGTTGACTGCCTTATGTACACTGACGTACTAGCGAGACCTGTATTAGTGTTTGGCTGTTTGATTTTTGTACAACAATTACAGACTTGACACCCGTACAGTTAGACTCATATTCAGCCATGTTACTTGACCCGTGTCACCTTAATGTAGCCCTGAGTTCAGTGTAATTATGGTTGTGTGTGTGCTAGTATAATGGCTGATGCTATATTGTATTATATTATATGTATATAGGGCCATTGGATTATTCTGCGAGACTACAGGAACAGGACATTGGTATTGTCCGCTCAGGACCCCAGGCGAGTACATTCTCTGATAGTTTCTTGTTTATGATATCCTCTATGTTCATTGTATTTAGTATAGATATCTATATTTCTTGACACGATGGTTATACAGATTGGTATATCTGGATCTCATCATGAGATGTTATTCCTTGTATATGGTATATCTTGTGCAAGTCTTATTTCATTGATTATCTTGTGCATGTACAGACACTGATTCTTGGGGAGATTTGCTACCTTCCTAGAGAATCATGTGCTATAGCGTACCATGGTTGGATCTACTATACCAGTCGGGGGTGGAGAGTATTTTAGTGTAGATATGTGATCATACCCTTCATGTACAAGTCTTGTTCTCATGTTAGTATTGGTCATACACCGCACGTATGACTAACCAGGCCATTATTCATGTACAAGTTCCCAAGCCGATCACATGTTAAAGCTAGTACTCATACACTTAGTCATTAGTATTCTTGTTCATTGTCATATTGTTCATTCTCGTATTTATATTCAGTATTTCCTTTAGTGTGTATCTTTTGTATATATATATATATGCATCTTGTATATTTATATCTATTTACTGCTACATAGTTTATATCATTGATTTAGAACTGCTATTAGAGATGTACTTCGTTCCATCCTGACTGGAAATATTTTTCCAGACTGCGACTTAGAGGACTGGTGTCCGATATTTTATGGACTACAGGGAGAGTAGCTGCAGCCTTGGACCTCGTAGCACAGGTATGATTTCCGGAAGGTCTAGCCGGGATCACTAGTCATTTAGTTAGTTTCTTTTAGCAGATTTTTGGTACCGGATTTGTTTCCGGCATACTTTGAGACTTGGATGTTATTGTTTGAGTTAGATTATTTTTTTTAGACTTGGGTTACATTACGTTTATTTTCTTCGACATCTTATCGTGCTTAGACCTCGTAGCACAGGTGTCAGATATTTTATGGACCACAGGGAGAGTAGCTGCATCCTTGGACCTCGTAGCACAGGTGTGATTTCTGTGAGGTCTAGCTGGGATCACTTGCCATTCAGTTTATTTCTTTTAGCAGATTTTTGGTACCGAATTTATTTTTGGCATACTTTGAGACTTGGATATTATTTTTTGAGTTAGATTATTTCTGTTTAGACTTGTGTTACATTACGTTTATTTTCTTCGATATCTTATCGTGCTTTAGTTATGTGATTGAGTATTTACATATTATATTATGATATTTGTGTCTCCTCATGGAGTTGGATATTCGTGTGATATTGTTTAGATAGTATTATGACCTAGACAGTGTTCTACCGCCGATGCTGCGGCGTAGGCTGGACGTACCCACATACTCGTGCCCCAATTTTCGGGTGCGGGTCGTGACACATATCACTGACACTTTATTTATTTTCGTCGCTTTATCACTTATCCTGAGGAGTAGACATTAGCCCTGACTCCATGAGGCATGACTCCATGCGGCCAAGATTGTCATGCGGCCTGACTTCTCATGCGGCCTTGATCCTTCTATGTGCATGTTGTCCCTTGCACACATTTTATGGGACTAGTTTTGATTGAGTATTCCTTTGGACTTTATGAGTTGTATGTATGACTTTGATGACCACAAAAGTATTAGACCCATCTATGCGTCATGATCCGACCACTTGTATCCGTGCTGATACACTTACTACGTGCTATGTGTTCCTACGTACTAAGTGTTCCTACGTGATTATATTACATGTTCACACTGCGGTATACCTATGTGCTACGTGAAATATGATATAACTCAATCTCCAGCCTGGACATAAGGGTTAGTCAATGACCAAGCGTGGCTAGGATCTGTTGATTGTTGCATCACGCTGGGGTGAATCAAAATTGAACTATCAAGTGACAAAGTGGATTCGTATCTAGCATGGCCGTACTATGGTACGTCATATAAGGGGAATACAATGTGACCACACCACGAGATTCCAGTTAACATTAGGGTTAACTAGGCAACTAAACTTGTAGAGCATTGGGAGGGATTGGAATATCGATATCGTGCCTAACTAGCCACCTCAAGTCATCTGAATTGGGGTGTGCAGGCTAGTCCCCGTGGATTTTATTTAAATTCTTATTAGTGGATTACAATATTCGACTGTTATATGATACTATATGTTCTATGCAATCTTAGCACGGTGGCCTTACGAGGGACCGGTGCATACAACTATGTGCTATACAGCGAATTGTGGCTCGGCTAACCCTGCTAGTACCTAGTTCGATCTGAGGATTCCTATATGCATAATATCGCTAGGATAACCCAGACTCCATCTAGTAAGCCGTACAAGTGATTGGCTGATTATGTAACTGAGCGTGTTTGTGTATTGTATATGTTGTCAAATAGTCTAGGGACATGGACTATCATGGTGCGATGGTTTAACCCTTGTCCTTATTTGGTTGTAGGGTTAGATTGTTGTGTCACGATAGGTTATGAACTGAAACTACGAGACAAAACTATATATATATATATATATATATATATATATATATATATATATATATATATATATATATTTCATAATCTGGTTTTAATATATATATATATATATATATTTCATAATTTGGTTTTATTTCTGCATCTGTGCTTCCTTTGTGGTACTTGCTATTTGGGGTCTAACCCTACTGGTTTTGTATGGCCAGGTTTAGAGCCAGCACCCGAGGATCAAGCGTACTTACCCCTGAACAATGGCGCGCACCAGGTGGATGACCATTGAGGAAAATGAGTGGGTCTCTTCTTCCTTGCTCGTTATTTCACATTTTACTCATTTTGGGAGTTTAGCCATCAACACTTGTTAGCCGTGAATCTGGATATTAAGTTTCCTACATGATTGTAATTAATCGGACTGCAGCTGATCATGACCATATACTCTTGTTACTATGTCAGCCTTCTCATTTTTGTACAGCTGGTTTCTTGAATGTTGTGGCATGGCGTTTGGGATGCCTTACTTCCTTGTCATATATGTTTTATATTTACTGTTCTTATTTGACTGATTGAGACAATAGATGTTCTATGTGACCCTAAGTGACTTGCTTGTAGTATGCACCCCCTTGTCTAGTTACAGCTGTAACCGTCGTACGACGTTGTATACCTTGTACGGGGGAGCTGGCCATGTCCGTCGCCGTATTCCGGTACTGGGGCATGACAATTCGGTTTATTCGGTTTCAACCGAACCAAAATTGTCAAAAATCGAATAAACCGAAATTCTAAAAATCTAAAACCGAACCGAAATTAGGCAAAATCGAAACCGAATCGAACCGAATAAGCTATTCGATTATTCTGTTTGTTCGGTTAAACATTGTTATCGTTTTATGGATCGAATCCAAAGTTGGAATCGTAGTTAAATTATATTAAAAGTTAATTTTATACACACATTTGTTGTAATTCAAAGTTGTATCTAAAGTTGGACTTCAAAACATATGCATAGAATTGTTGTTTTCAAAATATATACATTTTTAATCACAAAATATCCATAGAATTAGGATATTTATATAATTGTATAAATCTTATTCGGTTTTCAGTTTTGGACCAAAATCGAAACTGAAATCGAATAAAAGATTTTAGTATTTTCAAAATCGAAACTGAATAGATTTTTTTTTAAACCGAATCGATTCGCTTATTCGATTAGGTTCGATTTAATTTTCGGTCCAAAATCAAATGATCTCACCCACAACCACAACCCTACATAGGTGAGAATCTACTTACACTCTGGGAAGGAACAGAGCTGGTCCAGGACTCGAGGAAAAGGTGGACTGGAAGGAGCTTCTGGAGAAAATTCTCCAAACACTCAGATTCCATGCAAATTCGCAGGAGCCCTCTCTCCTACAAATAACAATAAGCTCCAATCCAGCACATGTGGTGTGGGCACAATACTTCTAACTCATGTTGATGATCTGTGTCAAAATGAGAATGTTAATAATTTAGACCAAAATGATAATGTTGACGATTTAGACCACAATGATAATGTTGATGACGTAGAGCAAGATAATGATCTGTTGGCGATAATGTTGACTTTTTAGGCGAAAATGATAATTTGAAAGATTTGGACCATGACGATAGTGGCAATAATTTGGGTACTAATGAGAACAGTGACAATGGAAGGGTGGATGTAGATGTTAGATGTAGGCATTCCTTTGAACATTTAGTATTATGGGTGAGCATTCAGTTCAAACCGAATCGAATGATCGAAAATTAAATTAGACCAAAAATCGAATAAGCAAAATCGAAACTGAACAGAAATAACCCATAACCGAACCAAATCGAACCGAATTAAATCGATTTGATTTTCGGTTTATTCGATTTTTCGGTTTATTTGCGTTTTTTTTTTTGTTATGGTTCGTGTCATTATCTTTCATTCCTCCACTGGAGCTCGAACACTCGACCACCCGGCCACATGCCTCTCCACTAACCACCAGACTAGAGGATCATTGACTATATATATATATATATATATATATATATATATATATATATATATATATATATATATATAAACTAATTTTTCTTATTCGATTTTCGGTTTTGAATCGAAACAGAAACACAAAACCGAATAAGAAAATTTAGTATTTTCAAAACTGAAACAGAATCGATTTTTTTTTTTAAATCGAACTGAATCTCTTATTCGGTTCGGTTTGATTCGGCTCGATTTGATTCAATTCGATTTTTGGTCCAAAACAGAATAATGCTCACCCTTATTCAATATCCGAAAAATTAGAATAATCTTGATTCCGGGTGCGTAGATATGCTAGCTGAAAAAGGTCCATGTACCTATCAACAGAGAAATGTCCAAAAGATCAAAACTATAGACGTTCCTCTTCCGTAATTTACACTAGGTATTTACCAAATGGAAAGCAACATGATAGAAATTGGTTGATATATTCGGAAGAGGCTGATAGTGTGTTTTATTTTTGTTGTCAATTGCTTAAGAAATGGCACAAGCAAGGTCAAGTAGCTAATTAATCAGGGTTATAGAGGTTAGGTGCATCTTACCATTTGGCTTAAGGAGCTTGAAACAAGTGCTAAACATATAACTAACATTAGAATGTGGATTGATTTGTAATAAAACAGTTGATAAATTATGTCAGAATGGATGAAGTGATGGAGGAGCGTCTATGGCATACTCAAAATAGTGATAATAATAGATGTCTCTACGATGCCAGTTAAAGTAGAAGATTTCTTCTTAGGATTTTGGTGCATCCGGTCAAGGACTATTTGAAGAGTTACACAATATTTTAGAAGCATATGATCTTGATATTATTTACTTAAGAGGATAAGAGTATGATAATGGACCATACATGAGAGGGAGACGTCAAGAAAAAACTTTTGGATGTAAAACTAGCATTTTATACTCGATGGGGTTTTCATAATCTTAATTTAACACTTTGTGATACAACAAGTTCATGTGGCAAAGCAAATGAATTTTTTGTTGTTGAACATAATGCATTTAAACATTGTTTACAAATTCAACAAAACAGTGACAAATTTTTAAGGACAATGTAAAGGCCTAACTCTCGAATTATTGTCTGCTACACATGGAAAAAGTCATATTAAAAGTGTTAAAAGGAAAAGGATATTAAGTTCTAAAAGTAAGAGAAGCTTTGGTTGAATTGGGAGATAAGGACAAGGAGTCCAAACTAAGAGGTTGTAGAAGCATGAAAAATTCGAATCCATGCGCCAGGAGATATGTCCTCAAAGTTTGTCTTAGTCATGCTACAGAGAAGCTATACGGCCAAGGGACTCCCCCCCAAAGCAAGTCTGCAAGTGCTACATGCGGCCTGGAACAACCAAGTCGCAGAGAAGTCATATGCGGCCTGGAACAACCAAGCCGCAGAGAAGCCACATGCGGCCTGAACAAAATAAACCACAGAGAAGCTACATGCGACCTGGTCAACCAAAGATCTAGAATTTGCATGGTATACTCTATGCGACCAGGGTAACCAAATATCTAGAAGTTGCAGAGAGACCACAGAGCAAGGAGGCCGCATAAAACCTCCCTGACAAAGATCTCAATATCTGCCAGAGGTTTTGACACATCACTCATCACTCTGAGACGCTTTGAGACTCGTGAAGGCGACGCTTCAGAAGAAGACAACGGGCCACAACAGCGCATTAATTGCTTCGACGAAAGTGCCATGACATGTGTTCCCTCGTATGCGGCTACACGACCCATGCGACCTCGCCAACATGCGGCCAGAGTGTCCATTTGACCAAGGCCCAAACGAAAGCACGCATGCAGCTACATGACCCATGCGGCCTCACCAACTGCGGACAGAGTGTCTATTCGATCAAGGCCCAAACAAGAGCATGTATGCGGCTACATGACCTATGCGGCCTCGCCAACATGCGACCTAGTTTTTATGCGACCTCCATCTCACAAGATCTTTCCGTTATAACTGCAGAGATCTTCGCACAGTTGGTGCTGACTACGTGTCCAGCTGACCAAGTCACGCCCACAACGGATTGATAACAACCCCGAGATCTCATCAACAACATATTTCAACCAAGACCACGTGCCAATCTGCCCATGGCATACGACAACAGTTGCAATCGTATTCTGTTGAAGGAGCCTTATGCAGTCACCAAACAGAGACATATGCGGCACCCATAGCCCATCAGCACGATGGTCATAAATATGAGAAACTTGAACGTTCAAAAGGTTGACTTTTTCTGCTTCAGAAAGAGACCAGACCAAGAGACTCAGCTGGCTATCTGCGAATTTACACTCGTGCAAGAGAGAAGGGCTTCTACATCGGATCATCCACAGAGTAAAGAGAGTTTCTATACTCCTAATCCTCCATTTTTACTCTCCCAGAAAACAACTTTGTACATAGATTGTCTTCTAGGACTTCTCTGTACTTTTTTTTATAGTTTGTTAATCAAATTCAGTTCTTCTAGTTCTATTTTTGATTTAAATGGCAAACATGATGACGACTCTGTTGGGGACGTCATTCTCTACTGTTGAGAAGTCGGTGACATAATTCGATGCGGCCAAGCTCGGCTCGACGCAAAAGATGCTAGTGGTCTGCTTCGACCAGCAAGCGTTCGAGGACATTCTCTCCGAAGAAAGTGTTAATCCTTCACCAAGGATAGCCAAGCCCAAGAAGACCCGCAGAACGTGGGTGGCCAAGGCTGATGTGTCTCACCCAGCTGCGGAGCAGACACTTCCAGCCTCTCACTCTGTTGTCAATGAGGGTCGTCGGACGAACACCCAGAACGTCCACGTCTATGTGGCATCCCGGGCTGACGCATAAATTGTTCAATACCCAGACTCTGGCAGAGGAAAATACTACGATGCCAGACGTTCTGGTACTGAGGCAGCTTCTATGCGGCCAAGGAGGAGGCCGCATAAGACTACCCATGCGGCATCAACTCAAAGCTACAGACAGGCGGTCGCATGCGGCCCTGATAGTAACAGAACCTCTATTTTCGACCGTATCTCATGCGCCGCAGATCCTATGCGACCCACTGAGAATGGTAAAAACTTAAATCTGGACTACTCATACTACGTGCCTGCGTTGCTTAAGCTGAAGAAGTCCAGGACAGTGCGAGCCCGTCAAGCTCAAGCAACTGCTCATACGATCGACCGCCAACAGGCATCGCTAACTATTACGCGAGCCTCTGACGAAAAGTTGTACATGATTGACTCATGTGTCCAGTCCACAGCGACCAATGGACAGGGTCAGTCTCAAAAGTCTTCCACCAGTACCTTAGGGCAAGTTCGTATACGAATCCTAGGCCAGGAAGCAAATACAGCACCTATGCATCCGTGTGCCCGGGATACCCGGACTCACAAAGAGGATAAAATGGTAAAACACCCTTCGCATGATTTGCATGACATGATTACTCACAAATGCAAAGCAAGGAAAATAACTATGGCGTGCGACGTGCCCTCTCTAAGGCACTACTGTGCCAACATCATTATCAACTGCTTCTGCAATAAAGTGGCAGTACCCACAGACAGACAGTCGGTTTTCCAGGGACTGTACCAGAAAATACCTACCCGACAATAACCCGGAGATCATGTGCAAGTACCAGAGGAGGAGGAGTTGTCCTTTGTCTCATGCTACTCAACTAGAAAGCTTTTCGCTACCAAGGAAAGAAAAAAGTCAAATAACTCCAGTCCGGCACTCTCTACCATTGCATCGCGAAGGCGATTACTCGAAGGGCAGACGATGACACCTGCGGAAGGCGTCTTCCAAGGCACCCCTTAAGGAAGAAGCTGTCAGTCCCTGGGGGTGGTTCTTCCTCAGAACCTCTAGGGGTGGCCCAAGCTGGGGGTAGTTTCCCCCTGGACGTACGCGATAATCCGACATTCCGAGGAGACAATGACTCCCAAGGAACAGACAATGACAGGATGGGGGGAGTCACCCTCGAATAATCAGAGCATCATCTGAAGCTGGGGATAGCATCTCCTTTGAGTCTAAAGACGATGCAGCGATGACCTTCTTCCCTGAGGACAGTGCGACTCAGGAACCCAAGGCGGAAGGGCTCAGCGATCGCCAATGACTCAAGGTTATCGAGGATATGATACATACAATGAGTACATCAATGCAGAATCTATCCCAGGCAGTACTTGAGATAATACAAACATGGTCCTTCCACTCTCCTGGCCTGCCATAACTCTGCAAGCCGGGAGTAGCAATCTCTTAGTGATCCATACCAACTCGGCATGCCATGATGACAGTGATTTCCAAGAACCAGACAATGACATGTCTGGGGGTAGTCTCCCTCGATAAGACAGAGCAGCATTCAAAGCTGGGGGTAGAATTCCCTCTAAGTTCGAAAATAATGCAAAATTATCGGTCTTCCCTAAGGACCATACGACTCAGGTATTGGAAGCCCCAAAGCCAAAGGGGACTTTCTCCTTCAATGACGACGACATCATAGAAATCTTTAACATACTGATAAAGGAAAACAAACTTCGGCTACCCAACATCATATGTCCTAAAGAGGCTGACAAGGTCGATAACCTAAAATATTGTCTCTTTCATCGGTACATTTATCATCCAACCAGAGACTGCTCCGTATTGAAGAGATGTATCCAGTAATTGATCGATTCCAATGATCTCACCCTCGACTTTGAGGATAAGACAGTCATTATGAACATAGTATCCCTCCAATTAGACGACTTTCTAGTGACGAAAGCCCAGGCAACTAGGGAGGTCGTCAACCTTCCGCCAGCTCACAACTGAGTAGCAGGCTTGGTATCACTTACAACCCCAAGAGGTGAGGCTATTGCTCAGAAACTGGCACATCAAGTTGTACCTTAAACGACCAGGTCAAGGAAAAGCAATATAGTCCAGGCCGCATGATCCTTTCCTCAGAAAACATAAATTGTAGACTTCGAATGCTCAGCTCAGCTCGACAAGTCTTCCTGTGCACAAAAGCTAAGTCTTGCATGACTCATCAGTAATGGCGCATGATAGGCAGCGTTCCTTTATATGCATCCGAGCAAGTCTTCAGCACAAGGACATATCATACTTCATGTGCACACGATAGTACTTCTCGTCGTAACAAATCCTTACGGACAACAGACAGTGTTCCCCTGCGCAATAAACAAAACGCATAGCAAGCGGTGGTACTCGACGTGGTAGACAATCATGTGCACGTGGCAGTGATCCTACGCGCATAAGTCAGCCAACTCCCTCGTGTATACATGGCAGTGTTCCTTTGCACAGAGCTCCTTATTCAGCATAGGCCAAGTCATCAACAGTATTCAATGCAACAAATGATGAGCTACCTCAGTTCCATTATTACAGCCAATAATTACTCCGTCTCATATCAAACGTGGGATACGACCTCCAAAAAGCTGAAGGTCTTAACTTTAGTAAAGGACGGCGTACTCTTTTACAATCTGATAGTTATTACAACAGCACTCGCAGAGGACTAGGATATGGAGATGCTAGTACGCGCTATGACTCACAAGACGGCAAGCAAATTTTAACCTAAATGTGAGGGCCCGTTCATTACGGAAACTGTATTTACAAACAGCGCATACCGGCTAGTGAAATCCAACGACGACTTGCTCATGATACCTATCAACGACAAGTTCCTAAAAAATTACTACGTCTAAACTAGACTTGTACTCCCCTCATCCCCAGCGGGACAACCCAGATGTAAAAATCAACACTTAGTTCTTCATCCCCAGCAAGTGCCTATGTGCAATATTTTTTGCTCGTTACAAAGACTCGTAAAAGCCATCAGTTGTATCCTTAAGTCCCGGATACACAACGGATGACGGATCCTCAAAGTCTCCCCAGCGGAACAGTCCTGTCACGACCCGCACCCAGAAATTGGGCATGAGCCGTGGGTACGTCCAGCCTACGCCGCAGCATCGGCGGTAGAACGCTGTCTAGGTCTCAAGACTAACAAACATAACTCATCCTGTCAAAGGTCTCAACTCCATAAGGAGAACAAGAATAAAACATGGATCAACAATTTATAATATATACTCAATCACAAAGACTATTGGAAAATAAATGGTACGACGAGATATAAGGATAGAGAGTACTGACATAAGTCAAGCAAAAATATAAATACAACACAAGTCTAGAGTCTAGATGTCCACATAAAGTCTCAATAAAAATATACAACCAAAGTCTCAGTTCTAGAATAATGATACATAAATAAGACAGTCTAAATGCCTGTAGGTGGTGTCTCCTCTAAGATGGGAAATTTCTCTAGAATTTTTGGTACAAAATCTTTCTCTGCTCCCGGGCCATAGTGGGTAGGACAGAAGTCCTCCAAGTCCTCTGAAAAATGTTATCCAGTCAGGATTGGAGCGAAGCACATGCACTAAACAGCAGTTTCATTTATGTTGACAAAACTATAAAAACAGTGTAAGGAAATACAAGATGAAAGAAATACTGGAAATATGGAATACTAGAGAATATGTAATAAGCAATAGAACATCTAGCAATGAATAGAAATATAAGTGAATGCTAGAACAAGTGAACTGAAATAAAGAATAAATATCTTGCTATGTGTTTGAAATATCAGTTTATTATGTGATCGGCTTGGGACGAGATCAGGCTTGTTATATATGATTGGCTATGATACATGTGAGGTCAGGCTAACCATCTGGTTAGCTATGATGCGAGCAATAGTCAGGCTAATCATATATAACAGGCTATGAGGCATGTAAATGGTCAGACTACACCCGACGTGATGTGTGGGGTGAGCTATAATGCATGTAAGGTGGGGTATGATCACATAATCTGCTAATATTTCCACTTCCCCAGCTAGCACGATGGATTCCAATCATGACTCCTCATAACATGTATCTAGGATGCTAACCCGTGTATCCACAGTGTCAGAATCAAGTATATTATACAACTAGAATTATAGAATTAATTAACAAGAATGAAAACTGTCAAAGAATGTACTCTCCTGAGGTCCTGAGCAAGGTGTGAGGATCATGTCCAAATTGGAGTCACACAGACCTATATATATATACGTTGCATCAATACAAAGTTCATAATAAAAAAATAAGTTAAACTAGTTCAATTCTAGGTCATACTAAGGTCTACTGGTCGATACTAGTCTCACACTAGCTAATTATTTGTCATACTAAGTTATAAACACTAGGGTGTACTCATAACACCTCTATACCTAATTTATCTAGGTATTACCTTAGCTATATAAGTACCTTAGCTAACATCTCATGATACTCACACTTGGTACATGGTAACACAATCATATCCTACTCCTCCAATCAAATTCCTAACTATTACCCTTGTCCTAGTGTATTTTCCCACATCTAGTACCTTTACCTCACATTGAACCCATGCATCCTATTTACTTACCTACACTTGACACATAACTACCTATCGAAAACCCATGACTGAACACTCAAGCTGATACATAATCACTCACTGCTTACTCATACACACAACACTCACTCACAGTGGCACAGTTCATTCACTGGCACTTCCTGCACACTACTCTTAAGACACACATACACATAAACAAGCACATACACAGGCCACTTGGTTACTTGTTGTTTCTACTCAACCTATCCATAACCCCAACTGGACACTGCATTACTCTTCTAATATCTATGCACTGAGGATACCCCCTAAGATAATACGCATATACTCCTATGCATCACATGCATATATCTTAAATAGCTAACTGAGATCTGAAACTGGCAATTAACTGGACTGATGCATCTATCCCAAAACCTACCTTGTTGATACTACTGAAGGATACCTAGAGACTGACACGGTATTAATACCCTATTGCTGTGTGGCTCTACAGTGTCTGATACACTGAGACACACCTATACTATTAACTCAACCCACCAATGCACTGAATACCCTCACACAACTTTACCCCATCTCAGGTTATGCAGAATCAAGAAATTGGACTGCAACAGTCCCCTAATCTATACTGAACCTTGCTGCCTTACCCGGGCATATTGACTCACAATATTGCAATTATTGACACTGCACTCGATCCAACTATACCCTATAATCCCAACTGCACAATGGTGTGCCCGATCTGCTACTGCCACTCATCTCTCACCACCACACCCCTAACTGCAAAAACTGATACACAAATTTAGCACTAACAAACACACACTGTCATGCCCCAGTCCCAAAATATGTAGGACTAGGAACACGTAAGCATGCCAGCCGTATGTATATAACAACTCCAATATATGGATACCATAACACACGTACGATGTAATATGAATATCAAATCCACAAGTGGTATAAATCTATCACAAGTCACAGGGTACAATCTAAATCTCATCCACAGAAGCATATATAAATAATCAACCAATATCTATGAAACTAGATCTCAATATCAAGTATCTAAAGAAGACAGTCGAATGGAAACAAATCCACTGCCGAACTAGAATATAAAAGCAAACATAACATAAGTACATCACCAATAATCACGAGGCTCGAAGGGAAGACCTCCTCAAATATAAGCAACCATCCGAATCTGCGCTCCTGCGAATACTCAAGAACAGCTACACCTGGAAGGGACCAGGTCCTCAGAGGGACATAACAAGATACATAGAAGCATGCCAATAAAGTACTGAAATAAATATCCAATGGGTCGTCTAACCGTCTAAGTGAATGCAGTTTAAGAACAACTCTCCCAACGCATGGGCTATTTGGCTAAAATAGGATTGACATGGTTCTCTTGGAGATCCAGGGGCCTACAAAGCATGTCGTCTTTTAAACTGCAGAGGCCGCCTGATAATAATATAATATATAGTGGCTATGCAGTTAAAAACGGTTTTTTCGTGATAACGGTCCAATAGAGTTATTAATATATCATCGATATATCAGATTTATAACAGTAAATATCGGTTTACATTTAAACACAGTTTTTATATATGATCAACACTTTTAATAGTTATCTATTACAAAATATGCATTTCAAAACATGCAAGAAAAGTTTCTTAAAGCATTAAAACTAAAAGGTTCATAGTTCATTCCAAAACTAACATTAAAATATAAAAAGTACCCACTTCAACGGTTTAACTAATATGAAAATAAAAATGTAGCAGTCGGCAGAATAAGAGTAAGAAGAAAATGTAGCAGCAGCAAGAAGAATAAGAAGAAATTTACAGAAGAAGAAGAAACGTACCACCAGCCGCAATAGCAAATTCTTCGCTAATTTTTTCCCTTTCTCCCCGCAGGACCCATCCCCACTTTAAACATAATCTAATTGTGATATATTGTTTTTTTCAAAACCGATATATCACAACATATCGGTCATATCGGCCGATTATATCGGTTCTGATATTTAACCGATATTTTTCCAAAAAAAAATCGGTTTAGGACCGATATCGATATATATCGGTTATATAACCGATATATATCGGTTATTAACTACATAGTATAGTGGTCATCATGACCGTGCATCTCCGGTGGAGCGTACGGGTTGCACAAGGAAAGTGCAATAGAGCCCACACGCCTTACTTGTTGTTCTCCCCACCCCATGCTCTAAGCATATCACATCCATGATACGATAATACCTCTATTAACTGCCAAGTCTACTAGCATACAAAGTTTCTAACATCAGTTATTCCTAACGCACGACCCACACGTACAGGAGGCCAAACCCTACACGCAAGTCTGTGATCTATATGAGACTCACACTCGTGTAACAACTGTGTCATGGCCAATGAAACCTACTGATGCTTCATGAATATGGGGCGGTCTCAAAAACAAGGTCAATGCATATACATAATAAAAACATATCACGACGACACCGTCGTTGCACCCAAGTTTCCTTGGACGTGCAGTTTATATTGCAGTTAAAATATATGAACTAATGACAGAATATAAAAATGCATGCAACATATGGAATATGAATAACAATACAATGGCAATGTATACTTGCTTGGCAAGAAGCTACAAAATGTAACGTCCAGATGTCAAACAAACAAGAGTCAGAACTATGACCTCAGAATGAACGTCTCCGGATGCTGAAATAAAAATCACCAACGTTCCGAGAATAAGCAAAATTGCTAAAAAATACTACCCTTTCGTCCAATTTGGACACAGGGGCAAAACAGTAATTTTGGGTCAAAGCGGGGTCCACGTATGGCCCACTTTGCACCAAAAAGTGTGCCAAGGGTAACAGTCTCTAAATGGGACAAATTATAGGTCAAACAAATTCTAAATGTCAGTACGAACTCAACGGTATATCCAAATATGGATTCCGGTGAGCCGAACACAATTTTGCCCAAAAAGTCAACCGTGGGGCCCGCCAATTGGCGACTTGGTCAACTGTCTCAGAATTGCGTAAAAATTGGGTCACAGGACCAACGCGATACCACGAGTCCAGTGGCGTAAGTTTCTTCGCAATCTGACGAGCGTGCACTAAATGTGCAGGGCTTTTGCAAAAGTTACGACATGGGAGAATTTCTGCAGATACGGGCTGATTCCGACGCGCCACGCATCCAAATCAGTTTCCTCGAAAGACCACACTTCTGGGTATACCGCGCGCACCTTTTGGTACACTCGGTACGCGACGGGGCGGTCCCGTTTGGCGGAGAACGTTCCGTATCGCAATTTCTGGAATTTGGAAAAAAGTATATTTTTGGGTTTTTCAATCTGATTTAATTCTACAAACAGTAACTAATAAATTATTGTATTTGACAGGAATTAAACTAGGTTAGGTGGTCTTTGCATACCAAAAAGAAAAATTGAGTTCGGATCTCTGTGGTGGGAGATACGAATCCGTGAACATAGGTAGTCGCAACAAAATTTCTGGAATTAAAAAGTCATGGTTTTTCATCGACTTGGCGTCGATTTTTACCTAGGTTTGCGCGTTGTACGATGAAAACTAATCTATAGGGGGATAGGTGAGGATCATACCGGTGAAGACGGGGTCGAGTTTGGTCGAGCGATGGTGCGGGAAACAGAGCGTGAACACAGGTAAGTTGCAGTTTAAACTTCAGCGCGCGGTCGTGGTTGTCGCGGACTTCGGCGGGCGCGGCGGGCGGCACGGGGCTGCTCTGGTCGGGACTGGGCGGCGGTCCGGTGCAGCACGGTAGTCTCGAGGGGAAGGAGGAGATGAATTAGGGTTAGGGTTTGGGCTTAATTGTATACATATATATATATATATAGTACGGGGGAGAAGGGCTTACGCTGGGGGGGGAATTAAAGTTGCGCGTTGCTGCTGCTAATATTTTGCTTAACAGGTTGGGTTATAATAGGGTTTGGGTTTTGGGTAGAATTCGTTAGGGGGTTAGATCCAATAGGAATTATATTTTCTTTTTCTTCTTTTTTTTTTCTTTCTTTTTTTTCTTTCTTTTTCTAATTCTTTTTTCTTTATTTTTCTTTTCTAATAAATTATATATATATATATATATATATATATATATATATATATATATATATATATATATATAGAACTAGAATTTATATTTTTGCATACCATTAAGCTAGCAACTGTCCAAAGGGTCTCCTACATGGAATAAATTAGAAAAAATTATAATGGCTCCATAAATCCCCTAAATGCACAAACACCTCAAATAAAAATTAAATAAATTATATTTCTCCTAATTAGCTCATAATTACTACAATTTATTTAATAATTAATTAAAAAGGTAAATACGATTTTTAGGATTAGGGGTTTTACACACACCACATAAACATACTAATACTCTGATACTCTAGCATTGACACTGATACATTCAACTACAGTGTCAACACTCATCTCCAGTCTACTGATGCACAACACCTATCTGCTGCACACCACAGCACTGTCATACCCCCTGCACACCACTGCACTAACACCAGTGTTTCCCTCTCACCCCTTGTTGTGCACCCCTTTCTTAATACAATACTAAACATACCCAATTCAAATATCTCACAACCAAGGACACTACTCACTGCACAGCAACATGAAGCAAACACTGCTCTGAATTCCCTCATATAGGCACTTATACATCACTGAGACACTGAACTCTCATATCACTGATACACAAAGGCACATGTAAAACCCGACTGCACACAACCAAAGCACAGTGGCTTCACTGATGCTCACTGCACAGATTTGCTCTGGAATGACACTGATACACAACACGCATTAACATACACACCACTGACACGCTAACTAGACTTACTGATACTCATACATCTCACTGTGTCACTTACTCACTGAATCAAACTACCACACACTGAAACCAAACACTGATGCACTTGCTTGTGCTGGCCTCCACACATTCTGAAACACAGGTTTCTCACTGTGATACACCCAGATACTGACACTGGCACCCTCTAACCCGACACACACTAACTGAACTGGAATGAAACTGATGCACAATATCACCCTACTGCACACACAGGACTCACACTAATGAACTTGCACAGTACATTGTCTTACTGATATATTAACCCACAGCATGGTATACTAACATACCCGACTCAAACCCCCATAACCTGTTGGTACACTGAACCCTAGTACTCGAGTCCCTCTCCATAACCAACCCTGGGCTCTTCCCTCACTGATGCACAGATGCACAGTTCAGGGGGGAAATCCGACTTCACAGTTCACTCCCCCACAGTGTATTCCCCTATTCAAATCACACAACAGATCCATATACATATGTATAAATATATATATATATATATATATATATATATATATATATATATATATATATATATATATATATATATATATATATATATATATATTATACATCAAATTAGATAATATTAGAGTAGATTAGATAGGTGTTCATCCTTCTTGGTATTTCATCAAACACGTAATGTGCTGAAATCAGATTCCACAATATCACTCATGAACCCAAACGTAAAACCCTAAAATCACAATCAAATCCATATGTATATGATGCAACCATGCAAGAATGTATATTCCCATAACTAGGGCTCACGAAAATTGGGAGAAAATCCTCATTGGAACACCAAAACCCTAAAATCACCTATGACTCCATAAAAAAACCAAAAGAGTCATTCATAATTCAAATGGTGGGCTCCTAATGGCCAAACAACAATTAAAAACAGAATTAAATAGGGTTTTAATTCGGATCCTCACCTATTGGGAGATGGATTCCCAATGTAGCTCCTCTTTCTTCAAGCCTCCTTGGTCCAAGCTCCTAGATCTCTCTTGATGGAGAAGGAAAGAGGGTTTCTAGGGCTAGAAATCCTAAAAATTGAGGAAGGGAAATGGTTTTCTAAGTGGAGGCTAGGTTTAGGATTCTTCTTCATGAATGAAGAAGCTTGAGGGAGGCTTCCTCTCATTATATAGGACTAGGGTTAGGGTTAGGGCTTCTAATGCCAAGAGTCTAATTTGCCCTTCATGATTTGTCATGAAGGACTTAAAATAATAAGGGATTTAGTCATGCATTGAGGGTTTAACTAGAAGCTAACTTAATAATTAGGGTTTGTTCACAAGGGTTTAATCTAATGAATTTTTAGGTCAAGCCCATTAACCTATGCATTAAGAACACCCAACAATTTATATAATAAACTTATCATAAATTTTTATTAACACAATAAATTAAATATGGCAATTTACAATAATGCCCTAATCTAGAAATGTGGTAGTGACAAGTCCTCAGGTCCACTCTGTCATGCCCCAGAACCAGAATACTGGAGAGCGAGGGCAGACAAAGCCAGCTATGTACACCAAAGTACTTTACACCCCGAGATACGGTCACGACTGTCTAGACATATGAGGGTTTAAACTACAATCCAACGGGCATTCCTGGGTCAAGAGTCCTAATTGTCTCAATCTCAAGCAAGAAACAAGTTACAAGAAGTATAATCACCAAACATATAATAGTAAAGTATCCCAAAATATACATACATAGATGATCATGAAGCTAGTTACCAAAATAAAGAACTAGCAGAGTGCAATATTAAATGATCAGCTATAACTATAGTCTAGAATATACTTTACATGTAGGCCCATAGGCTAGAATATCAAATACTAAAATACGAGCTAAATACGTGCTCGGTAGTTAAACGTCTCAAAAGTATAAGTACAAGATCAGGTGGGTGATGACGAAGAAACCCACTCAAGTCCTCAGGTGTTCCTCGTGTTCACCATCTGGAGACGGAATATACGGGAGATCCTGCGATGTTGCTCCAAAATTTGGCCATACAAAATCAGTGGGTTCTGACCCCAAAACAGAAAAGTACCACAAGGGAGCCAACTTAGGAACTTGTAAACCCCCTCACCCAAAATTAGGCCTACTTGACTTAGATAGAGAGACTAGGGTTAGTCTGAATTCAATTAGAAATAGAACACGTCATTTATTTAATTATAAAATATTTATATCACTTAGCGCACCTTACCGTTGCTTCGATAATTGGAGCACTATACTAGCCATTACCTTCCTATAAATTTCACACTCTTGCCCTAGACATGCCCGCCTTCTATTCTAACCTCCGTGTAACTTATAATTATACTCTCTTGTGCTATATTTTAGTAACACAACATTCATCTCAGATGTTATTATTTAATTCTAAATAATTCTAACTTTGTACCCTTGTGCGTTCCAATCAAAATTGGAGACACAATCTTGACCCGTTTTGTGCAACCCAAATTATGATAATATTCTACTCGGAGCCCCCTACGTCCATGACACTTGTGTCCCACCTAATTTTATCCCCATGTACTTCTAATTAATTCCAGAACACCTTGTATATTAATTTTAATTAAATTAATCCAATTTCTATCTTTGTGCATTTTTCCAATTATTGGGCAATTTTAATGCGAAAATGCATTAAGGTGTCCACACCATTGGACAATACATGAAGAAACCCATGTTTTTCCTTCATATAAATTTTTCCATAATTTTTGGAATGTGCAACGCGCAATATCGTCCCCTTATTTAACTCTATCCTTGTATTTTAAACAATATAAATTTTAGACCTCAAATACCCCCATGTAAGGCCAAGCCCATCCCAAGAGGATGTTGACCAAAGCCGATATTCCTAGGTCAACAAAACCCTAAATTTTACATGTATAAATAATCATCTTCCCTATTTTTTTTCATCCACATTAAAATACCTAGAATCTAACCTAAGCCAGCCGACCCTTTTCACCCTCTCTCCTGTTCACCTCCTCCGCTGCTGGAATCCTCACCGGAGCACCCAGTTCCCCGGAGCCCAGTCCTCCCTGCTCGAGAACCCGACCTTCTTCCTCCTCCTCACCTCTTCACCCGACCTTCCTCGGCCATCCCTGCCGAGCAGTCCCCCGCAGCCCGACTTCACCTCCGCCGCCACCACCCTCTTCTTCTTCCTCCTCTTCCCGGCCACTTCATCGCCGAACGACGAGCAGCCCAGCCTGCCTGAGCCATCTCTGCACAACTGCCATCTCCGTCATTAACGACCCTCGCGGCCGAGCCCCGCTGTCCGCCATCACCAGGCCTTCAACAACGGCTACACCCCGCCGTTCTCCTTCCTTCCCAACATCCCTCGACGCCACCGTCGACCTCCCCTCCTTCGACTCGCCTGAGACTCAGCCATCCGCCAGCAGCTCTCCTCCACGTTCTCCTCCGCCCTATCAACCACCATCCACCACCATGACTCCCTGCTCTCTCTTTTCCCTGTCATTCCTCCTCCTTCGACTGAACACAGCATCCTCCCTCGACTCGCCTGAACCATGGCCATCCCGACTGAACCGCCAGCACCTCTATTCCGGTCCTCCTTCTTCCTCCCTGCTCGACTCCCCCTCGTCGGACCTCCCCTGGACGGAGCAGCATGATCATCACCCCATCATCATCTCTAAATCATCATTATCATCTCCAAACCATCATCATCATCATCATCTCCAAATCATTATCATCATTATCACCCCATCATCATTATTATCATCAATCAGCATAATCATCATCATCTCATCAATATCATTATCATCATCACCTCATCATGACCATCCACATCATCACCATCATCCTCATCATCATCCACATCATCACCATCATCCCAATCACCATCCACATCATCACCATCATCCACATCATCATCCCCTTTATCACCATTATCATCCTAATAACCATTATCCCTATCATTAATATAACCATCATCATCACCCTCTTAATTATCGATATCGTCGTCATCATCATGGAACCGTCACCCTCGCCATAGACAACCTGTAGCAGTCATCCCCGATTCTCGTGCCTATGCACGTTGACCCAGAGGATCTATGAGATTATTCTACTCAACTTTCGGAGCAGGTTATTAGGACTTTGCAGCTTTCTTGCCAGGCAAGTATACCTTGCCAAATTATTTGCAGTACTTTGCATGCTATTTATATTTCTGTATATTCATTGCATGTATAGTTTCGTTCAGTCATTACTATATATTAGATATGTTGACACACACTTGACACCTAGTATCATGAGAGGACAACCATTAGGCGTATGGACTTTAACCACTATGGTAAACCGTAGTATCTAGCTCACACTACGGTAGTGTGTCGCGCTGGTCGCTACCCCCACGGTATATCGATTTCTGGAGTCTCGCTGGTCGCTACCCCCGCGGTATATCAATTTTTGATGTTCTAGACGTGTGTGTGAGTTGTGAGATTTAGATCGAGTAGCCTACCCTTGCCCATACGTCTAAAAGTTATCCTTATTTGCATTCATATAGATTATCTTGTACAGCGTACTTATATATTTTCAAACATTATGCATGTTTATTGTATTCAATTGGCTTGCTTCTATGTATCTTGTTACGTTTCTTTGAGGACCTGGTCCCTTGTCAGGTATAGACGACCAGGAGTACTCACAGGAGTACGGACCCAGACCTGACGTATTACTTTCTGCCGAGGAGACATTACCCACTGAGCATCATTGATTATCTCTAGAGATGGATACTTTAGCTGACACTCTTATATCATTACCTTATTTTATTTTGGCAATTTTACTCTTCCCTCTCATTCTAGTTTTGATATAGTCATTGGTAGTAGATTTGTCTCCATCCGACTATCATTGTTGGATTATTCAGACTCTTTATTCTAGTTTAGTTATTTCTTTTCTGTGACTTGTTGTGTGGATGAGATTAGTATTTCTATGACTTGTGATAGTATATATACCACATGTGAGTATTATTCATATTACAATGTACGTGCGTATTATGGTATCCATATGTTAGAGTTGCCATATACCTACGGCTGGCATGCTCACGTGTTCCTAGTCCTACGTATTTTGGGACTATGGCGCAACATATTTTTGTGGTGGCCCATGCAGGTCGAGAGCATATTGTCTCGGTTATGTCACTGTACCGAGCAAGCCTACACTAGGATTAGAGTATAGGATCTCATCCACAATTGACTATGACTCATCTTCCTTCCAATCTGTCCTATCTAAATAATCACATCTTGCTTGATTCCTGTGCTTCCCTAATAGTTCCTTGAGTATAGCCTTCCCCTAGAACATAGGAACCCTTGTTGTTAGAATAATAATTAGGGTAATATTCCTACCAAGAATTGACACACCACTAAGTTTAGAATATCTAGTGAACCCTAGCATTCCTTATATATAGATTGGTTTACCATTATCCCTTGATGTATTTATGAAGACTTGAGAGTAGTATAGACACTACTAGAGTTAATTAGAAATTTAACCATATTATTTGGCCCCAGTATTGAGGGGCCACTAGAAATCCAAGGTTGAATATTATGACCAAACCTAACTTGTATGGTGAGATAGTATTATAGAACTATATATTTAGATCATTGTCTTATTTGTAGACAGTACCCTAGGAAGCCAAGAGGAATGAATATAATATTTCTCTAGATCATATCTCGAACACAAAGATTAGCATACCACCTTCCCCTTAGAAAACCATGATATTATCTAGAATTTTTCTATTTAAATTCAAATCTTGTTCCTCTGAAAACTTAGCGCTCGCTATTTGTGAGACGACTAATTATGTTCTTCTTTTCTTTCAACTCGTGCCACCTAACCCTTCCATCCTTAAATATTAATCCTTTTTTTCTATGAACACTATGATTAAGACCTAAGATGACCATTACCTATGGAGTAATGTAATAGGATACCCTAATAAGTACCAATATATTTTCTCGTATACCCTAACAAGAGTTTCTACTATATCCTTAAGGCGGTACAATATTAGTTAATTCTTTTAAGTTGGGTAGTATGCCTCACAACATAGTATCACATAGTCCTCTTAACCCATTGATGAAGTGTAATGGAATGACACAACTTTAGACTTGCATAAGAAGATAGTGTTTATTCAGAATGTAAAAATTAGAGGCCCATACCCCTACTGGGTCGACTAGCAACTTAGACAAGGAGCTAGAATGACAACTGTAGAGACTGTAGAGTCTTACCTTCTTGTGAACTTGAATTATTTTGCACCTTCTTTCATCATAATCCAGCGTATTTATTATTTTCTAAACTACCTTGACTTATGCCGCTATTATAGCCTAGTTTTGCAAGCTTACTTTTTTATCGAACTTGATCATGATATATGTATTATTGGGTATACACACTAATATATTTCAGAATCAGTGTATTACGGTCTGATCAACCTTAGTGCGCTTGGTTCGCCCCTCGTATGACTACTTATATGGATTGAGATAACATTGACTTAGCTTCTTAGACGAATGTACTAGCCCTCTAGACATGTCTGAGCGTATCGTATCAGTTATATAACTGTACTGATACGAGCATGCGAATAAGAAATTACCAAATAGTATTTCAATCCATAACTGCCTTGACAATTTCTATTTGAATTCTTTAAACACCTTGACCTCCATACTTCTATTCTATTACCTCCCGCTTGAACTCTTTATCATTGTTTTTCGTCTTCCCTTATTTCGAAAGGACGAAACCTCGTGCTTGGTATAAGTTGATACACTGATAGTGCTAGATATACCCTATAGGCCAATCATATTACTTGATGATTATTTTTTGTAATTAAGGACATATCATAGGTGATATGTTTGGTGTTAAAACTTTTAAGGAATTGAATAACATGATTAAATAATTTGAGGAATATTTCTCAGATGTATAGCCTATTATGATAGATGGGTAAATTCTAAGTTGGGTAGAAACCGCATTGTTAAAACTTGAGGTAAATTCTTTTAGATTGTGATCAAGTGAGATTAGATAGAGAGAAACCATGCCGTATTTTAATTTCAAGGATGAAATTATTTTAACTTAGGTAGATTGTAAACCCCCTCACCCAAAATTAGGCCTACTTGACTTAGATAGAGAGACTAGGATTAGTCTGAATCCAATTAGAAATAGAACACGTCATTTATTTAATTATACAATATTTATATCACTTAGCGTACCTTACCGTTGCTTCGATAATTGGAGTACTACACTAGCCATTACCTTCCTACAAATTTTATATTCTTGCCCTAAACATGCCCGTCTTCTATTCTGACCTCCGTGTAACTTATAATTATGCTCTCTTGTTCTATATTTTAGTCGCACAACGTTCATCGCAGATATTATTATTTAATTCTAAATAATTCTAACTTTGTACCCTTGTGTGTTCCAATCGAAATTGGAGACACAATCTTGACCCGTTTTGTGCAACCCAAATTATGATAATATTCTACTCTGAGTCCCCTACGTTCATGATATTTTTGTCCTACCTAATGTTAGCCCCATGTACTTTTAATTAATTTTAGAACACCTTGTGTATTAGTTTTAATTAAATTAATCCAATTTCCATCTTTGTGCAATTTTCTAATTATTGGCCACTTTTATGCGAAAATGCATTAAGGTGTCCACACCATTGGACAATACATGAAGAAACCTATTTTTTTTTCCTTCATATGAAGTTTTCCATAATTTTTGGAATGTGCAACGCGCAACATCGCCCCCTCATTTAACCGTATCCTTGCATTTAAACAATGTAAATTTTAGCCCTCCAATCACCCCCATGTAAGGCCAAGCCCATCCCAAGAGGATATTGACCAAAGCCCACATTCCTAGGTCAACAAAACCCTAAATTTTACATGTATAAATAATCATCTTCCCTATTTCTTTTCATCCATATTAAAATACCTAGAATCTAACCTAAGCCAGCCGACCCTTTTCACCCTCTTTTCTGTTCACCTCCTCCGTCGACGGAATCCTCGCCGGAGCACCCAGTTCACCGGAGCCCAGTCCTCCCTGCTCGAGAACCCGACCTTCTTCCTCCTCCTGACCTCTTCACCCGACCTTCCTCGGCCATCCCCGCCGAGCAGTCCCCCGCAGCCCGACTTCACCTCCATCACAACCACCCTCTTCTTCTTCCTCCTCTTCCCGGCCACTTCATCGCCGAACGACGAGCAGCCCAGCCCGCCTGAGCCATCTCTGCACAACCGCCATCTCCGCCATTAACGACCCCCGCGGCCGAGCCCCGCTGTCCACCATCACCCGGCCTTCAACAACGGCTATACCCCGTCGTTCTCCTCCGTTCTCGACATCCCTCGACGCCACCGTCGACCTCCCCTCCTTCGACTCGCCTGAGACTCCGCCATCTGCCAGCAGCTCTCCTCTACGTTCTCCTTCGCCCTGTCAACCACCATCCACCACCACGACTCCCTGCTCTCTCTTCCCTGTCATTCCTCCTCCTTCGACTGAACACAGCATCCTCCCTAGACTCGCCTGAACCACGGCCATCCCGACTGAAATGCCAGCACCTCCATCCCGGTCCTTCTCCTTCCTCCCTGCTCGACCCCCCCTCGTCGGACCTCCCCTGGCCAGACCAGCATGATCATCACCCCATCATCATCTCCAAATCATCATCATCATCTCCAAACCATCATCATCACCCCATCATCACCCTATTATCATCATTATCATCAATTATCATAATCATCATCATCTCATCAACATCATTATTATCATTATTATCATCACCCCATCATCACCTCATCATGATCATCCACATCATCACCATCATCCCCAGCATCATCCACATCATCACCATCATCCCAATCACTATCCATATCATCACCATCATCCACCTCATAATCCCCCTTCATCACCATTATCATCCTAATAACCATCATCCCCATCATCAACATAACCATCATCATCACCCTCTTAATTATCGATATCGTCGTCGTCATCATGGACCTGTCACCCTCGCTATAGACAACCTGTAGCAGTCATCCCCGATTCCCGTGCCTGTGCACACTGACCTCGAGGATCTATTGGATTGTTCTACGCAACTTTTGGAGCAGGTTATTGGGACTTTACAGCTTTCTTGCCAGGCAAGTATACCTTGCCAAATTATTTATAGTACTTTGCATGCTATTTATATTTCTGTATATTCATTGCATGTATAGTTTCGTTCAGTCATTACTATATATTAGATATGTTGACACACACTTGACACCTAGTATCATGAGTGGACAACCATTAGGCGTATGGGCTTTAACCACTATGGTAAACCGTAGTATCTAGCTCGCACTACGGTAGTGTCGCGTTGGTCGCTACCCCTGCGGTATGTCGATTTCTGGAGTCTCGTTGGTTGCTACCCCCGCGGTATGTCAATTTTTGATGTTCTAGACGAGTGTGTGAGTTGTGAGATTTAGATCGAGTAGCCTACCCTTGCCCATACGTCGAAAAGTTGTCCTCATTTGCATTCATATAGATTGTCTTGTATAACGTACTTATATATTTTCAAACATTATGCATATTTACTGTAGAAGCATAAAAAAATATGCTGCAGAGTTATACATAGTATTTCAGTGCTGGATGGCGTAAGATATGACTTCAGAGCCATTGGCGTACAACAGAGCTTCATCGCTAAGTACAGCATAAAATATAAGATCCAGGACAACCCGCGTAATGCAGTATTTCCAGGCTGCTTCAGCGTAAAAAGGTTGTTACATCGCCATTTTAGCGTAAAACCTACTCGCTTTTAATACAATAGGAAGTTGTACGGGGAACTCTTCGTATTCCTCGAATGAACCTATCAGATCATGCAGTGAAACTGACTCCTGACAAAGAGTACTGCACAACTATCTAAACGACGGCTGTAATGATGGTTCGGCATAGAGACCCAGACTGTCGTTTAGTGACATTTCCCTGATATAAGTCGCTTTTATGCGATCAAAGGAATACGCTGCCTAGTTTTATACAGGCAGATGTGAGCTTTTATGCTCAGCAGAAGACAAAACGAACCGCCACGTCAAAAGCTGCTCTTCGTACAGAGCTCGAGGCACGTCTCTGCAGTTAATGCGCGTGATGGGGGCAGATCTCTGTATTTAATGCACGAAATTTGGTTCTATTTTCAAAGACTGGGTGAGCCATAATTATGACTAATACGTCTACATCATCACCTCTACATATTATGCCATCAGGCTATTTTTAACTATAGGAGCACGCTGTACGCTATCTCCTTGAAATATGCCGACCTGGCTATTTTCAGCTATAGGAGTACGCCGTATGCTATCTCCTCGGAATATGCCAACTCAGGCTATATTTGTTTTTGTGCGTGATAAGGCTATTTGCTCCAGAATACGCTTAAGACCTCAGTCAAGGAAGGGGGATCAGCTATCTTTTATGCTAGCCGCCTATCCATGCAGCATCTGGCTTCTACGCCTATTTGGCTTCTACGCTTACCTGGCTTCTATGCCAGTTTGACAACTATTTGGCTTCTACGCTATGGTGACAGTTATTGGCTTCTACGCCAACCTTTTCTACGCAGGGCTTCTACGCCATGGTAACTATTTGGCTTCTACGCCATAGTTCAGAGGTAATATCTTTTTGTGGACCTATCACTTCTTGTGCATGAGAGTGCAAGTAATAAGTTTTAGGACAAGCCCTGCCAGAGGTAATATGGACGTGGCAGTTTTTGTGGACCTAACACCACTGGTGGACTTAGAGTTAAGTACGGATATTAAGTTGAGATGACAACCGATATCAGAGGTAATATGAACATGATAATCGATAGCCGGATTAGGAAGGTTTGTTCAGAGGTAATATGAACATGACAAACTTTTGAATTGTAACTCCACTGGGGATGGAGGTATACATCTACTCAGAGGTAATATGGACATGGCAGTTTTTGTGGACTTAACACCACTGGCGTACTTTAGAGTTAAGTACGGGTGTTAAGTTGAGATGACAACCGATATCAGAGGTAATATGGACATGATAATCGATAGTCAAAACTCGGAGGGTTTGTTCAGAGGTAATATGAACATGACAAACTTTTGAGTTGTAACTCCACTGGGGATGGAGGTATACATCTGCTCAGAGGTAATATGGACATGGCAGTTTTTGTGGACTTAACACCACTGGCGTACTTTAGAGTTAAGTACGGGTGTTAAGTTGAGATGACAACCGATATCAGAGGTAATATGGACATGATAATCGATAGTCAAAACTCGTAGGGTTTGTTCAGAGGTAATATGAACATGACAAACTTTTGAGTTGTAACTCCACTGGGGATGGAGGTATACATCTGCTCAGAGGTAATATGGACATGGCAATTTTTGTGGACTTAACACCACTGGCGTACTTAAAGTTAAGTACGGGTGTTAAGTTGAGATGACAACCGATATCAGAGGTAATATGGACATGATAATCAATAGTCAAAACTCGGAGGGTTTGTTCAGAGGTAATATGAACATGACAAACTTTTGAGTTGTAACTCCACTGGGGATGGAGGTATACATCTGCTCAGAGGTAATATGGACATGGCAATTTTTGTGAACTTAACACCACTAGCGTACTTAGAGTTAAGTGCGGGTGCTAAGTTGAGATGACAACCGATATCAGAGGTAATATGAACATATAGCCGCAACCTGGAAGGTTTGCTCAGAGGTTACTTGGACATGGCAAACTTTCGTGGTGATAGATTTACTCTGCTGGAGAAAGTGGCGAGACGTAGTTCAGAGGTAATATGAACATGAACTGATCTATAGCCACAAACTGGAAGGTTTGCTCAGAGGTCACTTGGACATGGCAAATTCAGCTGGGGAAACAAAGAAATGTTTGGACAATAGTTCAGAGGTAATATGGACGTGAACTCGTGTCCAAAAAATTCACTGTGGAGTGATTTTCCTGAGTGGGGATAGTCCTGAAGGTTGCTCATCTGGGGAGACACCGTCTTCTCTTTATAAATATAAAGTGATGACTTTGGCGTCGATCAACTCCTGGATTCTCTTTTTTAATACATAGCATGCCCTTGTGGGGTGATGAATGTATCGATGAAAGAGACAATAATCTGGGTCATCGACTTTGCCAGCCCTCTCGGGGTATCTGATGTAGGGTAGCTGAAGTTTGTGTTCCTTCATCAATATACTGAAGATTTTAATAATATCATCTTCATTGAAGGAGAAAGTCCCTTTTAGCCTTCGGGCTCCCGATGCATGAGTTTTACGGTCTTCTGGGAAGATTGTCATCGTTGTATCATCTTCGGATTCCGAGGGAATTCTACCCCTAGCTTTGGATGCTGCTCCGTTTTGTCGAGGTAGGCTACCCCCAGACATGTCGTGGCTTTTGTCCACAGAAGTTGATTTAGAAGGACCTGCCTCTGGTATTACAGGATCAGACTCTGGAGGTTTAGAGTTTGCAAGAGATGCAGTATACCCCAACCCAAAACGAGTTTGTTGACAGTAAGGATTACCATGCAACGGTGTTCGTCTGCCTTTCCCATAGTTGAGGCCTTGTTTCAACTTCAAATCATAACCCATGCTTTGTATAATCTTTAAAGCTTGTGGGCTATATCTGTGGATTTGCATCTTGCCAACATCAGACTCGTGAGATTCTTCTTGTACAATCGGTCTATTCCGCATTCGACCAAAGATTATTTGATGATGATCGTCACGAGTTGGTGGAACAATAAAGATAGAATCTTCATATGGCCCATATGTCATGACGATATTAGATGTTGACGCATCTTCCCATATGATCTCCCCACGCTTGGTAGTCAGGGGAACTGAATCCTGGTTATGACTCCTGTCTTTGCATTTCTGGATCAGGAATTCACGCAAGTCAGGAGGATTAACAGAAGAAGAAGAAGAGGAAGAAGGCTTGTTCCTCCTGTTTATATCAGTCATAATGCGGATATTGGGAACCATAACTCTCTCCCTGCCACCTGTATACAGCAGTTCAGCCATGTGAGTAGCACATGATCCACGAGGAGCGTATCTATCCGCAAACTGGGCCTTCTTTATGCTGAGAGGCTTTACCTGGCGTAGTCTAGAATTTTGCTCAGGCTGGCGTAAGATTGAGGAAGTCCTCAATCGGCCATCAGCTTCTCGCGTAATCTGGAGAGCGGGCAGATTCTTCTCTTGATGGCGTAAAAGTCGAGAGGTTGAGAAATCCGCCACTTGTTTTCCCTTGCGGCGACTGCAAGGACCATCTGCCTCATTGTAGAGGGAAGATGCATTTTTACGCGCGGAGCGCGTTTGGAATTTCTGAATTGGTGCTGAGGCATCATAAAAAATTTTGTCTGCCACGTCACATACGAAAGACTGAATTATACGCGCAGGGTGCGGAGCAGACTTCTGGGTTAGCACTGAGGCATAAACAGAAGCTTTGTCTGCCATGTCACAGACGGGAGATAGAGTTTTACGCGCGGGACGTGCATGTTGCGATGCCACAACCTTGTTGGTCGGAGAAAGAGAGTCGGCAGGAATGGTAGGGGATGTCCGGGGCATCCACACCTTACGCAATTTCCTGCTGTCTTGGACGGAGAGGGGATGAGAGCTACCCCCAGCTTGAAGCATGTCTTCGTAGGCTGATTGGTCAAATTGGACGACCAAGGTCTTCTTCATTGATCCTACTGATACATCATCGTGTTGAGCAATTGCTTTCTCGTCAGATGAGAAAGTTTTCCCCAGCAGAGTCGCCATCTTGTGTTTGATAATAAACGAAAGAAATGAAACTAGGTTTATACAAAATCCTTTCTTTGATTTACAAACAAGAAGTACAATTAATCCTATACGAAGATGTTAAGTACAAAAATTTAATCTGGGTAAATATTGTTATAAGAGTCTGATCTGCGGTCGATCACTTTGTCCCTTGGACCACGCGATGATGAAGAAGTGCTGTAGAAGACGAAAAAGAAGCTTCAAAGACTGCAGGAGGGATTGAACTCTCGTTGCCAAAGTAGTCAATCAACACTCTCTGGATATACTCTCTTTCCTTGAAAAATCTTCGACCTTTTCCCCCCTATTTTTCCGACCTTGGACCTCCGTGGACGGAGGTCTCTATTTATAGAGTTTAGTGACAGTAACCGTCCAGTCGGCGTAGAAGCCGAACAGTGGAGAGTGGGGCGCTCTTTACGCGGCGGTTATGATAACTGCTGCCCACGTCTAAATGATCTCTCGACTCTGCTTGTGACGCGTATCCCATTATGAGGTAACGCGTATAACTGCTGCGAAGATCATGGCATGCAAGCCACATGGGTAACTGTCCCTGATGTAGAGATGATTGGCGTAGAAGCCAAATAGCTGTCAGGTTGGCGTAGAAGCCAGGTAACTGTCATGTTGGTATAGAAGCCAAGTAGGCGTAGAAGCCCAGTAGCTGTCAAGTTGGCGTAGAAGCCTGATGCTGCATGGATAGGTAGCTAGCATAAAAGATAGCCGATCTTCCTTCCTTGACTGAGGTCTTGAGCGTATTCTGGGCCAAATAGCCTTATCACGCACTAATGCAAATATAGCCTGAGTTGGCATAATTTCAAGGAGATAGCGTACAGCGTGCTCCTATAGCTTAAAATAGCCAGGTCGGCGTAATATGCAAAGGTGCTAATGTGGACGTATTAGCCATAATTATGGCTCACCCAGTCTTCGAAAGTAGAACCAAATCTCGTACATTAAATTCAGAGATCTGCCCCCATCACGCGCATTAACTGCAGGAACGTGCCTCAAGCTCTGTATGAAGAGCAGCTTTTGACGTGGCGGTTCGTTTCGTCTCCTGATGAGCGTAAAAGCTCACGTCTGCCTGTGTAAAACTAGGCAGCGTATTCCCTTGAAATGCGTAAAAGCAATTCATATCAAGAAAATGTCACTAAACGACGGTCTGGGTCTCTGTGCCGAATCATCATTACAGTCGTCGTCTGGATAGTCGTGCGGTACTCTTTATCAGGGGTCAGGTTCACTGCATGATCTGACAGGTTCGTTCGAAGAATACGAAGAGTTTCTCGTACAACTTTCCACTGCATTAAAAGCAAGCAGGTTTTATGCCAAAGTGGCGATGTAATAACATTTTTACGTCGAAGCAGTCTGAAAATACTACATTATGCGGATTGTTCTGGAGCTATATTTTACGCTGTACTAGCGATGAAGCTCTGTTGTACGCCGATGGCTCTGAAGTCATGTCTTACGCCACACAGCACTAAAACTCTGCTTTACGCGGGTTTTATGCATATTGCATATAATTCTGCAGCGTATTTTTCATGCTTCTACAGACCACACTCAATAATCACTCATCAGTGAGTTTTTCGAATATTGGTTCACGTCCATATTACCTCTGAACTATCGTCATAATATTTCTTCCTGGCTGGATTTGCCATGTCCATATTACCTCTGAGCAAACCTTCCGGGTTTTGGCTATCGATCATCACGTCCATATTACCTCTGATATCGTTTGTCATCCCCGCCTATCATCCGTCCTCACCAAGGTACACCAGCGGTGTTAAGTCCACAAAAATTATCACGTCCATATTACCTTTGGCAGGGCTTGTCTCAAACCTATTACTTGCACTAACATGCACAAAAATTAATGGGTCCACAAAACCTATCACGTCCATATTACCTCTGATAGGGTTTGTTTCGAATCTATTACTTGCACCCCAAGTGCGCAAAAGGATAATAGGTCCTCCAAAGATCCCCCAGCGGGATGTCCTTACTATCCACAAAACCTACCACGTCTATATTACCTCTAATAGGGATTGTTTTTGAATTTATTATTGGCCCTCAACGTGCGCAACAAATAATAAGTCCACCAAAAATTCTCCAGTAGGGTTTGCCATGTCCTTCGCACCTCTGAGCAAACCTTTCGGGTTGGCTATCAATCATCACGTCCACAATACCTTTGATATCAATCGTCGTCTAAACTTATCACATGTACTTAAATTTAAGTACGCCAATGGTGTTAAGTCTACCGAACTTTCCACCTCTAACAAGGCCTATTTTGAACTTATTACTTGCACTCTCATGCACAAAAAGTAATAAGTCCACCAAATTTTTCCAGTGGGATATCCTCAGGATCGTACCTAGCCTCTCGGTATAATTATTGATCAGCTCATGTCTACGTCATCTCTGGGCTATCATCCTCCCTCAAGAATCTGCAATGTCCAAGTGACCTCTGAGCAAACCTCTCCCTACGACTATCATCAGTCGTCATCTCAACTTATCATTCGTGCTTAAATTTAGGTACGCCAGCGGTATTAAGTCCACAAAACCTATCATGACCATATTACCTCTGATAGGGTTTCATCTCGAACTTATTACTTGCACTCTCTTGCACAAGAAGTAATAGGTCCACCAAAAATCTTCTAGTGGGATGTCCTCAATGGAAACGAATAGTTCAAGTCCATATTACCTCTGAACTACTTTTCTTTTTCCCAGTAGAGAAAAATTTAGTTCAAGTTCAAGTTCATATTACCTATGAACTACGTCTCTCCGCTATCCCCACGGAGTCATATCTTACCACGTCCATATTACCTATGAGTAAGATATTTCCAGAACTTTTTTATGTCCATATTACCTCTGAGTAAAGTTCTGCTCTTCAACTTTCTACTATCACGTTCGCATAACCCCTGATAATGCTAGTCATTTTAGTTTGTTATCCGTACTTAAGGTGCGCCATGGGTAATAAGTCCACAACCCAAGAGTTCGCCATGTCCATCTTACCTCTGAGCGAATATTCTTACCCATTGACTTTCTTCCATCATGTCTATAATATCTCTGATGCTGTCAGTCATTCCAACTTATCATTTGTACTAAACCCTAGGTACGCCAAGGATGATGAGTCCAAAAAACTTTTACAGCAAAATTATCTCAAAACAATCATGTCCATATTACCTCTGAATTATTTTTCCACAAAAACTCCAGTCCCACGAAAGTTTATTTTACCATGTCCACATCACCTCTGAGTGAGATACCTCCAACAAAATTCTAAGTTTGCCACGTCCATGTTACCTCTGAGCAAATATTACTCCAAACAGTCTGCTATCATGTCGTTCTAGACCCCTGATAGTGTCAGTCATCTCAACTTATTATCCATACCCAGTCTTAGGTACGCCATGGATAATAAGTCTACCAAATTTCCCCAGCAGAATATCTTAAGAGAATGCAATGTCCTACTATGTCCATATTACCTCTAGTAGAATATTCGCCTTCTTAACCAAGTCAAAACTCTCTTCCATGCTTCTTTTTTAAAGTATTTCAAAACTTGTTTCAAGTTTTAAAACTTTGAAGGGGGTCTTGTAGAAGCATGGAAAATTTGAGTCCATGCGCCAGGAGATATGCCCTCAAAGCTTGCCTTAGTCATACTACAGAGAAGCTATGTGGCCAAGAGACTCCCCACCAAAGCAAGTCTGCAAGTGCTACATGCGGCCTGGAACAACCAAGTCGCAGAGAAGTCATATGCGACCTGGAACAACCAAGCCGCAAAGAAGCCACATGCGGCCTGAACAAAATAAACCACAGAGAAGCCACATGCGGCTTGAACAAAATAAACCGCAGAGAAGTTACATGTGGCCTGGTCAACCAAAGATCTAGAAGCCTCATGGTATACTCTATACGGCCTGGATAAACAAATATCTAGAAGTCGCAGAGAGACCACAGATCAAGGAGGCCGCATAAAACCTCCCTGACATAGATTACGATATCTGTCAGAGGCTCTGACACATCACTCATCACTCTGAGACGCTTCGAGACTCGCGAAGATAATGCCTCAGAAGAAGACAATGGGTCACATCAGTGCATTAATTACTTCGACAAAAGTGCCACGACACGTGTTTCCTCATATGCGGCTACACGACCCATGCGGCCTCGCCAATATGCGACCATAGTGTCCATTTGACCAAGGCCCAAACGAGAGCACGCATGCGGCTACACGACCCATGCGGCCTCACCAACATGCGGCCAAAGTGTCCATTCGACCAAGGCCCAAACAATAGCACGTATGCGGCTACATGACCCATGCGGCCTCGCCAACATGCGACCTCCAGCTCACAAGATCTTTTCGTTATAACTGCAGAGATCTTCGCACAGTTGGTGCTGACTACGTGTCCAACTAACTAAGTCACGCCCACAATGGGTTGATAACAACCCCGAGATCTCATCAACAACATATCTCAACAAAGACCACGTGCCAATCTGCCCATGGCATGCGGCAACAGTTACAACCGTATTCTGTTGAAGGAGCCTTATGCGACCACCAAACAGAGGCATATGCGGCACCTATAGCCCATTAGCACGATGGCTATAAATATGAGCAACTTGAACGTTCAAAAGGTCGACTTTTTCTGCTTCAGAGAGAGACCAAACAAAGAGACCCGGCTGGCTATCTACAGATTTACACTCGAGTAAGAGAGAAAGAGCTTCTGCATCGGATCGTCCACGGAATAAAGAGAGTTGCTACATTCCTAACCCTCCATTGTCACCCCCCAAAAAATAACTTTGTACTTGGATTGTCTTCTAGGACTTCTTTGTACTTTTTCATAGTTTGTTAATCAAATTCAGTTCTTCCAGTTCTCTTTTTTATTTAAATGGCAAACAGAGGAAAGGCTAAATCTATATTAAAATATGAGCTTGAAAATTTTGAGTTTTTGGTAGGCATAATTATTTGATATGATATATTAGCTGTTGTTAACTTTGTGAACAAACATTTATAATAAGAAGACTTGTTTATTATTGTTGTTATTGATCAAATAAACGAGTTGATTGTATATATTTTTTAAAATAGAGAAGCTAGGTTTACACAAGCAGTATTTTTTCTTAAGAAATTACCACTGAAATAGAAATTGATCAATATTTCATGAAAGACGTTAAATTCATAGAAAAAAGCATTTTGATGAGCCTGTTGATAAGTCCTCACAATCGACTGAAGTCATTTGGAGTCTTTTATAATTTCTTATTTCTTGTACATTATGGATCGAGTTATTGGGTCATTAAAAAGAAGGTTTGAACAATAACAATCATCTGGAGATATATTTGGATTTTTGTTTACTTCTAAAAAGTTAAACTCATTGATTATGATAGTTTAAACACATGTTGTAGTCATTTTGAAAAAAAAAATTGAAAATGTGAAAATTTTGGAGATATCTTTTTAGAGAAAAAGCTTGCTTGAATTGAAAGAGTTCATAGGGAACTTGTAAACCACTAGTCTAGGGCTTTGGAGAAGCTTTAAGTTAAACTTGTAGCCTATTATAATAAGAATTTTGTACCAAGAAGAAAATTTATGGAGTCTTCTAATATTTATGGGATGATTTATTAGCAGAGTTGCAACTCTTACAATAAATGTTACCCAAAGAAAACATGACAATGAGTAGCATATTGTCGTTTTTTGAAAATATTGAATTATTTTTCAAATGAGAGTATTTGATGTAAAATATTGTTGACTATTCGTATTATTGTTGCCTCTATAGAAAGAAGTGTTTTTCAAATGAGAGTATTATTGTTGCCTTTATAGAAAGAAGTATTTTTTTTTCAAAATTATAGTTAGTGAGGTTAACCAATATCCCAAGAAAGATTAGATGGGTTGACTTTTATTTCAATAAAAATGAAACTATGGAGGTAAATTGATTTTAAGGATTTAACTGATAATTTTATATATATAAAAATGTAAGGAGAACACTCTTTAAGTGTATACATGAAGCTTCAAAGTGTAATATGGGTCGGACGGCCCAACCGACCAGGGGTCGATCTGGTCAAATCTGGATTAAGGCCCACGCCAGATTAAAACTGTCACTCCCCAGTCCCAAAATACCGTGGGTTAGACACGTGATAATGGCCAACAGCACACTCCAATGGGCAAACCTAATTTAATGGACCCATCAGGGTGTACTTAATCTATAAACAACAATAATTAGGTCTACAATACAGGTCACATGAATATATCTAATCTCATCCATAGCAGATAATCAAAAAATAATTTCAGAATAATCAAGATCAATATATCCAACAAATCTCCATAAAAAGTCTCGGGGAACAATCCAATAATGAGTTTGTTACAGCATTTCAAATAAACAGGAAATAAGAGTCAACAATAGAAATAACTGAGTATAATAAACCAGATACTCAGGAGAAATCCTCGACGATCATCTAATCCTCAGATTTTGGTACTGCTCCAATGTCTGCTCTTGTCCCGTACACCTCGGGTAGATCTCCTCTGCTAAACCTGGGGACATAAAACTATGTAAGCAGCTAGGTGTTATACAAGTTGAGAGCATCACTAGAACTCAGGCTGAGACCACTACAAGCTCTGTGTCGGGGAGCCGATAGCAGTGATATCACTAGTAGAGTGCCTAGCTCTGATGTAGAGTCTAGAGCCTCACAATAATAAATATATATATAATCAGCCTGTAGCTTGTGTGTTTTTTTTCACCCAATGTAATAACACGTCTCATGTCCATGACACGCAAGATCATGACCTCTAACTGATGCATCGAGTCATAAAGATAGCTAAGCATATGTATAAAGTCTATGTCACGAATCATGTAACCTATACAGAATCACCACGAATATCTCAAAAAGATTCTATCTCATGAACAGTGTCAAGTATCCTATGGTATGACGTACTTGATAATGCAAGCACGAAGATATATAGGGTCGCAATATCAATCTCTAGGTGACGTTACACAACTTCGCATACGGCGTTGACACCCGAATCTTGTTCGGACGTTAAGTAATGTCACACGGTCCTAGGTTGAATATTTATATCACAGAAATAGATCAAGAGAATAGTATGAATCAATTTACTGCAAGTATGGCAAGGTACACTTGCCTGGGATTTAGATTCCAACAGTTACTCCTGTATCAGCGGGATCTTCAGGTACTCCTTTGGATGCTGAAATAATCATTACTATCATGCTCACAAGATATGAAATAGCAAGGATTGCCTATCCATAAGTCCAATTTGGACACAGGGGCAAGATTGGCCGTTTCTGGTCAAAGCGGGGTCCATATGTGGCCTACTTCGCAGCGAAAAGCGTGCCAGAGATAAAGTTTTTCAAATTCATCAAACTTAATGTCTACAAGTCCAGAACGATAATACGAACCCAACGGAATATCCAGAACTGGATTTCGATGAGCCGATCATAAAATCGCCCATAAAGTGGAGCCGTAGGGCCCACGATACGAGATTTTGTCAACGTTCTCAGAATCGAACCAAACTTGGGTCATAGGACCAGCATATTGCTACGAGTCCGATGGTGCAAGTTTCGTTTCGAAACGACGAGCACACACGAAGTTACAACGAGTTTCAGAACATGGACGATATTGGGCGTTGTCGACGGATACACGTTGATTCCGGTGTGCATGCACTTCCAAATCAACTTTCGTAAAATCTCACACGTCCGTATCGACGGTACGCACCTTTCAGTAAAATTCTCACATGACCAAGTCGTCTTGTTTAGCGGGGTGCACCCAGTTCCGGGAAAATCAGGATTTTAAATACCAACTTTTTGGTCGATTTTACCTGCGAATAAAACACAAATTACAGCACCATAAAATAAACTAATTACAGAGTTTCAATCTCGGTTATGTTGTCTAATTAATTTTCAAACATAATTCAGAAATAATACACAGGTTGGGAGAAAAATGGCCGTGAACTTGTGAGTTCGGGACGATTTCTGAATTTCAGAAATTGGGTTATTTTTCCTGTTTTTGCGTCATGGTTTGCAACAGACACAGGATGTGATACCCCAAACTATTTGTACGAATTTTGAGAGGGTCATGCGGTCTATGCACAAGATTCGACAGAATAGAATTTGGATCTATGTACAGAAAGTGACGCGAGCGGGAAGGGGTATACCTCGCTGTAGTATGCTGTCGCGATCGGAGGTGGCGCGGCGGGGCACGGCGGCGGCGGCGGTTGCTGCGGTTGTTGGGACTACTGGAAGGTCGTCGGTGGCCGGGGAAGCCGCGGGGGCATCGGGGTCATGGCGGAGGTCACCGGGGGAGCTCGTCGACGGGGAGGATGGTGATGGCGGTGGTTGTGAGGATCCGCGGGGGTCGGAGGGGTTTTATAGAGAGAGGGGAGGCCGAGCGGGGGTGGAAATGTGGGGGTGGCCGCGGCGGAGTCGGGGCCGGTCGTGGGGCGGGGTCGTGGCCGGCGGTTGCGGGGCGGTTGGCCGCGGAGCGGGGTCATGGCCGGTGGAGCAGGGAGCGGGGGTCGTGGGGGAGAGGGGTTAAGGTTAGCGGGTAGTGGGTAGGCGGGTCGGGTCCAGACCTGACCCGTTAGGTTAGGATTTGGGTTTAGTCAAGTTGGGTTCAGTTGGGTCCAGTTCGGGTTGGGTTTAGCCCGGTTTGGTTCATTTAAATTGGGTTTAGTCTGGTTTAATTAAAACAGGGATTCTTAGCTTAATAAAAATAGTTTTTGAGCCCAATAAATCCAGGAAAATTACACAACATCCAATAATTAATTATACACCCAAAAATATACTTTTATGTAATATTTTAATACTTAATTTAATACTTAAAAATATTAATCCCTGAACGACATATAATTTAAATAATTAAAAATCATAAAAAAATCCTAAAAAATTATTTTTTAAAATTTTAAAAAAATTGGTTGTTACAATCTACCCACCTTAAAAGAATTATGTCCTTGCAATTAAGAAACAAAAAAATTGGTCAGAAGAGATGACGTGGTTGCAAGACATGTTTGTTGAAGCACGACACAGAGAATAAGAAATCATGCACAAGGAAAAATTGAGAGAAAGGGTTAAGCAGAACGCATAGGGAAAGAATAAAGTATTTCCCAAACAATGAAAGTTAGGTAATTCAAGAGTAAAGAAATCTGGTTAGAGCAAAGAAAACTACAACTTAGGAAAACTAGGTTATCAATTATTAATAAGTTCAAAATACTAGGTTTGAGGCTAAGGAAATGAATTAACAGGCACGTACTAAAGCATCACTGGGAATAGATAGCTATGATAAAACTTAAACTTACGCATATTTGCTACTCTGCAAGTCTGTGCGTCCTCCATGGTCATCGCAAAAGCTTGTCTGCGTCCTTGTGGCGGTGTCCTCTGCTGTTGCTGGGCTTGCTGAAAAAGTGCTGCCTGGGTTGCCAAAGGTGGCCTCGGTACTGGTAAAGCTTGTTGGTTTACCATTAGTGCTCCATCTCGATGCTCAGGATAATCCTTGGCTAAATGTTGGTTGGACTCGCAAATCAAGCATAATCCCAATTTACGTCTGCACTCGCTCTCATGATGTCCTCGCTTGCCACAATATTGACAGGTAGGCAGTACTTGCAGAGATGCTCTGGGTGGCTGGTGCATGTGAGATCTCTTTGCAACTTCTCCCTGTGGTGCTCTGGTTGGTGTTGATGTAGCTGGTTGATGAATCATCAATGCTTTCTCTCGTCGTTCAGGGCAATCCTTTACCAAATGCTGTTTGGATCCGCAAGCTAAACATAATCCCAATCTGAGTCGGCATTCTTTAGCGAGATGGCCTACCTTGCCATAGTAGTAACAAGTAGGAAGGACTAGTGCTAGTGGAGTAAATACTCTCTGTGGTGGATTCATCTGTGGTCGCTTCACAGCTCTTTCATGTTGTGCTTGCTCTGGTGCTAATGCATGCGACCGCTTTTGGCTGGACTCTCTCCCGGTGATGCACTTCATGGGTCGTGCTGCAGCAAGAACGTCCGTGTCTAAAGTAGTTACAATGGAGCTGATTAACTTCTGTAGCTCAGAGCTAAGTCCGTCAAAGAACTTCTCCACTTGACTTTGCTGGGCTTCTTGATGAACCTTCTGTTGGGCTTGCATCATCGCGTAGAATATTTGAAATATTTCTTGTCCGTCCAAAGGCTGTCCTGGTGAAAATACGGGAAGTGATGGAGTAAACTGTGGCGGAGGTGGAATGTCATCTCGTCAAAATCTTGAGGTATCTTGACTACTTTGTTGTGCTGATTAACCTCCACCAACTGGTGTCACTTCATCTTCGTGGGTAACCACAACACCTTGTGGTGTTCCTGCAGGAGTCTCTTCGCTTGCTGGTGGATCCATTACTCTGCATCCAAAATAAATTATAAGAGGCGCAAAGAGGAATCAAGACAGGTTGCAAGTCAAGAAACTAATTCAAATCCGATATAGAAATTAAGAATGATTCAATCAAGTGGATGAGATCCTATAACTTATCGCAGGCTTGCTCGATTCCTTAGTTAAAACCGAAATAATTTAGTCGTAAACCTGCATGGGCCACCACAAAAACCATGTCACGTCCTAGTCCCAAAATACCGTAGGACTAGACACGTAACAATGGCCAACAACACACTCCAATAGGCAAACCCAATTTAATAGACCCATCAGGGTGTACTTAAGCTGTAAACAACAATAATTAGGTCTACGATATAGGTCACATGAATAAATCTAATCTCATCCACAGCAGATAATCACAAAATAATGTCAGAATAATCAAGATTAAATATATCCAACAAATCTCCATAAAAAGTCTCGGGGAACAACCCGATAATGAGTTTGTTACAGCATTTCAAATAAACAGGAAATAAGAGTCAACAATAGAAATAACTGAGTATAATAAACCAGATACTCAGAAGAAATCCTCGGCGATCACCTCGTCCTCGGATTCTGGTACTGCTCCAATGTCTGCTCCTGTCCCGTACACCTCGGGTAGATCTCCTCTGCTAAACCTGAGGACATAATCCGGATTCCAGGTCCTCAGGGGACATAGCAAGGTACAAGAATAACTCAAGCCAAAATAAATGCAGTACAATAATAAATGAATCAATAGGGTAAACTATGTAACCAGCTAGGTGTTATACAAGTTGAGAGCATCACTAGAACTCAGGCTGAGACCACTACAAGCTCTGTGTCGGGGAGCCGGTTAGCAGTGATATCACTAGTAGAGTGCCTAGCTCTGATGTAGAGTCTAGAGCCTCACAATAATAAATAAATAAATATAATCAGCCTGTAGCCTGTGTGTCTCTCCCCACCTAATGTAATCACACGTCTCATGTCCATGACACGCAAGATCATGACCTCTAACTAATGCAGCGAGTCATAAAGATAGCTAAGCATATGTATAAAGTTTATGTCACGAATCCTGTAACCTATACAGAATCACCACGAATATCTCAGGAAGATTCTGTCTCATGAACAGTGTCAAGTGTCCTATGGTATGACGTACTTGATAATGCAAGCACGAAGATATATACGGTCGCGATATCAATCTCTAGGTGACGTTACACAACTTCACTTACGACGTTGACACCCGAATCTTGTTCGGATGTTAGGTAATGTCACACGGTCCTAGGTTGAACATTTATATCACAGAAATAGATCAAGAGAATAATATGAATCAATTTACTGCAAGTATGGCAAGGTACACTTGCCTGTGATTTGGATTCCAACAGTTGCTCCTGTATCAGCGGGATCATCAGGTACTCCTTTGGATGCTGAAATAACCATTACCATCATGCTCAGAAGATATGAAATAGCTAGGATTGCCTATCCATAAGTCCAATTTGGACACAGGGGCAAGATTGGCCGTTTCTGGTCAAAGCGAGGTCCACATATGGCCCACTTCTCACCGAAAAACGTGTCAGAGAAAGTTCACCAAATTTATCAAACTTAGTGTCTACAAGTCCAGAATGATAATACGAACCCAACGAAATATCCAGAACTGGATTCCGATGAACCGATCACAAAATCGCCCATCAAGTGGAGCCGTGGGGCCCACTATACGAGATTTTGTCAATATTCTCAGAATCGAACCAAACTTGGGTCACAGGACCAGCGTATCGCTACGAGTCCGATGACGCAAGTTTCGTTTCGAAACGACGAGCACACACGAAGTTACAATGAGTTTCAGAACAGGGCCGATACAGGGCGTTGTCGACGGATACGCGTTGATTCCGGTGTGCACGCACATCCAAATCAACTTCCGCGAAATTCCACACGTCCGTATTGACGGTACGCACCTTTCAGTAAAATTCGGACACGACCAAGTCTCCTCGTTTAGCTGGGCGCACCCAGTTCCGAAAAAATCAGGATTTTAATTACCAAGTTTTTGGTCGAATTTACCCGCGAATAAAACACAAATTACAACACAATAAAATAAACTAATTACAGAGTTTCAATCTGGGTTATGTTGTCTAATTAACTGTTCAAACTGAATTCAGAAATAATACACAGGTTGGGATAAAAATGGCCGTGAACATGTGAGTTCGGGACGATTTCTAAATTTCAGAAATTGGGTTGTTTTTCCTATTTTTGCGTCACGGTTTGCGACCGACACAGGACCCGATACCCCAAACTATTTATACAGGTTTCGAGAGGGTCACGCGGTATATGCACAGGATTCGACAGAACATAATTTGGATCTATGTACAGAAAGTGACGCGAGCGGGAAGGGGTATACCTCGCTGTAGTATGCTGTCGCGATATGAGGCGGCGCGACGGGGCACGGCGGCGGCGGCGGTTGCTGCAGTTGCTGGGCCTGCTGGAAGGTCATCGGCGGCCGGGTAAGCTGCGGGGGCGTCGGGGTCATGGCGGAGGTCGCCGGGGGAGCTCGTCGGCGGGGAGGATGGTGATGGCGGTGGTTATAAGGATCTGCGGTGGTCGGGGGGGTTATAGAGAGAGTGGAGGCCAAGCGGGGGGGGGGGGGGGACGTGGGGGTGGCTGGGGTGGAGTCGGGGCCGGTCGTGGGGCGGGGTCATAGCCGGCGGTTGCGGAGCGGGGTCGTGGCCGGTGGAGCGGGGAGCGGGGGTCATGGGGGAGAGGGGTTAGGGTTATCGGGTTAGCGGGTAGTGGGTTGGCGGGTCGGGTCCAGACCTGACCCGTTAGGTTAGGGTTTGGGTTCAGTCAAGTTGGGTTCAGTTGGGTCCGGTTCGGGTTGGGTTTAGCCCGGTTCGGTTCGGATTAATTGGGTTTAGTCTGGTTTAATTAAAATAGGAGTTTTTAGCTTAATAAAAATAGTTTTTGAGCCCAATAAATTCCAGAAAAATTACACAACATCCAATAATTAATTATACACCCAAAAATATATTTTTTGTAATATTTAATACTTAATTTAATACATAAAAATATTAATCCCTGAAGGACCTATAATTTAAATAATTAAAAATTACTGAAAAATTCCAAAAATTTATTTTTAAAAATTTAAAAAAATAGGTTGTTTACAATCTGATGCTTGGTAGTGTTTTACCATTTTTACACCCCTACCTCCATATAATCGTTATTTAGTCGTTGGGGGCAATTTGGTCAAATACCCCCAAAAACCCATATATAATCAGTGTTTGGTCCTTTAAGGTGTATTTTAACCAAAATATCCCTATAATTTTAACGTTTATGAACGTTAATCAAAAATATTTTTGTCATTTTACTGAAAATGACCAAAATATTCTTATAAGGACTATATTATGAGGATATTTGCAGTCATTTGACACCCAAAAAGTTCATATAAATAGGGATTATTTTATACAAATTTAACACAATACTTTTTTTTCCTCTCTCTCTCTCTCTCTCTCTCTCTCTTCTAATACTTTCAATTAATCTTGTGCTCTCTTTAGTGAATTACCTATTTTATGGAAACTGACGTGCCAACAGAATTGCAAGAGTTCAAAGAATCAGAATTTGGAAGCTTCAACTTGATTGACTAGTACCAAGTTGCAACCCTTCTATATCCAACTTTTGAGAAAATTAAGTTGAGGTTTAAGTAAATCCTTTTATTATATAATATGACTATTTTTATTATTGTAAACTGATTAGTTTTTTTTAATTCATAATTTTAAAAAGATAGTGTGGATCCTAAAGTAAGTACTAGTTCTAATCAAAATTTTAATTGTCTTTCCGATCATTTTTATGATATTTGTAATAATTTTGATAGTAATTATTATGTTAATCATGTAGAAAATAAACAACTGCCTAAAATATATGCCACCTCCTACAAATCGGAATATAATAGTTCTATTTCAAGTAGAATAAGATTGGTTCTTTGGAATTATTTTCCTAAAATAAATATCACGAATGATACAGGAGAGACAATGTTAGATCTCAATACCAGAAAATAAAATAAAATAATACATAGAGTTGTACAATGCAATAAATACAAAGCACTTTAAAAAAAAAATGACGTCACAGGAACTTTAAAAAGACATTATGATACTTATTATGGTAAGGATATAATTGACGCTACATACACATTTAGGCATTAAATCTTCTACTTCTTCATTAGGAATATTTACTTATTCATTTGTTCGTAATAAACTAATTTAACAAAATATATTATTTGTCAAGAACATCCTTTCACATTTGGTGACATTGAAGATTATTATGACTATTCAAGTAATACATTAAATCAATATTTTACAAAAAAATTTAGTCTACTAGTAGAGCAAAAGCTTTCAAATTATTTGGAAAAGAAAAAGAAGATTTAAAATTACTAGTAGCAACTTTTCTTTAGCTTCAAATATATTGACTAGTAGACAAAATTATTATTTTATTCATGTTACTTCACATTATTTTGATACAAAATGCTTATATAAAAACGAATTCTTTGTTTAAGAGAACTGGAATATGCTTATACTTGAAGTGCAATTAGTGTAGCCAACATCTTACAAATTTACGTGAATATAATATTCATAACAAATTTTTTTTTAATTTCGTTGATAATGCTACTGATAATATTTTTGTATTAATGTTTTGAAACCCAACTTCAGCCTATATTAGAAGGACAACTTTTTCATATAAAATGTAATTGTCTATTAGTTTAATTGTACAAAAATATCTTCAACATCTTCACTTAAATTTAGGATACATTAGAATATGTGTAAATAATTTGAAATTTGAACAAGTAGGCAATAAGAATTTAAAATGTTATATGCACAATATGTTTTGAGATTTAGAAGATTTGTCAAGAATGTATCACATTGATAGAATTATATTTATTTGATATTGAAATCGTATATTAAATATAAATATGTTATTACCCGCCATAACAGTACAAACTCAAGCAATAATTACCAATTAAATAAGAGTGATTGAATGATTGCTATTTCAACTTTTTGAATTTTTTTTTTTTGAATTGTTTTACAACAAACATGTACTTTATCTGGACTTTATCAACCTAACTTCTTCTTTAGCTTTAAACGAGATTATTAAAATTTCTCATTTATTTGCAAAATATAGACATATTTCTGGTTTTGATTACATTGTTACTAAAAAGAAGAATTCAGAAAATATAGGTATGATATTCCACTTTTATATTGTTTGATGACGGTTTTGGATCGTAAAATTAAAATAGATGGTGTAAATATATTGCTAGATAATTTTCATAAAAATTTGAACATTAAGGTAAAAAAACACAAAATAATGAATATTTAGATATTCTAATTAGTTTATATAAAGAAAATTTGTGATGAATTGACATAGTTCAACCGTTCAAGCTAGTAGCAACACATCTTGTTTAAGTTCTAAGTTATGTCATTCTAAAAGTATACTACAAAGGAAGAAACCGAAACATTCTTCTCTTCTGACGTAAGAGATATCATGTATTTGAACTCATATTTCGAAAAGGATGCTGGTTATTGAACATAATTTTTATTTTAGATTGGTAAAAAATACATAAAAATGTTTATCTTGTACTTTTTTCTTTGATACGTGATATTCTAATAGTTTCGGTGTCCATAGTAGCATCAACATTTTGTTTTAATGCATGATCAAGAAGAGGAGTCTGATGACACAATTTTTTTTGGAAGTTTACGTTTGCATTAATGATTGGACTCGTGCAAAAAAGTGGACTCAACATTTAAGAGATAAAAGTGTTGACGTTAATGAACTAGACTAGCTCTTGCTATAGATGTTGACACTAGAGAAGCCGAAGAATGAGGATTTATTTATCTGTAAATCAAAAATAATATTCAAACAAAGTCTGGACACGAGGAAATCAAATTTCAAGACTGAAAATTGAAGATCAAATTTGTAGCTATCCTATACTACTTATTCATCAAGAGCTATGATTAAGGTTATCCAATCCAATTTTGTGGTTGAAGAAGAAGAAGAGCCCATTGTTTCCCTCTCCAACCAATACGATTTGTGTGCTTGACAAGCAAGTACAAAACAAAAAGTCCACCCACCACCCCCAGCCACATTACATGTCCATATTATTATCATGATGGTGAGTGACGACATCATAATGGTATGATGTGGAGGCAGCAAGTGTGGCTTTCCCATATTTTGACTCCCAGAAGTCCCCTTCCACCACAGTAGAACCACCACCAATTCCAATCATTCAAAAAAAAAAAAAAAAAAAAAGGAAAAAAGAAGAAAAAGAAAGAAAAGAAAAGAAAAGAAAAAGAAAAAGAAAAAGAACCACAACACCCAAGAGAGTCTAATAATGTCAAGTTGCCCTTCTGCATTTTCCTGTTACCTCTCCCAAACCATTTGAAACCCCCAAGAAAGAGACTCAGTTCTCACTCTCTGCTCATTCTTCACATCAGAACAAAAACCCCATTTCCTCAACAAAAACACCTGGGCTCCACTCTCTCTCTCTCTCTCTTTCTCTCCCCTCTCCTAAATCTCAATCTCCAAAATCCCTTTTCTTCCCTTTACTTTTTTTTTTTTTTCTCTTTCTTTCTTTCTTTCCCCCCACCTTGGTCTTCTTGACTATTTGTATCCATGTTTTCTCTGTTCTCCCTCTTCCCATTTTTAGCTACTCTTCTTGCTTGCCTCAGATGGTCAGTACTACCCATTTTTGGTGGTTTTCAGATAGATCTGTAGTATGAGATTGCTTGCCTGATCCAAGGTATTGCTAAAAAAGTTGAGGTTCTTGAAAATCTCTATTTACTCACTCATTTGTAGTTTTTTCACATATATGGGGTTTTAGCTTTTTAGTAGTTGAACTGTTTCCTTATGATGCAAAATCAGTATAGAAGGAATCATAGGGTTGAGGGGTTTTTGGGGTTTTTTAGGGCGGTTTTACTCGTTAGGTTGCACATCTTGTACCTGCTCATGGTACAAACCCGCAGCGACCCCCCATTTAGAGTTGGTAGTATGTTCTGTTGATTAGAGACCGCCACCCATGGGCAACAACACCTCCCGTGTTGTCGGTTGCTTCGTGCCTTCGGGCAATGCGAAGAACGGGGTCGATCTTGATTTCTTGGAGCCCTTGGACGAAGGGCTCGGACACTCGTTCTGTTATGTTAGGCCGCCAGGCGGGATCGCAGATTCGCCTGCCATAACCCCGTCGAACTCCGAGAGGTACACCGTGGACTCGAGCACGTTGGATTCGGAGGCGCACGGCGGGTCGTTTAGACAGGAGGTTGTGGAGGATTTTGCCGGGTGGCAGAGGTCGAATAAGAATTTCGCGGAGACCACCTTCAAGACCATATCCGGCGCATCCGTGAGCGCGAACACCTCCACGGCCCGGACTCCCAATGTGCTGCTCACCAGTGACGTGCAGGAACCTGCCGCTGCGTTCGAGAGCACGGCTTCTTTCGCCGCGGTCCCTCTCCAGCCGGTGCCTCGTGGATCTGGGCCCCTGAATGGGTTCATGTCGGGGCCGTTGGAGAGAGGGTTCGCTTCGGGGCCTCTTGAGAGAGGGGCGGGCTTCATGTCAGGGCCTTTGGACAAGGGTGCTTTCATGTCTGGGCCTCTTGATGGCAGCGATAGGAGCAATTTCTCGGCGCCGCTTGGTTATGGTCGGAAGAGGGCGGGGTTCGGATGGCTCGTGAGGAGCATGAGCAGGCCCATGAGAGGTGCTCTTTCTCGGACTTTTGCAAGGCGTCCGCAGGGCCCTCGTTGGATGCAAAGGTTCGTCGTGCATCCGATGACACAGTTGGTTTGGCACCCCAAGGAGGCGAAATTACGTGCCGAAGCTCCACGAAATTGTGCAGAGATTGGGCCCTCCGAAGCAGAGTACAATAATACACGGAACTTACAGTGGGCTCATGGAAAGGCTGGTGAAGACAGGGTTCATGTTGTTCTATCTGAAGAGCAAGGGTGGTTATATATTGGGATCTATGACGGCTTCAGTGGCCCTGATGCCCCGGATTTTCTCATGAGTAATCTTTACAAAGCTGTAGATAAAGAATTAGAAGGATTGCTATGGGATTACGAAGACAAACCTCAGAAGAGTTCACCTACATCTTGTCGTCTTGAAACCGGTGCTAGTGAGATTTCTTCAGCTTTTGCAACAGAAGAAATTGTTGTGTCTCAGATGGATGATGACAAATCAGAAAAACAACAATGCAAAGATTCTTATGAAGGGCAGTACAATGAAGGAGTCACGCCTCTTCAGAAAAATGATGGGGATAGCAGAGCTGAACCTATTGGGGACACAGATTTGGATAACGGATTAGTGCAGGCTGATGAAATAGTAGAGGAAAAAACTACTGTCCTGGACACTGATCAGCAGCAAGACGTTCGTGAATGCAGTGGAGATAATGCTGCAAACCTGAGCACAAATGTTGTAGGCCTAGTCGACGCTTCAAAAGACACCTCTAAATTGAATGCTGCAGATAAATGCCGGAAAAGCAAGCGCCTTTATGAGCTACTTCAGTTGGAGCTGCTCGGTGACTATGAATCAAATGTATCTCAGTTGGCATCAGAATTTGGGAGTTCAAGGGATCTGCAAGAAAATCATGCTTGGGTGTTAAGCGGGAGAGAAAGCATACCAGAAGCACGACTGGTTGCTAGCTTCAAAGGAGAAACTTCACGCCGGACGGAAAGGACTGATAGTTTGAGAGAAAGTGAAGGGGTATCGGGAGAGGATACCCAAGATTTGAAGCACGAGTATGATACATCATTTTCAGCTTTAGAATCTAAAAAGATGACGAGGAAGACAATACTTGGATCAAAGTTGAGAAAAATTTACAGGAAGCAGAAAACATTGCGGAAAAAGCTTTTCCCTTGGAATTATGATTGGCACAGAGATCAACAACATGAGGAGGAGAGTGTAGTTAACCAGCCAGGAATCATCAGGAGGTGTAAGCCTGGGCAAGTTGATCATAATGCAGTATTGCAGGCAATGACTAGGGCCCTTGAGGCCACAGAGGAAGCATACATGGCAATGGTGGAAACATCACTTGATATAAATCCAGAGCTTGCACTGATGGGCTCATGTGTTCTTGTAATGTTGATGAAGGATGAAGATGTATATGTAATAAACCTTGGTGACAGTCGTGTTATCTTGGCACAAGATAGGTTGAGTGAGCGCAATATTAATTCGAATCTTGTCAAAGACGATACAAAGCATCGTAACAGACCTAGGGAGTCACTTGTTCATGTGGAGCTAGACAGAATATCAGAGGAATCTCCTATGCACAATCCCAATAGCCGTGTCTGCACCATTAACAAGAACAAGGAGATCTCGCTTTGCAGATTAAAGCTTAGGGCTGTCCAGCTATCCACTGATCATAGTACCAGCATTGAGGAGGTAAGCGATATTAAACTGTAATAAATTTCTCCTTCCCTGTAGCTACTGTTTTATTATACTCGAAGGAGGAGTTGACTGAATTTTATCTCCAAAGATATCAATGTAAAGTATTTAACATATTCTCTACATTAATGATTATCTTCTTGACTAATTTGTTGGTATGGAAATAAATTAAATGCGATGATATTGATCATTCTGTTATTTCGTCTATGACCTTCCTATCTTGAAGGACAAATGAACTCATGAAGTAGACAAGGCTCGTGAGTTTTTCCCTTTGTTAGCTTACTATTTTATAGGCTGTTGGTATATTTAGACGAACCTCTAGCTTCTATCCCAGCACTAATGTTTAGTAAATCCTTATAAGCTGTATTTTAGGTGAAGTAAATCTTAGTTTGCCAAGGTAACATATGAATTATGCTTTGCATCTAAGACAGCTCTCTTTCCTAGAGGTCACTTTGGTACTGCATATGCAGGTTGTCTTATAAGTAACATGAATTTTTTTTTTCATACAAGCAAGAATATGTGAAGTTACATTTCATGGTACTACAACCTATGCTGTTTTCTTGTATTATTGTTTCCAATGCAAATATTCTTACTTCATCCTGATGTCTCACTGCTACGTATTTGGGCGCCAAGTCAACCCTTGCTCAGACCAACTTGAATTGATTTCCAACTCAGGCTCTAACGCCCTCAGAAACATATCTTACCCTTTCACGACCAAACTCAACACTAAGAGAGAACTTGTCAAATGGGCCGTATTATTTTGGATCCTCCTGTTTTATTTGTAGGATGCTATTGAGAATTGAAGGTAGGTGTCAATCCGAGGTTTTAAGGGAAAACTTGAATTCTCAATAGCCCAAATTGAATTAATTGCCAACTCAGGCTTTAATACTCTCAGAAGCAGATCTTACCCTACCTTTCACAACCAAACTCAACTTAACACAAAGGGAAACTTGTCAAATGGGCCATAGTATGATCCTTTTGTTTTATTTGGTAGGTAAGGTAGATGCTATTGAGGACTGAAAGGTAGGTGTCCCAGGGGATGATCATATGGGTGTGCATTCGGTTTTTCGGTTCAACTGGACGGCAGTCGTCCAAAACTGCACTTACTCCAAACCTCATAACACCAAAATGAACCATGCAATCTCAAAACCGTATTTGACAAAGTAGTTAAACCTAACCACGCACTCGCAGTCACATATCATCTATCATCTAAATAGCAACATAACATAAATGCCATCGTGACAATGGTAATGCCATAACTACATTATTGACATTAAATACAAAAATATTATTCCTTGAGTAGCAAAACTATTATCATTGTAGTTAATAGAAATGTCGCCACATATTCAAATAATAATTTTCACGTCCCGAATCACAAGCCCACAAGGACATCACCCGTTAATGAGCCATATCTGCACATCACTTGGTCCAGCTTGCAAAAATGGTTAACCTAGATGTGCATACGAGACCCAAGCATTCCAATATAAACCAATCAAACTCCCATCATATATTCTTTATTATATATATGATTCAAGTTTCATATGCAGTTCAGATTGGACCCGGGGTTGCTTGTATTCCTGCTGCAACGATTTGAATTTAAAAAGTTTGGCAAAACCTAGCCTAAACTAACTCTCATGAAGGACGACATGATGATCCTCAAGTTGGACGAGCCTTCTGATGTTCCTATTGTTATATTTCGTGTAGATTCCAATTAAGTCATCCAGATCTAGCTTTAGGTGTTCTAGACTATTTTATAGTAGATCTCACCTTCATATGGCATCTCTTTAGTACTATATTACTAGGTTATACCTTGTGTGATTGGATAGTTGCATGTTGTCCAAATTTAGAATACTTGATTAGGTTAACACGCATGTGTACTTAAATTTAGGGGCTACTTTGCTTTTAAGTAGCTTTCAACTTTTCCATATGTCCATTCTGATACCTTAAAAACTTTTTTTTTATCACTTCGTTATCTTGACGGTGTTGATGTAGGAGGATAAGAATACGATTTTATCCCCTATTTTTTTCTTTATTCTCAGTCCCACCACCACCATCCCCGACATTGCCATGCTGGCCCCCTCCTTACCACAAGCATCTTCTTCCACTTGTCAGGATTGGGTTTGGGTTTATGGATAAGAAGGGAGGAAAATGATGGTAGTGATAGACTAGGGTTTAAGGATGAGGAGGAAGAAGATTGCGGTGATTAGGAGGGCTGCAACACGATAACGACATACCAAACCAGTTTAGAGATGAGGAAGGAGGTGGACTATTTTTGATAGAATTTTAATATTCCAGTCACATGAAAAAAAGAGCACGGAACTGCTAAAACTAGTGGAAGGTATAGAAATGAAAATATTTAAGAAGTTCATGACAGTCGTATCTGTTATTATTGTTTTATGGTAGTAGTATATGTTGTCAGTATCTTCTGAACATGATACGCAGAATACGGTACAATATAACTTATAAACAATAGGATTTGTTGAAATAAGAGGGACAATTTATTTTACGACACACTTTTTGTATCGTACAATATAATACAATACGTATCACTCGATACAGTTATCGTCTGACACAAAAATTTCCATGTTAACCTGAATTTGGACGGGTTAAACCAAAGTTTAAGTAGTTCAGAGATTGATGTTTTACAACCATCACTACAACTCTAAAACTCAACCTAAATACCTATATAACCCTTAAAATCCTTTACAAATTTTTGTCATAAACAAACTCTGATCCTTTACGGCGTCTTCTAGAATATCCAGCAAAGACATCTAACATCTTCGAGGATGACATCTAGCACCTTTAGGTACCTCAACAACTCTGTAACTGTTTTTCCACATAAAAGGAATGTTTTAATTTTCACATTTTAGTATTTCTTTCTTTTAGATTTCTTCTTGAACATTATCTGAGTTAAATTCTTTAGAAACTAGAATGTAAAACAAAATGTTAATTTAATGTGAACACACTGACTATAGAGTCGAGCTCTTATTGCTGCAATGATGTTATGGTCATGAATAGAACTTCTCACTTAATGCTTGCCAATGCTCCTTATTTTTGGTCAATGGTGTTAAATTTATCCGTATATGTAGGATTATGTTAAATTCAAATCAAATTTTGTATGGGAGATATACATGATATGATATACGAGATAGTAATCAAGTTAATACTTTATACCTATCTCGATTTGACAACCTAGGTAGTCGTTGCGAACATAAAAATTGTTTGAGCCATTTAAGTGATTTTAGGGAAAAGTTTAAGGTATTTAAATGAAAATTGGCCTAAAATTAGACCAGTGGATCAGTTATCTGATAGATTGAACCCCCATCTGTTAGGCAATTAAATAGCCTTCTTCATTGAAATTTGTCCCTCATCCACTCCTAGGCTGAAATTGTTGAATCGGTCCAACTTGCCTATTAAATGAGTCAGGAACCTAGGTCTACATACGACAATGGCTTGCAATGGATGGGAAACTCTACATACTGTCTTGTAACCCTATATAAAAGGCCATTGAAATATTTGAGTATTTCTAGCTGTTTATGATTATTTTTAGATTCAAGACAGTTGTTCCTTCAGAATGATATAAGCGTTGATTGTGCTTTTTTGCTCTTTCCGATGTCTGATATAAGGAGTTTGACCTCTTTGTTTATCCTATTTATCAGGGAGTACACAACTCAGGTTGCTTCCAATTGTTGGATATTAAATGATTGTGTCATTACTTGGTTGTTGGTTACCACTACCCAAGTATTTCTTGGTTTAGTGTCACCTTGAAGATTAGATCCATAACTCTAGTGGTTGATATCATTTGAGTGCGAAAGACTATCTTGTCCTGTCATGGGTTTTTGCACTCAAAGGCATTTCTTCCTAGCTCACTAGGTGCTGCACTTAGGAAACATGGACACTCAAAAAATGTTGTCCATGACATGTCAGACATGTACAAACACGTGTCAGATACATCCGTACAAAATACACTGAGACACCAAAATAGGTGCCGTGTCCATGATGCCATGCCCTTATCTTGTCGTGTTATATTTGTGTCCGTGCGACATCATTAGAACCACAAACTTATTCCTTTAATGGCATATCATATTTTGTTTTAATTTATATAAATCAATTCCTATTATAGGTTGATCCAATTTTGGTTGGTATATTTAGGGACAGTTTGGTTGCTTGTAAGTGTAAAGAAGTATAGAAATGACTTTTTGTATGGTAAAAGTGAAATGCTTATACTTTTGAGTTTCATGCTAGTTCTTGTCTGCTGAAAGTTAAGTTAGTTACAATGTTTGGATATGTGATATTTTGTAACTTGGAAGTAGTCAAATTCGCACTTCAAGTGTTTAGATGGCTATGAAAGAGGGTAAAATAAAAAATTTATTATAACAATAATAAAAAAATTAATTAGCCAACAAAGTTAATAATTAATAATTAATGTTATTATTTAACTTTAGTTAATTTAAATATTAATAATTAATGTCACCAAAAATAAATAAATAAATTTATTTACTTTTATTAATAACAAATTATTGATAACCTTAATTAAAAAATATAATTTTTTTGATAACTAATTATTAATACTATTATACTTTTTTTAATTTATACATATTACCAAAAAATATATTACCTATTTATAATATAGTAAATAATATTAGTATTGTGAAAGAAATATTAAAAAAATTATGCTCAAATAATTTATTTTATTATCTAATGATAATATACTAAATAATTTATTTTACTTTTTTAATTTATGCATATTTCAAAACAAAATATTATTAAATAATATTAGTGGCTGAAAATGAAGCCATTTGGAAATTAGGAACTAATAACAAAAAAAAAGGTGGCTGCACTTAATTAGGAATTAATAACAAAAATGGAACTTTCTCCAACATCCGCATTTGAAATGTGGATGTCTAATGTGCCAAAATTGAAGCCATTAATGGCCGACATGAACTGTAGCCCACTTATTTTTGGCGAGTTCATGTCGGCAGTTCCATGGCTTGCCAAACATCGGATTTAGCTGAACACTTAACCCAAGGGAAAAAAAATCCACTTTCACGTCAGTTTCATTCAACCAAACACGTCCTTAATGGGTCATAGGTGGTGTAAGTTGTTGGCTAGGCTAGTGTAGGTGGGTCAGGCTTACAGAAAACAGTCTTAAGTGCGTAGATTTGTATTAATTGATAGAATAGAGTAAGCAAGGTAGTCAAAAGCGCAAGATGCACTCGAGGCACAAATGGTCCATATCGCTTGAGGCGCAAGAAACACTTAAGGCGTGCGTCAGAGCGAAATGAGATACAGAAATAAAAAAATAGCAATGTAAAAAATAAAACCAAATAACATATTAAAACCAACAAAAACATGTTAAAATATAACCAAGTGAATTAACAGAGAAGTAGTAGTAGCAGTCAACAGAAGTAACAAGAATTTGTAATTTAAGTTTTTCCAGTTCAACTATAGCCAACTTTGATAATCGTGGAAAATGCTACCTTTCTCCTAGTTGTATGAGGTAGGCTATTTTCCTGCCTCAAAGTTTTTTGTATATAAAAAAACATAAGGCATGCCTAGGCATTCATTTTCTTAGTTGTGCCTTGCTGAAAGCTACCCCGGAGAAAGGCGTCTCACCTAGTGAGGTGCGAAGCGCAGCTGCCGCATATTGCTTCGTGGCTCGTCTTTGACTACCATGAGAGTAAGTTAAGAGAGAATCATAGTTATAGCATAATATTTGAGAGGTATATTAGAGTTTTCATCTTGTAGTTTTTAGGTACCAACAACAACAACAAAACTTTTTTCCCAAATTTCTGTGGTCAGCTAGTTTATAGATTCTATTTACATAAATATTTTATATAAATATCTTGATAATCTACTGACGATTTCCATTCAAAAATTATAAACGATATACTCTCTATTGCTCCTAAGGCTTGTTTGGTTGGAAGAAACTGGCGTAAAAGTTGGCTGTTTTTGCCTTGGGTTCAGTGTTAAGCCACTTTCGATGTTTGGCAAGACATCGAACTAGCGACATGAACTCGAAAAAAGTGGTAGCAGTTCATTTCGGCCACTAATGGCTTGAAGTTGACACATTTGACATCCGCGTTTCAAACACGGATGTGGAAGTTCCAATTTTTATTTCGTTATTAATTCTTAATTAAATGCTGCCTAGTTTAATATTATTTAGTAATATTTTTTGGTAATATGCATAAATTAAAAAAGTAAAATAAATTATTTATTATATTATTATTAGATAATAAAATAAATTATTTATGCATAAATATTATTAATATTTCTTTCACAATACTAATATTATTTAGTATATTATAATTAGATAATATTTTTTGTTGTTGGAAATATGCATAAATTAAAAAGTAAAATATTTTTTTAATTAAGGTTATTAATAATTAGGTATTAAAAAAGTAAATCAATTAATTAATTCATTTTTGGGTGATATTAATTATGAATATTTAAATTAAAAAGGTCAAATAATAGCATTAATAAATAATTATTAATTTTGTTAGCTAATTAATTAATTTTTTTATTGTTATAATACATTTTGTCCTCTTTCATAGCCATCCATACACTGGAAGTGTAACTTTTACTACTTTATCACATATCCAAACATTGAAAGTCACTTTCAGCAGACAAGAACTACCATGAAACTCAAAAGTGTATGTATTTCACTTTCACCAGACAAAAAGTCACTTTCATACTTCTTTACACTTTCAATCAACCAAACAACCCCCTATATAGGGTTCAGCCCAAACAAAAGGTGGATATACCGACTGGTTTGGTATGGGTATGTTTGCAATTGATGAAGTGTTATTATTTCTAATAAGGGTTATTTACACTAACCTCTTCTATGCTTTATGTTTATTACACGGGGTCCCTTATTTTGAAATAATTGACACGGGGTATCCTTATTATGGAAAAAAAAAGGGTGGTTAGTGTAATTACCCTTTTACATTATTTTCAAAGTAAGGGTACCCCGTGCCATTATTTTTAAAATAAGGGCACTCCGTGTAATAAACATAAAACATAGGGGAGGTTAGTGTAAATAACCCTTTCTAATAATGGACAAGAATAAGAAAAGGTTACACTTCCAAAGATGCACTAGTAACAGGTTATAAAGGTTGATCTGCCCTTGATAAATTATACGCCTTTTAATCATGAATTGCGCTGTGAGACCAAGGAGAAGACTGAATTCCCCTTAGGGGCAATGCCAATCTGAAGAAATTTGCTCCAGTGCCTGAAGGTGATAGTTGTCCAGTTCACTTGTGGGATGTCACCTAGGTAGGACGAGCATGGCCTCGTGACACTACATAGGGGCATGATGGTGATCTACAGGAAAAAGGATGTGGACTTAACAAGCACTAGGAAATATATGTATGGATGAACAATGGTCTTACTCCCTCTTTCACCAGATTCTCCTTGTGTAGGCACTTCTAAATCTGCAGCTTTATTCTTGTGAGTTTAAACTATTTCAGAAATCAAGTAGGCATCTTTATTATGTCATTTTTTTCTTTCTGTTTCTTGGCTGGCCTCTTTGCTGAACTGTACTTTGGCATGAATATCATATCAGACCTAATACTTTTGGAATTTGTTTAAGCCTACCTTTTGGTTTTCCTCTTGCTTAGAATTGGGCTCCATGGTCTAGTGTTGACTAATGTTGATGGTAAAAACTTAGTTGATGCCTTTGTTGTGGATACTAATATGTACACTACTATAAGGTGTATGAATTTCCTAAGCCAAAAGACCTTAACACTTGCTTGCAGTTTGTATACGTTGTATGAGGGTCGACTGCAGAGGTTATTAACCATCATAGTTTTGAGGCATAATATTATAAACATTCAATTGCCTAAATTTTGGTCATTTATAATCATTCACCTTCCTATAAAGTTTGAAGTTTTTTGAGAAATTTAAGATATATGGATCAGCCCTAGATAGTAAAAACAAAAATTTAGAAGAATTGTATATGCTGGATTCTTTGGTGCATAATTACATGAAGGTGATTTTCTCTCTGAATTATCAATAGTATTCACAGAAAAGAAGCCTGAACAGTCCCTAGAAAAGCAAGTACCTGTACCAGTGTTCATAAGTGTTTGATGCTTATAGTTCTGTGAGAATCCACTTAACATGGATTGATAATTTTCCCAACTATGCTTGCTGATCATTTGTGATTATTTGGCATTTAATTACAGGATTGGAGGATTGTTACCTAATTTGTCAAGATTCTTCACGGACAATAATTATGAGCAATCTTAGAAAAGAATAGTGCTAAGACCTGTGTTCACTAGTGTCTGATCATTCTGATGCTTGTTGTTCATCCATAAGACTCAACTTAAGATAGATTGATAATCATGCCACAAAGCTTGGCTACTGTAGAGAATTTTCTTGTGATTGTTATCAATTATAGAGAATGGAGGGGCACCTGTACTTTTACAAACAGCCTGATTTAGGATAACATTTTGTTGCACTATATTTTAGGCTTTTTTTAGCATTATGCCCCAAACAAGATACATGGAGCTGCTACCCCAAGCTTAGTGGTATGGGGCCTAAGGAACTACATCTGATACCTTTTCTTTTCTTGTCCATCTCTTCTTCTTTCACTCTTTTCCTTTTCTTCCTATTTTGATTCTCACAGGAAAGTTATTTAATTACATATACTGACTCTATGGATAGTATACATTTATGCAATTTGGAATATGCTACAGCAATTGGCACTTACTACAATGGTTTAAACTGGACAATTTATTCTCCAGAAATTGTTTGATTTATACAGTTTCTTGGTGGTATTAATGACAAGTAATGATTTAGGCCAATCTTGCTGAAATTACACTTCCAGAAAATTGCTTGCTACTTTATTCTTGAATGACAAGCCAATATAATTGGTAGTGCTACTTTTAACATCTCCTTATTTTCAGGAAGTTTTGAGGATAAAAGCAGAACATACAGATGATGCTCAAGCTGTTTTAAATGAGCGAGTAAAAGGACAGTTGAAAGTTACTAGAGCCTTTGGTGCTGGGTTCCTCAAGAAGGTCAGTTAAGATTTTTCCATGTAGTAGTTTTAGGAATGTTTGCGAGACAAAAGATTTGATGAGGCCAACTAACTAAAGTCAATCAAATACTAAGTCTAGAAAATGCATGATGTAGTGTTCTGGTTCCCAATTATAGAACACAAGCAAGATTGATGTTGTACTAATTAATAGTATGGCCAAGATCATGAGTTGTGAGTCAAATATGAAACTTTGGGCGAAAGTAATCGAGGGAAGACTGAAAGGAAATAAGTATTTCCAAGAATCACTTTGGTTCATGTCAGAAGATCTACCATAAAAAGCTATTTACTTATTAAGAAGATTCATGTAAAAGTGAAAGAGAAGAAATAGACTTTGTATGGTTTTGAGTGAGGAAAGACTTAAAAACATACTATGTAGAGAGCTTATGTGATGGATTATGTAGAAAAACAAGTCTTCATTTCGTAGCTATATTGAAATTATCAAGATATGCTTGGTTGCATGAGCTTAAACGACAAAGGTACAGCTATGTACTTGCTAGCTGGCTACCTAGGTTTTATGGTATAACAGTCTCATGCTTAAAGCTGCCTTGACTAGGAATTTAGCACAAACATAGAGGCTTGATGTCAGGTCAATCGCTCGTTCTAAAAATTGTCAATGTTTTTAAGAATCTTTCTTATACTCCATGCAATTCCATTGTGATGGGAGAAGGGTTAGATGATGATGATGATAGAATTACAGCTATTATAAGATGGGGAAGAGCCAAAACCTTAATGCAGGTGGGGCATTATAGGTCCTGTTTGCCAACAAGAAAGTAGCGAGGAAACTAGTGGAAATTCGTACTTTTCATTTTATGTGTTGTTTGATTGTTGGAAACTAATGGAATTATAGGTTCATCTAGTTTCCACCCCAAATGGTTAAAACTCAAGAAACTAGTAAGGACAATATTTATTTATTTATGTTATTTACAAAAGTGGTCCAAACTAACTAATATGATCCGCATTTATATTATTCTAATAGTGGTGTGTCACCATGTTGTTCTAGTTTTCTTATTCTAGTTTCTGAAAAACAAACAACATTTTTAATTCAGAAACCTACTTTTCTTAGTTTCTAGAAACTAAAAAAACAAGTTTCTAAGTTTCAAACAGTTTCTGCTTGCCACAGGCCTGTAGTTAAAGAAGAAATCTTACTAGGCAAATTAAGGTCTTATTTCTCTTTCTATCTTTTTCTGAAGAGGAGAAGAAAAATGAATGCGAGGAGGAGACATGAGATTTTGATTACTTTTGTTTAGGTTAGCTTTTAGGGTGTTGGATCCTCTCCTAATAAGGATTTGGCAGAGGAGAGACCTTTGTCACAATTGTCCAGAAAACCAGAATTGCCCCCATAAAACTCGACCATAATTTGATCAAATCCTTAATGCCCCTCTTCTCTCCTCTTCTCCCCCACAGAAAAGAGAATTTGAGACCATCTTTTTGGTTAGTTAAGAATCTTTTTAGATTGATATAATAATATTATGATACCTGAAGTATATTAACAGATTAGAGGGGAATTTAAATTTTTTGAAATTACAGGTAGGCACGTGACCCTTCTGATCCACCCCTGCATATGTCCTTGAAATAAAGACATTGTAATAGATAGATCTTCATTTTTCATCACCATAGGCTTACGACAGGGCGTGTACCGGGCCGAGCCGGCCCGGGCCAAGATTTGATCGGGTTTGACCGGGCTTAGCCTGAAGAGGAGGTGCGTCGGCCTGGACCGGAGCCTTGGAAAACCAAATCCAGTCCGGACCCGAACCCGAACCCGGAATGCAAGTTGGCCGGGCTGACCAGGCTGGGCCTAGGTCGGTCCTAGTTGGCCAGTGTTATTAAAAAAATTAAGAATAATAAATGGAAGGGACTATTAGGAAGGACTTTTTTTATTATTAATTTGATCAAATTTAAAATTATGATATAACATTTTCTTTATAAAATGAAAAATTAAATTAAATTTTTTTTTATATAACATTTTGATTTCTTCTGTCTTCTGTCCAGTTTATTGTTCAGCTCCTCCTCCAACAGGGTCGTCCATAATAAGAGATTGAAAGTCTAGTTCATTAATGTTGGCACCTTCATCTCCTAAGTATTTAGTCCGTTTTTTCGTATGAACTCAATCTTGAACGCAAATGCAGATCTCCAAAATATCTGGCAGCATCATGCTTCTCTTCTTGCTTAGTATTCTTGAACTTGCACTAAAATAAGATTTCGATTCTATTGTGCACACCGGTATCATTAGAAGATCACGTGCTAAAGAAGAAAGTATATGGTAAATTTTTTTGTGTATTTTCTACCATTTTAAAATTGAAAAATATGATCCAGAATCATCATCATAAGAATTTAAATACAACGACAATTCTTGAGTTTGTAGGAACGCTTGTTTTTGTTTCTTCCTTTCTATGTTGTCACAGACGACGCCTAGGCGTGCAGGTTAGAGAGGACTTGTCTCGACCTGGGAAAAATTTCTCTGGATAAGGCGATGCTCGCTTAGGCGCACCTAGGCACCCGCCTAGAGTCGTCCAGGGAAAAAAGACCCGTCTAAGATTGTCTAATTATGCTTATTATCCTTACTTGATGTTGAATATTGGTTATTTCATATTTGCTACTTCTTATATTACTTTTATGCTTATTGCTTAATGTTTATTGTTTATTAGTTATACTATATATTTATTGTATACATAATTGCAGAATTTTTTTATTCAAGAGTAGCGGATTCTAGGCGGGGTGCTGAGCTGCGCTTAAGCGCATCTAGGCGAGACAAGTGGCTTATCGCCTCGCCTAGTGCCCAGTACACCATTGCTTCCTTTGTAGTATATTCTTAGCATGAGATAACTTAGACATTAAAGCAGAACTACTACTATCTTGAGCATTATATCGATATACAACTTTTTCTTCATATAAAGTAATTAGATATCTAAATGTTGGAGGTATTTCAGTAAAATGACTAAAATATCCTTAAAACGATTAAAATAGTTATAATATTGGAGGTATTTTGGTAAAAATATCCTTTCTTAGGCTAATATGGCTGTTGTAGGGGTAATTTACCAAAATACCCCTCCAATGTTATAAATAACGTTTATATTAGGGTGTATTCTAGTAAATTATCCCCCAAAGTGTGTGTGTGTGTATAGTGGGCCCGCCGAGGGGGCCGATTTTTAACCAGACGTGGACATGGCCCTACCCTGGTCACTGACCGAGCCGTTCGACCGGTTTTTTGAGCAAAACCTTGTTCGGTTCGGTTGTTGAAGCGGGCCGGACCGGGCTATCGGGCCCCAAAAGCAGGCCCATGCCGAACTCGGTCCTCTGTGGGCCGGGCTAGGTCGGCCCATTGACCGGCCCAGATCGGGTTTGATCGAACCAGGCCCGGGCCAGGTTGCGGGCCGTCCGGCCCAATTAACACCTTGAGGCTTACATTGAGCACCAAAAGTAAGGCCACATAACTTGGTACTAGTTGTGAATAAACTTGCTGGCCTATATAGGACGTGATTCTATGACGTATATTGCTTGTTGATAATCTTGTGCTAGTTAATAACCTATAAGAATATACTGCTGTCTTCTAAAATAGAAATGAGCCGAGAAGCTTCCAGATCCAAAAGGTTTTGAATTAGTTGGACAAAACCAGACTATATGAAATGAAAAAAATTATTTGAAATGAGGTAATAGGTTATATTAGTGGCTAAGAGATACCTAAGAGTTACAAATAATGTTTTGAGGTTCAATCATTCATCATGATAGTTTTCAGAAGGATGTTTAATAAATTGAAACGTGATGGTTGGAGTGGAGAGATTGGCATTGGGACTGTTGTGACCGTAGGATTACTTTGAAGTTGAAGAAAAATTATGTAAGAAAGATGAAACTAGATACGGTTAAAAATTAAAATCCCCAACTAGATACGGTTAAAATCCTCGATTATGAGACAATATGTTCATGATTACCTGCACAACTAAAATACTACTGCTAAGATGGATGGGGTGTAACAATAAAAGATTGGACAAGAACGGAAAGAAATTGTAGTGTCAATTAAGGATAAGCCAAGAGAAAATTATCTAAAAGTGGTCTCAACCAGGAATAGCTAGAACACCGAACACTGTTGAACGAGGAACAAAAACGAGAACAAGATACGCCACTTGGTATGCAATGGGGAAGAACTGTGGGGGCTAATTACGGGGAGGAACAAAGGGGGCAACTAGGAATAATTTACCTTTATTTATGGTGGGGATAGACCTTGATTGCTGCAAATCAGTTGCACTGTGTACTTTTCCTCCACTAAGGATGTTGAATCATGTTCCTTTTCTCAAAGCAACCAAAATTTCCCGACTTTGGAGTAATTTCAATTGGCTTGGGTTTAGAATTTCAGGACGCTACATTATCGGATGGAAATGTTCCACAGTATGGGGAGGAATTTGTGGAACGCAAATTGCTAGGGTCTAACTGGTTTCGACATGTGCAAAGGAGACCAATTGATGCACCAACTAGGAGTGTTAGGATCTTGGTCAAAGGAACTGCCAAAAATAGGGCTGGACCTAAATGAAGTTCGATTGAGTCTGATAGAAGGAATATGGTATTTGTTAATGCTAGATCGTAGATGATTCGATATAAAGCAGAATGGAAGAAAATATCTGCGTAGCCAAGGCTTTGTTGTTGTTACTTCTTCCAAACTACATTATCACAATGTGCCAAAAATATCTCAGCCTTGGAAAATTATGATATTCTCTGTTGTCGAAATTCACAAAGAAAACAATTCAGAAGAACAATGTGAATGGACAAGCGTGGTTCATTAAGTAATATAATCCATGGTAGCCATTCTGATCATGATTATGAGCAATTAGTTTGGTTTCTGTGTTGCATTTAGTTACCAGGTAGGTGCTTGGTTACTATGAATCCACAATTGGGTGTCAGTAGAGTTGTGCGGTTCTCAAGTGTTTTATAGTAACAAAGAAGTCAATTCAGAATCCATAATAACATGATGATTATGATAATGGGTTTGGTTCCTGTGTCTTGAATTTAGTTTAGAGGCGAGTGATTGATTACTTCTTTCTTTGATCGGCAAACTCACGTAGTACTTATTAAACACCAAGTCACACTACAACTAAATCCTAACACCTATCACCTTGCAGCCACCAGGGCTCAAACTCCTGACCTCACCAATGGAGGGTGTGAGCACTTGTCACTAGACCAAACTAGGAGGCTCGAGTGATTGATTGCTGACTCAACAATTGGGTGTTTAAGGAGTTTTAATATTTTGCATCTTTCCATTGAAGTTGAATATTTTTTCTTCAGAAAGGTTTTAACAGGAACTGTTAGTTATAGGTTGCATATTCAGTAGAACGACAATTTCCATGTTACAAAAGATGAAGGAAACAAGTCAGAACCCATTGTATCCTGTGAGTTGGAAACCTTAGCATGGCTATAGCTCTTATTATAATAGGTTTTATTTATTTATTTATTTATTATTTTTATTTTTTTTCATTTTCAAGACATAGCATGTTAGGTCCCAAAAACATCTTTATATATGAAAGGAGGAGAAAAGTTTCTTGCTTATCACAATTAGTTGGAAACCAGACTTTGAAGTCCTCGAATTTTATAGTTTTTGCCAAGTTTTATGTAGTTTTTTATACCATATAATGCACAAGATATTGTTGTGAATGATCCTATTCCAGTTTTCTTGGTTTAAAGGTTTTGGGATAAATTTATTCTATTATATGTTTATGCCATATAATCTCACAAGGTCTTGAAGGGACCCAAAGGATAAACTTTTCATGCTTTTTAACTCATTACAACACTCTCGTCAACATAAAAACTGTGAAGACATTAGAATGCCTATGCCAGAGAAGACTATTATCATTCTAGTTTTGATGCTAAAGAAGCCATGGTCTTAATAATAGTGTATCGCTGTTTTTAGGGTTTTTATTATTTTTTATTTTATCTGACCCCTAGCACTTTACCCATTTTATGCAGCCAAAATTCAATGAAGCTTTGCTGGAGATGTTCCAGATTGACTATATTGGAAGCACGTCATATCTAAGCTGCACACCTTCAGTTCTTCATCACCGTCTTTGCTCGAATGATCGATTCTTAGTTCTTTCTTCCGATGGACTATACCAGTATTTTAGCAATGAAGATGTTGTTTCTCACGTTGCATGGTTTATGGAAAACGTTCAAGATGGGGACCCTGCACAGTACCTCATTTCCGAGCTACTTTTCCGTGCTGCTAAGAAAAATGGTTAGCGTGCTACCATTACAACCAGCATCTTAACTTCAATCGTTATACATTCCTTGTAGCATCATGCCTGCCTTCCCCAAATTGTTGGCGTTACTAATCCTTCTTTGAAGCATCATGATTGATTATATTCTATTTGTTGATTGTAACCTTTAGGTTCCTTACAGTACTTTCTCGTGTAGGAATGGATTTCCATGAGTTGCTAGATATTCCGCAAGGGGATCGTCGGAAGTATCACGATGATGTTTCCGTAATGGTGATCTCCCTCGAAGGAAGAATCTGGAGATCGGCTGGTTGATTGATTTTTCGCATTGTGGGTCTACGTCCAGGCACCAAAATGTAACAAGTTTTAGTGAGAGGGGACATCTTTCCTGTTTTTTTTTTTTTCTTCTTCACGGCTCTCGATTTTGAGCTCCCTCCTCGCCCAGTCTGGTTTCTTTATTGTGAACATTTACAGGGACCATCTCCTCTTGTTGCATGCACAGCCATCCAACTGTGATGGGCCTTCTTGTGTTTTTGTAGTATTCAAAATTTTTCCTTGGTTGGATGGGAAATTAAATGAAAAAAAAAAAAAAAAAATCAATGGGGGGTTTTACTTGGTGGACATATATCATCACTTTCCTATCACACCTTGTTGAATTTAACTGGAGGTTTTTTTTTTCCGGTATAATAATGCCTCTTCGGGGTGTGCAATTTTTTTTATTTCACGACAAATTTTGGATGGAAAATTTATTCTTATGTTTGGTTTGGTTTGGCTTATAAAATTTTAGAAAAAAAATTATGTAGAGCATTGTAGTTTGAGTATATTGTCTGTAGAGAAAATAGTTTGTAAAAATTGTCATAAGAGAATTCAAACACCGTTAGTTAGGATGTTTGGCTTATTTTCAAACATCTTGTTTGATTTTATTTTTATTTAAATTTTTTAAATAAATGGGACAAACTTTCTTAGGAAGTAAGGTTGTTGGATTTTTTTTTTTTATATATTTTTTTGCTGAAAATAAAGTAAAATAATAGGGGAAGTCCGACGACCTTGCTAAGGGCTTTTGTCATTTTCAGAGGGTAGCTCCAGTTGTTTCCGAAGGTCTTTCGCCACCACCGTCTGTACCAGCTGATGCTACGCAGCTATTTGCACTTTTCCAGATGATGATGGAGACCCAGAAGGCCCAGGCTGAGGCGCAGCACCGACAGACTGAGGTGACTAGACAGGGCATTGAGAGTGCTCACCAGGTGGCCATCACCGCCGTAGAGAGGACCGCACCACCACAGCCACGAAAGGTACAGCCCAGGCCCGACACTATTCAGGACTTCAAGAAGTTGGATCCTCGGCCTTTCAAGGGGACAGAGGGCATCATCTATGCGGATGACTGGTTGGAGAGCATGGAGCGCGTCGTGCGCTTATCCCGCCTTGCGGAGGACCTGATGGTGGAGGCAGCGGGACTGCAGATGACGGACATCGCCAGTATTTGGTTTCGGAATGAGCCACAGATCGCCGATCCAGGATTGATATGTGGTGAGTTCAGGGACTTGTTCAGAAGGAAGTTCTTCCCACCTACTGAGAGACTTGATCTGGAGCGACAGTTCCAGAACCTTCACCAAGGGAACATGTCGGTGGAGGAGTATGCCGTCGAGTTCGGTAGGTTGAGCAAGTATGCCGATTATATGGTGAGAGATCCTGAGAACCGGGCTAGTAGATTCAGAGAGGGCCTGAACTGGAAAGTAAAGGCTCTCATTTCTTCGAGCCACGAGACGTATCCAGATATTTTGAGTGAGGCTCGCAAGGTCGAGAGAGACCTGAGTTGGAGGCCCAAGAGGGACCAAGATGTTTTTGGTGGTAGCAGCAACGCAGGTCCAGCCAAGAAGTCCTATTTCCAGCAGCAGAGGCAGCAGTTCCATGCGCCTATCCGAGCACCCATACAACAGACGTACCAGATGCAGAGACCAGCCTAGCCAGCTCGTGCTTGCCCCTTCTGTAAGAAGGTAGGGCACAGATGGGATGTTTGCAGGAAGAGGCTCGGTCAGTGCTTGTTTTGTGGTTCATCAGATCACCAGCTGAGGGATTGTCCCAAGAGCTTAGCTCGTACAGTTCAGGATGTAGCCCCGATCCAGAGGATACCCGCGAGACACCCGACGGGACAGCAAAGATGACCTCCTTTACAGCCCCAGCAGCAGAAGTTCGTGCGGCACCAGCACCAGCAGAGAGGTGCACATCAGGGACGAGCTTTTGTCCTGACCGTGAAGGAGACAGAGCCAGTCGGAGACGTTATAGCAGCTTCAGTCTTACTTGATTCTTTTCCAGCTCATGCTTATTTGATTCTGGTGCTTCTCATAGTTTTGTATCTGTAACTTTTGCTCTGAGACATCGTCTTGAGTCTGAACCGTTGGCGCAGACTTGCAAGATCACGACCGGGGGTGGCATCATCCTGGTCAGTGATGTTTGCGAGAACCAGGGGGTTTATGTGGGAGGCTGTGAGCTCAGCGTATGTTTGCTTGTAATGCCACTTTCGAGTTATGATATAGTACTCGGGATGGATTGGTTGAGTAGACATCACGCTAGTATCGATTGTCGTTGAGACATAATTTTATTTCAGACGCCAGGAGAGCCGGAGTTTGAGTTCCTCCGAGGAGCAGAGCAGAGAGAAGGCGATTTCTGTGGAGCTTTGGTAGAGGACCAGGAGCCGCTACATCCATTGATTGCGGAGTTCTTGGATGTATTTTCAGAGGAATTGTCGGAGTTGTCGCCAGACAGAGATGTAGAGTTCTCTATAGATTTAGTGCCAGGCGTAGAGCCGATCTCTCAACACGTCTATAGAGTAAACAACAGCGAACTGGCGGAGTTGAAGAAGCAGGTGGATGAGTTGCAAGACAAAGGCTTTATCCGTTCCAGTTCATCACCATGGGGTGCTCCGATACTGTTTGTACCAAAGAAGGATGGGTCGGTACGTATGTGTATCGACTACATGGCACTTAATAACCTCACTATCAAGAACAAATATTCGTTGCCGCGGATTGATGACTTAGTTGACCAGCTGAGCGGAGCGAAGGTATTCTCGAAGATAGACTTGAGGTCAGGGTACCACCAGGTGAAGGTTAAGAGGGAAGACATCCCGAAGACGGCTTTAAGGACTCGTTATGGGCAGTTCGAGTTCTTGGTGATGCCGTTTGGGTTGACCAATGCCCCGATAGTGTTCATGAACCTGATGAACAAGGTGTTTCATCAGTACCTGGACCAGTTTGTTGTAGTTTTCATAGATGATATTCTGATATATTCGAAGACCCCAGAGGAGCATGAGCAGCATTTGAGGATTGTTCTAGAGACCCTCAGGAAGGAGAAGTTGTATGGCAAGTTGTCAAAGTACGAATTCTTCCTTGATAAGGTTAAATTTCTTGGACATGTCATTACAGGAGATGGAGTCTCGGTGGACCCGAAGAAGATCTCAGTAGTTGAATCGTGGTCTACCCCGAGTTCGGTAGCAGAGATCAGGAGCTTCCTTGGATTGGCAGGCTACTACCGGAAGTTTGTTCATGACTTTTTCAGACTGGCAGAGCCGATGACTAGGCTGACCAGGAAGGACGTGGAATTCGTCTGGACTGAGGATTGTCAGTCAGCATTTGAGGAGCTGAAGAGGAGATTGACTACAACTCCCATCTTGACACTACCATCAGGAGCAGGAGGATTTTTTATTTACAGTGATACACCAGGGAAGGGTTTGGGTTGTGTATTGCAGCAGCACGGGAAGGTGATTGCCTATGCTTCCAGACAATTATGCCCGCATGGGAAGAACTACCCTACCCATGATTTGGAGCTTGCAGCGGTTATCTTTGCTCTCAAATTGTGGAAACACTATCTATATGGAGAGAGAGTAAAGATCTTCACAGACCATAAGAGCTTAAAGTATGTGCTTACACAGAAAGAGCTCAACATGAGGCAGCGACGATGGTTGGAACTGATTAAGGACTTCGACATATCCCTGCAGTACCATCCAGGGAAGGCAAACATAGTCGCGGATGCTTTGAGCAGGTATCCCGTGGCTAGTGCTTGACTAGAGACAGGCATCTATTGGCAGATCTTGACAGTTTGGGCATTGAGGTATTGATTCCGAGAGTCGCAACGCAGATGTGGGAACTTCAGGTTCAGTCGGAGCTGATGGACCGAGTCAGAGCCGAACAATATGAGGATGAGTCTTTGAGGAGCATCAGAGCACAGGTTCAGGTTGGGCTGGCAGAGGACTTTATCATCGCAGATGACGGATTATTGCAACACGGTACCAGGTTGTGCGTACCGAAGGGAGCATTGCACTAGGAGATTATGCAGGAGGCGCATCGTTCTCAATACTCTATGCATCCCGGTGCCAACAAGATGTATAGAGACATGAGGGAGCATGCATGGTGGTATGGCATGAAGCGGGAGGTGGCTAGCTTCGTGTCCAGATGCTTAGTTTGCCAGCAGGTCAAGGCGGAGAGATAGAGACCAGGAGGATTGCTTCAGCCTTTGTCCATTCTGGAGTGGAAATGGAAGCATGTTACTATGAATTTTGTATTGGGGCTTTCGCGTTCTCCAGGAGGCAAGGATGCGATTTGGGTCATCGTGGATAGGTTGACCAAATCAGCCCACTTTCTGTCATTTAAAGTGGGTACATCTACTTAGAGACTTGCGAAGATGTATGTGCGCCAGATTGTCAGATTGTACGGTATTCCAGTGAGCATTGTCTTGGATCAGGATAGTCGCTTCACATCCCATTTTTGGAGGAGTTTGCAGGCTAGCTCGGGCACTCAGCTCAAGTTCAGTACCGCCTATCACCCTCAGACGGACGGACAGTCGGAGAGGACTATTCAGACTCTCGAGGACATGCTACGCACCTGTATTTTGGATCTTGGAGGTTCTTGGGAGGATCACCTTCACTTGGTAGAGTTCTCATACAACAACAGCTACCAAGCCAGCATTGAGATGTCACCATTCGAGGCATTGTATGGACGGAGGTGCCCACTCCATTGTCCTGGGATGATGTTGGTGACATGGCTTTATTAGGACCAGAGATGGTAGTGGATGCAACAGAGAAGGTAAAGCTTATCAGGGACAGACTTCGAATGGCGCTGGACAGGCAACGACATTGGCCCGATAGCCACCAAAGACCTTTGGAGTTTGAGGTATAGCTTTAAGTTTTGTCTTGCTTGTGTTTGATTGTTGCTTTGTTAGAGTGCTAAGATTGTATTTCGTGCTAGGTTGGCGGTCTGGTTTTCTTGAGAATTTCTCCGACACGTGGCACGATTCGTTTTTGTGTAGGCGGCAAGCTTAGTCCGCGATTCATCGGTCCCTTCAGTATTCTTGAGAGGGTCGGTGCAGTCACTTACAGACTAGACTTACCACCTGCATTGGAGGGAGTGCACAACGTGTTTCACGTGTCACAGTTGAGACGGTACGTGGCAGATCCCAGTCATGTATTGGATCATTCGGAGATAGAGGTGGGCCATACTCTCAGCTATCCAGAGCAGCCAGTGGAGATTCTGGATCGGAGGGAGAAGGTGCTGAGAAACCAGACGATTCCTTTGGTGCGCGTCGCGTGGAGGCATCACTCGCCAGGAGAGAGTACCTGGTAGCGAGAGACCGAGATGCGCGAGCGATACCCGTATCTGTTCAAGCCGTGAGGTATAATTCTTTCTTGCATTGTATTGTTGCTTTTGGTAGATAGTTTTTTTCCTTAATTTCGAGGACAAAAATTTTCTAAGGTGGGTAGGTTTGTCACCCTCACATTTTCATCCGAGGGTAGTTTGGTAATTGTCATTGGATATTAATTATTTTAGAATTTATTATAATTAATATTTTTGTATTGCATATTTTATTTATTTATTTGTATTATTAGTTGTTGCTAGTGTAGATTTATTTTGGACTTGTGTAGTGGACTAAATCCAATTAATTAGAAGGCATGAAACAAACTTTTAGACTAGTCTAAGTTGAGCCCATGAATTAGGCCCATGGATTAAGGGACTTGATTAATTAGTGAAACAATAGACTAGAACCTTCCCTCCCTAATTAATTCTTCATGAGAGGCCCCAAGGGGTATTTGTGTCATTACACATGCCATGAGGAGTGTATATAGGCCGGCCCCTCCTTGGAGGAGAGAGAAAATTATTAACTTCATTCCAAATTCTAGATCTACAATTTCTCTCCAAATTCCCTCCATTCCCTCACCAATTCTCCACCAATTCTTCACCAAACTCTTTCTAAATTTACCATTGAGATTGCTACAACAAGGATCTACAAGAAGGAAGCAAGGAGCAAGGAAGAAGAGGCCAAGATCTACAAGGAGAGGAGCTACTTGTCAATTGGAAACTTTTTATTGAGACTCCCAATAGGTAAAATTCAGTTTTCCTCTTCTAATAGACTCTAGATCTAAGATTTTACTATGAGAAACCAACCCACATGCATAGGCTACCCATAGGATTTGGTTTTGGGTCAATTGGAGACCTACAGTGGAAGTTATGACCAAATTGGTGCCAATTTTGGGAGAATTTCGAGATTGGCACATGTAGTACCTGTTAATTAATCTAATAAATCTAATTGACACTTTATTGTTTGTTTGTGACTAGTGTCGTATCCACAATTGGATACGTGTAGGTCGTATCTCGTCAATTTGACTAAACGGGTTAATTTTGGGGGTTTTCCTCCGACACGAGGCCTTGTGCATATCACATTGTGACACGGACACGTAGACACCCTAATTACTATACGTATTATTCATAATTTAGATATTAGACTTGTTCGTGTCCTCCGGGATGCGTTTGGTTGTGTGTTGGAGCCGTATCACAAGCGTATCATAGAGGAAATGTGATACGGGTACGATGCGCTCCATGTGTTTGTTGTTTGGCTTATTTTCCTATACGTACATGTGTAATTACATATATATATATATGCTATCTATGTATTATTTTAGAGTATATCATAGTGTATTTGGGTTATGTATATATGTGTGTCTATGAGTGTGTATTATATGTATATATCCACATGTATATGTATATGTGTGGGTTTATGTGTATATAATAGAGTACCTAGATACATATCACTATATGTGTATATAGATATATACGTTTGTAAATATATATGTGTACTTATGTTATATGTATATGTATATGTATATATATATATGTGTTGATTAATATGTATCTATGGGTTGGTTACATGTGTGTGTATATGTGCATATATCTATTTGTGTGAGAGTGTAGCTATATACATAGGTATATATATATATATATATACATAGGTATTTTGTGTAGTTGTGAGTGCTGTGTTGTTTGTGTGAGGTTGAGGAGGTGAGCATCAGTCAGCAGAGAGTGGAGCTCGGGGTGTACTACCATCAGTGCTTAACAGTATCAGTTGAAGAAGGTGCAGCAACTGTGCAGAGGAGCTGCACAGTTCAGCAGCTCAAGCCACATCGGGGAGAGGACTGCAGCTAGAGTGGCATTGCTCAGCAAGAAGGAAGGGTGCATCAGCAACTTGTGTACTGGAGCAACTGAACAACACAGCAAGGATGGCACTCAGTTCAACACAAAAGTTACCTCGAGGCCACAGCAAGGATTGGGCATAACTGCAACTAGGGCTTGCATAGAATCGGGTATCAGATTCTCACTGCACAGGATTTCAGTCCACTGTGCAGATTTTACTGCACAGTATCAGGCCGAGTATCAGTCACTGTGTTCGACACAGTTAAGTATTTGGTTTTTAGTGTAGATCAGTAGCAGTTTACTGCATAAGGTAGCATTTGAATTGAGCAGTTTTGTGCAGTCAGTTTCATTGCACTGGTGCAAGCAGTACCTCTTTGAGAGAGAAGCAGCCATTAGCAGTTTCATGTATTGACTGTGCTTTTCAGTTTTGTTGTTGTTTCCAGTTTGGTGTAGTAGTTTGTTAGTTGTTTAGTTGAGTTGGATAGTTAGTTCTAGGTATCAGTTTTCAGCATTTTCAGTTAGTATCATATGGGTTTTGTTCCTGAGTTTGAGTTGGGTAATGATTGGTTTTGTTAGAGGTAGAGAGTAGCAGTTTGTTAGGTAACTATATATATTTATACATCTAGGTAGGTAATCTATTGTTAAGTTAGATAGACATGTATTCTAGTAGATAGTATTTATAAATAGTTGGATGTAGTATAGTGTAGTGGCATAGCTAGTATTAGTTAGTTATATATTGTATTAGTTATGCTAGTGTTGGGTTGCCTTGAGATACCAATGTATCACCAAGGTATTGGGCCAATACCCAAGACATTGAATCGGGTATCAAGGTAGTTGTGATACGCAGTGGTGCAAGGCCAAGGTATCCAAATTATATTATTTGAGATATTATCAATATTTGATATATATATATATATATATATATATATATATATATATATATATATATATATATATATAAACACTATTTTTATATCCGAAACTTGCATATCTTAGGATACGCCTCTTTGAATGCACTGTTGTGTGTTAGCTTAGCTAGTTTTGCATAGTTTCATAGTATGTCGACTTAGTGACTTAGCATTAGACTCTTGCAACCTAGAATTCATTGGTTTGACTTAGAAATGGCGTATTGACCTAGAATTGCATCAACTTTACTTATTTTTATCTTTAAACCTTGTATTGATGCAACATACCATATATAGGTCGTGAGACACCAGCTTGGGCATCGAGAGACACACTTTGCTCAGGACTTCAGGCGAGTATATTTCTCTGATTGTTTTCAATTCATAATATTGTATATATGCATATTCTAGAATTGTATACATTGATTTTTGACACAGTGATTTTACGGACTGGTGTTATATGGATCCCGTCAGGAGGTGTTATCCCCTACCGTGTGCAATGGGTACCCAGTCACATGTATTTTATCGTGTGCATCGGATATTGACTTTTATGTGCTTCTTGTGCATCCACTATTTTGTGTGCTAGTGTGACTATATCGTGATCATGTACGTAATGTGTCGTGATTGGATCCATGAATATTGGTTGGGGAGGGGGAGTAGGAGTTGGTTATGTGATCAAAGCCCTCTTGATCTCATGTGTATGTCGATTATACACCTCACGTATAATGGAGTTATCTTTATACCTCATATGCAACCTAAGCTGATCACATAACAAACTTGCACTCTAAACACATAGTTAGTAATTCTTGTTCTCTACTTACAGTTATTTCTTGTATCTTATTTTCCAGTTTCTTATTATGCTTATTGCTTGTTCACCCAGTATTGTATATTCTTTCTACTTGTGCATCTTGTAACATTTTTCTATTGCTAGTTATATATGCTCGATTATGTTATTGGAACTGCTTTCAGAGGTATGTACTTCGCTCCAATCCTGACTGGATATATTTTTTCCAGATGATTGGCTAGAGGAGCTGTGTCCTACGTATTACGGCCCACATGAGGGTGAGACTTTAGAGGATACTCCCCTAGATCCAGAGGACATTGTACCAGTGACTGAGGAGGTTTAGTTTATGTGTAGTGATTCTTGTATTAGACTATTATTTTGAGGAGATTTACAGATGTACTATTATTTTATATTGTGGATTGTACTTTATACTCTCCTTCGCTATTCCATTCGTGCATTATTCTTCCTTAGTTTGTTTTATAATTGAGATTTGATATACTTGTGAGATACCATATTACTCCTCCGTTTGGAGTTGAGATGATTGACAGGTACCATATTATATTGTTGAGATTTTTGAAAGTTAGAATGACCCAGACAACGTTCTACCATCGATTCTGTGGCGTAGGCTGGGCGTAACCACGTACTCGTGCTCGAATATTCAGGTGCAGTCCGTGAGCCAGGCTGTCAAATCATTAAATGCACGTTACCGCATAGGTTCTTTAGCCAGGCTGTTAAATCATTAAATGCCGAGATTTGGCTCGATCTTCTAAGTGGATCTTTTTGGAAATTCTGGGTCATCTCTCAGTAAGGATCCCGAAGTAAAGGTTTCTCAAAGGATAAAGTTGAGTGGAAAACCAAAGCGTCGCCGTCATAATTAATGCTGACAACGCGTCGCGAGAATCAAGGAGTCGCTACTATCTCCTTTGCGCTATAAATAAGAGATTTTGCTAAAGAGAACTTTTTTTCTCTTGGCTCGAGTTTTCCTCTTTTGTCTTCGACCTTTCCTTTGTCTCTGACCCGCTGCCCGATCGCCATGGCCTCCAAAGCTTCATCCTCTTAGTCAAAGGCCAAGAAGGCCGACGACAAGGGGAAGCTCCCTGCGTCCTCGTATAAGGCCAAGGATGAGGCCCCGACTTTCCACCCAGACGTTCAAAGGGCCCATCCAAGGTAAGGATTGGAGGGAAAGGAGTCTTGATGCGTGGATACTTTGCACACAGTCCACCACATGGATTAGAAAATATACGGACTTTCCATATGACCCCGTCGCATATTTTATGCGCGAGTCTCACTTTGGTCGTATGCGCCGGTCTTAACCTGGCCGCATGAATGGTATCACATCCGTCTCACTCGGCCGCATGGATGTCCAGTCATGCGCCTGACATGACTTGGGCACATATAAGGCACCATATGCATCTGACATGACTTGGTCGCATATAAGGCACCATATGCATCTGACATGACTTGGCCGCATATACTCCTTTATATGTCAAAGTTGTCTCTTGGTGCACATGCTATCTTGATGGCTCTAACTGTCTCATGATTCCTGACTTTTGCAGTGACCTTATCCGTAGCTCCATCAGGGGAGGTGCTTATTGGTCGTGCTCAGGCTGCATTGGCGTAAGATTTGACCATATAGTAGCAAATATCCAGGTCCAGATAAACAAGGGTCAATCTGAGGCGAGGCTGAAGTTGATAGCCGACCAGCCTTCATTTTACTTGCTTAGCCAACTGAACTCTGGGCCAATTGAAGATAGCAAGAATGTTTCTCATTTGAAGCCCATCTTCCTATTCGGGGATGCTCTTACTATCTCGAACCCCAAGGTGGTAAAGATTAAAGAGAACTGGGACTTCTCCTCTGGCAGGATAAAAATACACATACCTACGATGGAGCGTTATTTGCCCTTGTCGGCTTTCAATATGGTGTCTCTTCCTAGGATGATGTTGGGCAACCTGACTCCAGACCAAAAGGGAGTCTTGGTCGGCCGTATTCGTCACAACTCCAAGACGAAGAGGGAAGTAGTGACTTTCAAGGAATTATTTTCTTACTCCCTTCGCGGGTTGGAACCCGGCATCTTCGCAAGTGAGATGGGGCCAAATGTTTATTTTTACGGTGCTGATACCTTCCTAAACCAGCTCGCAGACAAGGTGTCCTACCCCACGGGAAAAATATGCTTGCTCAACTGGGTGCATTATTTCCCTTCTTGGATTGCTTTGACAATGTGGGTACTGGAGAAGTACGAGCAATTTTTAAAGGAGATCAATCTATATTATGCCATAAGGGGTTCCTGTTGTGACTTGGAGAAGAATTTGATGTTATTTGTGGCTTTGACCGAGATATACAACTGTCGCACTGGGACCTTCTTTACCCCTGGTGGAAAGATGGGACTCGCCCTTCATGAGATGTACGATATTTTGCGATTGCCCTGGGACGATGATCCGTATGAAGAGTACACGTCCGATAACGAGGAATTAGAAGAATTGGAGAAATAACACCCGAGTTCCTTGCAGTGTACATGAAATTATTGTCACCATAGCACTTGTCAGCAGACTTCGAAGAAGAAGAAAAAAAGCAGGGAGATGACGTTACCCCATACCACTATCTGGATCCATCAACTTTTTGAAATTGAAGCTTCGGGCCAGGTTACCGATCGAAAACCTCGGTCTCACATGGGTGTCCGCGATCTGGTGGACAGTACTAAGAGAACGACTGCAAACGATGAGGGGTTTGGTAGCTCTGGCGATAACTTCAGTTGTTTTTATCAAGATACCCAGTCATTGTCGGACAAAGTCGTGTTGGCTAGATTCTTGATGAAATGGCTACAAAATTATGTAGTCCCGAAAGGTCCCGGGTCGATTGAGAGGGTTAGCCGCAATCTCATCCTCCCTGATATGAAGTTAGTTTTTGGTCACCGCCTCGCCTTACTCCCAGCGATGGTCTGCAGCATCAATTGCGGACTTTGTGCTTTTACCAGCAAGGTGTTGGCCCATGACGGTCCTGAGGATTTTAACCGGATTGAGATGCCTTATCATTATTTAATGGGTTGGCTGTTAATGCACTACCCATCTCTGATGCATCCTGGCCTCGAAGGGATGACGACAGAAGCTGATGCCTTTATTCGTCGATATAGTGGGATGCCCTGGGCTCATACTGCGGTTCCCGCGTGTCGGCATGCACTCACCCATATGGAAAATTATTCATTTTTTGTGTCGGTCCCAAACAGAGAATGAGGTAAACATAGTTCATAGTAATGGTGGCGTTGACCGTTAGGTCTTATCTCTGAGGCTCTTCTGCTGGTTACTCTCTATCCGACCTTCGTATTTAGTGCATCAGAATCGGAACCTTGTCTTCTTGGAGCCTTATCAAGTAGGTTTGCTTACCACTTTGGATACAACCAACTCATGTTGAGAAATCCCAGCCCATGTCTTGGTTTTGAGGGTAGCACTCTTGATGGGGCTCGAACCTGGGATTATTATTTTGCAACCAGTACCCATGTACGATTCATGCTGTCAGACGCTAAAGTTTCTGTACATATTATTCATGTAGTAGATAACTTTCATGTAGACGTTAATGCACCACCATCCGGCTTTGATCGGGATACTAGCTTCATTGTAGGCACTAGGCTGAAGCCCCCGAGCGGCGGGTCCATCAAAGGTCGGGGGAAAGGCAAAGGGAAGGCTGCACTATTGCCCACTGACCCCGACTCAACGACGGAAGAAGAGAATACTTCCAACGATCCCTCACCTCCGGTAGACTCTCCAATGAAGCGCAGGACTTCTCCGGTGTGGAGCCCTCCATCTAAGAAGAGAGGATTGGGACCATCTACTGTCGCGCGATCGAGTTATAAGAAAATGGTCGCTACCAAGGACCCTACGCAGGACGTAGGAGACAAGAAAGAGGAGGAGGTAGGACCCCTTGCATTGGTGATTCGCCAACCGAATCTTATTTTTGATGCCGAGGCGGTATCCCTACGTCCTCTCATCTTTATTGCTATGTCCCCTTTTTATGACACTCTTCGTCCTGGTTTATCTAAATTTATGCAGAGACTGGGAGCGGGGGTGAGGACACTTTCTCCACGGACCGCTACAACATGTGTTTCTTACCGGGAGGAGGAGACGACGTCCTCTTCTTACTAAACGTATATTTGCGCATCTGTTGTTGAAGCGGTGGGAAGGTTCAACGAAGAAGGGGATGCTTCCTTGGCCGACCCCTCGGTTGGGAGACGTAGGACACCTTGGGGATGACCATGTCTGCTCTGACGGAACCGCCAACTCCAATACCTCACCCAAGTATATTGGAGATGAGATTTTTCGTCGTTTTGGTGAAGTTACTCACTGATTGATTTGATTTGACAGGCCCTTCCTCGCCGATACACATATTTAATATGGCAACGAAAGAGAGTATGGAGGAGGAGGCTGAACCATGACTTACCAGGGCAAGACCTGGGTTAGTCCCATCTTCCTCCGTCGTTGGAGAACCTTCGACAGGCATGGGGCCTCCCTGGAGCGTCGGCTGTCGAGAAAGACGTGAACTCTTGAAGGACCTTCGACAGGCATGGGGCTTGCTTCTGACGTCGATCTCCCTGGAGCATCGGCTGTCGAGGAAGACGTGAGGGGGGATAAGAAGCTCGGGGGGAGGCTGAGCCTTTCTCTCACTTTTTTGTGGGTGGAGGATACCCAATGGGGCCTCCTGTTGAGGCTAGTGTAGGGAGGCCTCTACTGTTGTGGACCTACTTGGTGCGGCGACCGCTTCATCACCTCCTCGGGCTGACATTGGGTGACACAAAGTCACAGCTCCCTCAGTTGCTGGGTGTAGCGGTCTTCCCGAGGGATCTATTTTCTGGACTTACTGGCGTGAATGCCAAGCTTGCCAGTTTCCCTGGTGTTCAGACACTGCTTTTGACGTGGCAGAGTTTGGCTGCTGTGAAAGCCATTCTTCGTCTGTCAACTGTGGTTCCACCACCGAATTTGTCAAGTGTTGTCCCCTCTATTTCACAGGCTGCCCATATCGCATTGCCTGTAATCCCTTCAGTTTTGGCTCTATTGATGCCTTCCACAAAAGTTATGGTAACAACCACTTCCAGGGTTATCCTTCAAGGGTTTTACATATTATTACAGCAAGGAGTTTAAAATGTACTGGGACGAGGGACGTCTTTTGTTTGGTCTAAGCGCGGTTCCCTGGGCCAGATACAGATTTTAAAGACCCTTCCTGGCTCTGAGCAGACGACTGACTTGCTGCTTCAGAAATTGACTGAGGTAGAACAACGTATGAACGAGTTACAGCAGGTGCAACATGTTGACGTTATTGCGACAGTGGCCATATAGTATAAACATGTCTTTGACTCCGTAGAACAAGTGAAAGCTGCCTATGGAAATACCAAGGTGGGTCTAGTGCAAGAACTCAAGAAGCTGGAAATCCAACGTACCGAGTTGGACGTTAGCGAGGCGGCTTGCCTTGCTCGGGAAAGTGGATTTTCCCATACCATTGCTGAGATCCAGATGAAGATTGTAAAACTCCAGGACAACCTCAAGATCCTGTAGGGTGATGTCCAGGAGGCTCGCCAAAAGCGGAAGGTTATCCACTCTTGGAGATACTCTGAAGAGATTGGAAGAGAAGCACCAAACTTACACTCACCTCGATAATTCCTCTCCTGTAGCTCAAGATGCCGAGCGCCGGGTCAAAGCTAAGATTGATGCCCGAGTTGCCCGTCTTCGAGGACGATAAAATAATTGTGCACTGATCAGGAGTTTTTATTGTTTCTTCTTTCCTTTTTTTCTTGGACCGGGATATTTTAGTGGTCCCTCAATGTAATCTGCTTTCTGTTTCCTTTATGCAAAAAAAAATGTTTTCTTTAGTTGCAATTATCTATGCAAAAGTTGGGTATCGTACTAGAGGTAATATAGACGTAGCACAATACCATAGTTTGTTAACTTTGCCTTCCACCTAAGCTGCGCAGGAAAGGTCCAAAGCCAGACGTCTCACTGGGGGACTTTGGTGGACCTATTAATTTTTTTGCATTTGGGTGCAAGTAATAAGTTTGGAGCGAAAAACCCTATCAGAGATGATATGAACGTGATAGATTTTGTGGCTTAACATCGTTGGCGTACTTAGAGTTAAGTACGGGTGATAAGTTTAGGTGACGACCGATGTCAGAGGTATTATGGACGTAACAATCGATAGTCATATAGAGAGGTTTGCTCAGAGGTAAGAAGGACATGGCAAACTCTATTGGGGAGGATATGAGGACGATAGCTCAGAGGTAACATGGACGTGAGCTAATCGATAGTCATACAGAGAGGTTAGGTAAGATCATGGTATTTTTGTGGAAGAAAAATGATATGAGCCAGAGGTAATATGGACATGGTTGTTTTTTTGGATGAAAAAATGGACATCTCATAGTTTAAAGGTAATATAGACGTAAAATATTTTCTTTTGTTGAGGATATCCCACCGGAGGGATCTTCGGTGGACTTATTACTTCTTGCGTACTGGAGTAAAAGTAATAAGTTTGAAACAAAACACTATCAGAGGTGATATGGACGTGATAGATTTTGTAGCCTCATTACTTCTTGTGCACCTAAGTGCAAGTAATAAGTTCGAGACAAGCCCTGCCAGAGGGGATATGGACATGTCAGATTTTTTGGTCTCATTATTTCTTGTGCATCTGAGTGCAGGTAATAAGTTTGATACAAGCCCTACCAGAGGTGATATAGACGTGACAAGTTTTGTGGCCTCATTACTTTTTGTGTACCTTAGTACAAGTAATAAGTTTGAGACAAGCCCTGCCAGAGGTGATATGGATGTGGCAGATTTTGTGTACTTAACACCGCTGGCATACTTAGAGTTAAATACGGGTGATAAGTTTAGATGACGACCAATGTAAGAGATATTATGGATGTGACAATCGATAGTCATATAGAGGGATTTTCTCAGAGGTAATATGGACATGGCAAACCCAGTTGGAGATAATCGGTTAGGACAATAGTTCAGAGGTGATGTGGACGTGAACTAATGTCCAAAGGAACTGATTATGAGCGGTCTACTCGAAAGTATGGATAAACCTGAAGGTGACTCCGTTGGGGAGCTCTTTGAGGATCCACTAGCTGTTACTATAGCCGTTATTACATACCAACTTGGTTTGGTGCCCCTTATAAGATCCGTCAGGTTGGTTGCTTTACTCTACCAATCTTCCTTTAAGACAAAGATTCAGGAAAAAGGAAAGAAAGATGAATTCAGATATAAATGGGCTTGATTTGGGAAGATAACATTTTTGCGTGCATGTCCCAACGAGCGAAGTGAGTCGAAGTGAGGCGCCCAAAGGAAGGGAGCGAAGAAAAGGCGAGCGAAGTGAGGCACCGCCGAAGCTGCATGAGCAGGCTTCTATTGCTACGCAACAATAGAGCAGGTGCTAGCTCGCTTGCGCTAAGAGCCTTGCTTTCGACTTAGCTCACTTTCGACGCTTGCGCTACGCGCCTGGCTATCAAATTATCACTTGCAGGTTGGCAGACTCACGAAAGATCCTCATTGATCCGAGAAGTGATTGCTAATCCACTCTGTGCGCATAAAGGCTGTTTATTATGAATCATGTGCAAATAAAATCAGGCATTCCATAAGAGCCCATTCTCTGAGAAAGAACCTTGCTTGCCCTTGTGATATGATAAGAAGAAAAGGGGTTGTTAAGCCCTCTTTTCTTTTCTGCACCGTTGTCAAATCGGGTGTATAGCTCAGTTGGTAGAGCATTGGGCTTTTAACCTAATGGTCGCAGGTTCAAGTCCTGCTATACCTAAAAAAACCATACTCCCTTCGTTCGCCTCACTTCGATTATTCAGCACCTCCCGGCACGGTCGCCTTTCATTGCTTTTTTGCTTGTATTCAGGATTCCTGAATACAGACAATGGCTTTCGTCAAACTTTTGTGGAAGATAAGTGCATATTGTGCTTACACACTTGTTGGGGATGAACAACGGAGAATGTACACTTTACATTTTGGTTATCCTGCCGATAGTAAAAGGAGTACAAGTCTAGCTTAGACATAGTACTTTTTGAGGAACTTGTCATTGATAGGCATCATGAACAAGTCGTCATTGGATTTTGTGAGCCGATAGGAATCGTTGGAGAACACAGACTCCACAATGAATGAACTCTCCCATTTAGGTTAGAATTTACTGGCCGTCTTGTGGGTCATTACCATTGGTCTTCTTACTGTCAAGACGAGGTCACCCACTTGGTAAGTCCTCCTCTTGACCCGTTTGTTGAAGGCTTCCGAGAGGCATGCTTGGTACAGCTCAATGCGTTGTTGAGCTAAAAGATGATTCTCATCGAGTTCTTCCAACTCTTCTAGCCGTCGGCGATGATTGTCGTCAACGGTCAATCGGTTGGACAGAGCCACTCAGAGTGACAGATTTAGATCTCGAGTGGAAGGACCGCTTCACTTTCGTAAACCAAGGAGAATTGTGTGCTGCCAGTAGGTGTCTGGACAGTTGTGTGGTAGGCCTAGAGACATTCACCGAGGTTCTTATTCTAGTCACGCTTATTGGATGATACGAACTTCTTAAGTAGCTTTATGATGGTCTTGTTGAATACTTCTGCCAGACCATTTGCTGCTGGGTTGTAAGCAGTCGAGGCTATATTTTGGATTCAGTTTGTCACAAAATCGATAAAAAATATGACTTACTAACTGTGGACCATTGTCATTGATGATCCTCCATCGCAAGCTGAAGCGGTATATGACGTGGTGCTTGACAAAGATGATCACGTTTGAGGTCTTGAGTTCAGCGAGTGGAATAACTTTCGTCCATTTGGAGAAGTAGTCGATAATAGCCAAGATAAACCGATGTCCCTTAAAAAAAGGACTAATTGGCCCGATAATATCCATTCTTCATGCTTCAAACGGCCAAGATGCTACCGTTGGGTATAAAAATTCTGAGGGCTGGTGGATAAAGTCTGCGTGAATTTGGCACGCTTGGCACTTTCTCGCATAGTCAATAGCCTCCGCTACCATTGTCGGCCAATAGTAACCCATTCTCCCGAGACGGTCCTATAGCTTGGGTCTGGGCTGATGGGCACCGCAAACCCCATCGTGAGCCTTGCGGAGAGCCTGCTTTGCTTCTGCATTTGATAAGCATCATAGCAGAAGACCGTCGTAGGAACGACGATACAACATTTTTGTAGCCGTATCGTAATAGAACCAGAGAAAACATCTTCTGATGTAAGTGGCTTCCTTTGGGTTCTCGGAGAGAATTCCATAGACTGCGTAGTCGATGTATGGTAGTCTCCAGTCTTGGGAGTCAGTGTTTATCTTTACTGAGTAGCTTAGGCACATGCAAAGATTATTATTTGAACATACCAGCTCTTAACCGGCCACTGTGATCAACTGATGGGTTTTGACTGGAACTGCTAGGGAGGCAGTGAGGTCGACCAGGACGTCAGCCTCAATATTTTGCAACTGAGGGACGTACTGTAAACACCCCATTTTTCAGATTAATTTTAATATAATTTTTCCTGATCTTTTTCGGCATTTTGGATGAAGAACCAAAGTCATTATGAGTTAAAGATTTTTATAGGCGGTTTATTGGTGTTAAAATATTCTGGAAATAATAATTTATTGTGTAAAATAGAAAGCCGGACAGGTGGTATTTTTTGGGGAATTATTTGGACTTCTGAGTCGCGTTTAAAGCCTATAAAACGATTAGTTTGATTAACCGAACCAAACCCCGCCCCAAACCGACTTGAACCAAATCGATATCGGGTCGGGTCCGGAAACCCAAACCCGAGCAGAACCCTAGCAGCCGAGGGCTGTTGTTCCCCTATTTAGAGCCTCGGCGTTCGTGCCAGGCAGGCCACCGCCACGAGAACCCTCAGAGCCGATCGCCCCCGTCGCCTAGCCGACCGACCCCGCGCTGCCGCCGCTCCCTGCGGGTGCTCAGCCGTCGACGACCGAACTCGACAGCAGCGCCTCGGTCGACTCTGTCTCTGACCGACGCCGAGCCGACTTCCCCCACCCCGTCGCCAGGCTGCCGGACCATCCCGACCCTGAACCCTTCGACGTCGCCGCTCGAGCCGACTGCTCGACCAACACGTCTCGATCCTCGCTGCAGCAGCCGCGAGATCCTCCCCGCCGCTCGCCTCGACAACCACCGCGAAGCCCTAGCCGACCACGAGGCTGACCCCCTGCGAGGCCCTCCGCAGTCAGAGCCCTAGTTCTGACTCACAACGGACACGAAGACGCGAACGGTGCTCACGGACACGCAGAATTCAGAACTCACGGGGCTCTGTTCAGGTACCGTTTCCTTCCTCCTCGTAACTCCGATTTCGATTCCGACAATTGCTATGCGTAGACTGTATAACCCTCTCGGTGTCCATATAACTCGCTCGATACATCGTGTCCTGTAGTGGTCGTACACCGCGATCCAAAACAGGAGAAAACAACGCCCCGTTTCACCCCGAAATTGAGTGCGCCCCGCCAAACGGGATGACTTGGTCGCACACGGTCTTTACCGAACCGTGCGCGTCGTTGATACGGTCGTGTGGGATTTTGCAGAAGTCGATTCGGAGGTGCGAGCACCCCGGAATCCACGCGTATCCGCCGACGATACCCCGTATCCGATCTTTCTGGAATATGCTGTAACTTTGTGTACACTCGTCGGATCGAGACGAAACTTGTGCCATCGGACTCATAGAAATGCGCTGGTCCTGTGAGCCAAGTTTGGTCTGATTCTGAGAAAGTTGATAAAATCGCGTATCGTGGGCCCCACAGGCTCCACTTGACGGGCGATTTTGTGATCGGCTCATCGGAATCCAATTCTGGAAGTTCCGTTGGGTTTATATCATCTTTCCTGACTTGTAGACACTGAGTTTGAGGAATTTGGAGACCTTTGACCCTGATACGCTTTTCGGTGCAAAGTGGCCCACATGTGGATCCCGCTTTGGCCGAAAATGACCCTTTTTGCCCCTGTGTCCAAATTGGACGTAAGGACAGGCATTTTTAGCAGTTTGATACCTTCTGAGACTGTTGGTGACATTTATTACAGCTTTTGGAGTAGCACCTACCGGATCCACTGATACAGGGACAGTTGTTGACATTCAAACATCAGGCAAGTGTACCTTGCCAACTCTGCAGTATTGTTACATATTTCCTTGCTTCATTATACTACTATGCATGCTTAACCTAGGACCGTGTGACATACTTAGTGTCCGATTATCAGTCGGGTGCCAACATCGTACGCGGTGTTGGGTATTGTCATCTAGAGATGGACATACGTGACACTATATCTTCTCGTACTTGTCTTACCAAGTACACTATGACCCAGGACACTGGACACTATTCATGAGACAGGATCCTCCCGAGATATTCGTGGTGATTCTGTATAGGATACAGGACTTATAGAGATACTATATTCTAGATATATTATGACTTGTGCATTAGTTATGACCCCGCTGACATGGACGTGAGACGTTATGTTCATGATTTGTGTGGTTACATTGGGTGGGGAGAGACACACAGACTACAGGCTGATTATATATATACACCCCTACTATTGTGAGGCCCAAGACTCTGAAGCCCGAGCTTGGTCCATTACTCATTATTACTGCTGCTACCCGGCTCCCCTACACAGAGCTTGTAGTATGCTTCAGCCTGAGTTCTAGTGATGCTCTCATCTTGCATATCACTTAGCTGGTTATTTTAGTATTCCCTATTGTTCCATCTAATGCTGGAGAGACCCACAGGCTACAGGTTGACTATGTTATGCCGGCTACTCAGTATCCCGCTGAGCTAGACCACCTCTTGACACCACTGCTACAGGCTCCCCTACACAGAGCTTGTAGATGTTCAACCTGAGTACTACTGATATTCTCTCTTGTATTATACAGATGTTTACATATTTACCCTGCTTATTTCATTTTTCTGCTGCACTGTTTATATGTTGGCTTGTATATTTTCTGTACCTTGCTATGTCCCCTGAGGACCTGGATATGGATTTTGTCCCCAGATTTTGCAGACGTGGTTTATCCCGAGGTATACGGGACCGCAGCAGGAGGAGCCGATCCAGGAGCTGTACCGCCATCTGAGGACGAGGTCTTAGCTGAAGACTTCTCTTGAGCATCCATGCTCATGCTCAGTTTTTATTATTTATTTCAGTCTTTATTTTCTGGTCTGCTGAACCATTGTACTAGAGATTTATCGGGTTGTTCCCCGAAGTACTTTGTTGAGACTAGATGGTGATTTACCTTCTTATTTATTCTGTGGATCATATTTTATATCTTGTGTGGATGAGATTAGTTGTGCCATGATTGTCGTAGACTGGTTTTACAGCTTAAGTATGCCCTGATGGATCCATTATATTGGGTTGGTCCATCGGTGCGTACTGCTGGCCATTGCCACGTGTCCGGTCCCACAGTATTTTGGGACTGGAGCATGACATAGTTTTTGTGGTGGCCCATGCAGGTCTACGACTAAATTGTTCGATTTTAACTTAGGGACCGAACCAGCCTGCACTAAGGATATAATAAGTTCTAGGATCTCATCCATTATTTAACCCATTGTTGAACTCTATATTGAACTCGAAATTGTTATTTGAACTGCATCCTGTATTGATTTCTCTGTGCGTTCTTACAGTTTATCTTTTGGTTGCAGAGAAATGGATCCCAGGAACAGAGATGAGATTCCATTGGATACGCCACACGACGCTGTGGTTACTTATGGAGACGGAGTGACTCCAGGGAGTGGAGGACCAGCATCGCAGAGTGATCAAACCGGTCAGCCTACTCCAAAGTTCCAGAGAGATGACATTCCACCTCCACCACAGTTCACTCCCCAGATGCCAGCTTTCCCGCCAGGACAAGCCATGGACGGGCAACAGATATTCCAGATGATGTATGCTATGATGCAAGCACAGCAACAGATTCAGCAAGAAGCTCAACGTCAGGAGGCCGAGAATCTGAGAACCAGCCTAGTATCCGCATTGGAGCAGGCAAATCCACCAGCGAGGCGATCGACGACTGGATCTATCACTGACTTTCGTCAGCTCAAAGCCTCATACATTTTCTGGTAAAGAGGGGCCAACAGAAGTTCATGAATGGCTCACAAACATTCAGCATCAGTTGGAAGCCGCTGAACTTCCTAGAGAGAAGTGGATGACTGCAGTCAGAATGTAGTTAACTGAGAATGCATATCACTGGTGGTTAGCAGAGGAGAGGAGGCTCGGACAGGACCGAGTCATATGGGAAGAGTTCTCCAGACTCTTCCAAGAGATGTACATTTCCAGCGTTTGCACGATCAGAGCTCAGAGACAAGTTCAACCGCCTCATCCAAGGCAGTATGACAGTGGAAGAATACAACACGGAGTTCATTCGCCTTAGTCGCTTTGCCCCAACCTTGATTTCGATCGAAGAAGAGAAAGCTGAGAAGTTCTTTGATGGGCTAAAGTTCTAGCTGCAGAGATTTATTGGCTCAGTCGCACCTACATCTTATACCGACGTTCTCGCAGCAGTACGACGCATGGAGCACGTCACTAGAAGAGAGTCAAACCTGAAGAGGCCTATCAACTCAGCACCAACCAGGACAGCACATGGGGATTCAGCAAAACGGACCCAGAGGAGCATGCCAGAGAGGACAGCACACAAGGCCATATCTCTCCCTACTTGTCATCACTGCGGCAAGATAGGTCACATTGAGAGAGAATGCAGACGTAAGTTGGGACTCTGCCTAGCTTGCGGTTCCAACCAGCATCAGACCAGAGACTGCACCGAGCGCAGAGAGGGAGCACCGAGATTAGCTTTGCCTGTACCACGACCAGCTTATCCAGCCGTAGGAGCACAGCAGGCAGGAGTTGGTGGAGTCAGACCACCAGCCCCAGGAGGGAACCAGCAGAGACCACCCCTGGCACCACAGGCAGCTCTATTTCAGCAGGCTCAGCAGCAGAGAGGCCAAGCTCAGGGACGAGGCCAGGCATTCACTTTAGCTGTTGAGGAGGAGGCTACAGCAGGCGAGGTCATCGTAGGTACTATTTTAGTAGCTTCATTACCAGCTGTAGTATTGTTTGATTCTGGAGTATCGCATTCATTTATAGCAGCTAGCTTTGTAGCCGCACATAGAGTAGCTACCGCACCCCTTCCGAAGATGAAGAGAATTCTTACGGGAGGCGGAATTATTTTGGTTAGTGACGTCTGTAGATCATGTTCTGTAGTAGTTTGTGGCCGAGAGATGCGAGCTCAATTCCTAATATTTTCTATGCCGGACTATGATGTCGTACTTGGTATGGACTGGTTAAGTCAGTACCATGCGACTCTTGATTGCCGACTCGGGCGGGTTATATTTAGACCGCCAGGACATCCAGAATTTGAGTTTCTCCGAGGAGCAGTAGAGCAAGGATTTCAGCCTACTCTTAGGGTATTATCTGTAGAAGAGGAGACAGGTTATCCAAGAGTCATATCTGAATTTGAGTATGTATTCCCCGATGATCTTCCAGGCTTACCGCCTGATCGGGAAGTAGAATTCACAATAGACTTAACTCCAGGAGCAGAGCCTATCACTTCATCAGTTTATCGACTGGCACCTAAGGAGTTAGTAGAGTTGAAAGCGCAGGTTGACGACCTTCTGGACAAAGGTTTCATTCGGCCCAGTGTATCACCTTGGGGAGCACCCATATTATTTGTGCCAAAGAAGGATGGAACAGTACGGTTATGCATTGATTACAGGGCACTGAATGCTGTGACGATCAAGAACAGGTATCCCTTACCACGCATTGATGATCTATTCGATCAATTGAGTGGTGCAAGGGTATTCTCAAAGATTGACTTAAGATCCGGCTATCATCAGATCAAAGTAAGGAAGGAAGATATCCCGAAGACCGCATTCAGAACCAAGTATGGGCATTATGAGTTCTTGGTGATGCCGTTTGGTTTAACGAACGCACCAGCAGTGTTTATGAGCTTAATAAACAGAGTCTTTCATCAGTTCTTGATAAATTTGTAGTGGTATTCATTGACGACATTCTCATATATTCCAAGAACCATGAAGAGCACGAGGAGCACCTCAGAATCGTGTTAGAGACCTTGAGGCAAGAAAAGTTATATGCCAAACTCAGCAAGTGTGAGTTCTGTATGGACAAAGTACCTTTCTTGGGACACATCATATCAGGAGAAGGACTTTCAGTAGATCCGGAGAAAGTTGCGGCTATAGAGACTTGGCCTACACCCACATCAGTTGCAGAGGTAAGAAGTTTTCTCGGACTCGCGGGATATTACCGAAGGTTTGTAGAAAATTTCTCGAGGATTGCAGAACCGATGACGAAGCTGACTCGGAAGGACCAGGAGTTTATATGGACAGAAGACTGCCAGAAGTCCTTCGAAGAGTTGAAGAGAAGATTAACAACAGCACCTGTCTTGACTCTTCCTTCAGGGTCAGGAGGTTTTGTTGTTTATAGCGATGCATCAGGTAGTGGACTGGGATGTGTTTTGATGCAACATGGCAAGGTCATTGCTTATGCATCGAGACAGTTGAAGGTTCACGAGAAGAACTATCCAACACATGATCTGGAACTAGCAGCAGTTATATTTGCATTAAAGATTTGGAGGCACTACCTTTATGGGGAGAAAGTGGACATCTTTACAGATCACAAAAGTCTGAAGTATGTATATACTCAGAAAGAGCTTAACATGAGGCAGAGGCGTTGGCTGGAATTGATGGTAGATTTTGACATAGAATTGCAGTATCATCCGGGAAAGGCGAATGTTGTTGCTGACGCACTCAGCAGGAAGCCTACGGCGTATTTCTTGACGATGCAGCCCGAGCTATTGAGAGATTTACAGGAGCTACAGATAGAGGTCATTTTACCAGGACAGAATGGCTTGTTGGCTAATCTCGAGATTCAGTCATCACTTATGGAGAAGATTAAAGAGGCATTGCCCACCGATTCTAGATTCCGAAGACTCAAGGAAAGAACGGAAGCGGGCATGCAGACAGGACTTCGCATTCACGAAGACGGGACATTGAGGTTCGGAAATCGCCTGTATATTCCAAATGGAGAATTGAGACAGGAGTTAATGGCGGAAGCGCATAGCTCTATGTACTCTGTTCACCCGGGAGGAACCAAGATGTACCGAGACTTGAGACAGTATTACTGGTGGCACGGAATGAAAAGAGAGATTGCAAGATTTGTGGCCAAATGCTTAGTCTGTCAGCAAGTAAAGGCCGAACATCAGAGGACTGCAGGTATGTTACAGCCGCTTCCGATACCGGAATGAAAGTGGGAGCATATCACGATGGATTTTGTCACAGGATTTTCGAGGAGCCCCAGCGGAAAAGACGCAGTATGGGTGCTAGTGGATCGACTCACTAAATCGGCACACTTCTTGCCATTTAGAGTTGGACAGTCCACAGAGGTACTAGCCGACATGTATATGCGACAAATCGTCAAATTACATGGAGTGCCTATTAGTATCGTATCGGATCGAGATTCGAGAATTACATCTCATTTTTGAAGAAGTATGCAAGAGAGTCTGGGCACCAGGCTCAAATTCAGTACGGCATATCACCCACAGACAGACGGCCAATCAGAGCGTACCATTCAGATATTGGAGGACATGTTGCGATCTTGTATGTTAGACTTCGGAGGATCTTGGGAAGATCATTTGTACTTAGTAGAGTTCTCCTACAACAACAGTTACCAGGCCAGCATCCAGATGGCACCAATTGAAGCTTTATACGGAAGGAAGTACAGATCGCCTATATATTGGAGTGACGTTGGTGAACGTCAAATACTGGGTCCAGAATTGGTAACGCAGACAGTAGAAAAGGTGAAGCAGATTCAGAATCATCTACGAGCAGCTCAGGACCGACAGAAGCATTGGGCGGATACGCACAGACGTTCCCTAGAGTTCAAAGAAGGTGATCACGTATTCTTGAGGATTTCTTCCACTCGTGGTACTATCAGATTCGGAAGCAGAGGCAAGTTGAGCCCAAGGTATATTGGGCCATTTGACATCCTAGAGCGTGTTGGCGAAGTGGCTTATCGTCTTGCATTACCTCCATCCTTAGAAGGAGTGCACGACGTATTCCACGTCTCACATCTGCGCAGATACGTGACCGACCCAAGTCACGTGGTCGATCATTCAGAGATCGCAGTAGGCCCAAGCTTGAGGTACGAAGAACAACCAGTTGGCATCCTCGACGTCAGTGAGAAGACGTTGCACGGACAGACAATCAGACTGGTTCATGTAGCATAGAAATATCATTCTCCTGGAGAATCGACTTGGGAACGAGAAGATAGTATGCGCCAGCGTTACCCCCACTTGTTCGAAGAGGCAGTTAAAAACTAAGCAACTTGTATTTCCATAATTTATTTGGTATCATTTTATTTGATTGCGAGGACGCAATCCTTTTAAGGAGGGAAGATTGTAAACACCCCATTTTTTAGATTAATTTTAATATAATTTTTCCCGATCTTTTTCGGCATTTTGGATGAAGAACCAAAGTCATTATGAGTTAAAGATTTTTATAGGTGGTTTATTGGTGTTAAAATATTCTGGAAATAATAATTTATTGTGTAAAATGGAAAGCCGGATAGGTGGTATTTTTCGTGGAATTATTTGGACTTCTGAGTCGCGTTTAAAGCCTATAAAATGATTGGTTTGATTAACCGAACCAAACCCCGCCCCAAACCGACTTGAACCAAATCGATATCGAGTCGGGTCCGGAAACCCAAACCCGAGCAGAACCCTAGCAGCCGAGGGCTGTTGTTCCCCTATTTAGAGCCTCGACGTTCGTGCCAGGCAGGCCGCCGCCACGAGAACCCTCAGAGCCGATCGCCCCCGTCGCCTAGCCGACCGACCCCGCGCTGCCTCCGCTCCTCGCAGGTGCTCAGCCGGCGACGACCGAACTCGACAGCAGCGCCTCGGTCGACTCTGTCTCTGACCGGCGCCGAGCCGACTTCCCCCACCCCGTCGCCAGGCCGCCGGACCATCCCGACCCTGAACCCTTCGACGTCGCCGCTCGAGCCGACTGCTCGACCAACACGTCTCGATCCTCGCTGCAGCAGCCGCGAGATCCTCCCCGCCGCTCGCCTCGACAACCACCGCGAAGCCCTAGCCGACCTCGAGGCTGACCCCCTGCGAGGCCCTCCGCAGTCAGAGCCCTAGTTCTGACTCACAACGGACACGAAGACGCGAACGGTGCTCACGGACACGTAGAATTCAGAACTCACGGGGCTCTGTTCAGGTACCGTTTCCTTCCACCTCGTAACTCCGATTTTGATTCCGACAATTGCTATGCGTAGACTGTATAACCCTCTCGGTGCCCGTGTAACTCGCTCGGTGCATCGCGTCCTGTAGTGGTCGTACACCGCGATCCAAAATAGGAGAAAACAATGCCCCATTTTACCCCGGAATTGAGTGCGCCCCGCCAAATGGGACGACTTGGTCGTACGCAGTCTTTACCGAACCGTGCGCGTTATTGATACGGTCGTGTGGGATTTCGCAGAAGTCGATTCGGAGGTGCGAGCACCCCGGAATCCACGCGTATCCGCCGACGACACCCCGTATCCGACCTTTCTGGAATATGCTGTAACTTTGTGTACACTCGTCGGATCGAGACGAAACTTGTGCCATCGGACTCTGTAAACCCCCTGAATTTTCAAATTATTAAATCTTGGATTTTTCCTAATTTTCTGGAATTTTCTGGGAATTTTTTGAAATTAAAATCAAGGTTTTCAATTCATAAATGATTTTTAATTATCAATAAATAATATTAAAATATCATAAAAATAATATTTTTGGGTGTAAAATGGAAAATTGGACTTAAGGTAATTTTTCTGGATTTTTCTGGACCTCAGAACTATTTTTAAATGCCTAAAAATAAATTTTTATTAATTAATTAACTGTTTTTAATTATTATTATTATTATTATTTTTATTATTTTAATTCTCTCAGCCCAGCCCGCCCTGGCCCATTGGGCCGCGGCCCAGCCCGCTCCCTCAGCCCAGACCCAACCCTATCGGGTCGGGTCGGGTTCAGCCGAACCCGACCCGCCGTCAGCCCGACCCGCCAGCCCGCAGCGACCCAGCCCCCACGACTCCGGCTTTCCCGCCGCCCTCCGCGCGCAGCGCCGCTCCCCGCCGCCACGTTCCCCCACGTCCACCGCCCATCTCGGCCACCCCCCGGCGCCCCAGCCCTATAAATCCCCGCTCCTCCTCCTTCGTTTCCCCCACCGCCAGCCCTAGCCACCGCACGCCGCCCAGCTCTCCGCCGTCGCCCTCGCCACTGCGCCGCCCACCGCTGCGACGCCGCCACCGCACCACCTTGCCCAGCCCAGCCTCCCTCTCTCCTCCTCTCGACGACGTCGACTACCGCAGCGCAACCGCAGCAGCAGCACGAGCAGCTTCCCGCGCCGTCAGCCGTCGCGCTGTCCCGGTCCCCTCCGCCACAGCCCAGCCGCCCACACCGCCGCCTCCGGCCGCCGCGACTCCACTAGAACCCTAACCCTAACCCTAATTTGGATTCGCGTGTCCGACATGAGTCGGACACGACTCGACCCTAATTTTCGGGTCCCCTTCAGGTGCGTGTAACTTTCGCCTCGTAGCTCCATTTTTAATTCCGCAAATTGTGTTATGAAGCCTGTATGACCCTCTCGGTGTCCGGACAAACTGTTCGGGGCATCGCGTCCTGTGGTGATCGCACACCGCGATCCAAAAAAGGAAAAACCAGACCATGTTTCACCCCGGAACTGAGTGCGCCCCGACAAAGGGGATGACTTGGTCGCGTGCGGTCTTCACAGATACGTGCGCGTCGTCGATACGGACGTGTGAGATTTCATGGAAGCTGATTCGGGTGTGCGTGCACACCGAAATCAACGCGTATCCGCGGACATCGCCCCGTATCCGACTTTTCGGTAATTCGTCCTAACTTCTTGTACACTCGTCAGATCGAGACGAAACTTACGCCATCGGACTCGTAGCGATACGCTGGTCCTGTGGGTCAAGTTTGGTTCGATTCTGAGAACGTTGACAAAATCGCGTGTCGTGGGCCCCATAGGCCCCGCTCGACGGGCAATTTTGTGTTCGGCTCATCGGAATCCAAATCTGGAAGTTCTGTTGTGTTCGTAGCAGCATTCCTGACCTTTTGACACTAAGTTTGGTGAATTTGGAGACCTTTGACCCGGACGCATTTTTCGGTGCAAAGCGGGCCCACCGGCGGACCCCGTTTTGACCCGAAACTGTCGTTTTTGCCCTTGTCTCCAATTTGGACCCAAGGACAGGCATTTCTAGCTATTTGACATCTTTTGAGCGTGATGGTAATGTCTATTTCAGCTTTTGGACTCATCTCTGGAATTTTCCTCCGAGAACCAAATTAATCAGATCCAAACAACAGGCAAGTACCTGCACTTCAAGTTAATCTTTATATATTATGATAATTAATTCCCTGCCTTACATGTACCCTTGATGATTACACCTAGTATTAGAAATGCTGGATTTCATGTCTTGAATATTGGAGTTCCTGTCTTGTTTCCATGTCGGGTGGGAGAATACCTAGAAGGCATGTAGTTTACCCTTCCCCTTGTCATGTTTAATAGCTGTTGGTACACGACTGTACCTCAGCCAGATCTCGATTTTCCCTGTTTAATAGCCGTTTATGATGGCCGAATTAGTCTTATAAACCCCTATATGCCAACTATGTATTCTAAAAATAAACACAAGTTCACACAGATAGTTTCTGGTCTTGTTACATATATCTTGCTGACTGTTGTAGTTTTATTTCCTGTCTCATTTATTTCTGCTTTCTCATATCCCTTTTTACAGCTTTAACTTTGAGATAATGATGTTCTGTTATGCAGTTTCTCAACCTGATATTCAATATTTAATTGTCATAAATATTTAGTTTAACCTTGTTGTGCACTGTGTACTTTGCTCCTTTCCTGACTGGATCTGTTGATTTAGGCGATGATGAGGATCTTACCCCTACTTATTATGGTCCCTATGAGGGGACTGATGATACCTATGAGGAGCCAGATCCTACCCAGGAGACCCCTGCTGCAGAGTAGCTAGTAGTAGCTATCTTTTATTTCTGTTTCTTATCCTATTAATCGGGTTTGTCCCCGATTTCATTCTGATTTTTTGTACTAAACATTTGAATCTGTTATCACATTTATTTCAATTACAAATCTTAAGTTTTTTTTCTCATTATTATCTTGCCTATGTTAATTGTGAATGAGCTAGTTTAGTAAATATGGATTTGACCTAGACAGCGTACTACTGCCGACTCTGCGGCGTAGGCTGGACGTACCCACGCACTCGTGCCCGAATTTTCGGGTGCGGGTCGTGACAGACTTGTAGCAATGCGCTGGTCCTGTGAGCCAAGTTTGGTCTGATTCTGAGGACGTTGATAAAATCGCGTATCGTGGGCCCTACAGGCTCCACTTGACGGGCGATTTTGTGATCGGCTCATCGGAATCTAATTCTGGAAGTTCCGTTGGGTTCGTATCATCGTTCCTGACTTGTAGACACTGAGTTTAAGGAATTTGGAGACCTTTGACCCTGACACGCTTTTCGGTGCAAAGTAGCCCACATGTGGATCTCGCTTTGGCCGAAAATGACCCTTTTTGCCCCTGTGTCCAAATTGGACGTAAGGACAGGCATTTCTAGCAGTTTGATACCTTCTGAGACTGTTGGTGACGTTTATTACAGCTTTTGGAGTAGCACCTACCGGATCCACTGATACAGGGACAGTTGTTGACATTCAAACATCAGGCAAGTGTACCTTGCCAACTCTGCAGTATTGTTACATATTTCTTTGCTTCATTATACTACTATGCATGCTTAACCTAGGACCGTGTGACATACTTAGTGTCCGATTATCAGTCGGGTGCCAATATCGTACGCGATGTTGGGTATTGTCATCTAGAGATGGACATACGTGACACTATATCTTCTCGTACTTGTCTTACCAAGTACACTATGACCCAGGACACTGGACACTATTCATGAGACAGGATCCTCCCGAGATATTCGTGGTGATTCTGTATAGGATACAGGACTTATAGAGATACTATATTCTAGATATATTATGACTTGTGCATTAGTTATGACCCCGCTGACATGGACGTGAGACGTTATGTTCATGATTTGTGTGGTTATATTGGGTGGGGAGAGACACACAGACTACAGGCTGATTATATATATACACCCCTACTATTGTGAGGCCCAAGACTCTGAAGCCCGAGCTTGGCCCATTACTCATTATTACTGCTGCTACCCGGCTCCCCTACACAGAGCTTGTAGTATGCTTCAGCCTGAGTTCTAGTGCTGCTTTCATCTTGCATATCACTTAGCTGGTTATTTTAGTATTCCCTATTGTTCTATCTAATGCTGGAGAGACCCACAGGCTACAGGTTGACTATGTTATGCCGGCTACTCAGTATCCCGCTGAGCTAGACCACCTCTTGACACCATTGCTACAGGCTCCCCTACACAGAGCTTGTAGATGTTCAACCTGAGTACTACTGATATTCTCTCTTGCATTATACAGATGTTTACATATTTACCCTGCTTATTTCATTTTTCTGCTGTACTGTTTATATGTTGGCTTGTATATTTTCTGTACCTTGCTATGTCCCCTGAGGACCTGGATATGGATTTTGTCCCCAGATTTTGCAGACGTGGTTTATCCCGAGGTATACGGGACCGCAGCAGGAGGAGCCGATCCAGGAGCTGTACCGCCATCTGAGGACGAGGTCTTAGCTGAAGACTTCTCTTGAGCATCCATGCTCATGCTCAGTTTTTATTATTTATTTCAGTCTTTATTTTCTGGTCTGCTGAACCATTGTACTAGAGATTTATCGGGTTGTTCCCCGAAGTACTTTGTTGAGACTAGATGATGATTTACCTTCTTATTTATTCTGTGGATCATATTTTATATCTTGTGTGGATGAGATTAGTTGTGCCATGATTGTCGTAGACTGGTTTTACAGCTTAAGTATGCCCTGATGGTTCCATTATATTGGGTTGGTCCATCGGTGCGTACTGCTGGCCATTGCCACGTGTCCGGTCCCACAGTATTTTGGGACTGGGGCGTGACACGTACTCTATGAAGAACCCCTTAAAGGTGGAGATTATTTGAAGAGCGCCTTGGTGGTAGGGAATTAATTCCTCGTGCCGGACCTTGTATTCGTCCTGGACCTGGTTGACTATCAGCTTGGAATTGTCGTAGGCTTTCAGGTAGTCTACTCCTACTTGTTTAGCGAGTTGGAGCCCGATGACGAGGGCATTGTACTCTGCCATATTGTTGGAGCATGGCTCCATGAGAATAAGCGCGGTTTATGACCAGATCGTGTAGAAAATTTAGTGTTATCCCGACGTTAGCGACAATATAGCCTTTGGGCCCTGTTCTTAAAGCATCGTCGAAGAACATTCGTCAAACGGCTTCTACGCTTGTGGTCACGTTTGAGTCTGCTACTTCATCTGGGATCCCCTCGTAAAGCTTCAAGATTTTTAGTACAATATGGGCTGCCAGGAAATTTGTTAATGCTTGGCCTTTGATCGCCTTTTGTAGGACAAATACCATATCGTACGTCGATATCAGTATTGCCCATGTGACTAGGTCCCTGAGAGGATTAACTCACGAGATCACATGGATGGTTTATCCTGCCATGTAATGACGGATCTTCTGAATGGCGAAGACCAGAACGAGGCACTCATTCTCAATAGGGTTGTACCCGTGCTCTGTGCTGTCACGCCCCAGTCCCAAAATACCGAGGGACTAGACACGTGGCAATGGCCAGCAGCACACACCGATGGACAAACCCAATTTAATGGATCCATTAGGGCATACTTAAGCTGTAAAACAAAGTCTACGACAACAGGGCACAACTAATCTCATCCACACAAGATATAAAATATGATCCACAGAATATAAGGAATGTAAATCATCAACCAGTCTCCACAAAGTGCTTCGGGGAACAACCCGATAAATATCTGATACATTGGTTCAACAGACCAAAATATAAATGACTGAATAAAGTAAATACTGAGCATGAACCATAGATGCTCAGGAAAAGTTTTTAGCTAACACCTCGTCCTCGGGTGTCGGTACAGCTCCTATATCAGCTTCTGCTCAGGTCCCATATACCTCGGGATAGATCTCGTCTGCAAATCCTGGGGACATAATCCGGATCCAAGTCCTCAGGGGACATAGCAAGGTACAGATAATACAAGCCAAAATAAATACAGTGCATCAAATAATGAAATAAATAGGGTAAGTATGTAACCATCTATGTGAAATGTAACCATCTATGTGAAATGCAAGATGAGAGCATCACGAGTACTCAGGCTGAGCCACTACAAGCTCTGTGTCGGGGAGCCGGTAGCGGTAATAACCGGTAATGTGTCTAGCTCTGCTCGAGAGTCTACGACCTCACAATAGTAGTATATATATATAAAACAGCCTGTAGCCTGTGTGTCTCTCCCCACCCAATGTAACCACGCATCTCATGACCATAACGTCTCATGTCCATGTCGAGCGGGATCATAGCTAATGCAACCAGTCATAAAGTATCTATGAATATAGTATCTCTGTCAAGTCCTGTATCCTATACAGAATCACCATAAATATCTCAGGAAGATCCTGTCTCATGAATGGTGTCAAGTGTCCTGGGTCATAATGTACTTGATAAGACAAGTACGAGAATGTAAAGGGGTCACGAATGTCCATCTCTAGATGACAATACACAACATCGCGTACGGTGTTGGCACCCGACTAATAATCGAAGGCTAAGTAAGTCACACGGTCCTAGGTTAAGCATGCACAACAATATAAATAAAGCAAGAAAAATATGTAACAATACTGCAGAGTTTGGCAAGGTACACTTGCATGGGGTTTGAATACCAACAGTCGTCCCTGTATCAGTGGATCATGTAGGTACTCCTCCAAAAGCTGAAATAAACATTACCAACAGTCTCATAAAATATCAAATAGCTAGAAACGCCTGTCCTTAAGTCCAATTTGGACACAGGAGCAAAAATAACATTTTCGGGCCAAAGCGGGGTCCATATGTGGGCCACTTTGCACCGAAAAGCGTGTCAGGATCAAAGGTCTCCAAATTCGTTAAACTTAGTATCAACAAGTCAGGAACGATGATACAAACTCAACAGATCTTCCAGAATTGGATTCCGATGAGCCGATCACAAAATTGTCCGTCAAGTAGAGCTTGTGGGGCCCACGATATGCGATTTTGTCAATGTTCTCGGAATCAAACCAAACTTGGGTCACAGGACCAGCGTATTGCTACGATTCCGATGGCGCAAGTTTTGTCTCGATCCGACGTGTGTACACAAAGTTACAGCATATTCCAGAACGGACAGATACGGGGCGTTGTCGGCGGATACGCGTTGATTTCGGTGTGCACGCACATCCAAATCAACTTCTGCGAAATCTCGCACGTCCGTATCAACGTCGCGCACGTTTCGGTAAAGACCGCGTACGACCAAGTCGTCCCGTTTGGCGGGGTGCACTCAGTTCCGGGGTAAAACAGGGCATTATTTTTCCTATTTTTGGACCGCGGTTTGCGATCACTACAGGACGCGATGCACCGAGCGGGTTACACGAGCGTTGAGAGGGTTATACAGTCTACCCGTTGCAACAGACGGAATCGAAAATAGAATCACGAGGTGAGAGGAAACGTTACCTGAACAGGGCTCCGAGAAGTCTGAATTCTTGTGTCCGTGTCCTGCTCATGTCCTGGTCGAGAGCTCTTCTGTCCGTGTGTCTGCTGCTCTAGGGTTCTGATCGAGACAGCGGCGGGGGCTTCACCGGAGGGAGTTGAGCTCGGGGTCGGCGAGGTCGGGCTAGGGCGGCGGGCGGCTCTGCACAGTTGACCGGAGCGGGTTCAGCCGAAGGGAAAGTCAGGCCGGATTGGGGGATCACGCGGGCTGCTGTGCTCGTGGCGGATGACGGAGAAGGGAAGTTGGGCTGGGCGAACTCGGTAGCAGGGAGATAGGTCGTGGAAGGAGATGGTTGCAGCGGCGTCGATCGGGCGGCTGCTGTCGGAGTGGGTCGGGCTAGGAGGAGGTAGGCGGCGGGGGTTGAGCGAGGAAGTGATGTTCGACTGAGCGGGGAGTAGTCGGCGGCGGAGGTTGAGGCAAGGGAGATCGGAGGGAGATGACGGCATGGACGAGCTAGGGTTTCCGAGGGCTGGGCACGCACGCCGAGGGGGTTTTATACGCTGCTACAGTGAATCCGGCGGGAGGGGAATTTAGGGTTCGGTCGGGTTCGGGTTTGGCTCGAATCTGACCCGACCCGACCCGTTATGCTAGGTTGGCCTAATTTGGTTCAATCAGCGGTTCGGTTCAGTCAGGTTTGGTTTGGTTCAGTCAGGTTTGGTTCGGTTTAAATTTCTAATAGTTTTTAGGGCTTTAAACGCGTTTTCAGAGTCCAATAAATTCACAGAAAATTACCCTATGTCCGGTTTTCCATTTTATACCATAAAATATTATTTCCATAATATTTCAATATTAATAATCAGTATTTAAAAATCCTTTAATCACAATTACCTTGGTTCTTCTTCCAGAAAAATACCAAAAATATGGGGAAAATTATATTAAAATTATTCTGAAAAATTATGGTGTTTACAATCTACCCCCTTAAGAGGATTGCGTTCTCGCAATCAAAGAATAAGCTACTAAAGGAAGAACTATAAAAATTACAAGAATGCTTAGTTTATAACTGTATCCGCGAACAAGTGAGGATAACGCTGGCGCATACTATCCTCCCGTTCCAGGTCGATTCGCCAGGAGAATGATGTTTCCAAGCTACACGAACCAGTCTGATTGTCTGTCCTCGCAATGTCTTCTCACTGATGTCGAGTATGCCAACTGGTTGTTCTTTATATCTCAAGCTAGGGCCCACTGCGATATCTGAATGATCGACTACGTGACTTGGGTCGGTCACGTACCTTCTCAGCTGTGAGACGTGGAATACGTCATGTACTCCCTCTAAGGATGGAGGTAATACAAGATGATATGCCACCTCACCAATGCGCTCTAGAATATTAAATGGCCCGATATACCGTGGGCTCAACTTGCCTCTGCTCCCAAATCCGATAGTACCTCGAGTGGGCAAAATCCTCAAGAATACGTGCTCTCCTTCTTTGAACTCTAGGGGACGTCTGTGTGTATCAGTCCAATGCTTCTGTCTGTCCTGAGCTGCTCGAAGATGATTCTGAATCTGTTTTACCTTCTCCACTGTCTGCGTTACCAATTCTGGATCCAGTATTTGACGTTCACCAACGTCACTCCAACATATTGGCGATCTGCACTTCCTTTCGTATAATGCCTCGAATTGTGCCATCTGAATGCTGGCCTGATAACTGTTGTTGTAGGAGAACTCCACCAAGTGTAAATGGTCTTCCCAAGATCCTCCAAAGTCTAGCATACACGATCGCAACATATCCTCCAAGATCTGAATCGTGTGCTCCGATTGACCATCTATCTGTGGGTAATAAGCTGTGCTGAATTTGAGTCTGATGCCCAGACTCTCTTGCATGCTTCGTCAGAAATGAGATATAAATCTCGAATCTCGATCCGATATAATACTAATCGACACTCCATGTAATCTGACGATTTGTCGCATATACATGTCGGCTAGTACCTTTGTGGACTGTCCAACTCTAAATGGTAAGAAATGTGCCGATTTAGTGAGTCGATCCACGATAACCCATACCGCATCTCTTCCGCTGGGGCTCCTTGGAAATCCTGTGACAAAATCCATCGTGATATGTTCCCACTTCCATTCTGGTATAGGAAGCGGCTGTAACATACCTGCAGTCCTCTGATGCTCGGCCTTTACTTGCTGACAGACTAAATATTTAGCCACAAATCTTGCAATCTTCTTTTTCATTCCATGCCACCAATAATACTGTCTCAAGTCTCGGTACATCTTGGTTCCTCCTGGGTAAACAGAGTACATAGAGCTATGTGCTTCAGTCATTAACTCCTGTCTCAATTCTCCATTTGGAACATACAGGCAATTCCCAAACCTTAATGTCCCATCTTCATGTATGCGAAGTCCTGTCTGCATGCCTGCTTCAGTCCTCTCTTTGAGTCTTCGGAATCTGGCATCGGTGGGCAATGCCTCTTTAATTCTTTCCACAAGTGACGACTTAATTTCAAGATTTGCCAGCAAGCCACTCTGTCCTGGTAAAACAACCTCTATTTGAAGCTCTTGTAGATCTTTCAGTAACTCGGGCTGCATCGTCAAGAAATAAGCCGTAGGCTTCCTGCTGAGTGTGTCTGCTACGATATTCGCCTTTCTTGGATGATACTGCAGATCTATATCAAAGTCTACCATCAACTCCAGCCAACGTCTCTGCCTCATGTTGAGCTCCTTCTGAGTATACATATACTTCAGACTCTTGTGATCAGTAAAGATTTCTACCTTCTCCCCATAAAGATAGTGCCGCCAAATCTTCAGTGCAAATATAACTGCTGCTAGCTCCATATCGTGTGTTGGGTAGTTCTTCTCGTGGACCTTCAACTGTCTCGATGCATAAGCAATGAATTTGCCATGTTGCATTAAAACACATCCTAGTCCACTACCTGATGCATCACTGTAAACAAAAAAACCTCCTGACCCTGAAGGAAGAGTCAAGACAGGTGTTGTTGTTAATTTTTTCTTCAATTCTTCAAAAGCCTTCCGGCAGTCTTCTGTCCATATAAACTCCTGGTCTTTACGTGTCAGCTTCGTCATAGGTTCTGCAATCCTCGAGAAATTTTCTACAAACCTTCGGTAATATCCCGCAAGTCCGAGAAAACTCCTCACCTCTGCAACTGATGTGGGTGTAGGCCAAGTCTCTATTGCAGCAACTTTCTCTAGATCAACTGAAAGTCCTTCTCCTGAGATGATATATCCCAAGAAAGGCACTTTATCCATACAAAACTCATACTTACTGAGTTTGGCATATAACTTCTCCTGTCTCAAGGTCTCTAACACGATTCTGAGATGCTCCTCGTGCTCTTCGTGGCTCTTAGAATATATTAGAATGTCGTCAATGAACACAACCACAAATTTATCCAAGAACTGATGAAATACTCTGTTCATCAAACTCATAAACACTACTGGCGCATTGGTTAAACCAAACGGCATTACCAAGAACTCATAATGTCCATACTTGGTCCTGAAAGCTGTCTTCGGTATGTCTTCCTTCCTTACTTTGATCTGATGATAGCCGGATCTAAGGTCAATCTTCGAGAATACCCTAGCATCACTCAATTGATCGAATAGATCATCAATGCGTGGTAAGGGATACCTGTTCTTAATGGTTACATCGTTTAGTGCCCTGTAGTCAATGCACAACCGTACTGTTCCATCCTTCTTCGGTACAAATAATATGGGTGCTCCCCAAGGTGAAATACTGGGCCGGATAAAACCCTTCTCCAGAAGATCATCAATTTGTTCCTTCAACTCTACTAACTCCTTAGGTGCTAGCCGATATACTGATGAAGTGATAGGCTCTGCTACTGGAGTTAAGTCTATTGTGAATTCTATTTTCCGATCAGGAGGTAAACCTGGAAGATCGTCAGGAAATACATCCACAAATTCTGTTATGACTCTTGGGTGACCTGTCTCCCCTTCTACAGATAATACCCTAAGAGTAGGCTGAACTCCTTGCTCTACAGCTCCCCGAAGAAACTCAAATTCTGGATGTCTAGGCGATCTAAATATAACCCGCCCAAGTCGGCAATCAAGAGTCGCATGGTACTGACTTAACCAGTCCATACCAAGTACAACATCATAATCCGGCATGGAAAAGATCAGAAATTGAGCTCGCATCTCTCTTCCACAGACTACTACAGAACATGATCTACAGACGTCACTAACCGAAATAATTCTACCTTCCGTAAGAATTTTCTTTATCTTCGGAAGGGGTGCGGTAGCTACTCTATGGGTGGCTACAAAGCTAGCTGCTATAAATGAATGCGATGCTCCAGAATCAAATAAAGCTACAACTGGTAATGAAGCTACTAAAATAGTACCTGCGATAACCTTGCCTGCAGTAGCTTCCTCCTCGACAGCCAATATGAATGCCTGTCCTCATCCCTGAGCTTGGCCTCTCTGCTGCTGAGCCTGCTGAAATAAAGCTGCCTGTGGTGCCAGTGGTGGTCTCTGCTGGTAGCCTCCTGTAGCTGGTGGTCTGACTCCTCCAAATCCTGTCTGCGGTGCTCCTACTGCTGGATAAGCTGGTCGTGGTGCAGGTAAAGGTAGTCTCGGTGCTCCGTCTCTGCGTTCAGAACAGTCCCTGGATAGATGCTGGTTGGATCCGCAGCTCAGACATAGTCCCAACTTACGCCTGCACTCTCTCTCAATGTGTCCTACCTTGCCGCAGTGGTGACAAGTAGGAAGGGATATGGCCCTGTGTGCTGCTCTATCTGGCATACTCCTCTAGGATCATTTTCCAGAATCCCTATGTGCTGTCCTAGATTGTGCTGATATGATTGGCCTCTTCAGATTTGACTCCCTTCTAGCGACGCGCTCCATGCGTCGTGCTGCTGCAAGGACGTCGGTATATGATGTAGGGCGACCGATCCAATCAATCTTTGGAGCTCAAACTTCAGTCCGTCAAAAAACTTCTCAGCTTTCTCTTCCTCTGTCGAAATCAAGGTTGGGGCGAAGCGACTTAGACGAATAAATTTTGCGTTGTATTCTTCCACTGTCATATTGCCTTGGATAAGGCGGTTGAACTTGTCTGTGAGCTCTGACCGTGCAATTGCGGGAATATACATCTCTCGGAAGAGTCTGGAGAACTCTTCCCAAGTGACTCGGTCCTGTCCGAGCCTCCTCTTTTCTGCTAACCACCAATGATGTGCATTTTCAGTCAACTGCATTCTCACTGCAGTCATCCATTTCTCCCTCGGAAGTTCAGCTGCTTCCAACTGGTGCTGTATGTTCGTGAGCCATTCATGAACTTCTGTTGGCCCCTCCTTACCAGAAAAGGTACGAGGCTTGAGCTGACGAAAATTGGTGATAGATCCCGTCGCTGATCGCCTCGCTGGTGGATTTGCCTGCTCCAATGCGGATACCAGACTGTTTCTCAGATACTCTGTCTCCTGACGATGTGTCTCTTGCTGAATCTGCTGATGGGCTTGCATCATGGCATACATCATCTGGAACATCTGTTGCCCGTCCATTGCTTGTCCTGGCGGGAAAACTGGCATATGTGGAGTGAACTGTGGCGGAGGTGGGATGTCATCACGCCGGAACCTTGGATTAGGCTGACCGGTTTGATTGCTCTGCGATGTTTCTCCTCTATTCCCTGGTGTCACTCCGTCTACATAAGTAACCACAGCGTCGTGTGGCGTATCCAAGGGAATCTCATCTCCGTTCCTGGGATCCATTACTCTGCAACCAAAAGATAAACTATAAGAACGCTCAGAGGAATCAACACATGATGCAAATCAAGTAACAAATTTGAGTTCGATATAGAGTTCAAAAATGGTTCAAATAATGGATGAGATCCTATACTTCTCCTATCCTTAGGGCAGGCTTGTTCGGCCCCTAAGGTGAAACCGAACGATTTAGTCGTAGACCTGCATGGGCCACCACAAAAACCATGTCACGCCCCAGTCCCAAAATACCGAGGGACTAGACATGTGGCAATGGCCAGCAGCACACACCGATGGACAAACCCAATTTAATGGATCCATCAGGGCGTACTTAAGCTGTAAAATAAAGTCCACGACAACAGGGCACAACTAATCTCATCCACACAAGATATAAAATATGATCCACAGAATATAAGGAATGTAAATTATCAACCAGTCTCCACAAAGTGCTTCAGGGAACAACCCGATAAATATCTGATACATTGGTTCAACAGACCAAAATATAAATGACTGAATAAAGTAAATACTGAGCATGAACCATAGATGCTCAGGAAAAGTCTTCAGCTAACACCTCGTCCTCGGGTGTCGGTACAGCTCCTGTATCAGTTTCTGCTCAGGTCCCGTATACCTCGAGATAGATCTCGTCTGTAAATCCTAGAGAAATAATCCGGATCCAGGTCCTCAGGGGACATAGCAAGGTACAGATAATACAAGCCAAAATAAATACAGTACAGCAAATAATGAAATAAATAAGGTAAGTATGTAACCATCTATGTGAAATACAAGATGAGAGCATCACGAGTACTCAGGCTGAGCCACTACAAGCTCTGTGTCGGAGAGTCGGTAGCGGTAATAACCGGTAATGTGTCTAGCTCTGCTCGAGAGTCTACGACCTCACAATAGTAGTATATATATATAAAACAGCCTGTAGCCTGTGTGTCTCTCCCCACCCAATGTAACCACGTATCTCATGACCATAACGTCTCATGTCCATGTCGAGCGGGATCATAGCTAATGCAACCAGTCATAAAGTATCTATGAATATAGTATCTCTATCAAGTCCTGTATCATATACAGAATCACCATGAATATCTCAGGAAGATCCTGTCTCATGAATGGTGTCAAGTGTCCTGGGTCATAGTGTACTTGATAAGACAAGTACGAGAATGTAAAGGGGTCACGAATGTCCATCTCTAGATGACAATACACAATATCGCGTACGGTGTTGGCACCCAACTAATAATCAGACGCTAAGTAAGTCACACGGTCCTAGGTTAAGCATGCACAATAATATAAATGAAGCAAAGAAAATATGTAACAATACTGCAGAGTTTGGCAAGGTACACTTGCTTGGGGTTTGAATACCAACAGTCGTCCCTGTATCAGTGGATCCTGTAGGTACTCCTCCAAAAGCTGAAATAAACATTACCAACAGTCTCATAAAATATCAAATAGCTAGAAATGCCTGTCCTTAAGTCCAATTTGGACACAGGGGCAAAAATGACATTTTCGGGCCAAAGCGGGGTCCATATGTGGGCCACTTTGTACCGAAAAGCGTGTCAGGGTCAAAGGTCTCCAAATTCATCAAACTTAGTGTCAACAAGTCAGGAACGATGATACGAACTCAACTGATCATCCAGAATTGGATTTCGATGAGCCGATCACAAAATCGTTCGTCAAGTGGAGCCTATGGGGCCCATGATACGCGATTTTATAAATGTTCTCGGAATCAAACCAAACTTGGGTCACAGGACCAACGTATTGCTACGAGTCCGATGGCGTAAGTTTTGTCTTGATCCGACGTGTGTACACAAAGTTACAGCATATTCCAGAATGGATGGATACGGGGCGTTGTCGGCGGATACGCGTTGATTCCGGTGTGCACGCACATCCAAATTAACTTCTGCGAAATCTTGTACGTCCGTATCAATGTTGCACACATTTCGGTAAAGACCGCGTGCGACCAAGTCGTCCCGTTTGGCGGGGCACACTCAGTTCCGGGGTGAAATATGGCGTTGTTTTTCCTGTTTTTGGATCGCGATTTGCGATCACCATAGGACGCGATGCACCAAACGGGTTGCACAGGCATCGAGAGGGTTATACAGTCTACGCGTTGTAACAGACGGAATCGAAAACAGAATCACGAGGTGAGAGAAAACGTTACCTGAACAAGGCTCCAAGAAGTCTGAATTCTTGTGTCCGTGTCCTGCTCGTGTCCTGGTCGAGAGCTCCTGTGTCCGTGTGTCTGCTGATCTAGGGTTCTGATCGAGACAGCGGCGGGGGCTTCGCCGGAGGGAGTCGGTCTCGGGGTCGGCGAGGTCGGGCTAGGGCGGCAGGCGGCTCTGCACAGTTGGCCGGAGCGGGTTCAGCCGCGGGGAAGTCAGGACGGAGTGGGGGATCACGCGGGCTGCTGTGCTCGTGGCGGATGACGGAGGAGGGAAGTCGGGCTGGGCGAACTCAACGGCTGGGAATTAGGTCGGGGAAGGAGATGGTTGCAGCGGCGTCGATCGGGCGGCTGCTGTCGGAGTGGGTCGGGCTAGGAAGAGGTAGGCGGTGGGGGTTGAGCGAGGAAGTGATGTTCGGCTGAGCGGGGAGTCGTCGGCGGCGGAGGTTGAGGCAAGGAAGATCGGAGGGAGATGACGGCGCGGACGAGCTAGGGTTTCTAAGGGCTGGGCACGCACACCGAGGGGGTTTTATACGCAACTACAGTGAATCCGGCGGGGGGGAATTTAGGGTTCGGTCGGGTTCGGGTTTGGCTCGGATCCGACCCGACCCGTTATGCTGGGTTGGCCTGATTCGGTTCAATCAGCGGTTCGGTTCAGTCAGGTTTGGTTTGGTTCAGTCAGGTTTGGTTCGATTTAAATTTCCAATAGTTTTTAGGGCTTTAAACGCGTTTTCGGAGTCCAATAAATTCACAGAAAATTACCCTATGTCCGATTTTTCATTTTACACCATAAAATATTATTTCTATAATATTTTAATATTAATAATCAGTATTTAAAAATCCTTTAATCACAATTACCTTGGTTCTTCTTCCAAAAAAATATCGAAAATATGGGGAAAATTATATTAAAATTATTCTAAAAAATTAGGGTGTTTACATGCGCCGACCATGTCACTACCACATTTTCTAGAAAAGAATATTTTGGTTATTTCATAATTAATTAAATATTGTGCATATTTTATATTATTTAATTATTGTTAGATGTTAGTTTATTATTTTGGACTTGTGTTAGTGGACCTAACTAGTTTATATTAGATCCATGTACCAATATTTAATTCTAGTTAGAATTGAGCCCAATAAGAAGCCCAATCATTAGGAGGATGATTAATTAAGTTAAACCAATTAGACTAGAACCTTCCTTCCTTAATTATTTCTTCATGAGAGGCCCCAAGGGGTATTTTAGAAATTGTATAGTAACTTGGGGAAGGGGAATAGGGGGTCAGCCATGTATTTCAAGGAGAGAAAATTCTCTCTCTTCACTTTGCATTTTAAATCTAGATCTAGAATTTTCTCTTCCAATTTTTTTTATTCCCACATCAAATTCTACCAAAATTTATTTCCAATTCCTTCCCAAATTATCATTGGAGGCCACTAGAATAAGGAGGAAGCAAGGATCTATAAGGAGGAGCAAGGATCTACAAGTTGGAAGCTCTTTTTTACTCAATTTGGAGGTTTAATTGGGAATACATCTTCCAATAGGTACAATTTAGTTTTTTTTCCTTTAATTAGACTCTAAATATGTGTTTTAATCATTAGAACCACCACATATTCTAAGGCTACCCATAGAAATTGGAATTAGGTTCATATAAGGCCTATGAGAAAGTTGTATTATTTTGTGTCAATTTTGGGAAAATTTTGACATTAACACATCTTGTGCTTATCAATTAGTCAATTAGACCAAATTAAAATATGTTTGATTGTGTGTGTCTAGTGTCGTGTCTACAATTGGATACGTGTAGGCCGTATTCCGACAAATTGGAGATACGGGTTGATTTGGGAGTTTTTCTCCGATACGAGAGTTTGAGCATGTCATATTTTGACACGGACATGTAGATGTGTATTTAGCTCTTTGTATTGTTCATTATTATGATTTTTGACTTGCTCGTGTCCTTCGGGGTACGTTTGGTGGTGTAATGGACTCGTATCGCAAGCGTATCATAGATCTAGTGTGATACGGGTGCGATGCACTCCACGTGTTTATTTTATTGCATTTTAGATTCAATTTGCCTTGGTAATAGCTATTAGAATATTTTATTTATCATTGTTATATATATATATATATATATATATATATATATATATATATATATATATATATTATGTGTATGTTTTATATGCAGTACTAGTGTGGTTATATATATATATATATATATATATATATATATATATATATATATATATATATATATATATATATATATATATATATATATGGTATTTAGTGTTTATATGTGTGTATCTAGTGTTATATATATAAGATAGTTTACCCAAACAACGTTCTACCGCCGATGCTGCGGCGTAGGCTGGGCGTTGTTCAATACTTGTATCCCTATACTGGATGCGGGTCGTGACACATTTTTAGTGGTGGCCTATACAGGTCTTCGAGGTCGCAATTAGTATGATTCATAGTGGTGCTCTGAATTGAGTGCTATTATGAGCCTGTTTCAGGATATAGGATATAGGCTATAGGCTGAGAATACTCAATCACATCTAGGAAAAACTCTATTGATTCATTTCAACTATTCTTTCTTTATATTGATATTTGATCTTTAACTGTCCTTCTTTGAATGCCTTATATCATGTGCTATATTGATTCTTTGTTTTCACTTTGCCTCAGGATGCCACCTAAGACTAGATCACAGCAGGGGGGAGCAGCTTCTGAGAGATCTGTGACTTCTCGAGGGCTTGCACCGGTCACTTCTCCAGTGATTGGCGTATCAGCTGCATTCGGGGGTCCAACTCCAACTCAGAGGACTGTTCCAGCTGTATCTGAGGGAATTTTACCACCACCTTTTGCGTCGACAGATGCAACTCAGGTGTTCACACTGTTTTGTGAGATATTGGAGGCTCAGAGGGCTCAGTCTGAGGCACACCAGAGACAGACCAACGTATTGCGATAAGGCATTGAGAGTGCTCATCAGCTTGCCCTTGTCTTAGTAAAGAGAGAAGTTCAGGTCCAGCAGCAGGTTGCTCCGCAGGTTGCCCAGCTTCGGCCAGGCAATATCTAGGACTTCAAGAAGCTGAAACCTCGGATCTTCAAGGGGACGGAGGGCATCGTCTACGCTGATAATTGGCTCGAGGATATTGAGCGTCTCATGAGGGTGTCCCGTCTTGCTGAGGATCTGAAGGTTGAGACAGTAGGACTTCAGCTGTTCGATATCGCCCACACTTGGTTTAGGAATGAGCCACTTCTTGCTGATATGGGGCAGTCTTGGGAGGTATTCAGGGACCTCTTCAAGAGAAAGTTCTTTGCTCGGGCACACAAGTTAGACTTGGGAAGGCAGTTTGACTGCCTCACTCAGGGGAGCATGTTTGTGGAGTAATACGCCGCAGAGTTCGGTAGGCTGAGCTATTTTGTGAAGTATTTGGTGAGGGAGCCAGAGGTTCGAGCTATCCATTTTTGCGAGGGTCTAAAATGGAAAGTGAAGATCCTTATTATGTCTTTCTATGAGACCTATTCAGAGATACTTACGGAGGCATGCAAGGTTGAGCGGGAGTTGGGTTTGAAATCCAAGAGAGATCGTAATTCTTTTCTGGGGGCTAACAGCAGTACAGTGACTGCTAAGCATCCTCATTTCCAGTCCAGGTCTTTTCAGCAGTCATAGTAGCACCAGACTCCAGCTAGGACACTATTTTACCAGGCACCGCAACAGCAGAGACAGTCACAAAAATCTCTTTGCCACTTCTACAATAAGTCCGACCACATTTAGGAAGTTTGTAGGAAGAGGTTGGGAGTTTGTTTGTATTATGGTACCGAGGGGCATCAGCTGAGAGAGTGTCCTTCCAATACTTGTTGTGCAGTTCAGGGAGCAGCTCCAGCTCAGAGGACACAAGCGAGGCCACCTGCAGTACAACTGAGGGGACCACCGCTTCTGACCCAGCAGCAGCGTTATGCCCAGCACCAGCATCAGGAAGGTGCACGCCAGGGACAAGCGTTCACTATGACAGTCGAGGAGGTCGAGCCCACCAAAGATGTCATCGCAGGTTTTGTTTTTCTTGATTCTATTCTAGCTTTAGCTTATTTTGATAGTGGTGCTTCCCATAGTTTTGTATCTTTTTTTCTTTTTTTGCTCTAAAGCATCATTTGGTTGCTTAGTCTTTGCTTAGGACTTGCAAGATCATGATCGAGGGAGGCATTATCCTGGTTAGTGATATTTGCAAGGATCAGGGAGTTACTCTGGGAGGCTGGGAGCTGAGTACATGTCTACTTGCATTGCCACTTCCGAGCTATGACATTGTACTCTGAATGGATTGGTTGAGTAGGCACCATGCTAGTATAGATTGTAGAGGAGGTGAGTTTTGTTTAGCCCACTAGGAGAGCCAGAGTTTGAGTTTGCTAGAGGACCTGTAGAGCAGGGAGAAGGCATTATCTGTGGAGCTATGATAGAAGACAAAAAGTTGTCGCATCCTTTGATAGCAGAGTTCTTGGATGTGTTTCTTGAGGAATTGCCAAGATTGCCGCCAGATCGAGATGTTGAGTTCTCTATAGACTTGGTGCCAGGTGCAGAACCAATTTCACAGCATGTCTATAGAGTGAACAACAGCGAGCTGGTCGAGTTGAAGAAGCAGGTGGATGAGTTGCAGGATAAGGGGTTTATCAGATCTAGTTCTTCACTGTTGGAAGTCCCGGTATTGTTTGTACCGAAGAATGATGGATCGGTGTGCATGCGCATTGATTACAGGGTATTGAATAATCTTACTATCAAGAATAAATATCTATTGCCACTGATTGATGACATGTTCGATCAGTTAAGTGGTGCCAAGGTGTTTTCTAAGATAGACTTGAGATTAGGCTACCACCAGGTGAAAGTGAAGTCGAAGAATATTCCGAAGACTACTTTTAGGACTCAGTATGGCCAGTATGAGTTCATGGTGATGCCATTTGGGTTGACTAATGCCCCGACGATATTTATGAATTTGATGAACAAGGTGTTCCATCAGTACCTTGATAAGTTCGTGTTTGAGTTCATCGATGACATACTCATATACTCGAAGACACCGGAGGAGCACGAGGAGCATTTGCGGATTATATTGGATGTGCCGAGAAAGGAGAAGCTGTATGTGAAGCTATCCAAGTGTGAGTTCTTCTTGGACTAGGTAGAGTTCTTAGGACATGTTATGACTGGTGATGGAATTTCAGTGGATCCAAAGAAGATCGCAGCAGTGGAGTCTTGGAAGACCCCGAGTTTAGTTGCAGAGATCAGAAGTTTCTTGGGTCTAGCAGGCTACTACAGAAAGTTTGTACAAGATTTTTTTGAGGATTGTCGAGCCGATGACTAGACTCACCAGAAAGGATGTAGAGTTTGTTTGGATAGAGGAATGCCAGGTTGCTTTTGAGGATTTGAAAAAGAGGTTGACGTTTGCTTCTATTTTGACGTTGTCATCAGGGTCTGGAGGTTTCACTATTTAAGTGATGCATCAGGGAAAGGTCTGGGTTGTGTTCTTCAGCAGAATAGGAAAGTGATTGCCTATGCATCCAGACAATTGCGTCCTCATGAGAAGAAATATCCTACCTACGATTTGGAGTTGGCATCAGTTATTTTTGTCCTGAAGTTGTGAAAATACTATTTGTACGGAGAGCGTGTGGAGATCTTCACAGACCACAAGAGCTTGAAGTATATTTTCACTCAGAAGGAGTTGAACATGAGACAACATCGGTAGCTGGAACTGATAAAGGATTTTGATATATCTTTACAGTTTTATCCTGGGAAAGCTAATGTAGTTGTCGATACCTTGAACAGGTATCCAGTAGCTATGTTTTTGACACAGGATCAGTATTTGTTGGAGGACTTGGAGAGTTTAGGCATTGAGGTGATAGTTTCTGGTTTTATCATACATATGTGGGGGTTGTAGATACACTCACAGTTGATAGACAGAATCAAGGCAGCCCAGTATGAGGATGTATCTCTGAGGAGCATCAGAGCTCATGTGAGAGCAGGATTGGAAGATAATTTTACCATTACTGAGGATGGTTCTTTGCGGCATGGTGTTCGATTATGTGTGCCTAGTGGGGAGCTACGTGAGGAGGTATTACAGAAAGCGCATCGCTCTCAGTATTCCTTGCATCCAGGTTCCAACAAGATGTATCGGGATATGTGAAAGAGTGTGTGGTGGTATGGCATGAAGAGGGAAGTGGCACAGTTTGTATCCAGATTCTTAGTGTGCCAGCAGATGAAAGCCGAGAGGCAGAGGCCAAGTGGTTTACTTCAGCCATTACCCATTCCAGATGGAAGTCGGATCACATTACTGTGGATTTTGTGTCCGGACTTCCATGATCTCCAGGAGAAAAATACGCAATTTGGGTCATCAGCCCACTTTTTGCCTTTCAAGGTGGGTTTGTCTATGGAGAAGCTGGCAGAGATGTATGTGAGAAAAATTGTCAAGATATATGGGGTTCCCGTCAGCATATTCTCGGATCGGGATAGTCATTTTATTTCTTATTTCTAGAGGAGTTTGCAGGCGAGTTTGGGCACCCAGCTCAAGTTCAGTACTTTATATCACCCCCAGACAGATGGGCAGTCAGAGAGGACTATTCAGACTCTCGAGGATATGTTGCGCACCTATGTACTAGATTTTGGGGGATCTTGGGAGGACCATCTCCATTTGATATAGTTTGCTTACAACAACAACTATCAGGCTAGTATAGAGATGTCACCATTTGAGGCTCTGTATGGTCAGAGATATCGTACTCCTTTGTCTTGGGAAGATATTGGAGAGAGAGTTTTGCTAGGGCCAGAGATGGTTGTGGAAGCAGCGTAGAAGGTTAAGCTGATCAGAGATAGACTTCGAGTGGCACAGGACAAACAACGATATTGGGTCGATAGCCATCGGAGACCTTGGATTTTGAGGTATAGTTAGATTTTTGTTTTGTGCTTGATATTGGTTGTTTGTTATAGATTAAGTTCTTAAGGTTGTGTCTTGTTCTAGGTAGGTGGTTTGGTATATTTTGTTCTAGGTGGGTGGTTTGGTATTTCTGAGGATTTTTTTGACATGAGTCATGATTCGTTTCAGTGGAGGCGGGAAGCTTAGTCCACGATTTATCGAACCTTTCAGTATTCTCGAAAGGGTCGGTGCAGTTTCTCACAGACTAGACTTGCCACTTGTATTGGAGGGAGTGCACAATGTATTTTATGTGTCGCAGTTGAGACGGTACATGGCGGATCCTAGTCACGTATTGGATCACTCGGAGATAGAGGTGGGCCCTACTCTTAGCTATCCAGAGCAGCCAGTTGGTATTCTGGATCGGAGAGAGAAGGTGCTGAGGAACCAGTCTATTCCTTTGGTATACGTCGCATGGAGGCATCACTCTCCGGGGGAGTCTACCTGGGAGAGAGAGGATAAAATGCGAGAGCGTTATCCATATTTGTTTGTGCCTTGAGGTATGTTCTTTCCTGGTTCTGTTCTGTTCTATTTTATTTTCTGGGAGTAGTTTCGTCTTTGAATTTTGAGACAAAATTATTTTAAGGGGGGTAGACTTGTCACTACCATATATTTAGAAAATAGTATTTTGGTCATTTCATAATCAATTAAATATTGTGCATATTGTATATTATTTATTATATTATTTAATTATTGTTATATGTTAGTTTATTATTTTGGATATGTGTTAGTGGACTTAACTAGTTTATATTAGATCCATGGACCAACATTTAATTCTAGTTAGAATTGAGCCAATAAGAAGCTCAATCATTAGGAGTATGATTAATTAAGTTAAACCAATTAGACTAGAACCTTCCTTCCTTAATTATTTCTTCATGAGAGATCCCAAGGGGTATTTTATACATTGTATAGTAACTTGGGGAAGGGGAATAGGGGTCGGCCATGTATTTCAAGGAGGGGAAATTCTCTCTCTTCACTTTTTATTTTAAATCTAGATCTAGAATTTTTTCTTCCAAATTTTTTCATTCCCACATCAAATTCTACCCAAATTTCTTCCCAATTCCTTCCCAAATCATCATTGTAGGCCATTAGAACAAGGAGAAAGCAATAATCTATGAGGAGGAGCAATAATCTACAAGTTGGAAGCTCTTTTCACTCAATTTGAAGGTTTCATTGGGAATCCATCTCTCAATAGGTATAATTCTAATTTTTCTCTTTAATTAGACTATAAATATGTGTTTTAATCATTAGAAACTATCCCATATGCTAAGGCTATCCATAGAAATTAGAATTAGGTTCATAGGAGGTCTATGGAGAAAGTTATGTATTATTTTGTGTCAATTTTGGGAAAATTCCGAGATTGACACATCCTGTGTTTGTTAATTGGTCAATTAGATAAAATTGACATGTGTTTGATTGTGTGTGGCTAGTGTCGTATCCATAATTGGATATGTGAAGACTGTATCTCGATAATTTGGTGATACGGGTTGATTTAGGGGGTTTTCTCCGACACGAGAGTTTGAGCATATCATATTTTGACACGGATATATAGATGTGTAGTTAGCTCTTCGTATTATTCATAATTATGATTTTAGACTTGCTTATGTCCTTCTGTCATGACCCGTACCCAGAAAATCGGGCATGAGTCGTGGGTACGTCCAGCCTACACCGCAGAATCGGTAGTAGAACGATGTCTAGGTCACAACTATCTATATCTCACAATAACCTGTCAAGATAACCTCTCCAAAAGGAGGAAAATATTATAATATATACATAAACTTAATCACAATAATTAGGGGAAGAGTAAAAGCATGATAAAATATCAATAAAAGAAACAAAGAACCAAAGAGAGCAAGTACAATATCCAAAATATACAGTCCAAGTCTAAGAGTCTACAACATCTCACAGTAGCAAAATATACAGTTATCCAAAACCAACTGGGAACAAATCTAGTGAAATCCACCTAGCTATACTAGGGCGCTAGCGGCGTCTCCTCAGCTGGGACGGGCTCCTCCTCTATCTCAGGGTCGCAACAATCGTCGACGCATGGCCCGTAGTAAGTCGAGCAAAATTCCTGAGGATCCTCTGGAAAAATATATCCAGTCAGGATTGGAGCAAAGTATATAACTCTGAAAGCAACTCCAAATGCATGGTAAGGTGTATATGACTAGCAATAGAAAAGAATACAAGATGCATAGGAAAGTAAATACATGGTAGAACTGATAAAGTAACTGTAATATAAAACTGGCGATAATACAAGTAGTAGAGAAGTAACTACATGTAAGAAAATAGGAATACTAGCTAAGTGCCTTGAGCACAAGTTCGTTATGTGATCGACTTGGGTTGTACATGATTTATTCTACGATAACTCCGTTATGCGTGAATTGCTTAACCGACATACACATGAATACTGTTTGAATTTGATCACATAACCAACTTCTACTCCCCTTCCGCACTAATACTCTTGGATCTAACCACGACACGCTACGTACATGATAAATAACACGCGCACATGAAAGCAAGAGCACACGAAGCACATGAGCATCAATACTCGAAGCACATGATAAAATATACGTGATAGAGTTCCCGCTGAACACGGTAAGGAGGATAACATCTTATGACGGGATCCAACTAGTACCAGCTCGTGAAATAATATGTCAGAATCAAGTATTAACAGTTCTAGAACAGGTGATATATACGCTATCATGAAATAGAAACAATCAAAGGTAGGTACTCGCCTGACGTTCTGAGCAACTGGTGAGGATCAGGATTCGGATTGGCGTCGCAAAGACCTATTACGAAAAGCAAGGTTAAACGGGGTTCTAAAGAGTTAAACAGATATAAAATAACTAAAAACAAGCTTTCAGGGTTGTTCTAGGTCAAATGGGTCAAACCGGTAAAATCTGGATCAAAAGTCAACATATGGTCTAAAAAGTCAACTCTAGGCCGAAACTAGGTCAACCGTTGACTTTGGCGGTCAACCGGGGCAATTACGGTCAACTCTAGGTCAAACTAGGGTGCCCCTAAAATTTTAGGTCAAAACTAGCTCATTAAGCTAGTAAACCCTCAAACTCGCCTCTTTGAGATGCCGAGATACGCTCGGTATCCAATATATCAACCTACGCTATACACCCCGCCTATACCCTATAATATATATCCTAACATGTGTGTATATATATATATATATATATATATATATATATATATATATATATATATATATATAAGCATCACTTATCCTATACACGGACAAAAATTCAATACCTCGCCCCGATACCCAATACCTTGAGTATCTTAAGGTATTGAGATATCTCTAGCCTTACCCCTCTCTAACTCTAACTAACTAGCTAACTATCTATATATATACTTATATATACTACTATATGCAAACATCAATATATATATATATATATATATAGGCAATACCTCAATACCTCATCTCTGATATCTCAACTTACCTTAATACCTTGATATCTCAAGTTACCTTCAATACCTCAAGGTATTGAAATCCAATACCTCGCCCTTCACATCTCACTTACTATACACCTATATATATATATATATATATATATATATATATATATATATATATATATATATATATATATATATATATATATATATATATATATATCAACTCATAGCTAATAGGGGGGTTATAGTTGCTATTGTTGTTGCTACTACCTGCTGCTGCTGCTACTGCTGCTCCTACATGCTGCTGCTGCTGCTGCTGCTCCTACATGCTGCTGCTGCTGCTACTACTACCTACTGCTGCTGCTGCTCCTACATGCTGCTGCTGCTGGCTCCCTCTCCCTCATCTCACTCACTCACCTCGACACTCACACACACTACGCACATACACTACACTACACTATATATATATATATATATATATATATATATATATATATATACTCACACACTCTACCACACCTCTACACCCAAACATACTCACACAAACACACACACACTACACACTCAACACTCACACACACTACACACAAACACACACACCAACACCTATACACAACACTATCCATATACATATAAAACATATATATATATATAAACTCGAAAACCCTAATACACACTCCCCAAGGCTAAATCAACCCGCGCACAAGCTCGAAACCTAGAAAACAGGTCAAAATGGCCAATGGTCATTTTGACGAAAACTTGGAGTGCGGCTCGCGATACCTCCCGAAACGCACACCAAACCTAATCGAAATCGACCAAAAATTTATTTACGAGTTCTAATCGATGTCTAGAATCTCACAAAAATGCTAACTCTCCGATTCTAGGTCCATGGCAAAATTTTACATGTGTGTGGAACCCATATCGAAGAAAAACCCCCAAATTGCCCGAAATGCCTAAAACTCCGTGATACAATCTCGCGTGTATGAACGGGGATACGAACCTACCCTCAAGACATCTAAGAACGTCTACCTAGGTCCGTCTAACCTAGGGCAATACCCAAAATGGGCCAATCTCGGATTTCACCCGAAATTGACATAAAAACCTATGTCAAAGTCTCCAAACCTATCCAAACATGCTCCAACTTCCTCCTATGGGTAGCCCTAAGGTCTAGGAAGGTTTTAAACTACTAATTACACTATATTAGAATAATCACTAAGAGGAAAGTTAGGGTTTACCTCTTGGGAGTTGGAATCCCAAGGCCAAAGTCCTCAAAAAGCCCTAAAAGCTCCAAACTAGCTTCCAAGCTCTCAAATCCAAGCTCTACTCCCAAAGTAACTCCTACAAAACTAGGTTAGAGGAAAATAAAGGGTTAGAGTTAGATATGGATGAAGATTGGAGGTGGAAAGAGAAATGGGGAAGAAAACTTACTTGAAATTTGGGTTGGAGGAGTAAAGGAAGGAGAAATGAAGAAAGAGAGTGGAAAGAGAGAAGTGGGTGAATGGAATGAAGGAGGAAGGGGGGCGGCCATGACATAGGGAAATAGGGTTAGGGTTAGGTACAAAGTCTAAAATACCCCTCAACTTAAGTCATGCTAATTAGGGTTTGGGGTTCCAGATGCATTCTAACTAAATCCTAATCACTCCAACTAACTAATTAGAATATAAATAACTACTATAAACCAATAATTAAGTCTAACAAGGGTGTTGGTTGGGTTTGACAAGGGTCCACTAGGGTCTGACATGGGTCCATACTAGCCAAAACCCTAAAACAACTAATAAAAATAAATATATGCATCTAATTAAATATTAATACAAATATTTATGATCAATACATAATTTACCAAATTAAAATAAAAAATATATATCCTGCCCTGGAAATGGGGTAGTGACAAGCCTATCCTCCTTAGAAAATTTTGTCCTCGAAATTTAAAGTCGATCGCACTTCTTCTAGGTCAAACCCCCAACAATCACAGTTAAGAAATTCTACCTAAACAACATACAAGATCATGGTCCTACTGGTCGTATTGTCACAGTCTCAATCAGGGTCACTACACTATCTATCACAGCAGAAAAGAAAAGTCTAACAGGTACTAATGAAGCACACCACAAGAAATAAAAAAGGACAGGAAGAAGAACAAAAAAGAGACAGACCTGCTAACCCGACACCCGTAGCATCGGCCTCCTCGACCGTCAACGCAAAAGCCCTGTCCTGCTGGGGTATCTCCTTCTGCTGGTGCGGGGCATGATGCTGGGCCACAGGTGGCCTAGCTCCAACTCTCCGATCATGTGCTCCACCAATTGGAGGTGCAGTGGGGCAATCTCGCATCTGGTGAGCAGCAGATCCACAGAACAGGCACACCTTCAACCTCCTCCTACAAATATCCCAAGTGTGTCATGCCTTCCTGCAGTAGGCACAAGTGGGCACTCTCTGATCCTGTCCCTGCTGCTCCTGCTGAAAAGGAGCCCAAGCTGGTGGAAGCCACTGATGCGGCTGCTGTACTGCCTTCTGCACATAGGGACGCTTAGTCGGTCCCGCACTACCACTCGTACTACCTGAGTCATCCCTGCCTCTCTTGGACTTGAGTTCCAAGTCATCCTCTGCCCTTTGAGCGTCCCCTACGATCTACTCGAAAGTTGCCTCGCGGTCACTTCTAGTCAAAGACTTGACCGCCATGACCAAGCCCTTAAGAAACTTCCTCGCCTTTCCTGCCTCACTTAAGCCCTCTACAAATCTGCCTAGACAGCAGAACTCTGCTGCATACTCGTCCACCAGCATGCTCCCCTAGACGAGTGCCTCAAACTGGCTCTCCAAGGCACTGAGAGCCACATCTGGGAAAAACTTTTCCTTAAAAAGTCTCTCGAAAGCCTCCCAAGTAAGCCCTGGTGCCGCGATCCTCGTATCAGTGCGATACCACGTCAAAGCGAGGTCGAACATCTGACTGCCCGCTGCCTCTATCTGCATACTATCTGGAATCTGTGCCAGCCTGAAGATCCCCTCGATATGCTCGATCCAGTCATCCACGTACAGGATCCCCTCTGTACCCCAGAACTTCTTGGGCCGCATCCTCTGGAAGTCAATAATGTTGCCCAGCCTAGGATGCTGTGCCTGCTCTTCCTGTGGCTGGATCTGAGCCACTCTATCCACTGCCGTCGTGGCCACCTGGTGGGTATTCTCAATGCCCAGCCTTATCACATTCACCTGGCGGTGCTGCGCGTCCATCATCTCCCTGAAGAACACAAACAACTGGGCAGCGTCTACCGGTACAGGAGGTGGTGGAGGAGGTACCACCGGAACAACATGGGTAGCTCTCGGATCGACAGGTAGAGAAGAATCTCCGAGAGAAGCAGATGCTCCCTCAACCGCAGGAGTGGTGAGTAGAGCGGTAGCAGCTGCCTGAAGTCGAGCAGGACGAGATGTAGCAGACCTCTCGGTGGCAGCTGCTGGAACGGTGCGGTAAGACCGTGTCTTCTGAGGCATCCTGAACACAGATCAAAAGAAGACAATACGGTGCAAGATACGATATCATCAAGGAAGGACAGTAATATTTCAAAAGAAAATAATTTCAGGATAATTAGAAATAGCAAATATTAGATTGGAATTATTTCTAGTCGTGATTGAGTACACTCTCATCCTAGTTCCTATATCCTAGAGCAGGCTCGCAGCAGTATAACTAAATTGTTGTACTACCACGATATTGCACTAATTGCGAAGCTCGAGACCTACATGGGTCACCACCAAAAACGTGTCACGACCCGCACCCGAAAAATCGGGCATGAATCATGGGTACGTCCAGCCTACACCACAGAATTGGCAGTATAACGCTGTCTAGGTCACAACTATCTATATCTCACAATAACCTGTCAAGATAACCTCTCCAAAAGGAGGACAATATTACAATATATACATAAACTTAATCACAATAATTAGGGGAAGAGTAAAAGCATGATAAGATATCAATAAAAGAAACAAAGAACCAAAGAGAGCAAGTACAATATCCAAAATATACAGTCCAAGTCTAAGAGTCTACAATATCTCACAGTAGCAAAATATACAGTTATCCAAAACCAACTGGAAACAAATCTAGTAAAACCCACCTAGCTATACTAGGGCGCTAGCGGCGTCTCCTCAGCTGGGATGGGCTCCTCCTCTATCTCAGGGTCGCAACAATCGTCGACGCATGGCCCGTAGTAAGTCGCGCAAAAGTCCTCAGGATCCTCTGGAAAAATATATCCAGTCAGGATTGAAGCAAAGTACATAACTCTGAAAGCAACTTCAAATGCATGGTAAGGTGTATATGACTAGCAATAGAAAAGAATACAACATGCACAGGAAAGTAAATACATGGTAGAACTGATAAAGTAACTGTAATATAAAACTGAGAAATAATACAAGTAGTAGAGAAGTAACTGCATGTGAGAAAATAGAAATACTAGCTAAGTGCCTTGAGCACAAGTTCGTTATGTGATCGGCTTGGGTTGCACATAATTTATTCTATGATAACTCTGTTATGTGTGAGTTGCACAACCGACATACACATGAATACTGTTTGGATTTGATCACATAACCAACTTCTACTCCCCTCCCCTACTAATACTCTTGGATCCAACCACGATACGCTACGTACATGATAAATAACTCGCGCACATGAAAGCGAGAGCACACGAAGCACATGAAGCACATGAGAATCAATACTCAAAGCACAGGATAAAATACACATAATATAGTACCTACTGAACACGGTAAGGGGGATAACATCTCATGACGGGATCCAACTAGTACCAGCTCGTGAAACAATGTGTCAGAATCAAGTATTAACAGTTCTAGAATAGGTGATATATACTCTATCATGAAATGGAAATAATCAGAGGTGGGTACTCGACTGACGTCCAGAGCAACTGGTGAGGATCGGGATCCGTACTGGCGTCGCAAAGACCTATTACGAAAAGCAAGATTAAACGGGGTTCTAAAGAGTTAAACATATATAAAATAACTAAAAACAAGCTTCTAGAGTTGTTCTAGGTCAAACGGGTCAAACCGGTAAAATCTGGATCAAAAGTCAACCTGGGGTCCAAAAAGTCAACTCTAGGCCGAAACTAGGTCAAAGGTTGACTTTGGCGGTCAACCGGGGCAAGTACGGTCAACTCGAGGTCAAACTAGGGTGCCCCTAAAATTATTGGTCAAAATTAGCTCATTAAGCTAGTAAACCAACTCGCCTCTTTGAGATACCAGGATATCCTCGGTATCCGATATATCAACATACGCTATACACCCCGCCTATACCCTCTAATATATATATATATATATATATATATATATATATATATATATATATATATATAAGCATCACTTATCCCATACACGGGCAAAAATCTAATACCTCGCCCCGATGCCCAATACCTTGAGTATCTCAAGGTATTGAGATATCTCTAGCCTTAGCCCTCTCTAACTCTAACTAACTAGCTATATATATACTTATATATACTACTATATGCAAACATCAATATATATATATATATATATATATATATATATATATATATAACCTAGTATATAAGCAATACCTCATCTTTGATACCTCAACTTACCTTAATACCTTGATATCTCAAGTTACCTTCAATACCTCAAGGTATTGAAATCCAATACCTCGCCCTTCACATCTCACTAACTATATACCTAACTATACATATATATATATATATATATATATATATATATATATATATATATATATATATATATATATATATATATATATCTTAACTCATAGCTAATGGGGGGTTATGGTTACTATTGTTGTTGCTATTACCTGCTGCTACTGCTACTACCTGCTGGTGCTGCTGGTGCTGCTACTGCTAACTGCTGTTGCTGGTGCTGCTCCTACATGCTGCTGCTACTGCTACTCCTAGATGATGCTGCTGCTCCTACATGCTGTTGCTGCTGGCTCCCTCTCCTTCATCTCACTCACTCACCTCGACACTCACACACACTAAAACATATATATATATATATATATATATATATATATATATATATATATATATATATATATACACACTCACACACAAACACACACTCTACCACACCTATACACCCAAACATACTCACACATACTACATACAAACACACACACATACTACACACACACTACACACCAACGCACACACCAACACCTATACACACACACTATCCATATACATATAAATACATACATATATATATATATATATATATATATATATATATATATATATAAACTCGAAAACCCTAATATACACTCTCCAAGGCTAAACCAATCCGCACACAAGCCCGAAACCTAGAAACCAAGTCAAAATGGCCAATTGGTCATTTTTGACGAACACTTACAGTACGGCTCACGATACCTCGCAAAACGCACACCAAACCTAATCAAAATCGACCCAAAATTTACCCACAAGTTCTAATCGATGTATAGAACCTCACAAAAATGCTAACTCTCTGATTCTAGGTCCATAACAAAATTTCACATATGTGTGGAACCCATGTCGAAGAAAAACCCCCAAATCGCCCAAAATGCCCAAAATTCTGCGATAGGACCTCGCGTGTCCGAACGGAGATATGAACCTACCCTCAAGACACTCAAGCACGTCTACCTAGGTCTGTATAACCTAGGGCAACACCAAAAATGGGCCAATCTCGGATTTTATCCAAAATTGACACAAACCCTATGTCAAAGTCTCCAAACCTATCCAAACAAGCTCCAACTTCCTCCCATGGGTAGCCCTAAGGTCTAGGAAGGTCCTAAACTACTAATTACACTATATTAGAGTAATTACTAAGAGGAAAGTTAGGATTTACCTCTTGGGAGTTGGAATCCCAAGGCCAAAATCCTCAAAAAGCCCTAAAAGCTCCAAACTAGCTTCTAAGCTCTCAAATCCAAGCTCTACTCCTAAAGTAACTCCTACACAACTAGGTTAGAGGAAAATAAAGGGTTATGGTTAGATAAGGATGAAGATTGGAGGTAAAAAGAGAAATGGGGAAGAAAACTTACTTAAAATTTGGGTTGGAGGAGTAAAGAAAGGAGAAATGAAGAAAGAGAGTGGAAAGAGAGAAGTGAGTGAATGGAATGAAGGAGGAAGGGGGGCGGCCATGACATAGGGAAATAGGGTTAGGGTTAGGTACAAAGTCTAAAATATCCCTCAACTTAAGTCATGCTAATTAGGGTTTGGGTTTGGGATTCCAAATGCATTCTAACTAAATCCTAATCACTCCAACTAACTAATTAGAATATAAATAACTACTCTAAACCAATAATTAAGTCTGACAAGGGTGTTGGTTGGGTCTGGCAAGGGTCCACTAGGGTCTGACATGGGTCCAGACTAGCAAAAACCCAAAAACAACTAATAAAAATAAATACATGCATCTAATTAAATATTAATACAAATATTTATGATTAATACACAATTTACCAAATTAAAATAAAAAATATCCTGCCCTGGAAATGGGGTAGTGACACCTTCGGGGTACGTTTGGTGGTGCGGTGGACTCGTATCGCAAGCGTATCATAGATCTAGTGTGATATGGGTGCGATGCACTCCACGTGTTTGTTTTATTGTATTTTAGATTCAATTTACCTTGGTAATAGCTATTAGAATGTTATATTTATCATTGTTATATATATATATATATATATATATATATATATATATATATATATATATATATATATATATATATATATATATATATTATGTGTATGTTCTATGTTTATTTTGAGGTGTTGATGGCCATGAGAGATAGGGGATTTATATGCATTACTAGTGTGGTTATGTATTTATATATGTATAGCGATATTGTGTTTATATATATATATATATATATATATATATATATATATATATATATATATATATATATATATATATATATATATACATATGTTTAGATGTGTTTGTGTGTGTGTGTGTGTGTGTGCGCGCGCTAGGGGGTCGGGATGCTAGCAGCATTAGCTAGTAGTGTAGCTGCAGCAGCTCGAGGAGCATACCCACTGCAGCAAGACTGAGCAGCAACAGCAAAGCAGCAACAGCATTAGCAGCAACAGCAATGCAGCAACAGCATGAGCAGCAGCAGCAATACAGCAACTGCATTGGCAGCAAGCAGCAGCAGCAACTGTAGCAGCAACTCCAGCAGCAACAGCAACTGCAGCAGCTAGAGGAGGGCAACAGCAGCAGCTAGAGCAGCAGTAACTGAAGTAGCAAAGGCCACAGCAACAACAAGAGCAAGGGTAGCAGCAAGGTAAGGGTTTAGCCTTGATCTATAACACTAGTTAGTTAGTTAGTTAGTTAGTTAGTTAGTTAAATAGTTTTATTGTAGCTTTAGTTAGTTCATTGATGTTTAATTAGTGTTATTAATAGTCTAGTTAGTTAATCATATTGTTAGACTAGTAGTTATATATATATATATATATATATATATATATATATATATATATATATATATATATATATATATATATATATATATATATATAATTTGATTACTAGTTAGTTATATGTAAGTATATATATATATATGTATTGGTATGTTATTAGGTAGTTAGTAGTATTGTATAAAGTTAAATACATATTAGTATATAGTTAGGTGTTTGGGTAGTCAACTACATACTAGAATTTGAATTATCTTGAGATACCAAGGTAATGTCAAGGTATTGGATTTTATCCAAATATTGGGTTGAACGTCAAGATGGATGTGTAGTGGTGTGATACCACATTGTTTCAAAACCAAGGTATCCACTTAGCATTAGTTTAGTTAGAAATATTATATATTATTTATTGTATATACATATTATAACATTTTCCTATCTAATAAATTGCGTATCTTATGATACGGTATCTTGTTGGTTTTCTAGTATCCTAGTATAGCTAGTATGACCTAGTTACATAGTGTATGGATCCAATATCCTAGAGATTGACTCATACAACCTAGAAATAGCTAGTTTGACCAAGTTTGACTAGTTTGACCTAGAGTTGACTTAGTTTGACTATTTTGACTTAGAAATAGCTTTATGATCTAGAAGTTGACTAGTTTAACTTATTTTTAATCCAAAATTTTGTATTGATGTAATATTCCATATTTAGGTCTTTGAGGTACCGTACCGGATATCTTTGATACTGTTTACCATATTTTAGGCGAGTACATTCTCTGATAGTTTCTCATTTATGATATTCTCTATGTCCCTTGTATCTAGTGTAGATATTCTTGATTTCTTGACATGATGGTTACTCGGATTGGTATATCCGAATCTCGTCATGAGATGTTATTCCTTAGTATGTATGGTATATCTTGTGCAAGCCTTATTTTCTTGTTCTTCTTATACATGTAAAGACATTGGTTTATGAGAAGAGTAACGTCCTTCTTGTGAAAACATGTATCATAACGTACCCCCTTCACGACCCTCTTCTTCCTCCACCTTGTTGCGACTACTGCGTTTGTTGCTGCTACTCCTTGTAGCTGCAGCTGCCACTGTTGTAGCTGATGTAGTTCCTACTACTACTGCTTCTCTCCTTCTTTTTTTCCATCTCGAGCAAGAGCACCCCCAGACCGGAGCACCCCCCGGCCGAATCACACCCCCGCAGCAACCGAACCACCCTCGACAGCATACCCGAGCAAAAGTCCAGAATAAAGCAAACCAACCCCCTCACTTCGCGACGAGAAATCTCTTTCCTCGCTCAACCGATTCCTAAACCGTTTTTACTGGTATACTCTCAACCTAACCCTCTTTTAATGCCTTTAATTAGAATAATTTAGTTTAATTTCTATTGTTAGTAATTTAAGTTCCAAAATCAAAGAAAAATAGTTTTTAAAACATTAAAATTCTTCGATACGGAGTTGGTTCCATCAAACCGAATAACCATGTCACGTACCGATTGCGTCAAAATGTGCGTACGATATTTTCTGACGCATGGTCTTATGCGGAACTCAATTCGGACGTATGTGCGCGCCGAAATCAACCCGTATCCGTCGGAAGTCCCGTATATCGGTGTTTTGTAAATTATCCAATTATTTTGTGCACGCTCATCGTATCATAACAAAACTGGCACCATTGGATTCGCGGCGTTCGACTTATCCTGTGACCCAAGTTTTGTCTGATTCTCAGGCAGTGTCCGGATCATCGTTTTGCAGGCCCTATGATCCGTTCCAATGGGCATTTTTTTGACCGGCTTATCGAAATTCAAATATGGATATACCGTTGAGTTTGTATCATTGTTTAGAATTATTTGACCTATAATATGCTAAGTTTAGAGACCTTTGTTCCTGGCACATTTTTTGGTGCAAGACGGACCTACTTATGGACCCTCTATTGACGAAAAATTGTGTTTTTGCTCATGTGTCCAAATTTGACTTATGGGTAGTCAATTCTAGCTATTTATAGTATTCTTAGAATATTGGTGATGTTTGTTTCAGCATCCGAAGGTGTACGTGCAGATTATACTTTCCCAGGAGCAGTTGACGGAGTTCAGAATCCAAGCAAGTGTACCTTGCCATGATGTATCACAGTTCCTTGCCTTTATTATCTTATTTAGTTATTATAGTTATTTGATATATGTGATGTGTGTGTTTACCCTAGGACCGTGAGACCTTGTTTAGCGTCCGAACAAGATTCGGGTGTCGACGCCGTACGCGGAGTCGAGTAACGTCACTTAGAGAGTTGTTTCCACGATCCTATTTTTACGTGCTTGCTTTACCAAGTACGCCATACCCTAGGACACTTGACACTATTTCATGTGATAGAATATTCTTAAGTTATTCATGGGGATTCTGTATAGGCTTACAGGATTCGAGACATGAGACTTGCATATTATATAGATATTATTATGACTCGTTGCACTAGCTAGAGGTCATGATCTTGCATGTTATGGACATGAGATACCGTGGACATGAGACGTAAGGTTACATTGGGTGGGGAGAGTCTTCATCGTGCTCTGGGCATATTTTACTTAATACTATTTATGTGTATTAGGCTTTAGGTTCCCTATGCAGAATCTAAAGTATTATATTTATATATATACATCTTCCTCCTGGTTCCCCCACACGGAGCCTAGAGTGTACAGTTAGATTACGGAAGTGTCAATTGGGATCTTCCGTGAGTACCAGCCCAGGGTACGATACCATACTCTCACATGCATATCACTTAGATGGTTACAGTAGTTTACCCTTGAGTATGTGGCATTATACTGTTTTACTTTTGGCATGTTATTTCTTGTACCTTGTTACGTCCCTCTGAGGACCTGGTCCCCTGCCAGTTTTTGTATCATAGACGGTTATGGAGCCTTTGGAGTTGCTGATGGAGTTGCTTGTCTTGCAGACATTGGTACCAGGTACTTATATCATTCTACCGGAGTTATGGTTATTTATTCATATTGTCTATTTATTTGCTGATGTAGCCTAGTTTTATAGACTCATATTTTTTTCTCGAGTCTATTCGAGTTTGTGTGTTACTGGACGACCAACTTTAGCACATGCAGCTTATTCTTGTGTATTCTATTTATTGTGGATTGAGACATAGATATTTATATTTACTTGATTATTTAGATAGTGACCATTATAATATAGCTTATACGTATTCAAGTCAGACCAGATTATGGTCGAATGCGTAGCTGGCATGTTACATATTCCTAGTCCTACGTATTTTGGGACTGGGGCGTGACAGGGTTTCATCCTAACGTCAAAGGGTATCCACGTAGACCCCGACAAGACTAAAGCAATCCTTGAAATGTGCCCACCAAAGAACCTCAAAAAACTTTGTGGCCTTCAAGGAAGACTGGCCTATATCAGGAGGTTCATATCAAACCTCTCTGGATGTTATTGGCCGTTCACTCATCTTATAAAGAAGGGGATCTCATTTGTCTGGAACGAAGAATGCCAATGCGCTTTCGACGACATCAACGAATACCTATCAAACCCTCCAGTGCTAGTAGCCCCAATCGTGGGGAAGCCTTTCCTGCTCTATGTGTGTACGATGGACCACTCCCTCGGTGCTTTATTAGCCGAGAATAACGATACAAGCCACGAGCAGGCAATATATTATCTTAGCCGGATGATGGTTGGCACGGAGCATAGATACACCCTCGTTGAGAAGGAATGTCTTGCTCTTGTATTCGCTATCCAGAAGACTCAGCATTACATGGAAGGATAAATAATCCATATGATTTCTCGGGTCAGCCCCCTCAGGGTCCTCATGACTAAACCTGGGGCGCTCAACTCTTGCCTAGACACTTGGACAATATTATTGTCGGCATACGACATGGTGTTCATCCCACAGAAGGTGGTCAAAGGTAAGGCGTTGGCAGATTTTCTTGCAGCCCATCCGGTGCCAGAAACTTCAAAACTCTACGAGGAGATCCCCGACAAAGTCGCAGACTCCAACACCGTGACGAACGCAAAAGCCGTTTGGCAAATATTCTTCGACGGTGCTTCAAAAACAGGGTCCAAATGCGTCATCATCACCGGAGTCGGGATAGTGTTGATCTCTCCATATGATCTGATTATCAACTGCGCTTACTCTCTCACTGAGCCATACTCGAATAATGTAGCAGAGTACAATACTCTCATCATTGGACTCCAACTCGCTAAACAAGTGGGAGTTGACCACCTGGAAACCTACGGTGATTCCAAACTGATAATCAACCAAGTTTGAGGCGAGTACGAAGTCCGGAACGTGGACCTGTTTTCTTACCACCAAGCTGTGCTTGGCATCATCTCGACCTTTGAAGGGTTATTCATAGAGCACTTCCCTCGGTTGTAAAATATCGAGGCGGACATCCTAGCCGGACTTGCAGCCTCTCTTGCTATTCTAGTCAATACCTATGAACTGATCATCGTAATCGGTCAGGAACTGGTCTGCCAGAAGAATAACCTCTCTCTGTGCCGGAGCTACTCAGTAGAGAAGAACGCTGACTCACAAGACTGGAGACTTCCATTCATCGACTATGCAGTCTACAAAATTCTTCCTGAGAACCCAAAGGAAGCCACTTCCATCAGAAGATGTTCCATCCGGTTCTATTACGATACGGCTACTAAAATATTGTATCGTCGCTCCTGTTACGGCCTTCTGCTACGATGCCTATCGAACAAAGAAGCAAAGCAGGCTCTCCGCGAGGCTCACGATGGGGTTTATGGTGCCCATCATCCAGGGCCCAAGCTACAGGATTGCCTCCGTAGAATGAGTTACTATTGGCCAACAATGGTAACAGATATCGTCGACTATGGAAGAAAGTGCCAAGCGTGCCAAATCCATGCAGACTTCATCCACCAACCCTCGGAGTTCCTACACCCGACCGTTGTGTCCTGACCGTTCGAAGCCTGGTGTATGGATATCATTGGACCGATTAGTCCACCTTTATCCAAGGGATATCAGTTCATCCTCGCCATCACCGACTACTTCTCCGAGCGGGCGAAAGCAGTACTACTTGTGGAAGTTAAGACGTCCAACGTTATCAGCTTTATCAAGCATCACATCATATACCGCTTCAGCTTTCCACGAAGGATCATCCATGACAATGGTCAATAGTTCGTAAGTCATACATTCTACCAGTTTTATGATAAAAACCAGATTCAGAATGTAGCTCCGACTGCCTATAACCCAGAGTCAAATGGTCTGGCAGAAGCCTTCAATAATACTATTATAAAGCTTCTAAAAAAAATTATGTCTTCCAATAAACACGACTTGAACGAGAAGCTGGGTGAATGCCTCTGGGCCTACTGTACAATGGTCCGGACATCTACTGGCAATACTTCTTTCTTTCTGGTGTATGAAAGCGAAGCGGTCCTCCCGCTCGAGATCCAAATCCCTTCACTCTAAGTGGCTCTCTCCAACCAATTAACCGTCGATGAAAATCACCATCGACGACTACAAAAGTTAGAAGCACTCGACGAGAAACATCTTTTAGCTCAATAGCACATTAAGCTATACCAAGCACGTCTCTCGGGAACCTTCAATAAAAGGGTGAAGAAGAGGACCTGCCAAGTGGGAGATCTCGTCCTGACCGTAAGGAGGTCGATGGTTATTACCCACAAAATGGTCGGCAAATTCTAACCCAAATAGGAAGGCCCGTTCATCATAGAATCAGTATTCTCCAACGGTGCCTACCGGCTCGTGAAACACAACGTTGACTTGCATATGATGTCTATCAACGGAAAGTTCCTAAAAAAGTACTACGTCTAAACTTGACTTATACTTCCCTTATCACCAGCTGGACAATAAAAATTTACATCTCTACACTCTTGATTCTTCATCCACAGCAAGTGCCTATGTACAATATTTTTTCCTTCTCTACAAATTCCTGTAAAAGTCGTCATCTGTATCCAGGAGTCCTGTATATGCAACAGATGATGGATCCTCGAAGTCTCCCCAGTGGAGCAGTCCTCAGGTCCACTGGCACACTCCTGCAGTGACCACTCAAAAACCTATCTCATTAGATGCTAACCATATTCATATTACCTCTGAGCTATCATCCCACCAATCTCCCTAGCGAAGCAATCCTCAGGTCTATCCATACTCCCGGATAGACCATACTCAGTAAATTACTCCTCAACGAGTTGCTCGACTATCGGTTCACGTCCATATTACCTCTAAACTATCGTCCTAATATTTCTCTCCGACTGAGTTTTCCATGTTCATATTACCTCTGAGCAAACCTCCCGGGTCTTAGCTATCAATTATTACGTCCATATTACCTCTGATATCAGTTGTCATTCCCACTTATCACCCATACTTGCCAAGATATGCCAGTAGTGTTAAGTCTACAAAATCTGTCACGTCAATATTACCTACCTCTAGCAGGGCTTGTCTTAAACTCATTACTTGTACTCAAATGTGTAAAAAGTAATGGGTCCACAAAATCTATCACGTCCATATTACCTCTAATAGGGATTATTTTTAAACTTATTACTTGCACTCTAGTGCACAAGGAGTAGTAAGTCCACCAAAGATCCTCTAGTAGGATATCCTCAACGGAAGCAAACAACCACGTCCGTATTACCTCTGGCTCATCAAAAGTAGCAAAGACAGCGAAGAGACCAGTTCGTATACCTTTCATCCTGCTGGGGCAGGGCACTTCCCTATCTGTATGGTCGGGCTGGAGTGGGAGATTCGCATGGCAGCAGTTCTATCCAAATACGGATTTCTTATCCGGTGGGGTTTATTGCTTGGCAGAGGAATACCATAGTAGGTGGAGCCGGATCAAATTTCCTTGAAAGAGATAGCTTAGCTGGGGTCTCATAGCCAGCTAAATACAGATATCATACCTAACCTCTCGGTATGACTACCGATCATCTCACCTCTATGTCACCCCTGAGCTATCATCCTCACGTTCTCCCCTGAGACTCCTATTTATAGGCTGCCCAAGAGATAATGGTAGCCCCATCAGTTTCTGCGTCCAACTGTCAGTCTCTACGGTGGACAATTGGGATCTCGAGACGGCCTTACCTTCATAACCGTCAAAATTAGGATCCGCATCAGGATATGGGTCAGAATCCAAAAGAAGATTCGCTCTAAAATTGAAACAAATCTGTCAGTTAAATACAGAAGTGACAGCCTGGAAGCGCTCGTCCATGCGATCCAACGTCCATGCAGCCCAACGTCCATGCGACCAAAGTTCTTTTTCTCAATGCTTCTTATTCAAAGTATTTCAAACTTAACAGTTTAAAAACTTTGAAGGGGGTCCTGTAGAAGCATAAAAAATATGCGCCCATGCATCCAACAAACCATGCGCCCCAAAGTAAAGGGCAAAAGAGATCAGGATTCATAGTCATCATGCGGCCCAATAAGGCAAAATTTATGCATCCCAAATAGCCGAAGAAGCTTTGACCACAGATGGACCTGACATGGCATCCCGTCAACAGAATCTTCTTTGACACAGAATCCTGACAAAAATGAATTTTCTGATTGCCTCAAAATACGTGAAAAGACTAAATGACAGAAGTCTCACGTTAGCACTGAACTTTACTTTCGATGGTTGAGCAGCGCCACGTGTACAACACAATAAGGACCCCATTGATCCCACACTCTATGCCTCTTTGGCCCCATATGTCCCAGGCTCCATGCTCTCCATGTGTCCCAGACTTATTGCGTCCTAGACCCCATATGTTCCATGTGTCTCTGGCCCCAGGCATCCCAGACTCTATACATTCCATGCGTCTCTGGTCTCTTGCATCCCAGACTCCATGTGACTCATTCATCTCTGGCCACATGCGTCTCAGACTCCATGAAGACCAAGTCTTGTCGTTACATATTGAAGTATCTCTCTCCAAGCAAGTGCGGGCCACGTGTCAGAATTGACCAAGTCATGCCCCCAAAGGATGAGAACCGCCCAGATCTTCAGCAACAAAAATACCAAACAAGCGCCCATGTGGCAGTTTGGCCTGCTCACGGTTACAGATATACCATGTTAGAGAGGTACACGTGGTACCATATAGCATCCATGCGGCCTAACATATGCGCGCCCAAGGATGACTATATATACCAGGGTGATATGCCCAAGATACAAACACAGAGGGACACATAAACAGACAAAAAATAGCAGAGAATATGAGAAAAAACAGACGATAGCTTCTTCAGCCTACGTCGGATAGTCAACGGAGTAAAAGAGCCGCCATAGCGCTCTTTGTCCATTGCCACATCCTAGCATCAAAAATTTGTACTTAGATTATCTGTCTATGACCTCTTTATACTTTCTTCTATTTTTTATTAAAGCAATCAATTTTAATGGAAAATACCCCCAGCGGTTGACAGCTTCTTCTTTGAACGGGTGCCCAGGAAAATACCTTCCACGAGTTTCTCTGTCTGTCCTCATTTGATCCATTTTCTTGACTCGCTGGATGAGAGTGACGGACTGGAGGTACTGGACTTCTGACCTCCCCTCATGGAGGGGACCTTTTGAGTAGAATAACATGAGGCAAAGTGCATCTCCTCTGCCTCTAGTGCTTGCACCTATTCTCCAGGTTGTATCTGGGTGGGTTCCTTTGGTTGCAGTCGCTGGAATATCGACTGCCTTTTTGTAGGTACCGCTACTTTGTTACAACAACAGTTGATGATAATATTGGCACAGTGATGTCCTAGGGAGGATACTTCATATGCCATAGTTGATTCCCTTGTTTTATGCTTGTGATTGATCACGTTGCACAAGTCAAGCGAGGGTTGATTTACCTTTGCACCAATCTTATGAGCCCGGGTAGACCGAGCATATGGGTGAATAGGTGTTGACTTTGCTCCTGGCCTGGGGTTCGTACAAGAACTTTTCCAAGGTTGTTGATAAAAAACTCTTTAGACAAACCCTGTACAATTTTTACTGCAGACTGGACACATGGGTCAATTTTGTATAACTTTCCGCCAGGGGCACACATTACAGTTAGTGACGCCTATTGGCGGTCGATCGAATGAGCAATTGCTTGGGCTTGGCGAGCTTGCATTTCCCTAGACTTCTTCTTCCTAGCATGCGCCAGTGCGTAGTATGAAGAGTCCAAGTTTATATCTTTCTTCTTTCTTAGTATGGCGCATGGAGTCAGCACTGTGATGACCCGTTCTGTGCAAGTCGACAGCCGATTCAAACGGCATAAGTACAATGACCCGACCTGCTTTGCTTAACGAGATAACTCATTTGAGGCAAAGGATTTTCAGACTTGGCCCTTCGGGAGTTCAGACTTAGAATTTCAAAGGCTCGCTTGGAGTATCGCTCGACCGAGGCGAATCATCGCTAAGGTGGGTGGCTACGATGAACTTGTCTTTGCTTAGCTAGCACACTTAAAATATGGATGATACATGCTAGTCGCTAGATAATTTACCCCATATATGATAATAAAGAATACAGTGCACCTAGCTTAGGGAATAATCCCAACTTGTATTGCTTGTGTTAGAACATGAAAATAAAACTTTGCTTATAAATGGACCCCCGCATGCTACCTTTGCCTTGTGTAGCTAGACCCCACTATGTCTCGATTAGATTGATGTATACTCTCCGTAGTGCACTGCTTCACTTGCTATTCTGCACGCCTATAGACTATGTCGCTCGAGATGTCCCTATACAGATTTTCTCCTCACGCTAACCCTTAGACCATGCCAACGTATATACTTATGTTTTCATATGATTGCAATGCTTGCCTGCTTATATGTTAACTTGTACTCGTTGCCTCGATTCAATGCTTGTTATATAATTCATGCCACAATCAAGTAAACACTATCTTCCCTTATTTTCATCCAATTTACCGGAAGACTATCTAATAGTCGTTCTATGCAAGTATGAACCTGAAAATATACAGGACTGTTAGGTCGCCAGGGCAATCCCCGAACCAGTGGAATGCATCAAGTTAAATTGAACACTGAACGAGAATCATGTCAAGTATAAAAAGAATCATAGCTCGTGGAGCAATGCTCGTTCAAAAAAAGAATCAAGAATTATCATGTCATGTTGTGAATCTGAGGACCCAAGACTTGCATGTCACGGACAACTTGGACACAAGGGGGATTTTTGAATCTTATTCCGTGGACGATCTCGGGGCACTGGGACCGATTCGGTCTAGACGGACTCCATGTTGTCTTCTTCTTTGTTTATGGGGATGGTGCGTAGTGCCAATATTATTTTACGTTCGCCCATTCCCATTGAAGAGGCAGTCTCTAATTGTTCGGCAGAATGTCTTACGATGCCCCTATTCAATACGTTACACCCATTCTGCTAGTGAGACATCGTCCATTATGGCTATGCTAGTGACCCTTCATACAGATAAGTCATCCTTGCTTAGCGGCAATCCGCGTGTGAGTCATTGTATCGCATCCAGTAATCAGAAATACCTGAACGGATATGAATATAACACACATGTACATATGGAGCACTTGAACATCTTCTGTAACATGACTTATAATATGTATAACTCGTGCTCTTAAAATAGAACCCCGCTCACTATACTTGTATTTGCTTATGTGATTGCCCCTGGATTTTATTATATATGTTGTGCTTGATTTAACTTGGTTTGCCCTGGACAGGGAAGGATGGATGATAAGTTGGTAACTCTCGTCGTGTTTCCTTTATATCGCATGGCGGACTGCCACACGAGTTAGGCTATTCACCATTGCCATAAAACTGATCCTAAGGCAAGACTAGAAAGATAACTTAATAGATGGTGCACGAAACCTATATAACGTATTTGGATTTATCGAGCGAGCGAGAAGCCTCCCCACCAGTGCATTCATGTACTGATAACCCACCAGATTGCTTGTAGAGAACAGGAGAACCTCGTTTGGTGCGGATGTCTCCTTCGTGCGTGCTAAGGCATGGAGTTTACTCTGGAGCCTTGGAGCATTGCATCCGGAACTGAAGCACATATACAAGAAATAATATTAGAATATTGCCTATTTATTATTCCACAAATATAGCCACTTGGCATTCTTTTATCGTTTCAGAGAGAGAGGCTTGAGCGACTTGTAATCTTGGTCTAGCGTCGCTTGTAACACTTGTTCAATATAAATAAAGAGCTTATTTTATTTTTGTACTTGTGTTATTCAATACTTTTGCTATTGAAGACTCTGTGAACTTGTTACCAATCGCCTGTGCATTTTTTAATTTGCTGCACTCAGACAATCGGTGTGACTCTGTGGCATAGACCTCTTACTGCATGTTCGGATCATAGCCTTGCATGGGAGCGGCTTATGTTCGCTCGTTATCACATCCAGATGGGTTAGATCATCCCGCGGGAGCGCTGGCACGGTAGTTCGCGTCCAGCGGGGATGGCCGATTACCTGCGAGAGAACGGGACTTGAAATAATGGTATCAGAGTATGGCTTTACGCCTTTGGACTTCTTATCGATCTTCTCAGTTTTGAAAGCTTATTTGTGGGTTATGTGCATACACTCTCTCATTGACCCGATGGGATATTCCAAACAATGAGTCTAAATAATTTTATAAGTTGCATGTGAATGATATGATTGCTGGTACAAAATTGTAATACGAAGGCCTTTGTGCCTACCTGTGTTAGACTTGGTGGAAATAGACTCGTGCTAGATATTGCAAGTTATGTGCAAACCCAAATACCTATACATAATTTTCAAACTGATCAGTTTGCAAAATAGAATATTGTTCAAACGGTTAGCTATGCACACAGCCTTTTAGCTAAGTTGTGTTGAGTATCATGCACTAAGATCCTTTTGGTACTAGCAAGTTGCAAGCGAGATTGGAATATCGTTCAGATAAGGATAAGTCAAACTTAGAATGACAACCGATAGAAATATTATCAGATTATCGCTTAGGCAAATATAAAGAATCGTGCTTGGATTTTGGGAAATAGCTCGAACGGTATTTCGTGTCGGAAGATACAAATCAAATATGGTTTACTTGGATGACTATAAACAGGATATATACGAGACTAAGATTTTATCAGGAAATGCTTAGGTATTATACAGGAATTCTAAGGAACGACTTGGCAAATATGCTAGCGATTGATGCGAACACCAATTGAGCGTTTGATTGGGTGACTCAATTCCTGAGTGGTATATGGATCATTTAGAAATGTCCAAACAGTTTTATAGGTCTCGTGCGATAGTTGAATTAAACGATTTGAGAATATCTTTAATAAATGATAAGGCTTATATTGAATAGGGATTCATGGAAATGGAAATCGATATCTTGATTAAGGAAACTTGGTAAAAACTTGGAGGATCGTCCGAGCAATTTCGAATTAAAACAAACAGACTGATGCTTGAATACAATATCGCTCGAATAGAAGTTAGCCCAAGAATGAATATTGTAATTCGATGAAAGAGATAAGCGATAACAGATTCGACTTGGAGTTTGGAAGAAAGATCTTAAATCTAGTTCAAAAAGATAACCTTCGAAATCAGTCCCAATGTGAACGATTATCCTGCAGGAGCGCCGACATGGTGATTTCACGTACGGCAGGGATAATCAAACTTACGAAAACTTGTTCGGTGATTACTCCAAATAAACTCGATAAATAGAACGTATTAAAAGTAGATAGAGTTGGGCTTGGATATTTGAAACTTGGATGTTTGAGGATGCCAGAAGTAGACTATGGATTTACCGAACAGTAACATTGAAGTTGGATAATTTTGCTAGACGAATTATAATCACTGCATGAACGAACATAACTTGATAGATTTTATATATAACTTGGATGGAGCAAGATGAACTAATAAGGTGTCTCGATCCTTTCGAAGATAACCATATTGTTCGACGTTCTTGTCTTATGCGAGCATAACTCTATGCTTGTACATGCGTCCCGATTTGGACGATTATCCAGTGGAAGCATTGGTGTGGTGATCTCACATCCAACGAGGATGATCGAACTTATGGAAGACCGAAGCGTGATAACTGATGGATCATCTTGACTTATGGTTCAACACGATGAGACAAATTTGGAAGTGCAAATGAATCGGAAGTATTTCAGGATAAGTTAGCCTAGAACCTGGAATAAATCACGCTTGATGATTTCGTGAACGGATACATGAATCTTGTTGGACGACTTGGAGTTATAATCAAAGGTTTTAAATTAAATTTTGGCTTGGTGGTCGAGACTTGGAATAGATATATAGATATTAGCAAACATACTTAAGGAGATAGACTATGCAAATCACTAGGCTTGTCCTACAACTTAGATATATCATAGATTTTACTGAACGGACTCGAACTAGGTGCAAACAAATGTGTTAATGAAAGCAGGATGAACCGTGCTCGATGTTTAAAAATCTGAGTAAAACGAGCTTGGTTAGAATATCCCGTGCAAATGAACAATGGTTTGGCCTTAGGAATTGGGGCGAGAATCGTACGACGAATTTGCACGATAAATTGTGTACTTGAACTTGTACCTATGACCTTATGAGCTGACCTAGTAATTAGGCAGACGACTCTGTGCCGAGTGAAAGAACCTATATGACAGACTTTAGCATATTGCTTGAACAAAGCCATAGAACTGGGGCAACAAGACTTAGTATTTGACTTAGAACGGTAAACGTGTGCTATGTTTGACCCAAATGGATGGATGCTCGTCGGTGACCGAATAGATCATGCTTAACGGTAGTACAAAACTTGATTTGAGTTAGAATGGAAAATGACTTAAAAATTAATTGACACTGCCGGAAGTATCCTTGTGATTCATAAGACGAGAACCCTTGAGATTTTCGCAAGTAGCTTGTCCGAATTTACTATCACTAAGTTTAGTTGAATGCATGTGTTTGAGGGATGCCTTAAACATGTGCATGATCCAAGACCCAGTGATATATTGAACTCGAGTGCAAAGACTTCGCTATCGCTAAGTTGGTTGACATGCATGTGTTTGAAGGATGCTTTGAATATGTGCATGATCCAAACTCGCGATATGCTGATCTCGAATTGCTAGTGCAAGTGAATAAGTTAGATCCGCATGTACAAGTATAATAACTTGTATAAGTTTGCCTCAGCCTTAGATCATCATTCAAGTTGGATTATAACGAACCCCGCTTTAAGCGATATATCTTCCACGCCATACACGCGACACGGTACAAGAAACGAGTAGAAAATTGTGTTTGAATGGATCTAATGGTGTCGATTGCTACGCTTGGGATAGATTCGATAATGCGATAGAAAAGCTTGCTCCCAAGAAGTCTCGAGGATGAGACTTTTTCTGAGTTGTTTATAATGTGACGACCCATTTTATAAAAGCGGACAGCTGATTCAAATGGCACAAGTGCAACGACCCGACCCGCTTTGCTCAGCAAGATGACTCGTTTGAGGCAAATAATTTCTAGACTTGGCCCTTCGAGAGTTCAGACTTATACTTTCAAAGGCTCGCTCGGAGTATCGCTCGATCGAGGCAAATCATCGCTAAGGTGGGTGGCTACGATGAACTTATCTTTGCTTAGCCAGCACACTTAAAATATGGATGAAACATGCTAGTCGCTAGGTGATTCACCCCCTACATGCTAATAAAGAATACAACGCACCTAGCTAAGGGAATAATCCCAACTTGTATTTCTTCTGTTAGAACATAGAAATAAAATTTTGCTTATAAATGGACCCTCGCATACTACCTTTGTCTTGTGTAACTAGACCCCACTATGCCTCGAGTAGATCATTGTATACTCTCGTAGTCCACTGCTTCACTTGCTATACTGCAAGCCCATAGATTATGTCGCTCAAGATATCCCTGTACAGATTTCCTCCTCGCGCTAACCCTTAGACCATGCCAACGTAAATACTTATGTTTTCATATGATGGCAATACTTGCCTACTTATATGTTAACTTGTATTCGTTGCTTTGATTCAATGCTTGTTACATAATTCATGCCACAATCAAGTAAACACTATATTGCCTTTCATTCATCCAATTCACCAAAAAACTATCTAATAGTCGTCCCGCGCAAGTATGAACTGAAAGCATACGGGACCGTTAGGTCGCCAAGGCAATCCTGGAACCAAGAGAATGCATCAAGTCAAATTGAATACTGAACGATAATCATGTCAAGTATAGAAAGAATCACAGCTCGTGGAGCAATGCTCGTTCAGAAAAAGAATCAAGAATTATTATGTCATGTTGTGAATCTGAGGACCCAAGACTTGCATGTCACGGACAACTTATGCACAAGAGAGATTTTCGAATCTTATTCCGCGGACGGTCTCGGGGCATTGGGACCGATCTGGTCTAGACGGACTCTATGTTGTCCTCTTCCTTGTTTATGGGGATGGTGTGCAACACCCATGTTATTTTATATTTGCCCATTCCCATTAAAGAGGCGGTCTCTAATTGTTCGGCAGAATGGCCTACGATGCCCCGATTCAATGCGTTACATCCATTCCGCTAGTGAGACATCATTAATTATGGCTATGCCAGTGACCCTCCATATAGATAAGTCATCCTCGCTCAGCGATAATCTGTGTGTGAGTTATTGCATCGCATCCAGTAATCGAAAATACCTGAACGGATATGAATATAACAGACTTGTACATATGGATCACTTGAACATCTTCTGTAACACGACATATAATATATGTAACTCGTGCTCCTAAAATAGAAATCCGCTCAATATACTTGTATTTGCTTATGTAATTATCCCTGGATTTTATTATATATGCCCGTGCTTGATTTAACTTTTTTTTCCTTAGACAGGGAAGGACGGATGATAATTTGGTAAGTCTCGTCGTGTTTTATTTTTATCATACGACACACTGTCATACGAGTTAGGCTATTCATCATTGCCATAAAACTGATCCTAAGGCAAGACTAGAAAGATAACTTAATAGATGGTGCACAGAACCTATATAACATTTTTGAATTTTTCGAGCGGGCGAGAAGCCTCCCCACCAGTGCATTCATATATTGATAACCCACCAGAATTCTTGCATGGTGTGGGAGAACCTCGTTCGGTGCGGATGCCTCCTTCATGCGTGCTAAGGCGTGGAGTTCACTTTGGAGCCTTGGAACGTTGCATCCGGAACTGAAGCACATATACAAGACATAATGTTGGAACATCGCCTATTTATTATTCCACAAATGTAGCCACTCGTTTTAGAGAGAGAAGATTGAGCGACTTGTAATCTCGGCCTAGCGCCGCTTGTAACACTTGTTCAATATAAATAAAGAGCTTGTTTTATTTTTATACTTGTGTTATTTAATACTTCCGTTATTGACAAATATGTGAACTTGTTACCAATTACCTGTGTATTTCTAATTCTGCTGCACTCGAATAATCTATGTGACTCTGTAGCTTAGACCTCTTACCGTATGTTCAGATCATGGCCTTGCACGGGCACGGCTTACGCTCGTGCGACATCACACCCAGATAGGTTAGATCGTCCCACGGGAGTGCTGGCGCATTGATTCGCGCCAAGCGAGGACAGCCGATTACCTGCAGGAGATCGAAGCGTGACAAGCGCTGCATGAGATTCGGTCAAAGACAAAACTTTTGTTGCTGTCCTAGCAGCATGTGGCTACCGATCGGTGCCTCATAGTCCTCCTTATGTGACTTTTGACGTGGCCGTATGGAACATGTCTTAGCGCTCAAACTCCTGATATTATAGTATTTTCCTCTGCCAAAGCTCAAGTGCTGAGCACTTTCCTTGTCAGAAGAGGCTGCCACACGAAAGGCGTCAGCTCGTATGGATGCATGATGTGTGTCCCCTGCGGCAGGGAGAGAGACGAGGAGCGCATGCTCCACAGTTTGGTGAGGCACATTGACCTTTACAACCGTGTCCTAAGGCTCTTCTTAGGCTTTGCCAACCTTGGAGAAGTGTCGTCCACAGAGAGCATTTTCTTAAAGGCTTGCTGGTCGAAGCGTACAACCAGCATCCTCTGGGTCAAACCCAGCTTTGACGGGTCAGACTGCATCATGACCTTCTCATCATAGGAGAAGAAAGTCCCCAGCAGAGTCACCACCTTGTTTGTCATTGAATTTAGTTTGGAAAACCTTCAACAAAAGAGTACAAAAAAATCCTAGACAAAAAATCTAAGTATAATATTTTTAATCTGGGTAATGTGACGATGGAGATCGAGTACAACAGCGACTCTTTTACTCCGTTGATGGTCCAACGAGAGAATAAGAATGCCCTCTTCTCTCTTCTCTCTCCTGAGCTTTTATGCACGTACTTAGCTCGCTTGGAGGGGTATGGTCTCTAAAGTAGAAAAAGTAGCCTTTGGAACGTCTAAGTTTCTCCTATTTATAACCATCATGCTGATGGGATATAGGTGCCGTATGTGCTTTTGTTTGGTAGTCGTAGGGGCTCCTTCAACAGAATATGGTTGCAATTATAAGCTCATGTTATGTGCAGGCTACCACATGTATATCCTTAACAGGACGTGTTGAGTCCACGTGGCTATTTGTTGTTGCTGATGATTTGGGGTTTTTGTGACTTGGTTAGCTTGACACGTGGCCCACATTTAGTTGCAGAGAATCACTTCAGTCACAACATAAAGATCTAGTCTCAGGAAACCCTGCCACGTTGGACGCATGGAGTCTGAACGCATAGGGCCAGAGATGCATGGAATGCATGGGGCCAGAGACGTATGGAACGCATGGAGTCTAGAACACATAGGACCAGAGATACATGGAACGCATGGAGTCTAGAATGCATGGGGCCAGAGTCACATGGAACATATTTTTTTATTATATATACGTGGCCTTGTACGGCTGCATAGTGACAAAAGTAATAATGACGGTGACGTGAGCACTTAAGCCAACTGTCCGTGGCAGAATTCAGGCGTTTAGAGAGTCCTTTTTGTCTGGATTCTACGTCAGACATAATCTTTGTGTCAAGCCTTTATGTGGCCAAAATTAGGGCGCATGGATGCATGAGGGAGTAGTGGCACATACGGACACTAGTTTACTTTGTGGCACATGGCACTGCTGGCATATAGGAATACTAGTTATGAAGCAATCGACGCATATTAAGTGCTTTTCTGGGCCACATAGTCGTTCTGCGACCTGATTTCTTCTGAGTTGATCTTGGGGGCATGTTTGTTGGACGCATGGATCTAGATTTTCTATGCTTCTACAGCGACCATCTTATCCCATGTGCCTATGATACTTGTAGTAGCTTAACCTTTTATGATTTATTCTCTTATGGTTTAACTGTTACCTTGTTTAGCCTATTCTGTTTAATTGTTATGAATGCAAGATTTTTCTAAATTGATTATAACATGATTTGTGACAACCCGCCAGAACTTGGAATTCTCTGAACATGGATTGTATTGACATTGTTAATCTTGAACTCCCGATACCTGACCTAAGCTGATACTCCTGATAGTGGCTCGACGAAGCACACTCCTGACATGCTAGAATTAAACATAGATTGTATTGACGCTGTTAATCTTGAACTCCTGATACCAGACTTGTACTAATAATTCTGATAATTGCTCGTTGTATTAAGTTAACCTGACATGTACCGATACTCCTGATAGTGGCTCGACGAAGCACACTCCTGACATGCTAGAATTTCTTAAACTGAAATGCTTGAATTGATAAGATAAATTCCCGTGCTTGATTTTCTTGCTCATGTCCTAAATGTACTTGTCAAGGTACTGTCCTGTCCTGTCCTGTCCTGTCTTGCATCATGTCTAAGGCAAATTTCTGAGCACCGCGATCAAGAATTCTTAATAACTTACCCAGGATAACAACTAGAATAATTTATTAGATGCATCTAGAGAGATTCTCTGGCTACATGCAATTTTGGTATCCCAGAGACACCTGATGGATTTAGAGCTCTCCATCGTGAGGGGCACACTTCCAACACGCCGTCGAGTGTTATATTTACCTGCAAATTACTATACCAGATATAATCTATTATATGTATCCTTACGCTTAAATAACCCGGATAGTCTGTAGGTCATGTGGCTGTATGGAATCTCAAATTGTATGTGTTAGTAACTCGGACTGTGATAACCCTAGTTTTCATATCCCAATTTTTGTTAAATCGATAATTGTCCCCCGGGCGTGATCGGGTAAGGCGCGCGCTACAAGGCCTAGCCATAATGATATACTTTAGAAACATATGCAACAGAGTACGCAAACGAGATATCACACATTGAATATAAAAATGTTTTTTTTATTGATAATGAACATCTCGTTACAGACTCTTGACTCAAAAGTAATAAGGATATCGCACGGGCTTACAACTTAGACGCAAAATAAGATAGCTGATCCATACATTACATCCCTTATTAATATTTTAAAAGAGCAAACCATCCTGGGTGCGTGTTAGCACCATCGCCTAGGAGCTTCAAAAGGGTATGTCCGAGCACCTTGAGATTATGTACTTGTGCTCCAAAAGTCACAAACATGAATGCACCAGATCAGTGAAAGATTGGGGGAAGCTTCAACTCCTCACCGCGTCGCCTTAGCTCGGGAAACCTGCTGCAACGAGGGTCAGTACTTCAAAAATTACTGGTGAGGGCGAGCTAACCCAAGATACCAAATCGATATTGTATTCACGTGAACATGCAACATTATTATTATTATGTGATCATTCTATCTTGTCTTAGTTCAATCTTTTATATATATGCGATAGAATAAAAGGACATAACAAAATGTACCACCGTTCAGTGACTTTTACCGTCTGAACCACCTGTACACAACTTACTATGGCCTTCCCTGCCACGAAGACATAGTTATTTTGCATAATTTAAATATACATAGCATATCACTTGGTCGAACGATAGATGGGTCGGCTACCATTCCGCTTCGGGTAGCTAGCCCTTGGCGGACATATGGACCCATCCAATGCTAGGACTACACTAGAAAATATTCTACCAGGGCCGAAGCAGTCCAGTGCCCCGATGAACATTATAGAACTACATCTCTTGTGCACAAGTTATCCTTGACCATGCATCATCTACAAACTAAGTTATCAAATAAAGCACTTCAAGGAAATATAAGTAAATAAACTTCATGCATATTCCATAGTATAGGCTACCTTGCTCAATGATCACATTATAATTTGTACTATACATTAAACAGTTATAGATAAATAAGTTCTAGCTACAACTGAAACATAATTAAGCATATGCATAGCAAACAAGCACACAACAAAGTGATCGTATAGTGACTTTAGGTGACAAAAATTAATTATTTCAAGTCTTCTTCTTCTTTTATCTTGACTCAAATTTATTTTTATAGTATCGTCGATCGGAACGCATAAACGAGTCAGGTTAAGAAGGATGAAGACTTGGAAGAAGGGTGCTAATCGTAAGTAAAGACACTCACAAGTTGGTGAATCAGGAGAGAGAAATGGGAGATCTTCAAGACACCGCTTGCGCATCGCCTACACGATCACCTGCACACACCAACAGATGATCAATATCTTCTGCTTCAGTCTCCAAGGGTTCAACATGAAATACAAAATTCAAAGAATGAAGACAACAAAATCTATCGAAACCGTTCAAGAAAATGCAAGTCACAAAACCAACAAGAAAGCAACCAAGCGGCATCGAAAACAGGCAAAGAAACCAGCCCAACGAAAAGGCCCCTCTCGACTCTGCCGTCGAGTCCTTTCTTAAGGCACAATCCATTGAATGTGGGACCTGATTCCGAAGAAACTAATCCATAACGAGGAAAGTATCTTGATTCAATCTATCCCGATCAAACGATACCAAGTATTTCTTAGTCGCGCTCCCCGAATAGGGGGAACGGGGCACTACATCTTAACCAACTAATAAAAAGTTTTGTCCTTGAAACTTAGGAATATAACCTACCCCTAAGAAAATAATAAATGAAACTTTTCCTTCATATCCGATTCGAGTTCCCAGGTCGACTCCTCGATCGTGTGGTTTCGCCAAAGAACGCGCACAAGTAAGACTGTACGATTCCGTAATGGCTTCTTTTTTTATCCAAGATCTGAATGGGCTCTTCGACATACGACAAGTCTGCCTACAGATCCATCTAACCAAAATTTTCCATGTGGTTCGGATTATGCACGTACTTTCTAAGCTATGACACATAGAAAATATCATGGATATCTGACAGGGCTGGTGGTAAGAAAAATTGATAGGCAACGGGAGTGAGTCACTTGAGGACTTCGAACGGGCCAATGAATCTCGGACTTAGCTTTCCCTTTACTCTAAATTTCATAACTTCTCGCATGGGCAAGACTTTCAAAAACATATGGTCACCTTCGAAGAACTCAAGGGGTCGACGATAAATGTTGGCATAACTTCTCTACCGGCTTTGTGCTACTTTTAGTCGCTCTCAGATAAATCGAACCTTTTGGACTGTTTGTTCAACTAGTTTTGGCCCAAGGATTTGACACTCTCCAACTTTATCCCAGCAGATCGGTGACCTACACCTCAGCCCATACAAAGCCTCGTACGAAACTATTTGGATGCTGGACTAATAACTGTTGTTATGTACAAATTTAGCCAATGGTAGGTGGACATCCCAACTAGACTTTGAATTGATTGCACAGAGATGCAGTATATCTTCGAGTACCTGATTCACCTGCTCTGTTTGGCCATCGATTTGAGGATGGTAGGCTGAGCTGAACTACAACTTGGTCCCCATCGCTGACTGAAGGCTTTTCCAGAAACGTGATAGGAATTGTCTGTCCTGATCTGACACTATATAAACTGGCACTCCGTACAGCCGAACTATCTCATCAAGATATGTCTGGACGAGACGATCGATGCACCAAGTAACTTTAATGGCAATAAAGTATGCTGACTTGGTTAACCGATCGACGATGACCTAGACTGCGTCATTCCCCCATTGCATCTTTGGCAAGCCAATAATGAAGTCCAAGCATATGTGCTCCTATTTCCATTCCGGAATAGCAAGATTTTGCATCTCTCCGCCCGGTCTCTGATATTCTACTTTCACCCGCTGACAGGTTATACATTACGACACGAAGTGCGCCACATCTTTTTTTATGCTGTGCCACCAGAAAATAGTGTAAAGGTCTTTATACATCTTTATGCTCCCGGGATAGACTGTGTAGGCTGTATAGTGAGCTTCCGCAATGAACTCCTTTCTGAGTTCTACGTCGTTGGGGACGCATAGCCTTCCCTTCACTCGTAATACTCCATTCTCATCTACCGCAAAGTCGTTCGCCTTCCTCGCTAGAATTTGCTCGCGCATTTTTCTTAGGAATGGGTCATCCCTCTGAGTAAATGTGACTCTCTCTAACAGGTTGGGTACAAATCATATCTGAGCAACTCGTGCGCCGCGATATCAAATTCGGAGTTTAATGCCCATTTCCTCAAAGTCTCTTTGTAACCTGCGATTAACAGACAGGGATCCCGCAAACACTCGACTAAACGCATCCACTATAATATTTTCTTTGCCAGGTATGTAGTCGATCGTTAAGTCATAGTCTTTGATCAATTCTAGCCAACGTCGCTATCGTAGGTTACGGTCCGTTTGGGTGAATAGGTACTTCAAGCTTTTGTGATCAATGTAAATTTGATAAGCCACTCCATAGAGGTGGTGTCGCCACAATTTTAGCGCTAACACAATTGCCGCTAGTTTCAGGTCATGCTTAGGATAATTTTTCTTGTGCTTTTTCAGTTATCTAGATGCGTAGTCTATCACCCTATCCTGCTGTAAGAGTACACACCCCAACCCTGCCCTGACGCGTCGCTAAATATTTAGAATCCCAAGGTCTCGTCTGCTAGTGCAAGTAGTAGGGCAGAGGTGAGGCATTGCTTTAACTCTTCAAACAAAGCTTCGCAGTCGGTGGACCACTCGAATACGACTCCCTTCTGTGTGAGGCGAGTCAGAGAAAATGCTAACTTGGAAAAATCTTTCACGAAACACCTATAGTAGACCGCTAGCCTATGGAAACTTCGAATCTTGCTGACGAATGCAGGCCGCTTCCACTCGACGATGGCTTTAACTTTCTTTAGATTGACTGAAATACCTCCCGTAAAAATGATGTGCCCGAGGAAAGGTACACTGCTCAGCCAGAATTCGTACTTACTTAGTTTTGCATATAGCTTGTTGTCCTGAAGAGTCTGTAGCATGGTCCGTAAGTGGTCTGCATATTCCTCCTTATTCTTCGAGTGTACCAAGATATCATCAATGAACACTACAACAAACTTGTCAACATATGGCCAGAATACATAATTCATTAAGTCCATAAAGGCAGCAGGGGCATTGGTTAGTCCGAATGGCATTATCAAAAACTCATAATGGCCGTAGCGAGTGCGAAAGGCTGACTTTGGCATGTCGTTCGACTTGATCTTGAGTTGATGATAACTCGAGCGAAGATTAATTTTTGAAAATACCATCACACCTTATAGTTGATCAAAGAGGTCATCGATCCTGGAAAGGGGGTACTTATTTCGAATAGTAGTCTTATTCAATTCATGATAGTCGATGCAGAGCCGCATCGAGCCATCCTTTTTATTCACAAACAATATAGACGCGCCCCACGGAGACACACTCGGGCGAATATATCCATGATCTAACAATTCTTGTAACTGGACCTTTAACTCTTTTAGTTCTGCCAGAGTCATTCGATACGGAGCCTTGGAAATTGGTCGAGTCTCTGAAAATGTATCAATAGTGAACTCTATCTCTCGGTCGGGCGACATGTCAGGCAACTCATCTGGAAATACATCAGAAAAATCTGCCACAACGGAAGTAGACTTTACGTTTGCGCAATCTCGCTGAGTGTCTCAAACGAACGCCAAGTAACCTTCATAGCCGAAATATATTATCCGTCGAGCAGATATTGCAGAGATCACCATGCAGGCATTAGGAGCTTTCGATGGTGGACTGCACTCATAGCAAAATTTGATCTCGCCAGGTAGACGAAACATAACTTTTTTTCGTACAATCAATGGTAGCCGAACAAGCGACGAGCCAATCCATCCCCATAATGATATCATAGTCCCTGATGTCTAAGACTATCGCATCAAGTGATAATTTTCTTCCTCCGATACAAATGTTACCATCACGACAAACTAAGCGAGCCGGCAAATTCACGCTCGATGGAATACTAACGCTAAGGTTTAGGCCTAGCGGTATCATAGAAAATATATTTTCGGCGACAAAATTTACCGCAATAAAACTATGTGTGGCACCATAATCAAACAATACTCGAGCAGGTACATTATTAAAAAATAATATACCTGACACCACCATATTTGATGTGAACGCCTCTTTCCGAGTCAGAGCATAGACCAGGACTTGAGCGTTCTGTGGTGCCGTCTGGTTCGCTCGAGGTGCTTGACCCTGATCTTGAGGCGGACGATTTGGTTGCCATTGTTGGTTTGGTACTCCCTCCCGACAGTTCACTGCCATATGCCTCGGGCGACCACATTTAAAATATGCTCCATTGAATACTCGATAGTTTTAAGCGATGTGTCTGGCACGGTTACACCGGTTATAGACGATCTCACTAGCTCTCCCTGGGTTTGTACCCTGATAACCGTCATTGGTGGGACGCTTTGATGCATTATTACCTTATGCGTTGCTAGGACGCTTCTGATGGAAATTTTGTACAGCGTCGGTACAAACAGGGGGGTACTGCGGCTCTAGGGAGAGGGCGTGGTTTAGAGACTCTCGCATGGTATGGTACTAGAGGACAACGATGTAGGCACAAAAAGAAGGTCACAGTCCTATTTTAAATCTTCGAGCTCGATTTTCGACATCACAGAGATGAGACTTGGCAAATTTTGTAAGCCTGTTGAATTATGCGGCGTACTGCCGCACTGTCATATTTTCTTGCTAAAGATGTGTAAATTCATCTTATTTTTCACGACGGACAGCAGGTGAAAGGTACTCCTCTTCGAAGGCTTTACGGAATACGGACCAAGAGATAGTCGTCTTGTCATCTTCACTCAAGATAGCTTGTTTTTGCATATCCCATCAATCATGTGCATTTAAACGGAGCTGAAACTGAGCGCAAGCAACTCTTTTCGTCTCGTCCATGCGAAGCACTTCAAAGTGGTCATCTAGCTCAACCAGCCAATCCAACGCCACAGAGAGGTCCTCAGCCCCTTTGAAGGCAGCATGCCACATCTTATTAAACTCTGATATTTGAAGGATGGAATCCTTTTCGTCTGAGGGCGGAGGTTCCTGAGAGCCCTGAAGTCCCGCGATCTCGGCTACAACTGGCACTGTCGAGGCGGCCGTTGATGCAGAATGGTTGTTGGCGACGAGCATCGTCACAATCGTTTAGAGGCTATTTATTTTCTTCTACTGTACCTCAGCCTGAGTCCGCTGTGCCTGAAATTGAGCCTCAATCCGGGACTCAAATTGGCTTTGACGTAATTTTGCCTGCCTCTGCTGCTTTTCCATCAAACGCATCATCCACTCGAACGAATCGACAGAGGGAGCGGCTGCTAGACTTTTTGAGCTATCAAAAGTACCAAAACTGCTCCCTTGCACCTGCGCCACTACCTGCGCTTGTGCATCCAGCTCTGAGGCCATTCCTTGAAAGAAAAGTAACTTACATCAGTCTCAAAATATATTATGGACTCACTGTATGGAACGCGTCTCATTTTGGCCAAGAGAATTCAAGAGTTCAACTAGGAGGGACAAGGTCGTTTCAAGAAAACTCTTCTGACACGAAGGTTAAAGGATCTGAAGCCATGCTCTGGTACCAATATGCCATGCCATAATTTTTGCTAAATCGATAATCGTCCCCAGGGCGTGATATCGTGCGAGCGTAAGGCATAAGGCACAAGGCTTAGGCATAATGATATACTTTAGAAATATATACAATATAGTACGCAAATGAGATATCACACATTGAATATAGAAAAGTTCTCTTTATTGATAATGAACATCTGGTTATAGACTCTTGACTCAAAAGTAATAAGGATGATGCACAGGCTTACAACTTGGACGCAAAATAAGATAACTGATCTATAAATTACATCCCTTACTAATATTTCAAAAGAGCAAACCATCTTGGGTGTGTGTTAGCACCATTGCCTAGGAGCTTCAAAAGGGTATGTGTGAGCTCCTTGAGATTATGTACTTGCGCTAAAAAAGTCACAAACATGAACGAGCCAAATCAGTAAAAGATTGGGGGGAGCTTCAGCTCCTCGATGCGTTGCCTTGGCTCGGTGTACCTGCTGCAACGAGGGTCGGTACTTCAAAAATTATCGGTAAGGGCGAGCTAACCCAATATACCAAATCGATATTGTATTCATGTGAACATGCAATATTATTATTATGTGATCTTTCTATCTTGCCTTAGTTTAATCTTTTATATATATGCAATAGAATGAAAGGACATAACAAAGGCCTTCCCTGCCACGAAGACATAGTTAGTTTGCACAGTTTAAATATACATAGGATATCACTTGGTCAGACGAGAGATGGGTCAGCTGCCATTCTGCTTCGAGTAGCTAGCCCATTGCGGACGCACGAACCCATCCAATGCTAGGATTACACTAGCAAATATTCTACCTGGGCTGAAGCGGTCCTAATGCCTCGGCGACCGTTCATAGAACTACATCTTTTGTGCACAGGTTGTCCTTGACCATGCATCATCTACAAACTAAATTATAGAATAAATCACTTCAAGGCAATATAAGTAAATAAACTTCATGCATATTTCATAGTTTAGGCTACCTTGCTCAATGATCATATTATAATTTGTACTACACATTGAACAGTTATAGATAAATAAGTTATAGCTACAACTGAAATATAATTAAGCATATGCATAGCAGAAAAGCACACAACAAAGTGATCGTATAGTGACTTTAGGTGACCGGCATTAATTGTTTCAAGTCAACTTCTTCTTTTATCTTGACTCAATTTTATTTTTATAGTATCGTTGATCGGAACGCATAACTGAGTCAGGTTACGAAGGATGAAGACTTGGAAAAAGGGTGCTAATCGGAAGTAAAGCCACTCACAAGTTGTTGAATAGGGAGAAAGAAATGGGAGATCTTCAAGACTCCGCTTGCGCGTCGCCTACACGATCATCTGTATGCACCAACAGATAATCAATATCTCCTACTTTGGTCTCCAAGGGTTCGATACGAAATATAAAATTCAAAGAACGAAGACAATAAAATCCACTAAAACCGTTCAAGAAAATACAAGTCACAAAACCAACAATAAAGCAACCAAGCGGCATCAAAAATAGGCAAAGAAACCAGTGCAACGGAAAGGCCCCTCTCGACTCTGCCGTCGAGTCCTTCCTTGAGGCACGATCCATTGAAAGTGGGACTTGATTCCGAAGAAACCAATCCATAACGAGGAAAGTATCTTGATTCAATCTGTCCCAATCAAACGATACCAAGTATTTCTTAGTCGCGCTCCCCGAATAGGGAGAACGGGGCACTATACTAGTTATCTAATGATAGCAAGTCGTAGGGCATGATTTGCCATGATTGCTAGATTTACAGTCTAGTTTAGTCTAGTCTTGTCTTGATTTGTTTAACAACTGATCCGAAAATTGTAACCTGAGTACTGATTTTAAATATCCTTGTTTAAATACTCCAAAACTGTTTAACTGTTATTTTATCTGCTGTACTTATTTGACTGTTCCTTGTGCTATTTCTTACTGATTTGTTTGTATGCTAGTTTAGTTTCTAAGTTGGCTCCCTTGTGGTACTTGATGTTTTAGGGTCTGACCCCACTGGTTTTGTATGGCCAAATTTTGGAGCAGGACCACAGTTTCTCCTATATTTCCTGCCTCAAGATGGTGAACACCAAGAGCACCCGAGGATATGAGTTAGTTTTTTCTTCATCACCCACTTGATCTTATACTTATACTTTTGAGGCATTTGCCACCGAGCACGTATTTAGCTCGTATTTAGAACTTGACATTCTAGTCTGCGGGCCTACATATAAAGCATATTATAGACTATAGCTAGAGTTGATCATGTAATATTGTACTTTTGATATATTTTTATTTTGTAACTAGCTTCATGATTATTTGTGTATGTATTATTTGGGATGCCTTACTATTATATGTTTGGTGATTATATCTCTTGTAACTTGTTGTTTGCTTGAGATTGAGATACCTAGAACCCTTGACCCAGGAATGACTGTTGGATTGTAGAGTAAAATTCTCACATGTCTAGACAGCCGTGACCGTATCTCAGAGTATTGCTACTCTGGTGTACAGAGCTGGATTTGTCCGCCTTCGCTCTCCAGTATTCTGGTTCTGGGGCGTGACACAATTTAAGTGGTGGCCCATGCAAGTCTAAAAATTTAGAAGTATGGGGGGTTTACCAGATATTTTAGATGTCTCAATCATGTTACTCCTTGATCTCCTTTAGTGTCGAATTTATATCGTTGAAATCTTGATTCAACATCTGCCTTGATCCTCGATCAATCATGTACATCCCTTTGTTGATCCTTGTGTCCTTTATCTTTTAGGGATATTGTTCCTGGTCCTTCTGATCATCCCGTCCAAATTTCTTCAGTAGCAGGACAGCATCCCGATGCCCAACAAACCCTTGAGGTTCAGCCTCAGCATTCCAGGGTCGGGTCCAGAATAGCTCAAAATGAGGAACCTCAAATCCATTCAGTGCCTCCCATGTAACCAATACCTGAGGCAGGAGGGGGAAATAGTGTGATGATTGGTATCCTTCGACAATTATTGGCATCTCAAGGACGTCGAGAGGACATACTTACTCAGTCAGTACAAAAGGCCTTAGAAAGAGGCGTACATCGTGCCCATAACTTAATAAGCAAATTCAAGCGCCTTGAACCCTCGTATTTCTATGGCACCGAGGATGCAATTACGTCAGATGCATGGCTTCAGGACACATAAGCTATCCTAAAGGCAGCTGGAGTACCGGCTAGAGATCAAGTATTAGTAGTACGACTACAATTGCTAGACTTGGCCCGAGACTGGTGGACAGCACAAATGATTTCACTAGCAGTACCCGTCCCTTGGGCTGTCTTCAGTAAAAGGTTTTAGACCAGATATTTTAACGCAGTATCGCGTTATGACTTGCAGCAAAGGTTTAACAACCTGAAGCAGATGGGCAGGACTGTCGATGGCTATGCGGCTTAGTCGGTTTGCTCCCACCTATGTGATAACTGAATTAAATAGAGCAAGAAGGTTCCAGCAGGGACTTCATCTGAAGATTATATTGGCAGTAGAACAACATGAATTCCAGACTTTTGATGTTGTGTTAAGAGAAGCAAGGAGGCATGATCATATCTCTCAAAGAATCGTGGACATGACTGGGGGACGAAAGAGGACCCACACATCATGAGGTTCTTACACTCAGTCTTCAGCACCAGCCCCGACAATTAGGATTTAACCATGGGATCTCCGAGGAGGCCAGTTTCGACAGCCTCAGTTCAGCAAACAGTCCCAACCCAAACTTAACAACAAATGATATCTTCTTCAACAGGGTGTTCTCATTGTGGAAAGACAGGGCACGTAGTTTCTGAATGCCACAGAGCACATGGGTTGTGCTTAGCTTGTGGATCTCTATGCTAAAGAGTGGGATCTTACCCATACAGAGCTAGTTCATTATCATCTTCCCCGGCAGGATAGCAGTATAGGGCTCCAGTACTGGTTCAGCAACACCAAGGTTAGAGGACTTTGCAAACCCAATCCCAAGTATTCCATCAATAGATGCCACAGTAGTATGCGCAGGCCCAATTTCAAGTACAAACCAAGTAAGGAGGTCCACAGCAGAGAGGACCAGCACCGAGAGGACGAGGTCAAGCAATGGCACTCACTGTGGAAGAGCAGTTAGCTTCGGAGGAAGTGGTGGCAGGTACCATTCTCGTCAACTCTCATTCAGCTCTAGTATTGTTTGATTCTGGTGCATCACATTCTTTTATGTCTGTACAATTTACGACACGAGTTGGATTAGAACTTGAATCATTATCAATAAGACTCAATATACTTATTGGTAATGGTATCGTGGAAGTCGATAAAGTTTATTTCTCGTGTCGAGTCGTAGTGTGTGGGCGAGAGTTTTTCGCTAGATTGATAGAATTTCCTATGGTAGATTATGACGTCATCTTAGGCATGGATTGGTTGAGTGCCCAGTACACGATGATAGATTATCATAATGGCAAGGTTATCTTTCATATCCCTGGTGAGGAGGAATTCTTATTTTCTAAAGGCGAGACAGAGTCTTCATCAGCGATCATGAGGATGGCAGTAACAGAGGAAGTAAAATTTACCAGGGTTGTTAATGAATTCCCAGAAGAACTTCCAAGCATGCCACCAGAAAGAGAGATCGAGTTTACCATTGATCTACTTCCAGGAACATCACCAGTATCAGAGAGAGTCTACCGGATGGCGCCTTCAGAGTTAGAAGTCTTGTACCAGATGATATAGGAATTGAGAGTCAAGGGATTCATTTGTGCTAGTGGATCGCCTTGGGGAGCCCCAATGCTACTTGTAAAGAAGAATGATGGAACGTCACGATTATGTGTTGATTATCATACTCTCAATGCGATAACCATCAAGAACAAGTATCCCTTTCCAAGGATCGACGACTTGTTCGATCAGCTTAGTGGAGCAGTGTTATTTTCGAAGATAGATTTGCGGTTGGGTTATTACCAGATCAGAGTCAGGGAGTTGGATATACCCAAGATGATGTTCAGATCTAGATATAAATATTAGAAGTTTCTATTAATGCCCTTTGGAGCAACCAATGTGCCAGCAATGTTTATGGATCTCATGAATCGTATTTTTATGCCATACTTGGACAAGTTCGTGATAGTGTTCATTGGCGACATCTTACTGCACAGTCGAAGTAAAGTAGAGCACGGGCAACATCTTCGTGCAATTCTTCAAACTCTCAGAGAGCATAAGTTATATGCCAAGTTCAGCAAGTGCGAGTTTTGGCTTAATTGCATTTCATACTAAGGGCATATTATTGCTAAAGGATCCAGGGAAGATAGAAGCCATTGAGATATGGCTAGTTCCCCGAACAGTTGCCAAAGTTCATAGTTTCCTGGGATTAGCAGGATATTATTGGTACTTCATGTCAGACTTTGCTAGAATTTTTGCACCCTTGACGCAGCTAACACAGAAAGATGTGTACTTTGATTGGACAAATGAATGTCAAACCTCTTTCGAGAAGCTCAAACAGAAGTTGATCACGATACCTATTTTGACTCTTCCAGATGGAACAAGTGGTTTCACTGTATATTATGATACGTCAGAAAGAGGATTGAAATGTGTTCTTATGGAGCATGGCATGGTTATAGCTTATGTGTCTTGGCAGCTTCGAGACCAAGAGAAGAATTATTCGACGCACGACTTGGAGTTAGCAGCAAGTTGTCTTTGCACTCAAACTTTGGAGATATTATCTCTATGGAGATCGGGTAAAGATTTATACTAATCACAAGAGTTTAAAGTATGTCTTTACTTAGAAGGATCTCAACATAAGGCAGAGAAGATGGCTAGAGTTGATGACGAACTATGACCTTGACCTTCAGTATCACCCTGGGAAAGCCAATATCATAGTTGATGCCTTGAGCATGAAAGAATGAGCCTATTTCTTAAAAACGCAACGAAGAATATTAGAAGATCTTCAGAAGATGGGCATAGAAGTAGTATTGTCTGGAAACACAGTATTGATGGCTGGTCTGCAAGTTCAGTCCAGTATAGTGTAAAGAATCGAGGTAGCATAACCAACAGATGTCAAGCTTCAATGTGTCAGAGCAGAGTGTGAGACAGGACATAGACCAAAACTAAGCATTCATAGTGATGGAACTCTTTGTTTTGAGAATTGGCTATGTACCAAGTAGAGACCTTCGTCGCAATATTATGGCAGATGCTCATAGTTTGCAGTATTCAGTGCATCCCGGAGGAACAAAGATGTACAGAGACATTCATCAGCATTTTTGGTGGAACGGAATGAAGAGAGAAATAGACCTATTTGTCTCTCGTTGTTTGGTCTGTCAACAAGTTAAAGCTGAGCATCAGAGACCCGCATGAGTTCTTCAACCTTTACGAATTTCGGAGTATAAGTGGGAGCATATCACCATGGATTTCGTATCAGGACTTTCCAAATCTCCAGTCGGTAGAGATGCTATTTGGGTAATAGTAAATCATCTCACGAAAGTTGCACACTTTCTTCTATTTAGAATTGGCAACTCCATAGAACAGTTAGCTGAGATGCATATGAGACAGATTATCAGACTACATGGTGTACCAGTTAGCATAGTCTCGGATAGAGATTCTATGTTTACTTCTCATTTTTGGCAAAGTCTTCAGGAGAGCTTAGGTATCCGTCTAAAGTTCAGTACAACCTACCACCCGCAGATAGATGGTTAGTTAGATTGTACCATCCAGACTCTAGAAGATATGTTTCATTCATGTACCCTTGACTTTGGTGGTTCGTGAGAGGATTATTTGTACTTGGTCAAATTCTCCTACAATAACAGTTTTCAAGCAAGTATCCAGATGGCACCGTTCGATGCACTATATGGCCGGAAGTGCAGATCCCCTGTAGCTTGGGATGATATTGGCGAGAGGCAATTACTTGGTCCCAAAATGATAGCTCAGACAGTTGAAGTAGTCAAGCAAGTCCGGAAGAAAATCCAAGTAGCCCAAGATCGTCAGCGTCATTAGGCCGATTAGCATCGGCGACCTCTTGAGTTTTCTGTCGGCGACCATGTATTCTTTCGGATTTTGTCTACCCGAGGAGTCAACAGATTCAGTGTGCGGGGAAAGCTTAGTCCTTGGTACATAGTTCTGTTCGATATTCTTGGGCTAGTAGGAAATGTTTCATATCGTCTTGCTCTTCCGCCATCGCTTAGTGAGATACATAATATTTTCCATGTATCCCAGTTACGACGGTATATACTGGATATGAGTCATGTCCTGGATTATTCAAAATTGGTTGTTGGTACCGACCTTTCGTATGAGGAAAGACCTATATCCATTTTGGATTAGAGAGAGAAGATCCTCAAGAACTGGCCATTCGTTTAGTTCGAGTTGCTTAGGGGCATCAATCACTAGACGAATCAACTTGGGAGCGCGAGGATGATATCCGAGCTAGATATCCGTATTTGTTTGACTCGTGAGGTATATTTTTTCATATATCTCGTACCATAATCTTGTCTTGTGCATGCTTGTATTGTTCTAGGTAGTTCGTATCATGTGATTGATAATCGTATGGTCTTGCTTATTTTATTATCTACCTTATCTCTAGAGATACCTTGATAGACTCGGTGCCTTGTTGAAATTTCGAGGACAAAATTTTTCTAATGAGGTAAGAGTTGTGAGACCCATCTCACTATTTTAGTATTATTATATTTTGTCTGGTATATGTGTGTTATAAATGTATATTGCTTCCCGTATAATTTATGGATTTTTTTAGTTGCGTTCATATAATTTCTAGAATTGTGAATAGTGCTAGTCACCATTTGATATATTTAGCCTTCCCTTTCTCTCCCATCGTCGTTCTTCTTCCTTATCTTTTTTTTTTCTTCTTCCCTTGGCCAAATCCTAGCCCCAGCCGAGAGCAGCCAGAGGCCTGCCTCCCCTTTCCCTTTGGTGGTAGTAGTAGCTTAGTAGTAGATCTAGACAAGTACATTTTGCCAAAGAGAAAGAACTTAAACTTTTAGCCACTCTTGCATTTTATTAGTCAATATTATTCTATATGAGTTTTTCTACATATTTTTTTCTTGTTATTTTCGATTTTGATGCCTTGGTAGGAGTACATCTGAATTCTAAGTTTTTTTGTGTTCATGAGTTTACTTTATTTTGATTTCTTAAAACTTGATGTTTTCCAAAACCATTAGTTCCATGTTGATGAGAACTTTTTTCTTGCAATTTTGAACTTTACTTTACTAGATTCGGACTTGAAATGAGGATTTTATGGAGAAAATAAGTTTTTAGACTTGTAGTTTTTTTATGGCTGAAACTTGATGTTCAGGGACGAAAAAATTCTATCTGTCCCGCTTGGTATGAGGCATGCACTTCTCGCTCCAAAGTCAGCATGCGGCCATCTTATTGGACGCATGACTGAATTTGCACATGTGCCCCTTGGCCAAATGCATGGAACTTGAATGAATAAAAGTTCTCTAAGTTCAAAAGATTCCATGCGGACCAATTGTGTATGCGGCCAAGAGAAGCATGCGGCTGGTCGTCCATTTGGCCCAGAGCTATGCGTTCCTCTTTCCTTTGAACATATGACTCAGCACTGCTTTACTTTCCATGATTTTGTCTTTTCTTTCTGATTTCCTTTCTTGACCAGTCACATCGGTCACTCCTCTAACACGGCCAGCCACATCCGCTACTTCCCTGACCTTGCATTCATTGTCTGTCACTCACCTTATCCCAAGGAGTAAAATTTGCATCTTACATGTGGCCAGCTCTCCCATGCGGTCAGCTCTTGCATGCGACCAGCTTACCCCATGTGCCTATGATACTTGTAGTAGCTTAACCTCTTATGATTTATTCTCTTATGGTACTTTTACCCTTGTTTAGCGTATTCTGTTTAATTGTTATGAATGCACGCCTTCTCTAAATTGATTATAACCTGATTTGTGACAACCCACCAGAACCTGGAATTCCCTGAATATGAATTGTATTGACATTGTTAATCTTGAACTCCCGACACCTGACCTGAGCTGATACTCCTGATAGTGGCTCGATGAAGCGCACTCCTGATATGCTAGAATTGAACATGTATTATATTGACACTGTTTATCTTGAACGTCTGATACCAGACTTGCACTGATATTCCTGATAATAGCTCGTTGAATCGAGTTAGCCTGACATGTATCAATACTCCTGATAGTGGATCGACGAAGCAAGCTCCTGACATGCTAGAATTTTCTTGTCACTACCCGATTCTAGAAAATAGGGTTTTTTTAATTTTTATTTGATAAATTTTGTATTGTATTTAATTAATTATAATTATATTTATTTAGTGATTGTATTATTTTTAATTGATTGTTTTAGAGTTTTGGCTAGCCTGGACCCATGTCAGACCCTAGTGGACCCATGTCCGACCCAGCCCACACCCTTGTGAGGATTATTTTGGGGCTTAGAAATATTTATTATATTTTTAGTGGGTTAGTTGGAGAGATTTGGAGTTAGTTTGAGTGCTTTTGGAACCAGGAACCCAAACCCAAGTGTGTGGAGAGCATTTTGGACTTTTGGTCATTAGTGGAACCCTTATTTAGTGTGGTCGGCCCCTATTCCCAGTCCCTCACCCGACCACACAGCAGCCCCAGCCCCCATTCCTTCTTATTCTACTTCTTCTTCACTTCTTCTTCTTCCCCACTACTTCTTTCTTCTTCCTTCCGTCTTCCAAGTAAGTTCTCCTTCATTTTTCTTCCTTCTTTCTTCCATTCCTTCTTCTTTATGTGAACCCTAACCTTGCATTTTCCCTAACCTAGGTGTGTGGAGCCTAGATTTAGTGTGGAGGCTAGATTTGGAGGCTTGGAGCTTGAGGGAGGTAATTTCAAGTAGATTGGGGACTTTGGCATTGGGATTTCAACTCCCAAGAGATAAAACCTAACTTTTCTCTTGCTAATTACTTTTATGTAGTATAATTAATGTTTTAGAACCTTCCTAGACCCTAAGCCTACCCGTGGGAGAAAGTTGGAACTAGTTTGGTTGAGTTTGGAGACTTTGACACTAGGTTTTGTGTCAATTTTGGGTGGAATCCGAATTTGGCCCAATTTTGGGTGATGTCCTAGGTTAGACGGATCTAGGCAGACGTTGTCGGGTGTCTTGAGGGTGAGTGCGTGTCTCCGTTCGGACACGGGAAGTCGTGTCGCGGAAAAACGGGCGTTTCGGGCGAATTTGGGGTTTTCGTCGTCGCCGATTCTAAGTGCGTGCGCGTTTTTGCCACGGACCTAGAATCGACGCGGTAGCATTTTTTCTAGGATCTAGGTATATATTTATTAGCCTAAATAGCTAGTTAGAGGGGTTTTAGAGCGATACCTCAATACCTTGAGATACCGAGGTATCTCAATACCTTGAGATATCCAAGGTATTGAGTTTCGAGCGGGATATTTGAGCATTGGCCTAGGAATAGTATTGGAGTAATTTTTATATGCTTATGTGTATATATTTACGCGTGCTAGCATAGGTTTCACTGGGGTTAGGCGGGGTGCATGGCCTAGATCGAGGTATCGGATACCGAGGGTATCCCGGTATCTCGAGGAGGCGAGTTTGAGAGCTTTGTAGCTTAATGAGCTCGGTTTGACCTAGAATTTCAGGGGCACCCTAGTTTGACCTAGCTTTGACCATAATTGTCCTCGTTGACCGTAAAAGTCAATATTTGACCTAGTTTTGACCTAGAGTTGACTTTTTGGACCCCGGGTTGACTTTTTGACCCGATTTTTATCGGTTTGACCCGTTCGACTTAGAATATCCCTAGAAGCCTGTTTTTAATTATTTTATATCAGTTTAACTCCTTAGAACCCTGTTTAATTCTGCTTTTTGTAATTGGTTCTTGTGACACCGGTCCGGATCTCGATCCTCATCAGTTGCTCAGGATATCAGGCGAGTACCTACCTCTGATAGTTTCTATTTCATGCTAGCGTTTATATCACCTGTTCTAGAACTGCAATACTTGATTCTGACACATTGTTACATGAGCTGGTACTAGTGGATCCTGTCATGAGATGCTATCCCCCTTACCGTGTTCAGCGGGTACTCTATCACGTGTATTTCATCATGTGCTTCGGGTATTGATTCTCATGTGCTATCATGTGCTTCTTGTGCTCTCGCCTTCGTGTGCGCGAGATATTATCATGTACGTAGCGTGTTGTGGTTGGATCCAAGAGTATTAGTGGGGGAGGGGAGTAGGAGTTGGTTATGTGATCAAAGCCAAATAGTATTCATGTGTATGTCGGTTATGCAACTCACGCATAACGGGGTTATCGTAGTATTTTTCATGTGTAACCTAAGCCGATCACATAACGAACTTGTGCTCAAGGCACTTAGCTAATATTCATGTTTTCTCACATGCAGTTATTTTTCTACTTGTATTATTCTCGAGTTTACTTTGCAGCTACTTATTGTGCTCCAGCATATATTTATTTCCTGTGCATCTTGTATACTTTTCTATTGCACGTCATATACACCTTACCATGCATTTGGAGTTGCTTTCAGAGTTATGTACTTTACTCCAGTCCTGACTGGGCATATTTTTTCCAGAGGATCTTGAGGATTACTGCCCGATGTTCTACGGGCCGGGTGTTGACGAGGGTTGTGACCCCGAGACTGAGGAGGAGTGCGCCGAGGAGACGCCTTTAGCGCCCTAGTTAGCTAGGTGGGTTTCCTGGGATGTTCCCAGTGGTTATTTTGGATGATTGTACTTATTCTTTTGAAGCTGTGAGATGTTGTAGGCTATTATAGACTTGGACTATATATTTTTGGATATTGTCTTGCTCTGTGTTTCTTTGTTTCCTTTTTCTATCATATCGTGCTTTTACTCTTCCCCTAGATTTTGTGATTGAGAGTTCATATATATATTGCGTGGTTGTCCTCCTTTTGGAGAGGATTATTCATATATATATTGCGTGGTTGCCCTCCTTTTGGAGAGGATATTGTCAGATTTTTGTGAGATATATAGATAGTTGGTTGACCTAGAACGAACCTTTACAGCGTTCTACCGCCGATTCTACGGCGTAGGCTGGACGTACCCACGACTCATGCCCGATTTTCGGGTGCGGGTCGTGACATTTCTGAACCAAAATTCTTGAATTGATAAGATAAATTTTCATGGTTGGTTTGCTTGCTCATGTCCTGAATGTACGTGTCAAGCTACTGTCATGTCCTGTCCTACATCATGTCTAAGGCAAATTCCTGAGCACCCCGGTCAAAAATTCTTAATAACATGTCTAGGATAACAACTAGAATAATGTATTAGAAGCATCTAGAGAGATTTCCTGGTTACATGCAATCCTGGTATCCCAGCGATACCTGGTGGATTTGGAGCTCTCCGTCGTGAAGGTCACACTTCCAGCATACCGTCGAGTGTTGCATTACATGTAAATTACTATACCAGATATAATCTATTCTATGTATCCTTATAACTGGATAACCCGGATAGTTTACAGGGCATGAGGCTGCATGAAATCTTAAACTGCATGTGTTAGTAACTAGGACTGTGACAACCCCTAGTTAGCTAATGATAGCAAGTCGTAGGGCATGATTTGTCGAGATTGATTGATTTTCAGTCTAGTCTAGTCATTCCTAATTTGCTTAACAATTGATCTGGAAACTGTAACTTGAGTAGTAATTTCAGATATCCTTGTTTAAATACTCCAGAACTGTTTAACTGTTATTTTACCTGCTGTACTTATTTGACTGTTCCTTGTGTCATACTCAGTCCCAAAATACCGAGGGACTAGCCACGTGGCAATGGCCAGCATCACACTCCAATGGGCAAACCCAATTTAATGGACCCGTTAGAATGTACTTAAGTTGTAAAATAATATAATGGTCTACGATATATGTCACGGTCTAATTCTAATCTCATCCATAGAAGGTAAACATGATTCAAATGTTAAACTAATCAAAGAGAAATATAACCCAACAAGTCTCAATAAAAAGTCTCGGGGAACAACCCGATAATGAGTTTAATACATAAATCCACGAGGCAGGAAATAGAGTATAAAGAACAGAAATGACTGAGTAACAAAATACTCAGGAGAAATCATCTGGCATCATTTCGTCCATTAGTGTTGGTACTGCTCCAGTGTCCGCACATGTCCCGTATACCTCGGGGTAGATCTCCTCTGCTATACCTGGGGACATAATCCGGATCTAGGTCCTCAAGGGACATAACAATGTACAAAAATAACTCAAGCCAAATAAATGCAGTATATAAATATATATATCAATAGGGCAAACTATGTAACCAGCTATGTAATATGCAAATGAGAGCATCACTAGAACTCAGGCTGAGACCACTACAAGCTCTGTGTCGGGGAGCCTGTAGCAGTGATATCATGTAGTGGGTCTAGCTCTGATGTAGAGGCTATGGCACCGTAATAATAAATATATATATATATAATCAGCCTGTAGCCTGTGTGTCTCTCCCCACCCAATATAATCACACATCTCATGTCCACGTCGTCTCATGTCTATAACACGCAAGATCATGACCTCTAAATTTTACAGCCAGTCATAATGATATCTATGTATAATACAAGACTATGACACGAATCCTGTAAGCCTATACAGAATCACTATGAATAACTCAGAAAAGATTTATGTCACATGAATAGTGTTATGTGTCCTATGGTATGACGTACTTGATAAAGCAAGCACAAAATATAGGATCATAATATCAACTCTCTAAGTGACGTTACACGACTCCGCGTATGGCGTCGACACCCGAATATTATTCGGACGTTAAGCAATATCTCACGGTCCTATGTTAACCAATTACAACACAGAAATAAATCAAGAAATAATATGAACCAAGTACTACAAGTTTAGCAATGTACACTTGCCTGGGGTTTGAATTTCTCCAATTGCTCCGGTAACAGCAGAATCTTTAAGTACTCCTCCAGTTGCTGAAATAAATACTACCATCATTCTCAGAAGATATGAAATAGCTATGATTGCCTACCCATAAGTCCAATTTGGACACAAGGGTAAATTTGATAGTTTCTGGTCAAAGCGGAGTCCACGTGTGGCCCATTTCGTACCGAAAAATATGTCAGAGACAAAGTTCTTCAAATTCGTCAAACTTTGTGTCTACAAGTCCAGAATGATGATACGAACCCAACGGAATTTCTAAAACTGGATTCCGATGAGCCGGTCACAAAATTGTCCGTCAAGTGGAGCCGTGGAGCCCACGTTACGGGGTTTCGTCAACGTCCTCAGAATCGAACCAAACTTGGGTCACAGGACCAGCATAACGGTATGAATCTGATGGTGTAAGTTTTATTGTGAAACAACAAGCACACACACGAAGTTATAACGAGTTTCATAATAGGCCCGATACGGGATAATTTTGACGGATACGTGTTGATTTCGGTGTGCACGCACATCCAAACCAACTTCCACAAAATCCCACACGTCCGTATTGACGATACGTGTCTTCCAATACAATTAGCATACGATGAAGTCGCCTCGTTTAGCGGGACGCACCAAGTTTCAGAAAATTCGGGTTTTAAAAATCAAGATTTTGGATAACTTCACCCGCGAATAAAATATAAATTACAGCACAATAAAATAAACTAATTACAGGGTTTAAAATTTGTTTATATTTTCTAATTTACTGTTCAAGTTAATTTAAAATTATTAAACAGGTTGGACATAAAATGATCGTGAACTTATGAGTTCGGGACAGTTTCTGAAGTCCAAAATTGGGATATTTTTTCTGTTTTTGTGTCACGGTTTGCGATCGACACAGGATATGATGCCCTAATCTAATTGCACAGGGTTCGAGAGGGTCACACAACGAATATGTCGCAACAGGACGTTCGAAAATTGATACAACGAGGAGAAAGTAAACTCACTCAAAACAGGGAGTCAGAATCGACTGCACTGCGCGTGCATAGGGCGGCGCAGAGGTGCACGTGGTCGGCGGCGGAGGAGGGTGGCTGTGTTTGCTGCGGGGTGGTCGTCGAAGGTCGGCTTCGCCGTCGAGGAGGTCGCCGGAGGTCGTCGGAGTCGGCCGGAGGCTCGACTGCGGAGAAGAAGAAGACGGCGGTGGTTTGTGATAGTGGTGAGGGGGTGGCCGATCGGGTTTTATAGGGGAAGATCCGGCGGGTAGGGAAAGGTAGACCAGAGGGGTCGCGACGGGGAGGCGAGCGGTCGGCGGGTGAACGGTGGTGGGGAGGCGAAGCAAAGGGGTCGCGTCGGTCGGAGTCGCGGCGGCGGAAAAAACGGTCGACGGTCGATCGTGATTCTTCAGTTACTGAAGAATCAAATTTACGGGTCGGGTCGGGTTTTGGGTTCGGGTCGGGTCCAGATCTGACCCACTAAGGTTGGGTTCAGTTGGGTTTGGTTTATTTTGGTTTGGTTCGGTTCAGATTGGTTTATTCTGGTTTATTTAAAAACGATATTTTTAGCTGTTTAAAAATTGTTTTTGAGCCAAATAAATTTCAAAAAAATTACAGTATATCCAATTATTTAATTTACACTCAAAAATATAATTTTTGTAATATTTTAATATTTAATATAATTTACAAAAATATTTATCCTTTGAAGAACATTTATTTTAAATAATTAAAAATTACAGAAAAATCCTAAAAATTCATATTTTAATTTTAAAAATACGGGTGTTTACAATCTACCCTCCTTAAAAAATTGCGTCCTCGCAATTAAAAAAATAAAATATAACCGGTCAGAAGAGATGACGCGGTTGCAAGACATATTTGAAGCACGACACAAAGGATAAGGAATCATGAATAAGGAGAAATTGAGAGGAAGGGTGAGGGTTTTGTTCAAGCAGAACACGTTGGGAAGGAATAAAAATATTTTCCTAGGCAATGAGAGATAAGTAACTCAAGAGTAAAGGAATCTGGTTAGAGCAAGGATCAACTACAGCTTATGAAAACTTGGGTACCAGTTACTAATCTAGACTAACAAGTTCATGCTAACATAATACTAGGCTTAGGCTAGGAAAATAAAACTAACAGCCACATGCTAAGCATTACTAGGAATAGATAGCTATGATAAAACTTAAATCTTACTCGTATTCGCTAATCCACGAGTCTGTGTGTCCTCCATTATCATCGTAAAAGCCTGTCCACGTACTTGTGGTGGTGCCATTTGCTGTTGCTGGGCCTGCTGGAAGAGTGTTGTCTGCGATGCCAAGGGTGACCTCAGCTGATATCCTTCAGGTGCTGGTAAAGCTTGTCGATTAACCATCGGTGTTTCTCCTCGATTCTCCGTGCAATTTTTGGCTGAATGTTGGCTGGATCTGCATGCTAAACATAATCCCAATTTACGTCTGCATTCTTTCTCAATATGGCCTACCTTGTCACAGTAGTGACAAGTAGGAAGGACTAGTGCTAGTAGTGTAAATGCTTTCTGTGGTAGATTCATCTGTGGTCGCTTTGTAGCTCTTTCCTACTGTGCTCGGTTTGGTGCTAATGTATGCGGCCACTTCTGGTTGGACTCTCTCCTGGTGACGCACTCCATGGGTTGGGTTGCAACAAGGACGTCCGTATATGAAGTAGTTGCAACAAAGTTGTAATGCCCCGCTCCGCGTTGGCATTATGTATCAGGTGAGTGGGCAGAACTTCGTTCTCTGATTCTTGCACGCCTTAATAATAACCTGAGTTTTTGCTTGCAATATTTTCATAAGAGAATGATAGAACCTGCCTTGTATGTTAATGAACGAACTCACCTAGCTTGTCTTTGAAATAATGTCTGCTTAACGAGAATCCTGAAATGCTTGCCTAGAGTGCATGAACATGTTCATTATCGTCTATGCTTTGAGAGAACCATACTGTGCCTGAACGTGTTCAAGTGATAAGTCGGATTGCCCTACAACGATTGTATTCTGATGGTTCATCTCATCTGCATACTAGAGTTTATTTGATAGTGTTCCATGCATTCGCATGCGGTCGGACAATGGCTATTGGTGGAGAGCTGAACTGCATGTGTCACGGCTGCTACAGAGATAGTGGAAAGCAACCATGAGTCACAGCTGCCTCTAGCATCAGATAAAAAGTCATTGGTATGCTGTATAACCAGCTGCCGATTCTGAGATACTCGGGGACCGCCCTGCATATAGCTAAGTCATCGTGTTGGCTTGGATAGATGACTGCCCCTAAGATTGTGCATTATGTGTCTAGCTTGCATCTGACCCTGGAGTCGCACGAGACACGCTGCGCACACCCTGGAATATGAACGCTTGCTTGTCTTACTTATTGCATATGAAACTCTGTTTCCAAACATGTTTCCAAACAATGTAATGTGACTCTGCTAGCGAACTGCATGAAACGAACCTAGGTAAAACTAGAAAGATCACTAGTAATGTAATATTTTATAACATGATTACTTAGTGTTGGTTTGAGTGAATGCATGTTTCTGTTCAATTGTTTTATCTCACCAGTACTTATATAAAGTGCTGACCCACCAACAGTTTACTTGCTTGCAGGTACTGGATCGTCCGAGGGAGCGATAGGCGTGCCACAGTCCCTAAGACCCGGAATCATGGTTTCGATTGTTGCCCCGAGAATGCTATCGTATAAGGGGGCATAATGTATGGAACGAATGTATGCCTTTGCTAAAGGAACCCAAGTTGCCTCGATTGTCCCGAATACTCAGTTGGCTAAATGCATTGCATTACAACAAGTCCCTTCCGCTGCTTACTCAATTGATACGATAATAGCCAACTATCAACTTAAACGATTCGCTTTGTGCGGACGCAACTCCAGGCCCGTACGGCATCACGTCCCCCGAAAGCTCGAACGGGCCATTCCATTAACTCCCTTCCTTCCTTGCACCCGCGGGACGGACGCGATGATTCGTGTCTGGTGTGTCGAGGCACGGTAATTCGTGCCCGGTTCGATAAATTCTGGCCAAACGGGGCGGGGCAGGGCGGAGCGGCAGCCCGGGCGGGTCCGGGGCGTGACAGAATGGTATCAAAGCAGAATCGATCTTCTGGCCCAAAACCGTTGCTATGACTCTGAGTTATTATCGATATTGTATTGTATTGCAATAGAGCGTTCCATACAATAAGTCCATAGATATTCTCAAAGTGCAAATATTTTCTAAACTTGAATTGCTTGATTGTTTCGATTGAGTACGGCGAGGGACGACACTATCGCTGCTCGGAATATCGAGAAGTTTATCCTTAAAGTTTCGAGGACAAAACTTTTTGTTGGTTGGTAAGTATGTAATGCCCTACTCCGCGTCGGCATTATGTATCAGGTGAGTGGGCAGAACTTCGTTCTCTGATTCTTGCACTCCTTAATAATAACCTGAGTTTTTGCTTGCAATATTTTCATAAGAGAATGATAGAACCTGCCTTGCATGTTAATGAACAAACTCACCTAGCTTGTCTTTGAAACATTGTCTGCTTAACGAGAATCCTGAAATGCTTGCCTAGAGTGCATAAACATGTTCACTATCGTCTATGCTTTGAGAGAATCATACTGTGCCTGAACGTGTTCAAGTGATAAGTCAGATTGCCCCGCAACGATTGTATTCTGATGGTTCGTCTCGTCTGCATACTAGAGTTTATTTGATAGTGTTCCATGCATTCGTATGCGGTCGGACAATGGCTATTGGTGGAGAGATGAACTGCATGTGTCACGGCTGCTACAGAGATAGTGGAAAGCAACCATGAGTCACAGCTGCCTCTAGTATCAGATAAAGAGTCATTGGTATGTTGTACAACCAGCTGCCGATCCTGAGATACTCGGGGACCGCCCTGCATATAGCTAAGTCATCGTGTTGGCTTGGATAGATGACTGCCCCTAAGATTGTGCATTGTGTGTCTAGCTTGCATCTGACCCTGGAGTCGCACGAGACATGTTGCGCACACCCTAGAATATGAACGATTGCTTGTCTTGCTTATTGCATATGAAACTTTGTTTCCAATTATGTTTCCAAACAATGTAATGTGACTCTGCTAGCGAACTGCATGAAACGAACCTAGGTAAAACTAGAAAGATCACTAGTAATGTAATATTTTATAACATGATTACTTAGTGTTGGTTTGAGTGAATGCATGTTTCTGTTCAGTTGTTTTATCTCACCAGTACTTGTATAAAGTGCTGACCCACCAACAGTTTACTTGCTTGCAGGTACTGGATCGTCCGAAGGAGCGATAGGCGTGCCACAGTCCCTAAGACCCGGAATCCTGGTTTTGATTGTTGCCCCGAGAATGCTATCGTATAAGGGGGCATAATGTATGGAACGAACGTATGCCTTTGCTAAAGGAACCCAAGTTGCCTCGATTGTTCCGAATACTCAGTTGACTAAATACATTGCATTACAATAAGTCCCTTCTGCTGCTTACTCGATTGATGCGATAATAGCCAACTATCAACTTAAACGATTGGCCTTGTGCGGGCGCAACCCCAGGCCCACATGGCATCACGTCCCCCGAAAGCTCGAACGGGCCATTCTATTAACTCCCTTCCTTCCTCGCACCCGCGGGACGGGCGCGGTGATTCGCGTCCGACGTGCCGAGGCACGGTGATTCGTGCCCTGTTCAATAATTTTGACCATACGGGGCAGGGCAAGACGGAGCGGCGGTCCGGGTGGGTCCGGGGCATGACAGAAGCTGATTAATTTTTGTAGCTCAGTCCGTCAAAGAACTTCTCTGCTTGGCTTTGCTGGGTCTCTTGATGAACCTATTGTTGGACTTGCATCATTGCGTAGAATATTTGGAATATCTGATGTCCGTCCATAGGCTGTCCTGGTGGAAAAATAGGCATCGGTGGAGTAAACTGCGGAGGTGGGGGAATGTCGTCTCGTTGGAACCTCCAAGCGAGCTGATCTTCTTGATTTCTTTGTTGAGTTGATTGACCTCCACCCACTGTGTCACTCCATCGTTGTAGGTGACAACTACAACTTGTGGTATTCCTGCAGGAGTCTCGTCTCTGGCTTGTGGATATATTACTCTGCATCCAAAATAAACTATAAAAGGCGCACACAGGAATCAAGGCAAGATGCAAGTCAAGAAATTATTTGAAGTCGATATAGAGGTCAAGAACGAATCAATCAAGTAGATGAGATCCTATAATTTATCCTAATCATAATTTGCAGGCTTGCTCAGATCCTTAGTTAAAACTGAAGCAACATAGTCGTTGACCATAGTCGTAGACCTTAGTCGTAGACCTGCATGGACAACCACAAAAACTATGTCACGCCCCAGTCCCAAAATACCGAGGGACTAGCCACGTGGCAATGGCCAGCAGTACACTCCAATGGGCAAATCCAATTTAATGGACCCGTTAGAATATACTTAAGCTGTAAAACAATATAATGGTCTACGATATATGTCATAGTCTAATTCTAATCTCATCCACAGAAGGTAAACATGATTCAAATGTCAAACTAATCAAAGAGAAATATAAACCAACAAGTCTCAATAAAAAGTCTCGGGGAACAACCCGATAATGAGTTTAATACAGAAATTCACGAGACAGGAAATAGAGTATCAAGAACAGAAATGACTGAGTAACAAAATACTCAGGAGAAATCTTCTGGCATTACTTCATCCTCTGGTGCTGGTACTGCTCCAGTGTCCGCACCTATCCCGTATACCTATGGGTAGATCTCCTCTGCTATATCTGGGAACATAATCCGGATCCAGGTCCTCAGGGGACATAACAAGGTACAAAAATAACTCAAGCCAAATAAATGCAGTATATAAATATATATATCAACAGGGCAAACTATTTAACCAGCTATGTGATATGCAAATGAGAGCATCACTAGAACTCAGGCTGAGACCACTACAAGCTCTGTGTCGAGGAGCCTGTAGCAGTGATATCATGTAGTGGGGCCTAGCTCTGATGTAGAGGCTACGATACCGTAATAATAAATATATATATAATCAGCCTGTAGCATGTGTGTCTCTCCCCACCCAATGTAATCACACCTCTCATGTCCACAACGTCTCATGTCCACAACGTCTCATGTCCATAACACGCAAGATCATGACCTCTAACTATTACAGCGAGTCATAATAATATCTATGTATAATTCAAGACTATGACATGAATCCTGTAAGCCTATATAGATCACCATGAATAACTCAAGAAAAATTCTGTCTCATGAATAGTGTCAAGTGTCCTATGGTATGACGTACTTGATAAAGCATGCACAAAATATATGATCATAATATCAACTCTCTAAGTGACGTTACACCACTCCGCATACGGCGTCGACACCCGAATATTATTCGAAAGTTAAGCAATATCTTACGGTCCTAGGTCGAACAGTTACAACACAGAAATAAATCAAGAAAATAATATCAAGCAAGTACTGCAAGTTTGGCAAGGTACACTTGCCTGGAGTTTGAATTTCTCCAATTGCTCCGGTAACAGCAAAATCTTTAAGTACTCCTCCGGTTGCTGAAATAAACATTATTATTATTCTCAGAAGATATAAAATAGCTAGAATTGTCTACCCATAAGTCCAATTTGGATACAGGGGCAAAATTGACAGTTTTGGGTCAAAACAGAGTCCACGTGTGGCCTACTTCATACCAAAAAATGTGCTAGAGACAAAGTTTTCTAAATTCGTCAAACTTAGTGTCTATAAGTCCAGAACAATAATATGAACCCAATGGAATGTCCAGAACTGGATTCTGATGAGCCGGTTACAAAACTGTCCGTTAAGTGGAGTCGTAGGGCCCACGATACGGGATTTCGTCAACGTTCTCAGAATCGAACCAAACTTGGGTCACAGGACCAACATAACGCTATGAATCCGATGGCACAAGTTTTATTGTGAAACGACAAGCACACGCAAAGTTACAACGAGTTTCAGAACATGCCCGATACGGGATAATTTTGACGGATACGCGTTAATTTCGGTGTGCTCGCACATCCAAACCAACTTTCGCAAAATCTCACATGTCTGCATTGACGATACACTCCTTTCGATACAATTTGCACATGATAAAGTCGCCTCGTTTAGCGGGACGAACCCAGTTTCGAAAAATTTGGGTTTTAAAAACCAAGATTTTGGTCAACTTCACCCGCGAATAAAACACAAATTACAGTACAATAAAATAAACTAATTACAGGGTTTAAAACTTGGTTATATTTTCTAATTTATTGTTTAAGTTTATTTTAGAATTATTAAACAGGTTGGACGTAAAACGGCCGTGAACTTGTTAGTTCGGGACAGTTTCAAAAGTCCAAAATTAGGATATTTTTCCTGTTTTTGCGTCACGGTTTGCGATCGACACAGGATACGATACCCCAATCTAATTGCAGAGAGTTCAAGAGGGTCACACAGCGAACATGTCGCAACAGGCCGTTCAAAAATTGAGGCGACGAGGAGGAAGTAAACTCACTCGCAACATGGAGTCAGAATTGACTGTACTGCGTTTGTTGCGGGGTGGTCGTCGAAGGTCGACGTCGCCGTCGAGGAGGTCGTCGGAGTCGGCCAGAGGCTCGGTTGCGGAGAGGAAGAAGACGGTGGTGGTTTTTGATGGTGGTGAGGGGTGGCCGATCGGGTTTTATAGGGGGGAGATCCGGCAGGTAGGGGAGGGTGGAACGGAGGGGTCGCGGCGGGGAGGCGAGCGACCGGCGGGTGAACGGTGGCGGGTAGGCGAAGCGAAAGGGTCGCGTCGGTCAGAGTCGCCGCGGCGGGGAAAACGGTCAGCGGTGAGTCAGGATTCTTCAGTTACTAAAGAATCAAATTTACGGGTCTGGTCGGGTTTTGGGTTCAGGTCGGGTCCAGATCTGACCCACTAAGGTTGGGTTCAGTTGGGTTTGGTTTATTTTGGTTCGGTTCGGTTCAGGTTGGTTTATTCTGGTTTATTTAAAAATAATATTTTTAGCTGTTTAAAAATTATTTTGAGCCAAATAAATTCCAAAAAAATATACTATATCCAATTATTTATTTTACACTTAAAAATATAATTTTTTTAATATTTTAAGATTTAATTTAATTCATAAAATCCCAAAATTTTATTTTAAATAATTAAAAATTACAGAAAAATTCCAAAAATTCATATTTTAATTTTTAAAAAATACGGGTGTTTACACCTTGTGCTATTTCTTACTGATTTGTCCGCATGCTGGTTTAGTTCCTAAGTTGGCTCTCTTGTGGTACTTGCTGTTTTGGGATCTGATCCCACTGGTTTTATATGGCCTGATTTCGGAGCAGGATCGCAGGATATTCCGTATTTTCTGTCTCAAGATGGTGAACACCAGGAGCACCCGAGGACATAAGTGGGTTTCTTCTTCATCACCCACTTGATCTTGTACTTATACTTTTGAGGCGTTTAGCCACCGAGCACGTGTTTAACTCATATTTTGAAACTTGACATTCTAGCTTGCGGGCCTACATGTAAAACATATTTTAGACTATAGTTAGAGCTGATCGTTAATATTACACTCTTGCTAGTTCTTCATTTTGTAACTAGCTTCATGATTATCTGTGTATGTATAGTTTAGGACGCCTTACTATTATATGTTTGGTGATCATACCTCTTGTAACTTGTTGCTTGTTTGAGATTGAGACACCTGGGACCCTTGACACAGGAATGAATGTTGGATTGTAGAGTAAAATCCTCACTTGTTAAGACAGCCGTGACCGTATCTCAGAATATTGGTACTCTAGTGTACGTAGCTAGATTTGTCTGTCTCTGCTCTCCAGTATTCTGGTTCTGGGACGTGACAAATTCTGACGCGAGAGTTGGCCGAAAGAGTTTGAGTGTGGTGTTTGGGAGAACTTTTATCGTTGGACTGCTCGCATGAGTCGTGGAGGCAGGTTACGACGTGGGAGCAAGACGGTAGAGGCTTGTTACGGTCAGATATGATGGTCGTGGCTTGGGTTCAAGGAGGCGTTGGGATGGTCGAGGACTTTGGCAATCGGATGTGGTATTCTTGGTTTAGATGGAGTGGCCGATGTTAACATATGAAAGAGAGTTCGATATTGGATAAGTACTCCGTGTGACAACTCTATATGGCGTGTTCTCTCACTTTTGTATAGTATAATTGGAAGATCAAGATTTGGAGTGACATTCTTAAGAGAAATGCTTGTAGCAAGTTCCTGCATTGAAACATCCGACTTAAGAGGGTTATCTGCTAGGTGGTTCTTCTCCCCCTTTGGTTATATTTCTTAATTTCATTATCACTAGGCTCATAATGGATATTGGATATTTCAACATATGGGAATTGATATGACATAATCATAAAAAATATGACTAGGATCAAAGATCATATCTTTACTATTACTACTAGGTGGCGAGGACATACGGACAAAGGGTGATGAAAAATAAGAATTTAGCTCAAGACAAATAGACCACTTTTTGGATCATGGCACTTTTACCCTTTTGTAGGAGAGTATCCAATAAATACTCACATAACAAATTTTAGATCAAGTTTTGACATTTCTGATTTTGACATGAAAGAAACAGGCACAACCAAAGATATGAGGAATAACATGAAAAAAAAAATTGTCACCTTGTTTGAGAACCGACGTTGAACCATCATTTGTAGGATTTTTGATGGTATTTTGTTGTGTTATTTAGTTTTAAGATAAATTTGTTTTCAGATCTCCTTATTATCCAGAATATAATTTAGTTCTCGTCCTAACTGTTGAATTGACTGACTGTCCAAAATAGAGACCTAAAGTCAAATTTTAAATATCATACGAGATCCTAAAACTAAACACCTAAATATGTGAGAATTGTATGACTTAGATTATTTAGTTTTGCATTAAGGGTTGTGTGACTTAGGTTATTTAGTTTCGTCACGATCAATCGAGAATGAGATTTGTGACACTATTGTTTGCTTCTATCCTGATCTTAGCAACCACGCAATCCTTCATGCAATAATTTTGATAGGGATGACTTCATGGACATCGTTTATCGTCAAATGTCTTTTGTCCCGATGACATTGTCATATGTTTACAACTCAAGAGCTCCGAAAAGTTGTGTGGCTGCTGAAATCAGAATACAGATAAATAATATTGTCACAAGTCTCAATTACGATTGGTTATAAAAAAAATTAACACGATCCTCATATTTTTTGTCTAGTTATACGATTTCTCGTCATATTCAAAATTTGTGTTTAGTTGTTGTCACCCCAAGTTAAGGCAAATTTCTATAGGCACTCCAACACTTACTTAGGGCAATCCATTACTTCAGGACAGCCCATATTTTTGTAACTTTTACTTAGAGCAGTCTAAAATTTACTCATGAGAGTCCAACTCCCCCCCCCCCCCCACCCCAATCCCAACTGCCGGAGGAGGAGAATGCGGCGGCGGGGGAGGAGACGGAGGGGCGCATACAGGGGCGACGACGAGGCGTATGCGTACGTGCTCGCCTCTGTTGCTACTGTTGCTGCTGTCGCTTTTGTTGTTGCTGCCGCTGCCGTGCGCGCTCCCCTCCACCGCGCGCAGCCTCCCGCACACATGCGCCTCCGCCGTGCGTCGCCCTCGCACGCGCGTGCAAGTACGCCTCGCGCCTTCCACACGCTCACGTATCTCTGCCTCGCGACGCCCCCGCTCGCCGCCGCCCCGGGCCGCCCCCGCTCGACGCAGCCCCGGCTCGTTGCCGCCTCGTGCCGCCCCCGCTCGACGTCGCCCCCGCTCGACGCTGCCCCCGTTGCTTCTCTTACTGCTGCTTCTTCTTCTTCTTCATCGCCTTCTTCCTAGGACTGTAACAAAATTGACAGTCCTTCCAATAGGTAGGACTGTCAATTTATTTTACAGTCCTAATTATTTAGGATTGTAAACAAATTGACAGTAAAAATTATTTAGGACTTTCACAATATTAATAATCCTTCCAGTCAACATTGTGACAGTCCTAAAAAAATTTTGGACTGAAACATAAATATCATTAGCTTTTATATAAGGATTTGGACTGCCCTCAAACAAAGAAATTGGATGACAAATTTGTAAATAAACTAAAAAAAATGTGTACTGTGCTAAATAAGTATTGGAGTGCCTATAGAATTTGTCTTAACAAAATCTTCTTCCCGACAATATAAACCAACGTAAATTTTTATAAGAGGCCCTAAACTAAATAACCCCGATAGAAACCCTAACTCTCTCTCGTTCAAAACCCCAGATATCACACCCAAATTAACAATGGGGAAGAAGAAGTTCATCGACAAGAAGAAATCCGCCACATTCCAACTCCTCGCCCGAGACTCCTCTTCCTCCTCCAGCACCGCCGCCGGTACCACCACCACCGACCGCGTATTCGTCCGCGTCGACAACAACCCCTACAACGTCCCCGTGCTCGAAGAATTCGCCGAAGAGGACGACGAGCCCGAACAGTTAGGCGACGACTCAATCTTCGCCGACGCCCCAGGGGACACCGACGACGAGGGGAGCATCCCTCCGCCGTGGATCGGCGGCGGCGGCGGCGCTGCGCTTGGAGTGCTTCCCGATCAAGTGAGGAGGGAGATTCTGGAGCTGGGGCTCCCCGACGATGGATACAACTACCTGCTTCACCTGCGGGAGATCAAGAACTCCGGCGGGGGCTCGGCGTACTACCACAACAGCAAGGCGAAGCTCGATAAAGTGCAGCTCGATGTGAAGGTCTGCTGTGGATTGTGTTTTTTTTTCTTTTCATGATTGGTTTGGATTAGGGTTTATAAATTTTGGTGGAAAGGTGAAATCTCTGTTGGAAAGGTGAAATCTCTGTTGGAAAGGTGACTGATGTTTGGGGGAGTTTCGCTTGAAAGTTTGGATTCGGTGTTAGGGTCGAAATTGAGGAAGTTTAGGAGTCGACTAAGAATTCTAGCCTATTTTTCATATACTTTTTTGACCGAAACATCATGATTTAGTGATTTTTACGGTGAAAATGTAAAATTCTAGCATAGCAACTAAAATTCTAGCATAGCAATTTAGCTAGAAATTCTGGAACTCATGGGTCCACTTTGAGTTATTTAAACCATAGCACACTTAGGGTCTGCTTGGATTGAGGGTTAAGAGAGTTAAAAGTGAGGAGGAAAAAAATCATGCTTGGTTTGAGGGTAGGAGTTTAGGAGGGAGAGTAATAGAGGGTTAAGTGGGGGTTTGTTTAACCCTCTTTTGTCCATTTTTTTTAACCCCCCAAATCGGAGGGTTAACGAGGGGGAAGTGAGGGGTTTTGTTTAAAAAGTCATAAATGCTTCCCACTTAACTCTTTTCTCCACTCAAAACCTCCTATCCAAGCAAGAGTTATTAAACACATCCCACTTAACTCTCCCTCCAATCCAAGCAAAGTTATACGTATTGACTCCCCTCTCCCTCACTTAACTCTACCTCACTTAACCCTGCTCATTTTTTTTCCCTCAATCCAAGCAGACTTAGGTGCCAAGGTCCTTTAGGACCTAGGAGCCAAGTGCAAAAGAAAGGTGCAGACGTGAAAGTAAGATGCATGTATAGTAAGGAGAAAAACAGCCGGCTGCTCTTGTTCATAGCAAAAGAGAGAATCTTCACCGAACCCTTGATGGGGAGGGTAGATAATATTATCGGGTTCTTGTATTTGATCTTAGCAGAAGCAAGGCTCAGCCCTGCTGAAACAAAGCATAACCTCCATTGACACTGAGCTTCTCGTGTATGCAAGCTTTTGATAGCTATGATAGAAATTAAATTTTTGGCATGAAATTCACTGCATAATATAATGCAAAGTTAATATTAATGTCAGCATATTTTTGTAGGTAATGATTATTGATGTTAGCATTTCGGGCTGATCTGTTGGTGAACTACAAGTGCAAGCTCAATGAGTTGCGAAATCTAACAGTTTATTTCATAGAGTTGAGATTGCTATTTAATTTGTGGAATTCGTCTAAATGTCAGTTGCTGGTGAGATGAGAATTGCAAATCTTATGTAACCAGATTTTTCTTATATACTTACCAAGATAGTGAAGTTTTAATTCTAGCACATGACATGTTTGGAATTGCTGAACTTAGCAGTTATTAATATTTTGTCCAAGCCTTAAATTTTGATTTGTATATCTAAATGATTTTACTAGTCTTTTATGCATTTTTCTAGGCCTATGATGCATCAAGACTTCGGATCAGTGAGGATGTCAGTGGCGAGTCCAGTGCTGATTCAAATTCTATCTACAAGGTTGCTTCAAAGGCTGTTGGTGTAAGAGTTCAGAAGGCAGTGGATCCTGATGTAGCAAGGTTGCTTGATGATACTGATTTGTCAAGGTTTGGATCTGACATGGAGGACTTGGATGAAGATTTTGTTGTCAACGCTAATCGTCCTGATGAATCAGAAGAACAGGATTCAGAAGGAAAAGAAGAGACCGATTTGGACATGAACGCATCCTTGAAAGAAGAGGAGTATGAAGTTGTTGATGGTGACAGAGATGATGAAACAGTCTTCAACGAGAAGCCTAGAGTTCGAAGGCTTCTAGACGAACAATTTGATTTGGTCAGTTTTTTTTTTTCTTAGTTCCAGTGTGTTCTTGTTTGCCATTTAAAGTAAAAACTCTCAGTTTCAGTGTTGTGTATGGATTTAGATTTGAGTTACAATAACCATGAACCAATTTTTAAAAACATGTTCAACCATTGACACGGCGAGCTCAATGTCAACCGGTTGAACAGTTCGGTTCAAAGATGCTAGGTTGTTGTAAGGAGTCTTAGGAACGCATTCTCCAATTTTATTAAGATTCACATCATGTGAAAATTTTGAAATGTATCAAATATCAATCAAACTCCCACAATTCAAAATGTCAGTACCAAAATAAATAAACAAATCTGTAACCTATATTGAGTCCTAAGACTCCTCACAACAACCTAGCATATCGGACAATCTAAATAATGAACCTGGGAAACATTTAGTCTTATTATGGCAATAAAGATTGATAAAACCTAGTTAGAAACTACTTTTATCATAAACATATAGAGGCAGCTGTTAAGATAGTTTTCTGCTATCTTGTAGGCAGCTGGTGTGATCCCTATTAGCCACTGAACTCTTAAATTTTTACTAACTTATTATTGTTTTTACTTTAGTTTGTTTTTATTGAACCGCTCGGTTCAGTTGAACCATTACCGGGTTGAGCGGTTCAAACAGGTTGAGCGGTCCAATCCGCTTTCGACAGGTTCAACCATTCAACCAGTTCAATATATCGAACCGAACCGGAATATTGGTCGGGTCACGGTCCAACCGGCCGGGTTGAAGCGATTTTTAAAACACTACAATGAACATCTATGTTACCTGGACTCGGGTACAAACTACAAATACATATCCAAGAGTTGGGCCCTTCAAACACATAATTGAAGGATACACGGACTTGGCTAAAAATGATCCAAATTTTGGATACTGGTACAGGAATATGACTATTAAAATAAATACATTTGAATATGGTTTCATAAAAAGACACATCATGTAATTAAATTTGTATGGCTTCATAAAAGATATGTAATTAAATTTGTATGGTTTCACAAAAAGACACTCTAATTAAATTTGTATGATTTCATAAAAAGACAGTTGTAATAAAGTTTGCATTGTTTCATATATTTAAGCTTATAATTAAATTTGCATGGTTTCATAAAAAGACATCTATGTAATTAAATTTGTAAGGTTTCATAACTTTACTACCAATTCACCATATTAAAATAAACTATCTACTTCACTACCAATCTTCCGATTGTCACCATAAAGGACCATAAATGATCTGATTGTCACTATCGAGGATCGGATACGGATTCCATACCCATGTCCTACCCGGTGGACGCAGGTACTTCTCCTAAAGTGGAGAGTCCGGGTAACATAGATGAACATGGCTAGTAAGCATTATGGTAGCTGTTCACAAGCTTTATAAAATCATTCATCATTCAAGGGTTGACGTCATATCGAAAGCTGATTGTAAATCTTTGTCAATTCTTTTATGGATCTTTCTTACACTTCATAGCCGATCTTATTTTGATGGAGAAGGCTTGGATGATGATGATGATGTTTCAAGAGGTAGTTAGTTGTATCTTCTTATTTAATGTTGATCATGTTTATGCATAACGGTAAGGACTAGAGACGCCTATTGGTTTCTGTGGTAACCACAAGCTGAAATGAGAATGCTAAGATGGCTGAGTGACACATGAAAGAATAAGATAATAAATGAGTATATTCGTGGGAAGTTGGATGTGTCACTAGTCGAGGACAATATGAGAGAAATTATTTTAGGTGGTTTGGACAAATGCAACATAGACCAATAGATGCTCCTATAAGGAGGAACGATAACATAGTAGTCAATGGAGCCGCTAGAACTGAGATGGGCTACAACAAACGTGTTTTGAAATGTTATAAAAAGATATGATTTGTTAACTTTACAAAGGGCATAGCCCTTAATAGTGTCAAAAGGAAGAAACGGATTCAAACAGCCAACACCAATGGGGGCTAAATGCTTTCTTGTTGATGTTCACGCTAATAACCTGTCATATATATTGGTATAAAGCTAGAGAGCTTTGGCATATCCCATTATTAATTTTTTTTATTTCTTATCATATTATGTACTCAGTATGTAGAGCTATAACTAGAGAGGTTGCACACTTCTAATTTTTTGGTAGTGAACAAGTGGGCCCCTCTCGAGTCTGTCCAGCTGGAGATGGTAATAAAAGAGGAAAAAAATTCTTGGATATTTTACATATTAGTCCCTTAATTCTAATGTTTTTTAAATAAGTCCTTAAAATCTTATTATTTGCTTAGAGGTCACTTTAAAGATTAACACTTTGAGTTATGAGTCCCGCTCTGTTTCTATCAAATTATCCTAATTAAGAAGTCTATTTTGTCCTCCCCATCTTCCTCCATATGTATGATGCAAGTAGACTTTCCTACATAAATGATAACTCCACGCTTAGTAGACTAAATTGATTTTGTTTACATGTATGTTGCAACTATACCTACCTGCATTTTTTATTTTTTCATTCCGTAGGCACAAAGTTTGGTAGGATGCATCATGGGTAGAATAGGAAGGGAGCCCGGAAAGTACAATAGGAAGGGATCCTGGATTGTGGAAGTGCCGGCCCTGTCATTGGATGTAAATCTAACACAAAGAAGAGAAGGTACCCCATGTTGCGTGGGCCTTTCCTAATGATTAAAAAAGCCACAAAATCTGGCTTCTTAACTGTAGAAGCCAAAAGTCACAGGTCTATTTTTCTTTTGTTGCCTTCTTGTTTACTTATTTCGTGTTGATCTCTTCCCATGTTATTGCCTCCTTGCTCCACAACTTCCTTCCCCATCTCTGTTGTGCCGCTGACATCCCCTTCCTTGTCAACAGATGCCACCTTGTGCCTCCCTCCCCAGTTCCACTGGTGGTCCAACCACTTATCCACTTTCCGGGTAAGGAGATCTTTCCCAACCCTTACCCCTTAGGTCTACAGTTTCTAGCCGCTTTTGCCAACTTATTCCTCTTATCCTTCAATGACCTTCACCAACACTCTTGTCGACAAGCTGGACAACCTGGCCCACACGATGGGGAGATGAGCTGCACTGTTGTAGGGGTTGATTGAAGTTTTAGTGGTACATCTCGAGGACAAGTCGTTTCAAACTTTCGAGGGTGGAGGTGGGTTTAAAGGTGTTATCACTTATCATGCAAGTACTTCCAAATGAGTGCCTTTGTTTGTTTGTTTTCATAAGCAAAAGAAACATCAAACACACTCTTATTCTTTCCTGTTAATTTTATTTCTTAATTCTTTAATACCTTGTAGGTTTAGTCTGTGTTCCACTGCATGTATTTTTTCTACTTTACATTTATTAATTTGTTTATGCTCTTTATTTTGATTTATGAATATTGTGTTCTTAGGTCATCTTTTTGTTTGCCATTTTCAATTATTTGTTGAGCTTGGTTGGTATGTTGATGATTCTTTCTCTTACTATGGAAGAAGGAATCTAGCCCAATCGTTTTACCTATATCCTTGTTTTCTTTCTTTTGAAGGATCTAGCTCAGCAGATTAAAATCTTGTTTTATGAATGTAATTTTTCATACTTCATGCTATTTGCATATTTTCTGACTAAGAATTTATTGGACTTGACTGTTGTATGTAGAATTTTCTTTCTGGAGGCCATACTTCTGAACTACCTTACTTCATCCTGTTAGAAGTTCTTATCACTCTCAGGATGAATCTCTATCGTGCACTGCTAAATAGTGCACTAGATATTCAGGAGAAATGGTTTACAACAAATAAAAATGGTTTGAAGAGGTTGAGAACAAGATATATACAAATTGGTGGAAGTCAGTTTAAGTATTTTATGCAGAAGGATGAGATAATTTCTCATCCTCGATTTTGCATGAGATAGGGGACACAAGACTAAATGGAACAACAATTTTGAAACGTGAGATGAGATACGGCAACTAGATGCCAAAATAAGTATTATAGCATAGCATAATAACTTTATTTATTCGACATAGGAATTGGTGTAGGGATTATTAAAAGACATTTTAGGAAACTATTTGGGAGTTTTTAGGATTAGTTTTAGGATTTGTTAAATGTTAGATATTTATTTGGATTGCTTTATTAGGAATGATATTTAAAATATAATATTAGTTAGGATTCTTTTAGGATTAACTTTATTTGTTAGGGTTATGACTTGTCTTAATTTGGTAATACTAAATGCTAAAATAAGGGCATAAATCTCTCGTAATGGCATTGCTAATTTTATGAAAGTTTATTTATAAGAGATTTGTTCTCGAGTTCTCTCCTAGAGATTTCTACTGTTTCCACCTACCGTCTGATATAATGATATCTATGTCCTACCCCTTCGCCACGTTAGTTGGTATCAGAGCCTCCGACTTGATGGCCACTGATGCAAAAGAGGACAAGCCTCCCAATATTTTAATCCAGCGAGTTGATTATTTGGAACAAAAGTTTGACCATACGACACAAACTCTAGCAGGGATCAAAGAGATGCTTATTGTCGATAGGATCGAAATGTTACATCGTTACCAAGATGTGTCCCGCGCCAATAGTGATCGCGATATTCCTCCGACGATTACGAGTGATAACCACCAAACCTATATCATCGTCATCATCTGCCACCACCATTTTATCATATCACCTTCACGTCATCATCTACCACTACCAGCACGTCATCATCAACACGTCATTTTCCGCCACCACATTCTCGTTATATTCCACGTCATCGTCGACCACCATACTGATATGAACAAACAACCTGAGTCAAAATATACTTCACAGTATCCATATGATCTAGTAGATGAAGGTATCGAAGGAGACGGTTTATTTTAGTCTTTAGTATTACCAAATTAAGAAAAAATATAATCCCAAGTAATAAAAAAAATCCTAATAAAGAAGTACTAAAAGAATCCTAACTAATATCATATTTTGATTACTTTTCGTAATAATGCAATCCTAATAAATCTCTTAACCATCCTAAAACTAATCATAAATAATATCCCTTAGAGTTTCCTAAATGTCTCTTAATAATAATCCCTAAGCCATTCTCCTCTTCTTCAAAAGAACTCGACCTCGAGTTCATGAGTGAAGATTGAAAATTTTCCCTCCAAAGGAACAAGTACTTTTGAGTAAATCTGCATCTTCAATATTTTCCTTCGAATGTTGATCTCCATTGACTTTTCAAATGTTTCATATATTTGTAACCTCAATCTTTCAACGTTTTTGAAATCTTTAGATGTACATAACTACATATAACAATCGGGTTCATGTGGTGTTGAAATACTATTATTTAGAGGCAATTGATTTGTCATGGCATCTGCAAAGATCTCCTAGAATTCTTCAAATAGTAGCTTCAGCTCTGTTATGACGTCCATTGATGGTATTCCTCTTCCTCTACATACACGTTTTGCTTTTCTTCAACATCATCTTGAACATCTGAAACATCAATAACCAAGATTTCTTGATATGCAACTCCTACAAGGACGTCTTGTCCAATGTTTTATTTGTCAGCCTTTGGGTTTTCAACTTTAAAGTTTAAATTGATGTTATGCGAAGCTTTCTGTTATTTACATATCTTGTGTTCCCATATTATTAGTTGGCGGTCTCTGAAACTCTTGACCTCCTTGTTGATTGTGGTCATAATCTTCAAATTCTCTTCTTCGACCTTCATATTTCTTTGGATTGCTGCATGAGATTCTTTAAATTCTCCATCTTCTTCAATATATTCATCTACCTCATATTGGTGGAAGATAACAAGAAGGTGATGGTGGATGATATCGTAGAAGATGGTGATAAATGGTGGTGGCGGATAATTACGATGGTATGGGTTTGGTGGTTGTCGCTCGCAACCTCGAAAGGAATACCGCGAGAACGATTGACACGGGGTACATCTTGGTAATGGCGTGTCCCTTCGATCCTCTGGACAACAAGCACCTCTTTGATCCCTGCTTGAGTTTGTGCTGCACGCTCAAACTTTTTTTCCAAACGATCAACTCGTTGGATTAGACTATCTAGAGGGTTGTCCTCTTTTCTGTCGGTGACAATAAGGTCATAGACTATCATACCAACTGGCGTAGCTCAATATACACGGGTAGAAAACTCTTTTATGTGTTTTTTTTGTTTTTGTAGAGCACAAAAGCTTCAAAAAAGGGCAGCCTCCCACAAGCGCGATCGATTTTTCCGTTCGCCTGCCCGCCGCTCCTTCCCCTAAATGGGCAGGGCATAGATATTATTCTATCGGATGATAGATGAAAATCCTAAAAATTTCTAGGAGAACTCGAGATAACAAATCTCTTATAACTAAGCTTTCATAAAAATTAACAATGCCATTGGAATAGGTTTGGACTATTTATAGCCTTTAGTATTGCCAAATTATCACAAACATAATCCTAACAAATAAATAAAATTAGTCACAATAAAGAAATCCTAAAAGAATCCTAACAAATATTATATTTTAAATAGCTTTCCTAATAACACAATCCTAATAAATCTCTTAAAAAATCTTAAATGATCTCTCAAAAAGTTTCCAAAAACTTCTCTTAATAATCACTACTCAAGAAATGAAACTAATTTATGAATGAATTTAAAGGAACAAATTTACTTTGTATGGTTGAAAATAGTGGATTGCTAGGAGCTGATTCCCATAGGAGGGAAAGGAAATTTTGCTTACTAAAAGAAGAAAGAAAACTAAGGTAATCATTTATACTTCATAGTTCAAATGTTCAGAGCATTAGTTCCATCTATTCACTAGCTTTTTTTGTGTTTGTTCTCCTTTGAATCATTGCTATGCCTTAACTACCGTTAGTAGTTTCTAAAATCTAGAAAATATATGCGACACAGCCTTAACATATCAGAATGGCCGATAGGGGTTACAACTTGCAACAACTGTGTTAAGGTATCCATCCGGCATGGACATCATTTTTGGTGTTATCCTTCTTCATGTATGTTTCTGTTATATTTGTATTTCACATGCCTTTCAACGCCTTTTATGGTCTTGATCTAAGAAAGATTCCAATGAAGATATGCATGTCAGTTTTAGTTTCTACTAGTTAGTTGTCACCTCATAACAGTGCAATTAAGTAGCAGTTCTATAAATTTCTAGAAATCCTGTGTTCATATGGTGCCCCCAAAAAGAAATGTGCAATGTGTTTTGGAATGGTATTTTGGTGCCTTTTTCTTGAGCACTATAAAATGAGAATTCAGTTAACCTATTTTCACTAACATTTTTAGATTGATTGCACAGCTCACTCTTCGAGAATATGACGATAGTGATGATGATGCTGCTGGTGACATTGGTGCTGAAGATGTTCCTCTTGCTGTTAAGCTTAATAATGCCCTGAAGCCACATGCAATGGATCAGTTGGAGGTTGAAGACAAGTATAGAGTTCCAGCAGATTTTGTACATAACCATGAAGGCTCAAGCATTGATGGTGAACTGGGTATGGCTACTGATGTAATTCGCAAGTGTGTGGAGTATGCTGAAAAATATTGTAACGAAAGCCATGATGAAGAGGTGGTTGTAGTTCAAGAAAGTAGCGACGAGTCTGAAGTATGGGATTGTGAGACAATCGTCTCTACGTACTCAAATCTTGAGAACCATCCTGGGAAAATACAGGCTCCAGAAAATCCTAAAAGGAGAGTTCCAAAAAAATTCCCTGGAGATTCAGTTGTCAAGAACAACATTATTGAACTCCGAGGAAGAGACAAGCTCCCAGTGGAGTTTTTGCCTCGCAATAGGAAAGCTGTTGAAAAGGTGAAGGCTGTATCAAGTTTAGCCACTGATCAACAAAAGAGAAAACCTCACGGTGAGGAGTCAAAGGAGGAAAAGAGAGAACGCAAGGTATCTTTTATAGTTTATTGTCTATGCAATTTGTACTATTTTTTGTTGTTTATGCAATTTTCTATAAAACATTTATTTATGTAGTTTGAATGTTAATTTGATTGAAGGGAATTGTAGGGAGAAAGCCAAATCCATTTCTTGTATTTCAGTTTTACTTGCAAAGAGAGAAGATAAAAGGTCTCTTGTTGAAAATAGGGTTGAAAATGTCAGAATGCAATGATCTATATTCTGTACTAAAAAGTACTAGTCATTTGTGATATATCTGCTTAGAGCTGATTGCAATTACTTTATGCTTGTGCCCCATATTGCCATGTATGTTTCAGTTACTGGTACGAAGTCACATATTTGACAAACCACAAGCTATTTACATGTCCATGTAATCGGTGATATAACTAGCGGCAAAACTTTTTTAATTGTAATTATCAAAGGCACCATTCAATTAGTTACTTCTTGTGTAAACAACCGTCTATTAACCAAAGATTCCATATCAAAGGTTCGAATGGTTAGAGGCATCTCTAATCCAATGAGGAGAAACTCATAGCTGTTCTCCTGAAGAAAAAAAATTGTATTTTAAGTTATTATTTACAGCTTTCTGCCTGACTTCCGTTTAACCTTTGTGGCTCCTTGCTAGTAGTATTTGCTTCACAGTTGACAGTATTATGCTTTTAGTGTTATTTTGTTTGGAAGTGTTCTTAAGACCGTCTACGGTGATATAAGGTAGTTGTTTTCTTATAGAATTGCAATTTTATTTTTGTGTACCTATCGATGGTTATGCGGATAAATGCTGCAATTTCACAGGCTGCTGTAAAGGAAGAACGAAGAGAAGCAAGACGAGCAAAGAAAGAATTGAAAGGTCTTTACAAGTTTGAAGCTCATAAGGCTCAAAAGGTTGCTGCTGTGGCAGGACCGTCATCCATGCACCTTATGTAGCATCCTGGTTAGTATTCTCTTTTCTTCGAACCTTATTTTCTTTTCCAGGTTGAGTGGATACTGTCTCATCTGTTTTCTCCTAGTTTCTTATCGCTACTGTAGTTAGACCTTTTTCTTTATCTTCTGAATTCTTGCATATATTAGTTGTTGACACTAGAAGTTTGGTGTTATCTCATGGCCTTGAAATTTATCGTTTATCACTTAATATTTGGGAAATTGTATATGTACATACAACCTGAATTATAAAAGTTTAAAAGGTAATAGTAATGGTGCAAAGGTGGAAGGAATAATGTAAAATTCAAAACTAATCAACTACGTCCTGTTTCGAAGTCAGGCTCATGCAGGCGTATTTTTGGTTGATCAGTTAGTATGAAGAAAGACAAGAGTAGGAAGACTCTTAAACTGAATATGGGATACCAAGGTGTGCTTTGTTTGGTAGGTGAGATGGTTTACTGAAAAGCTCCCCCGGAATATAGTGGTTCTCCTACAATTAAATCTTGCAAGTGTTATCGTGTCCATATAGTCACTTATTCATCAGTCAAAATCACAAACCTTGAAGCAAGGAGAATGAAGAGAAGAATAGGAGCATTCTATTCTATACATGGTCGGTGGCTAAAAGAAATAATTTAATTCTTTGGCCATCAAATGTGAAGTATTCTTAATAGTGTGTACTCAATAGCAGCTTTTAAACAAGGTCTCATGCTCCCAGGTGTATTAGCTAGGGGACTTAACATTGTGCAGCAGCAAAACATTTTTAAAAGGGAATCAAAGTCCATATCAATCAAAGTGTAAAATTCATAATTTTTCATGTCATGAGATAGAAACCCTGAAAACTGAAGAGGTAGGTGATCCTATTGTCACTTGCATCCCGTCAAGGTGGGATTTTCAACAATTTCCCACAAAAAGAGGAGTTTGTACAAACGATCATTTGGCCAAGTCCTATAGGTTTTTATTAGAAGTGCTGTTTAGTTTACCATTTATCATAACAAGCTTTCCTTGAGTTGGGCTTCGTGTAGGTTGAAGTAACCCCTCCGTTGAGAGGCTTATCCAAGTGAGAACAGTTTGAAGGTTAGAAGCCAATGTTCCTGGTAGATCATATATATATATATATATATATATATATATATATATGAACCTTTTGTTATTGGGATTAAGAAATTTTGTACTGTCCAAAATGGCAGTTCCCTACTACACTGTTAATAACACAGTTCCCTTGACAGAGGCGGTTGCAGCAAAGTGCTTGATTGGGCTAGGTCAGCATATGACTTTACACTGATTTAATCATCAATGGACTTTCTTTTTTCCTGCTGCTTCCACTTGTTTGATCATTTTAGTATTTAAAGCCATAAGATATCTGTTCTAGAGGTGAGCATTCCGTTTCAACCAAGGTTCAAAGTATCGGTATCGGAATCGGTATCGGACCATTCCTATGAGTATCGGGATCGGCGGTATCGGTAGTATCGGCGGTTTCGGATTGGAGTATCGGATTTTTTGGTATCGAAAAGCAAACAACTATTAGTAAATTATTAATATTTTAGAGAATATACTTTATACATTTATGCATAATTTAAAGTATTTTCAGTATTGTTTCTTAGTATTTTTGATATTGAATGAAATAGTAGTCATCCTTGTCGATTGATTTATATGCGATAGATAAGTTTTCCTCTTTTATATGTTTTTACAACCTTACTATGCTTTTACATCCTTTCTAATTGGTCTTTTTAATTAAATTTTTTTGCCGAATTGACCGGAAAAGAGACCTCTAATGTCGGTATCGGTCAGTATCGGGTATCGGTCGGTATCGGATCGGGACATGCCAAACTGTATCGGTATCGGCCATATCGGATCGGTATCGGCCGATACTTTAAACTATGGTTTCAACCGAATCGAAATAGTCAAAATCGAATAAACCGAACCGAATCTATTCGGTTTGTTCGGTTGGACTATTGCGTAAAGGATCGGGCCCAAAGTCGGAATCGTTGTTAAATTATATTAAAAATTATAATTTTTATACGTACATTTGTTGTATTTAAAGTTGTGTCGAAAATTGGACTAATTGTTAAATTACCAAAGTTGTGTTTCAAAATCAATGTTCACAGAATCGGTATCGGACCATTCCTATGATTATTGGGATCGGCGGTATCGGCAACATCGACGGTTTCAGATCGGGGTATTGAATTTTTTGGTATTGGAAAGAAAATAATTATTAATAAATTATTAACTTTTTAGAAAATATATTTTATACATTTAGGCATAATTTTAAATTTATTTAGTGTTGTTTTTTAGTAGTTTTAAAATTGAATGAAATAGTAGTCACCCTTGCTATTTGTTTGTGATAGATAAGTTTTATTATTTTACATGCTTTTACAACCTTACTATACTTTTATACCATTGATGATTGCCTGGTCTTTTCTGTTCAATTTTTTTTGTCAAATTGACCAGGAAAGAGACTCAAAGTTTGTATCGGTCAGTATCGGATCGGGATATACCAAACCGTATCGGTATCGACCGATACTGCAAACTATGTTTAAAATACATACATAGATTGTTGTTTTCAAAATTTAGACATTTTTAATCACTAATAGCATATAATCGAGAGTATTTACATACTTGTAAATCTTATTCGATTTTTGGTTTTAGATTGAAACCAAAACTCAAAACCGAATAAAAAATTTTAGTATTTTTTAAACCGAATCCGAACAGAATCACTTATTCGGTTCGGTTTTCGGTCCAAAACTGAATAATGCTCACCCCTAATCTGATCAATGAGAGAACCCAATTTGCCATTGTAGATGTATCTATCAAGCATTAACATGATAAAACACATGATTTGTCAACGGGAAAAAAGAAAGAAAAAGAAGAGAGAAACAGGTTAAGGATGTAATATACTAACTTTTATATCTGTATGTCTATAAGCAGGTAAAGCACGTTCAAAGCTCTAAAACTTGGCGTGAAGGCAGGGATGAACATGAAGTCACCGGAGGACTCCACATGTTTGACATTGTACGGAGAATGCTGTTGAGCCTTATTTAGGTGTTTTGTGCATTTTTCCGGAATTTTTGAATCTTGGAGAGTTAATTTATTGTTATGAGTTATTTTTTTATATATTTCGAAACTAGTTATTTTACCTATTGTTTCTCCAAATAAATAGTTGCGAATAACCGAACTCAAGTGGCACTTAGGGTCAGTGAGAAGAGGTATAATCTCTCTGGCTGGATGGAGATTTGGGGATCAAATCGTGGGAGGTGTGGAAGCAGTGGGTCCAAATAGTATACAACGCAGCGTGCACAAAGTTTTGTGTGTATTGTCGGACATCTCAAAAAAAAAAAAAAAAAATTAGTTGCGAAGAAATAGTTGTCATATTATGTTGAAGATGTTATGCTTCTGGAAGTTGGTATGTATACTAATCATGCGAAAGTGATGATTATATGCCCAAATTTACATGCTAAAGGTCAAGAGTCGATGGATCATTTGATCAGATGGAGCTAAAGATATTTCTAGCAACTGGTTCTAATCTTTTTAAAGGGAAAAAAAAAAAATCTTTTGCAGTATAAGTGGGGTACAGTTAAACCTCCATCTTTCATAATATAAAATGGTTTCTAGACGACTCAAAAATAAGCCGTAAGTAATACTCGACCAATTAAATTTTAAATATATTACATATGGGAGAAAAATAAAACCTTAAACTAATTTTTATCTTATCCAAACCGTTAATAAATATACAACCAATTTAATTAATAAAAAAACTAATAGGAGATTAAAAAATCTAAAATCAATTTTCTTCTCATCATTCGTAACGCACTCTTTTTCTACCGTGTATATGATTTTTTTATGTAGAAATATCCCACAATTATTATAATTATCTAAACATATATTCAAATGTATATAAAGATATATATAACAAATTCAAATAAAAATATATTCAATATTCAAAATATAGCTAAACTATTTTATATATATATATATATATATATATATATATATATATATATATATATAACAAATTTAAATATATTCAAATTAAATTTAAACAATTTTAATATAATAAAAATTTTATTAAAATTTTCAATAATATCAATTAATTTTATAAGTCTAATTTTTCAATTAATATATATATCTATGACAAATCTTAATTTATAAATATTTAAACTATTTTTAACAATATTAAAAAAATATTTTACGTGCAACGCACATGCATTTACTAGTAAATTAATAGTTTTATTTTCTTAAATATTGTATTTAATTTTATTTTTTACGAACTAAAAATTTTATGTAATTTTTTAACCAAAAAAAACTCTACATAGTAATTGTTTTACTAAGTAATATATATATATATATATATATATATATATATATATATATATATATATATATGGGCTCTGATCGAGAGTCCTTTTTTCGGAGTCCCGCGGTAGCCCCGCGATCCTTAGTCGTTGGATTGATGCGGGTCCCACGCGGACTCCGTATGGACCTCCCGATCCGATGGTACAGGGGGGACGGAACTTTAACTGGGCTCTGCGGACGAGACTTTTATATATATATATATATATATATATATATATATATATATATATATATGAACTGCAAAGTCATGTCCCTAGGTCTTTTAGTTCCTGGGTCTCAAGCTTTCATCCTTGCAAATTGTTACTGTTGTTGCTGCCTAGGGTGAGTGTTTGGTTTCAACTGAATTAAAATACTAAAAAATTCAAATAAACTGAAATTCTAAATTTTTTTAAACCGAATCGAAATTAGCCATAACCGAAATCGAACCGATAAACGATTTGGCTTATTTGACTTGTTCGGTTGGACTATTATCATTGTTTAATGTGCCGGATCCAAAGTTGGAATTATGATTAAATTATATTAAAAAAATTATAATTTAGTTACATATGTTTATTGTATTTCAAAATTAACTCCAAAGTTGGACTAGATGTTAAATTATCAAAGTTTAACTTTTAAAAGACATGCATAGAATTGTTATTTTTAAAATATACACAAATATATAAAATAAAAAAATTAAATAAAAAGAAGATCAAAGGATATTTAATAATTATATAAGTCTTATTCGATATTGGGCCGAAACTCGAAATCGAAATTGAAGAATTTTTAATTTTTTTAGTATTTTTAAAACCAAAACTCAAATAATTTTTTTTAAAAATAGAATCAAACTACCGTTCAGCATGAACTCCATCCATTTCTTTCATTGCACCTTGCTGTCTCATCTACTTCGTAGACGAAGGAGAGGCAAAAAAAAATTCAGTTGTCATAGTTAGTAGGTCCTACTTGTTCCATATTTTGCTGGAAGCACGGCTGCGTTCTCGTTCGGGCATTTTCTAATTGACAGGTGGACTAGGTACGATGCATACATGACGTGAACGTTTAGTCCCAGCCTGCTTGCTGGGCGTTGAAGAATGTCCAAATTGTTTACACGCACAGGAGTTTTTTTTTTTTTTTTTTCTGGACCCGTGACTATAAGAACCATCCAGCCGGTTCGGTCCGGACCCATGATTATAATAGTCACCCAGCCAGTCTGGAGGGGAGGTTTCGATCCCATGACCACTCCCTCCGGGTGTCCCCCACATTACCACTAGACTAAGATTTCGGGACAATACGATTAGAGTTAACCGCTCATGGAAACTTTGAAGGTATATTACAGAAAATACCTCCGCCAGATGTTACTTTTTACTAAGGCCTGTCGAAGTTGATTTTGGTTGCTCTTTAATGTGAGACGTTTCTTTATGACCCGAGAGGTTATCCATGACCTCGACCTCTAGCTGTAGCTGCTTTAGGAGTATAGGATGATATCGGGATGTTTGGACTAAGAAGAGCTCGAACCCCTGTAAGAGTGTAGGTGGCTTTCCAAGTAATGGGGCTCTTCCCCACAAAAATCCCCTGGAGAGACTTACAGCTAGTCTCAATATAAGAGATATCGATGCCAAATTAAGAGACTGCGAGAGAACCAAAGTAAAGCGTACAAAACTATCTTACCAAAATCACAAAACAAGTCAAACGTAAACAAAATCAATTTCAGCGTAGAAGTTCTTTTCGAAAAAATTACGGGACAATCAGAATTTAATCCTGGAAAAGCCTTTACTAATAAATTAGAAGAATACACCATCTACGAGCTTCTCCAACGATTCAACCGGACCGCCGCAACTACTCAGTAATAAAAACGGATTGTAAGAGGTTATCGAAGACGGAGATGACGAAAACAAATCATCCGAACCGATCTCTTTTCAAAGGAGCCACCAATCTCTACTTTCTCTTCTTTGAAAGTTGGGAACTTGAGAACTCTTCTCTTTTGATATCTATCTCTGGTAGATGCTGATGGAAATTAGAATTAGAAACAACCTAGCCCCCTAATTCCGAAGCAATCTAGACCATTGATTTGATCTAACGGTGTAAATAAAATACCTATTTTTGACTTTAGTTCCGACACCGGTCTAGCATCGGTATACCAACGGGTATGTCGAAAAGTCAATGTTTCGAGTTAGAACCTTTATGAACGAACAACACCAAATTCGGCATGTCGGCAGTACACCGCTGCCAGTGTACCGGCCGTATACTGCTGAAAAGACCACTATTTTTCAATTTCCAAAGTCTGACAGACGTTCAATTTGAGACTCCTTTGTCGCATTCGACTTTTCGAACTTCTCCGATACACCGTACTCCCTAGATATGGAATCCCATCCAACACCAACACATTGGATGTATGCTGAGTGATGGAACAAAATAGAAAACAACAACTGAGAGAAAATAAGGAAAGAAGATGATCTTGTACTTAGCGATAACTCATGTTTTCTATTCATGACCAAATATGAAACCATCTTGAACTCAAAGAACAGAAGAGTAAGTTGGAGGCCTCTCTCTCTCTCTCTCTCTCTCTCTCTCTCTCTTTGATGTTGATGTCATCATCTACATTCTTTAGGAATACGTCTACAGATATTCCTGACACTGGTGTTCAATTGTCTATCTTGATAAACTTCTCCTAGGCTAGTTGTATCCGACACTGGTGTTCAATTGTCTATCTTGATAAACTTCTTCTCAACCTTGTGAATTGTTGTGTCCAGTTATCAACTTATTATATGGTACATCGCTTTTTTTTTTTTTTTTTTTTAGATGCCTGACGTAACGTTCGAAACTTTGTGTATGTTGCGTCGTATGTCTTTTAGGTTCACTACGTCCAATTTTTATCAAATAAATGGAAAGAATAATACGCTCCCGCGATTCGATCCACCGATCTTTCGTCATCCAGCCGGAATCTAGTACCTCTTTTCGGTAACCACAAGAGTCACTCGAGTTCGGTACCACTGAATATATGACTGGAATATTCTTGACCCCCCGTCGTTTGTCTTTTCGAAGGTGCCATCAAAATGTTTGATCGCAGTAACGAAAGTTTGTGGCAGGACTCCCGGTGGTACTATACTTGCTAGCTCTGCCATGAGAGAGGATCGATCTCCAGATGACAACACCAACCCAACAATTGAAATTAAGCAACAACAGCAACAGCAGTACTCTTCGTATACTTACAAGGCAAGACAATTTGAAATCCCAAGCTGAAGGTTAAAATCTTGAAATAGACAAATATACCTCCCTTACCTGTTTGTGATGTGGAAATCCCTTGCAGTGTTGATGAGTAACATATATGTTTTAGAAAATTACGTATAGAACATAGAACTAAAATAAAATTGTGCTCAGAACAATAAAATTTTACAAATTGCGAGAAGGGCAACGAAACGTTCTTTTTTAAAGACGTTTTTGAACAATGAGACAAAAATGTCATTTTAAGGACGTTTAGATGCAAATCGTCATGTTTGTAATTACTCTCCCACTTTAAATAATGATTAACCCATAACAAAATGGATTAAAAATGACCTAATAAATCCAGCCCAGAAACGTCTTAAAAAAGGACATTTTTTTGTGCAAAACGTCCATTTTAAGGACGTTTTTGAGCGAAATAATTTTTTTTTGGTTATTCATATCCAACGGCAAGGAACGAGATAACGGCTATATTATCATCATTTTTCAACGGTTACATCTGTTTACAGCGCTCAAAAACTTTTTTTCCCAACGGATCCTCCCTCCCCCCCCCCCCCCTTCCCCAATTTAATCCACTTTGTTATGGGTTAATTGTTATTTAAAGTGGAGGAGTAATTAATAATAGGCAATTTGCATCTAAACGTCTTTAAAACGAACATTTTTGGTCCATTGCTTAAAAGCGACCTTAAAAAGGACGTTTCGTTGCTTTTCTCACAATTTGTGAAATTTTATTGCTCTGGACACAATTTTATCAAAGTTTTATTCTCTATACGCAAATTTCTGTATATGTTTCAAAAATGCTACTCGTCACCAAAAAAATTGGAAAACATATATGGCATTTTATATGGCAGCCGAAATGTCAAATTTTAACATTAATATTAAAATTAGCATTAACATTTAAATTAAAATTAATACTAATGTTAATATTAAAATTAGTATTAAAATTATATTAGAAAAAAAATGGATGGTTAAATTTTTGAATTAAAATTTATCATGTTAGCTGTCATATCAGATGTCATGTTAGATGTAACGTATGAGAAATGACACCATTTTTTTTTTTGGGTGACGATATCAGAATTGTATATGTTTCAGCTGAACTCTCGGCTACAGAAAAATGTTTGTCGCTTTGTTAACTTCCTAATCAAATGATTTGTATACAACCTAAACAACAAATATTAGTTGAGGGTTAGTTGATCTAATAGTGTACTGTCTAAATGTGATCGTCGTCATCATCATCAATTCATCATCATATCTAACTATTTCGAATCCACTTCCACACCTCCACTTCTTTTCCGGTAGCACCGGAACATCCTCTCAGTAATAACTATGTTCCAAAATTTATGTCCCATGTGATAATATAAATTGTTTTAAAAAAATCATCGCAATGTCTTCTTTATGATTGGCTTTGTCTTCTTTAAGAATCATACAATGGACAAATGTATGATTTTACGTTTTCACATTAAAATTTATAATTTATTAGTAAAACATAATTATCAATATTATTTCTAACAATATATATATATATATATATATATATATATATATATATATATATATATATATATATATATATATATATTTGTTAGATATGTTTAAAGTAGCATTGATCGGATGCTAAGTTGAAGTAATTGTCACTCTCCCAAAACTCTAGAACTATGATAAGATTTAAGGTTATATACTTATAACATTTCATTACAATAACTTAATTATTTTAGCCCAGGCAAGGGTCAAATTAAATAGGTATGCCTTGTGATTCTGTGACTTGTGTAGTGCCAAAGATGGTAGAAGACCCTTGTCTGCTAATTAGATTTTAGGCAACAATCACCAGAAAAGAAAAAGGAACAATGGGATAGAGACTAAATATTGTATGCCTTGACATTTCTTCGGAAAAAAGAAAAAAGGTATGCTTTTATATTAATTATTAGGCTTAACTTTAACTTAATACTTCTCAACTATTCAAGTTTTTCAATTTGATTTCCTAAAATTTAATATCATATCAATTATTACCCTCAAATATTGAATATTTTTAACTCAATACCCTCCTTTAAATCAGAGCTTAAATTTTACGTTTCAACAATAATAAATAATTTTTTGACCAAATTATTCCATCATCTTCCGGGGGGTATTTGAAGTGAGATCACGAATGAGAAAAATATTTTTGTCATTTTAAAATTTTTGTTAACACTGTTAAAATATTAAGTTGTACAATTATAGTTGAGATATTAAGTTGTATAATATTAAAGTTTAGGATATGAACTTGAAAAACTTGAATAGACGAGAGTATCAAGTTGAAATTTAGCCATTATTGCTATTACCATCAACTCACAGGCCTATTTCATGAATCAAAAACCAAACTCAATTTTGGACAGGAGGGTCTGTTAACTTGTTCTGATTATGACAAGCCAACAAATGAGACCAGACTTATTATCATCTTGATCAGTGATTAGTCACATAAGCTGTAATCTTATTCCTTTGTTATCACTCTTTGAATACACCTAACCAATGTAACCGCCTGATTTTTAATTTGTTTTCCTTCTTTTACATTCTGTTGCTTTCCTTTCTTGCGCACATATTGCCTTTAATATAATAGTATTTTTATTTCCTTTACTCGCACATCAAACACTCAAGAAGCTTGTTTAAATACCACCTCTCCTTTGTTACTAGACCATCAACAAACCCCTCTCCTCCAACAAACAAGATGAACGTTCCTTCCCTCGTCCTCTTCTTCTTCCCTGTCCTCTTCTTCTTCTTCTCCCCCTCCCTCGCCGCAGACCCCGACATGCTCCAGGACCTCTGCGTCGCCGACCTCAATTCTAGTAAACGCTCAAACTTCTCATCCTAATTAGCCCCTCTTCTTTCCCAAAAATTATTGAATGTACTGACCTCACTGCACATTTTTTATGCCAACCGTTAAATTGTCATAGGAATAGTGCACCATACGATCGGAAAAAAGAAGAAGAACTGTATATGAGTTCGGCACATAGAATAATTTTTTTTACTTTCTTCTGCAGTCTTGAATTTATCAAGAAGCATTGCATTGCATTGTAACATTATAATGATTTTTGCCGCAGCGGTTAAGGTGAACGGGTTCGCGTGCAAGGGCGGGGGCGCGTCGGCGGTGAACGAGAGCGACTTCTCGTTCCTGGGCCTCGCGAAGGGTGGCGCGACGAACAACAGCATGGGGTCCCTGGTCACCGCTGCGAACGTGGAGAAGGTCCCCGGACTGAACACCCTCGGCATATCCATGTCGCGCATCGACTACGCCCCGGGGGGCCTGAACCCTCCCCACACGCACCCCCGCGCGACCGAGATGGCGTTCGTGCTCGAGGGCGAGCTCGAGGTCGGCTTCGTCACCACGGCCAACAAGCTCGTCACGAAGACGGTCACGAAGGGGGAGGTGTTCGTGTTCCCCCGCGGGCTGGTGCACTTCCAGAAGAACAACGGGGACGCGCCCGCCTCCGCCATCGTCGCGTTCAACAGCCAGCTCCCGGGCACGCAGTCGCTCGCCGCCGCGCTCTTCGCGTCGACCCCGCCGCTGCCCGACGCAGTGCTCACCCAGGCGTTCCATATTGGCACCAAGGAGGTGGAGAAGATCAAGTCGCGGCTCGCGCCCAACAAGTGATGAGAGTTTGTTTGTATCATGATTGGAGTTGTATTGTACGCTTGTTTTCCACTTCTTTGTTGGATTTTTAGTTTGTTATTCTTCATCATATGCTAATAATTATCTCTTCCGGCGCTGATCTCTCAACTCAAATAAAATAATTGGACACTATATCCTTTTTCTGATTCCAGACATCATGATTGTTTAGAGCAATAAAATTCCCCATTTGCTGGCTAGAGTCATACTAGCTCTTAATTACTAGACCAAATAGTGCAGGCATCTTTTTTAATTAAATAGTCTGGTCTTCAAGTCGATTCAATGAACTAAACCAGTGTTTTAAAAAACCGGACCGTCCGGTTGAATCGGTCAACCCGTGGACCAGTATTTTTTCGGACTGCTTAATATTGTTCCACAGTTTTTTCAAAAAATACGATCAATCCGGTCGACTTGGCCGATCACACCATTGAACCGTCTAATCAAGTTGAATTTTAATCGATTTGACTGTGACTTTTATTTTTGTTTTGGACTTTACATGCAATCAAAGTTAATATATTTGCTTCTTAACCAATTCTACTATATGGTAAACATGTAAAACTTCTAAGTGATCCAACCCGGTACGCTTAGAGCATCAATAGTAAGTATCATCCCCATTTCTAGATTCTAGATTCAGAATGTAGGAGCTCATTTTGTAGAATAGTAAGACTCAATTGTAGTTTCAATATGGTCTCATTCCATCCACAATAACTATTGCATTAGTCTCATAATTTCTACATTCATAATCTAGTAACTCATTTTGCAAAATAGTAAGGTTCAATTTGGAATTCATATTTCTAGATTCTAGATTTTATAATTATTTTAAAGAAAGAAGAATTACACATGGATCTATATCCATTTATCTTATTTGGGTCTCAAGATTTTTTTTTACTATTCTCGTACAAACTCAACTCATTCTAATTTATTTTTTTATTACAAACTTGGCCCTCAAGATATATTTTTGAGTTCCATCTACTATTGATGCTCTTACCGGATCAATATTCGTTCTCGATTTTTAAATCATTGGTAAGGACCCTCTCCGATTTGGGTTGGGTTGTAAAATCTGTGTTGGCATATGTACTTTGGTTTTTGTGTGCTCTGTTCTTTCTCGATTGTCAGTAACAATCCCTGAGTTGTTGGGAGGATTATTAGTTGTGTGAGAGAGAGAGGAGGGGGACCAACTCAGCACCAAGAGATGAGCAACTCTCTTGTTTGTTGTTTGTGCTTTCCACCATCACCCCAACTTTGCTTTATTACAATGAAGCAAATTCCTTGTCACTCCAAAAGGATGGCCAACAAGCATGCACTCCAACTTTTTCTCAGTAAACTTAAAATGGGAGTTTAAGAAAAATCTTCTTCTGATTGCACACAAATTATAATCATTGTTCCATGCATTCATATGCAGGTTTGCTACAGTCCCTTCTTTCTAAAAGACAGGCAGTTGGTAGACACCACCCTTTTCTTTTTTTTCTAACCACCACCACCCACACACCAATCTTGTGCTTTGTTCCAAGCATGGGCATCTCCATATCAAAGCTTGCCACTACCATCTCTTCCTGTCATCTTGGCTTAGTCCAGCATTGTTGTCAAGTTGTTACTTGTATGGACACAGAGTACCCAAATACGGCATGACACGATACGATATGTACGATATGCAATGTGGCACGTATATGACACCATTTTTGATGTATCAATGCAGTGTCCATTCTGACACAGATACAACCACCATTTTGGTAGGGTTCATGCTTCGTAGCCAGTAATAACCTCTGTTATCCTGTTTGCGGAAGTGTTCTCGTAAATTTGTCTCAAATAAGAAGAAGAGTATTAAAGAAAATGATGGCCAGAATGATGATTTCTTGTGGGGCGGTTTTGGGTGCTAATCATCTCAGGGTGTTTCTATCATTGGCTTCAAATAATTATTTCTTGAATTCAATCTTTAGTTGTACTAAGTTAATTAACTATCTCCAACAGAATATTCAAATATGCGTGCAGAAGTGATCCTATTTGATCAAAGAGAACTAAGAATCCAACATACACAAACCCCAAGTACTGAGTTCCCCCTCTTGTCTCCAACAAGGCATCTAAGACACAAATTCTAAAGAGAAGACCCAAATGGTATGCGTCCAACATCTATATGATGGAATATCTGTTAGCTATGCTTGAACAAAAGCTCAACTTCTTTTTTTTCCTTTAGTCCCACATCAGTTGGACCAACGTCTCCTTGTATGTATATATTAGTTCCACTTCATTGCTTTCTTAAAGATGTTGTGTGGGGAACCCCTTGGGCCACACGTGTGTGCCGTTGCCTGGCTTGGTTCGGTTTGGCGCGCGTAACGGGTGCGGGTACGTGCCCACACCTACGGGCGCCGAATGCCGATCCAATTTACTCTTCGGGTTCGGATTGGGATCCAAAAAAATCCTTTTGCTTCTCTTTATTTTTTTGAACCAATTTGACTCATTCAAATTTTGAACGTTGAGGCTATATGTCCAGGTTCATTGAACCTAGTGACAGCTTCTGTAACAGCTCATTTGACAGCTTTTCTCCACGTTTCTTTCCTTTTGTAATTGCTCCTTAATGACCTGTTTATGAGCTATTTACTGTCCTGCCATGTCCAGTGGCTGTGTCTTGGGACTGCCTATATACTGTGGTCTCTTCATTCTTTACAGAAAATTATCCTACGTGAAACATCTCTCTCATTCCTCTCTCGAACCACATTATGTTCTCTAAATCCTTGCTCTGGGCAGAACTAAGTTCGGTCTCTCTCTCCGAGTTGTGTGCGACGAAGAGAACCCGGTAGTCAGGGGATTTTACCACTAGGAGCTTCCGAGAAACGTCTGCACATAGACCTCGAATCAACTCTTAGGACAGTGCTTCGTGCACGACTTCCCCGGAGGCCGGTAACAATTTTCTAGTTTCTTTGTTCTCTTATAAATCTCTGAAAAATAATATCTATTTATATTATAAGTATTACTAACAATATCATGGCAGAAGCATAGTTTGCAGTAATCCGATACGGCCGATACCGATACAGTTTGGCATGTACCGCTCGATTACCGACCGATTCTCGATACTAACCAATACCAACATTGAGGGTCCATTTTCCGGTTAATTTGGCAAAAAACAAAAAATTATTTGAACGAAAAAGACCAATCAACAAAGATGTAAAAGTATAATAAAGTTATAAAAACATATAAAAGAAGAAAACCTACCTATCGCACGTAAACCAATCCGCAAGGATGACTACTATTTCATTCAATTTCAAAACTACTAAGAGAAAACATAGGAATCATTTAAAATTATACCTAAATATACAAATATTTCTTCTAAAATGTTAATAATTTATTAATAATTATTTGCTTTCTGATACCAAAAAATCTGACACTTTGATCCGAAATCGTCATTACTGTCGAAACCACCGACCCAGATACTCATAGGAATGGTTCTTCCGATACCAATGCTGTGAACCTTGGGCAGAAGTCAACGTCGTGCAGGCAATTGGGCTCTAATTCTGGGTGAGTTTTTAGTAGCGCCTGCCTTCATTGTGCTATATGTTCTATAACAGGATAACACTCTAGTTTTGCTTACCCTCCTCTGAAAAAAACGCTATTAAGTTATCCCTCGATATACTAACGGTTTCATCCAAAATTCCTAGCAGTTCTATCCTCTTTTTCATGCAAGAGGCTCTACAATATGATCAATGGTACTTAACATTGCTTGTTGTTTACGTATTCAGTAGACTTCTATAGATGATGGGTCATATCACCCTTTCAGCAAATTTAGGAGCAAGTGATCTTTGATCTTCCGACTCAGGCATCTGACAGAAGTCATACCTCTAAGACCTACTTCATCTTTGTTAGATTATCCTTTGTAAGCATCATGTCCGGAAAGAAAAGTCATTCATTTTCTATGTTTGGTTGTACGAAGGAAATGGAGAGAAAAGGAAAATGATTTCCAGAGGAAAGAAAAATAGGAGGGAAAATTGGTTCCCTCCATCCACCCAAGGATTCACTCTTCCACACCGAGTATTTACTTTACCTCCTAATTTCCTTATCGTTTCCTATTTTCTTTCCTTTCGTTTCCGTGAACCAAACTAGGATCCCGGATTTCCAAATTTTGGGCATGTACGTTGATCTAAAGGAGTAATCTAAGATGAAATAATAGCATCGATGAACGAACAAGTAGATTTCAGATTTAAAAGTTTCAGATGATCAGCTCAACAGAAATTCTAGGCTCTAAGTTCCAGAAAAATAGGTATTCTTCAAATTATTGAAGCAAGAACTGCTGCTCAGGGAACAGACAAATTGCTATTGTTATTGTTTTGGGGGAAACATAGGGAACAGACACTCCATAAAATGCTGTCGTGTCTACGTCTGTCAGACATGCATTGGCATAGACACTCCAAAATATAGTAGGACACAACAAAATTAGGTGCCATGTCTGTATCCCATGTCCGTACTGTCATGTCCTGTTAGTGATCGTTTCACATATAGGCAAACACATTTACTTCCCTGTTGAGCTAGTTATGGTTCCTGTATTCTTGTGTTAGTCCCTTGGGCCAACCCTGACATTGTTTGCTGCTAGACTAAATTTAAGACTGAAAATTGGTGAGGCAAGCACTCAGTCGACTTGACAGTTTCTGTAACTACAGAACATCGACAAGGAGTAAGCAAAACTCTTGTGCTTGTGAATTCTTCGATAGATCAACATGCAATTAGTGAGCTTGCTAAACAAAACTGGGTCTCTCTTCTTAATAGTAGTGAATAATTATACCAAAAAGACGGGAATTCATTATTGGAAATGCAATTTTCCAAAAGCTGATTGCATTCCATTTGTCTACATATACGTGAAAACATTAAGACCCATAAGCAGGTACAGTATAGATTCAAGGAGGATAAAGGGAATTTTCCGTATAAACAATCATCAGGACACAACGACCAAATACCTGTGGAACTGACACATTACCTAAGCCGATTATAATGGTCTCTACTCTAAATGATATCAAAAGAATCCGCAAGTTCTAGTGGAGAATAAAGGAAAGGAAAGCATGTAGTCACAAACAAAGTGAGAGTAGTTTGAACTTCCCCAATAGGTAACTTCCATTAAGCAGAAATGACACATTAACTACGCAGTTATGATAAGTTGTTGAAGGAGTGACTAAGTATAATGCGCTTGCCAGCACCCAGAGGTATCTGGAACTGAAAATTTCAAGAAAAACATACAACACCAGTTCCTGTCATCTTGTTTCCCTAAAAATAAAGAAAGAGTTCCCGTCAGCTTGGCTTTATTATTTTCCAATGAAGTATTGTCAACCAAATATGTCACAACACAAATTATTAGATAAAGGATTGGGAGAATCTATACACATCACATGTATTACTTAGCACACCCCAACTGCTAAGTATATTCCATTTTAAATGAATAAAATTAACATAATGTTAAGTACACCCCACCACATGACCAAAATATTATTTTCTATTATAACCTAAAACGTATCATTATTCCTAAGCACACCCCACACCCTTACAACCGGTCCCCTCTCTACTCTTCTCTCTCCAAACCCAACCGGTTCCCTCTCTTCTCCGTTCGACACTCCATTACCGAGGAGCTTTCGGATTGTTCGGCCACCACAATGGAAAAACAATCCCAAGACCAATCCGCAGACGATCTATTTGGGGGTGAGTATTTCAAATCGAACATCCTAATTAGTTCAAAATGAGTATTATTTTCGTTGAGGATCACTGCTAGGATTTTGAATCCCTTAAATTCTTGTTAAAACGAAACAATTTTCAAAATATTTTTGGGTGTATTCACGGTTTGTTCGAGCCTGGCTTGTCGAGTACACAGAATGGTGTTTGACCCACGACAGTCGAACATTGTTGTGCAGATTCGACCATAGTGTGTCGAACGGAAGATCACATGTTCGGTTCTTGTTAATCGAACAATAGGGATATGTTCGACCTGTGTTAGTTGAACATTAGTGATATGTTCGACCTATATATGTTGGTCGAACAGTAGGGATATATTCGACACGGACTGGTCGAACAGTTCATTTTCAAGCCCAAATTGTTTATCCTCGTTCATTTTCAAGCCCAAGTTGATCTTCAGCGGGTGTTAATCGATCAACATATGAGTGTCCAACCAAATTTCGTCCCATTGGGTGATTATGTGAGCCGCATATAACCGTCAATGACCATTGTCCTAGGTCATTGAATTGTAGTCCCTTCAATTGAAACGAACATTCACATTTCTTCATGCCCGTAAGCCTTTCGTGTCTTGGCTTCTTGCCAATATTCGCCGAATTTGCTTGAGCAACTTTTGTCTTAGGAGGTCGATATTTACCACCGCGCTCACAACCCAAAATTATCCGAGTTCGCCTTCCACCATCTCCGCTATCCGATTGTTTAACCAAAACGGCAATATTATGACGGCTTCCTACCGTATATGCCCAACTCACCAACGATTCACGATTGTCAAATATCTCATCCGTCCAAAATTCTTCTTAGAAATCAAGTTATTCATACATGGGATGGTTAATAATGTTTATTTCAGTGTCATTTGGAGTATTTTTCTGTAAAGAAAAAGACCTACAGCTTAATAAGTTGAACAAAAAATTGAATTAAAAAATACAATGTTCGACCAGCATTAGTCGGACAGAGCTCTTATGTACGACAAATACAGGTCGGACACTAACCGACATGTTCGACAATCATTGTTCGAACTATACATGTCATGTTCGATCTCTGCCAGTCGAACTGTTAGTGAAATGGGCCGATACAGGTAAAACAGACAGTGGTCCGTTCTACCAGTATTGGTCGTGCTCATCGCGATTTTTTTTTGTCCAACACTTCTCATACACTACTTCAAACCGAGAAATTACGTAAGAAGAGAACGTACATTATGTTTTTGAAGTGGACTTTTTTTTCTCCATGATACCTTCTTCACAATTTTAATGTTGGATTTTTTGGTTGGATTAGAAAAGGTGAAAATTAAAAAAAAAAAAGTAGAAGACTAGTGTGTAGGAGGAAGGCTGGTGGGGTGTGCTTAGTAGGTCATGTGAGTATATAATTTTTTTAACATGAATCTATTTTTAAACTTAAGTTATATGAAATGTGCTTAGTAGGTCATAAAGTGTGGATAGCCGGTCTCTAAAGGATTTTGGAAGGTGAATTTAGTTGTTCAAAAGAAGGGATGCTCTTATTTTGGACATACTTTAAAAAATGAACAAAACCAAGTAGGGAATACAAATAAACTATCCCCAAGGTACAAGCGTTAGCTTTTAGTTTATTTGCATAATCTTGCAAAGGAACTTTTTATACAAGCTATTCGATGCCAAGATTCATTCCATGTTGCAAAATGATAAGAAAATAAAGAAAGATTTATGATATATTCCTTGGCAAAAAGTATACCAATACAAGCATTAATTACAACTTGCAACTAAAGCAAAATCCGCAAGCATTATGCTCTTATGGAAGATAATTAAACAAATCACTTCAAATAAATCAAATACAATACTAGAGTTTAGATGAATTGAGAATGCTAAGATGGAAGAGTGGTCTTACCTTGAAAGACATGATAAAAAATGAGCATATTTGTGACAAGTTAGAAGTGAAGTCAATTGAGGATGAGAGGAGAGATTGTTTGAAAATGTACAATATAGCATTGGTGTATGACTAGGAGCAGGGCCGGTCCTAGGGTAAGTCGGACAAAACATCGGACTTCCTAGGGTTAGTTGAATTAGCAATTCATCTGGTCCATATTTTGAGTTCCCACTGAAAATGTCTCGAGTAGCTTAAGAAGAGAAACTCGGAATCCGAACTCCATGACGCCGTCAGAACCGAAGACTTTGATGTTGTTGCCAATCTCACTCTGCATCAATTTTTTGATGTCTTCTTTTGTAGTCAAGGACAAGAGACAACCAAATTTAGCTCCTGTTAGGACAATTCAATCCTGAGTCGACCATGGTTAGAAGGTGTGAGAAGATGTTACTCAAGAGAGCAGCTAGGACTTACGAATAGACCTAAACGAAGGCTGTTGATAATGGCACTACTAAATTTACTCGGGACAGACCAAATGTTTACCATTGATAATTACAAGTTTGTCACTCCCAAAATTTACTCGGGATTGTCCACTCTTGATTTTTTTTTTTTTTTATAATCAGCTTCCAATTGACAGGACTATCAAATTTTTGACAGTCCTAAAATTATATATTTATTTTTTAGGACTGTCAAAATTTCGACAGTCCTTCTAATTTGTATGACTGTCAAAAGTTTGACAGTCCTAAAAATATATGTTGAATTTTTAGGACTGTCAAAAATTTGACAGTCCTTCCAATTGGTAGGACTGTCAAAATTTTGACAATCCTAAAAAATCAACATATATGTCAAATTTTGACAGTCCTTCCATTTTTTCTACTTCTTTTTTGGTTTCCTGTGTGCTGTTATTTTTCTTTGTCATTGTGCTATTATTCATGTCATATGACCAATGTTTATGTGACTATACAGTTTTCAGATAGTAAAAGGATCAAATATGGTTTATTGAAATTAACTTATTTGTTACTGGTTTTAGGTTGCATTTAAATGCATTTTACTGGCTATCTAAAAAATTAGGACTGTCAAAATTTTGACAGTCCTCCACGATGCTGGAGTGGAGGATCTGGTGGTAGCGACGGAGGAAGGAGGGGAGGGAGGAGCGGCGGACGCCGAGGGTGCCGAGGTAGTCTAGCACCGAAATGGGGCACGAGGCGGAGGAGCGGGAGGGGAAGGAGGCGACGGGAGGCGGGGGAGGCGGCGACGGGAGGCGGCGGTGGAGGACGGGGGAGGAGGCGGAGGCGGAGCGCTCACGTGGTGGAGGACGAGGCCGCTGCTGCGCGCGGGGGCAACGGTAGAGCACGGAGGGAGCAGGAGGAGGGTTCCGACAAGAAAGGGAGGAGGGGAGAGGGCTCCGGTGGAGGTTTGGAGGATTTGGGAGGAGAGTTTAATGTTTGGGCTAGTATGAGTAAACTTTTGGACTAATATGAGTAAAGTTCATTCATTAATGGGCTAGTTCCAATCTTAAACTAGTCCCAAATGTATTTAGTAGTGCCCTTATCACCAGCCTAAACGAACTTGGATTTTGAGAGAAAAACAAAAGAATATGATTTGCTTATGTTGCAAAGGACATTTCCCTTAATAAAGCTGAATGTAATAACATGATTCAAATAGCTAACTGCTAACCCCAAAACTTTGTGATACAAAACTTGGTTGTACTGATAAAAGAGGCGTTCTTATTCAAATGCTAGCATTAGCATTGAAGCAGATAACATACATAATTTACAGCAACGGCAGAGGAGCAAAAAATTGAGACTACAGGCAAGCAAGATGCTTCCTCCTCCTAGCTCATGAGCGCACCCTCATGCTGCCGATTCATCGACGAGAGCTTCGAGCACGGCCGACTTCGGATTCACCATGGGGGGGCCCTTCTCCCTCCTCTCGAGCTCGTCGAGCTCGAAAGTGATGAGCTTGTCCCAGTTCCCCCCCTCGAAGAGCACCCCGGCCTTCCCGTCCGTGACCCTCTGGACGATGCCGCAGTACATGTGGAAAGGGTTGGCGGCGTTCTTGACTATGACGATCATCCCCGGCATGAACAGGGGGAGCTCGGGGGCTCTCGGCTTCTTCGAAGCAATGCCGAGCCCTCCTTCGCTCGAGCCGTCGGCTTTGGGAGGCGGGTTTTCTTGTATGAACTTCTCGAGCCCCTTCTCGCCTCCGGGGAAGCCGCCAGTGAGGCCTAGCAGCTCCTTCTCGAAGGCGTCTTCGGCGAACGAAGACGTTTTCGGTGCTGGCGAAGGAGAGGGGTCTGGTTTTGGAGATTGTGTTGACACGGGGGGCTTCTTGAGCTCCTTCTGGATGCCTTCTTCTCCGTTGCAGAGGCCTCTGCCCCCCATGATCTCGGAGAGGTTGAACTTGGCAGAGGGAGTTAGAGTGCTTCTGGCGAGGTGGGTTTTGCTTGGGAAGGAGGATTTAGAGAGGAGAGGGCTTATGGTGTAGATTGAAATGGATGAAGCCATGATATGAGTAGAGTTTTTCTTTTCCCTCTTCCTCTGTTTTCTTGATCAGTTTGAATGGAGGAGGATGTTGCAGGATTTTTGTTTTGGCACCACAGGTTTGCAATAATATATCCGGATCAGTTCGAGTAGATTGCTACCATGTAAGATTAGTCGTTGTAGTTGAATTGAACTTGGCTGCACGCGTAGCTTTGTATGCATTCAAACCGACTTAGACGTTACGGATCTCATTTTTTCTCTAGAAACATATTTACTTTCTATAAAGAAGTCGAATGAGAGCAAAATGTTATGTTCAATTTTGATTTAGAGATCTTAAAAATGATCAATCAACATGGACTATAACCTCTACCATGATCAATTTTATTGGACGTATTTTTTTTTTCATATTTTTTTTTATTGTCAATACCAAAAAATCTTTTTGGAAGGATTCAAATAAAAAAATATTTCTCAATTATTACTCATGTACTAAGAAAAAGAATGATAAATTTATGCTTGTTATTCAAGTAGCAACAGTTCGAACTGTTCCTAAATAACTTCCTTCAAAAAGGATTTCTACTGACTCGGTAAATGTTTTGGTAGAAGATATAATTTCTTGGAATTGAGGTTTATTATTTTTTAAGTAGTTACGTAATTGAATGAGAAATTTTTTTGCTTGTCCAATTCCTAACGTATCAAGATATCCATTCGCTCCGGTATAAATGGTAGCTATATGCTCTTCCACCGTAAGAGGGTTTGATTGGAATTGTTTGAGAAACTCACGTAATCGTTGACCCGTCGCCAATTGATTGTGAGTAGCTTTATCGATATCAGAAGCGAATTGAGCAAATGCTTCTAAGTCTGTGAATTGAGATAGTTCCAATTTTTATTGCCGGCTACTTGTTTCATGGCTTTAATTTTAGCTATAGTTCCTACTCTGGAAACATAATTACCTACATTAATAGCAGGTATAGTTCCAGTATTGAATAGATCAATGGTTAAGAATATTTGTCCATCTAGAAGGGGAATTACATTAATAGGAATATAAGCCGAAACGTCTCCAGATTGAGTCTCAACTATTGGTAAAACAGTCATACTTCCTTCACCTAAACTAGAACTTTAGTAGATCTTTCCAAAAGACGTGAAAACAAATAAAAAAATTCTCCTGGATAAGCTTCATGACCAGGAGGTCTTCTTAATAGAAAAGATATTTGGCGATAAACTTGCGCCTGTTTGGAAATACCATCATAAATTATTGAAATATGCCGTTCACGATACATAAAAAGTTCTGCCAAAGCTGTTCACGTATAAGGAGTGAGATATTGTAATGTAGCAGATGAGTCTATTGTTTCGACTATCACAATATTTTATTCCATTGCCCTTGCTCTTGAAAAGTAATTACTACCTAAGCCACAAATGATGTTATTTTGACCAATAGCTACATAAACACATTTTACATTTTTTTTCCTTTTTGGTTGAGAATCATATATGTGGCTACTGCTGTTTTTTCAATCTGTCTGTCCCCAATAATTAATTCTCGCTGACTGCGTCCTATAGGGATTATCGAATCAATAACAATAAGCATTGTTTGAAGAGTCTCATATACAGAACGTCTCAAAAAAATACATGGGACAGATTAACCAAGATTTAGAGGCAAAAAAAAACACCTCTTCCATCAATAGGTTTAGCCAAAGCATTTATAACACGGCCTAAATAAGCGTCACTTGAGCAATTTTACTTGTTTTTACAGAACTTTTCTCTTGTATCATCAAACCATCACCCATTAATACAACACCAACATTATTCGCTTCCAAATTTAGAGCAATATAGACTGTACCCTCTTCAATTTCTACTAATTTACCTGCCATTACTTCTTCAAGACCATGAATACGAGCAAGACCGTACCCTCTTCAAATTCACAATCTTTACTTCTCTATTATAGTTCAATACGTTTATGAATAATATTACTAATTTTGTCACCTCGAAGGGTTACCATTAATATCTCTTTTTCTATGAAACAAAGGAAAAAATAATACGTAAACTCTAACCTCAAGTAAGTGTAGAAGGGCTAATGAGTTATTTTTTTTCATGGCCCCGAGGATGTCAAATATTAGGGGGAGCATTTGGCCAGTTTGGTTCGAACTGAAATTTATGAAAATCGAACTTCAACCAAACAGTTTTATTGAAAATCGAACTAAATTGTAAGTTTGTAAAACCGATCCGAACCTAACTAAAATGGTTCAATTTTCAGTTAGTTTGATTTTTGCATATTAAAACAGGGTAAGGGTTAATTTGGTTTTGACGAACGCTTTGTATAATGTGTCTGTCTAGGATTTACAATAATTTGTTCACAAGAAAATTTGACAACTAAAGTATAGATAAAGTACGAAAATATACAATATAATAAAGTCTAGTAACTATAATTTTACAAATGTTAAACACAATTATAAGCCCACACAACAAATCCAAAAATTCAAATTTGACTTTCATAATGAATGTAGTTATGTAATAAAAAAATTTAAAGTTCGAAACCGTATCGGGATCGATCGAAATTTTTCATGACCAACTCCGATTTTTTTTTTAGATGTCCGATGTAACTTTCGGTACTTTGTACATATCCGACGTAATGTTCGGTACTTTGTACATGCTACATTGTATGTTGGGTCCACTGTATCAAACTCCTACCATTTTTTATAAAATGAAAAAAAATATATACTCCGTGTCATGATCCACCGATCTTTTCGATAGCTTCAGGGGTCACTCGAGTTGGCAATATTGATATAAATTGAAAAATGAAACTGAATAACTTGTATCAATTCGGTAACATATTTTCGATTTTGGATGAAGATATGCTCGCTCCTAGCCCAACCCCTGTAAAATTTCCAGCCCAATAGAACAACACTGGCGTAACCCTTTCACCTTCTTCCATTCCGAGAGAGAGAGAGAGAATGGACGATTACTTGGGGACTATTGGGAAGGGAAGGATGCTCCCCCTGCTGGCCATCCAAGTAGCCAGCGAGTACCACCGGGCCGGCTGGAAACCGCCGGTGACGTCAGCCCTACTCGCCGCTAACACCCTCATCTACTTCCGCCCGGGCCCACTCGACCGCCTCCTCCCCACCGCCTTCCGCGCTGCCTTCAACCCCCACCTCATCCTCAAGGTATCATCCTTTCCCTTTTATTCCATCAGCCGGTCGAATGCCAAATAAAAGGAGGAGGAGGAGGAGAAGAAGAAGAAGAAGAAATGACTTTGTTTTGGAAGTTGAGTTTTCTTATGTAACGCGACAAGGACACCGTCAATTCCAGTCACTAACTACCACCACAGCCTCGTACCGACCAGAACCCTAGTCGCCTGAACCATGTCACCCAAAACCCTAGCCCCTAGCCTCCTGAACGTTTAACCCGTGCTGGTAACCAAAGGACCATCGGACTCTGTTCGGCATTCTGATCCGTCATCTGACTGGTCATTGGACTAATCGGTCATTTTCCATCATTATGCCGCTTTGCACCGGTTAGTTCATGGCTCGGTCTTCTTAGGCTGGGGTTGGTTTTGTCCACGCCGTTGGATAATGGGGGACTGGAGGGAACTCCTTCCTCTCGGGTTCCTTCGGTCCTGCACAAAGGCACAACAAGTCATACAGGCGTGATATGGCAACACAGCCTACTCTTGTTGCTTGTTGGTTTTCCATCATCCAACCCACAACAAATCGGATGAACCGCTTCCTCATTTCTCTTGCCTTGTTCTGCTCTCGCTCGTCGCTATTCACGGTTTCTCTTCAGATTTTTCGTCCTTTATCTACTCAGATGTTTCTGCTTGCTAAGTTTGAAAAGTCCAAAGAGTGCATGCAACTCGTTCGAGATCTTGTTTTAACTATCTGGCTTTCATCTCACTTCACTCGTCTCACTTTTATATTTAGATATTAAACAACCGAAACTACTGATAGGGGGGGGGGGGGGGGGGGGGGGGGGGGGGGGCACATCCTCCTATAATAGTTAGCACTACTGAACAACCAAATCATTGGTCCGGAGAAAAACATTTACTGTTAAAAAAAGGAATTCGCTTAACATGCTAGGCCTTCAGAAGTTTCTTCTTTTCATACTCTTGCTCATTCTAGCAAAGTTCTAAACAGTGGTAGGCGGGTGTGTAGCGGAAAGAGTCCGCCTACCACCTAGACCGTCTAGGCGGTTGATACATTTTGGACATTTTTTACTATTTTACTACAGTTTTTTTTCCATTATATACATATTTTAAGGATGTTTCATGCATAACTATATTGTAGAACACATATTTATTAAGTTTTAGGTCTTGTAAAAGTGAATCTTAGGCCCATAATGCTTGCAAAATCGTTTGGCCAAAACATATTGTTAGGTATTACTCTGCCTATACGCCTACCTACGCCGTCAAAGCTCCGTTGGCTGCCTACTCCACCGCCTACCGAAAAGCGGTGCGGAGAGAGACCGCCTACTGCCTAGGCGGTCGAGGCGGCCACCATTTAGAACACTGATTCTAGTAACTTATGAAAAAATAATGATACATAGTTACATACAAACTCTTCTTCTATTAGAAAGGTGAATCTATGACAAAGCGGGGTGCTCGGTTGTACGTCCCTCCGATGGCTAAATTAGCAACGGATATCAATGGAAGTCTAAAGAGGAAAGGAAGTAAATGAGATTATGCTTACCTTTCCTACTCGGAGTAGGGGTACTTGTGATCATGGAAAGTCGAGGTGAAGTTACCATGTTGCATATGGGTGCTCTATAGCTATCCGAGGGGTATGTGGGCCCTGGGCCTATGTGGACTTGGTTCAGACTTGATAGGTCGGCCCGGGGATAGAAGGACCATAAGAATGTTCTTGTAGCTTAGACCCAGGTGACGTTTCACTACCACAATTCTCTTCCTTGAAATTTAGAGGTGATTTTGAGTTTTATAGAACCTTCTATGAGTAAAGCATGGTAAGTGAACCCCGCAAGTCTAGACTCCACCAGGGTGAGACCGCCTTCTCTATCTTCTTGCAGGCATCGAAGAGGATATGTGGAGGAGCTTCCATGCGCACAAGCATTTTTTGTCCCTTGAACATGCCAGTATAATTGGTAATCAGTAGGGATCGTTGTCAAGATTCCTCGCCAAATAAGGTAACTAACTATCCATGACGAGTTTGATTCCTTGAACTGATTGTGCAACCAAGATTGGAGATTTTGACATATTTGTTGTCCCGACAAAATACCTCTTTTAACACTAGGGCCCCAGAGATGATATTGATGATTGCTAAGGAAGAGGGCTGCGATTTTGTTCGGTCTTTCCTTTGGTAGAGTGACGTGATTCGAGATATTATTATCTTCACAAGTATTCTGAAGCCCTCGAGTGGGATTTAGCCTGGTATGCTCGGTGAACCGGCTATCTTGGAGCTGTCCCTTTTTTGCAAGTCGACTAAGGTGTCCTTCGCGAATAAGTCCATCAGTTTCTGACTTGCGGTGCTTGCAATCTTTTATTGTGGTGTCCACATTCTCAATGGAACTAACATCATTCTACAGATTTTGTCTTCTTGGATTTAGTTGCTCTTTGCCAGCCTTCGTATGTATTTCTCATTGTTGAAAGGGGGGAACCAGTAACCTCTCTCTCAAAAAGGTTCCGACTCTGGCATGAACAGAGCCCTTTTACCTTAGTCTTAAGATGGTATCAGATGAAGAAGGGTCTTGTTCTATCTTAAGCTACGGTCCAGACACGTAACTTTCTATGACTAGTTAGTGTTATTTTAGCAGATGGATCTCCCATTAGACTTATATAGGATGGAGGATGTGTGCTCACTAGTGGCAAGAAAATTTGCTAACTGTAGATTAGATAGAAGCTGCTGGTTATGTTTGCCTGCCCACCGCCTGACTAACAATGTGAAACCCCAAGATCTTGATTAACAATGTGAAACCTCAAGATTTTGCCCATATCAAGATATGAGATGAGAATTTAATTGGTTTATATTTGAGTACATTGGTCTTGTGTGTACATCCGAGTTAAACCATTTTGGTAAGTGGGTCAAGTAATGATGCCTATGAGGCTCATGCATGGGTCATTTCCTGGTGGGTTCGTGGCCATGGCGTGACAAATGCTACAAGAGATACATAATGTATTCGTGTTCCACTGGGAACAATGAAAAATCTCAAATGGCACGTAATTGTTTTCCTTTGGTTTTTCCAATTTGCAATTCATGTCTCTACATGGTTACAATCTTACTGAATTTTCAAATGAGCTTGGTGGTTGTACTTTGTGAACGATTCTACCTGTAGTGAGGACAACTTCATACTGGAGAGTCTAGGTGTAGAAGAATTGGATTAGCCCTCCGAATGGAACTACTGTGACTGCATGAGAACTTGAATCTACTACCCTTGCCCTCGGTGTATATTTTATGTACTATTTTTGTCAATTTCCACTACAGGAGTTGGATTATTTTTGGTAATTTGTGGCTTCTCTTTTTTTTTTCTTGCAGTATGGGGACTTTAAGCGCTTGTTTTTGTCACCTTTTTACCACAACAACGAAACCCACCTAGTCTATAACATGATGTCCCTTGTGTGGAAGGGTGTTCAGCTTGAATCCGCAATGGACAGTGTGGACTTTGCGTCAATGGTTGCATCATTACTTTGTCTCTCCCAAGGAATTACACTGATTCTGGCCAAAAGTTTACTCCTGTTTGATTACGAGGCCCCATATTATAGACAACTTGGTATTGGATTCTCTGGCGTTCTCTTTGCAATGAAGGTGGTCATCAATTCACAGACTGATGGCCTTACATCTGTATTTGGAGTGGAAATTCTGTCACGCCATGCTGCATGGGTTGAGTTAATCCTCACATACATTCTTGTGCCTGATGCCTCTTTTCTTGGTCACCTTGGTGGGATACTTGCTGGCCTCCTCTATCTCCAGCTAAGAAATTTTTTCTCAGGGTTCGACCCCCTCGCATTTTTTATGAGAAATGTTGGTGGAGCTGCGACCTGGCCTTTGAGGTTTATCCAGAAATTGTTTCAGTCTAGGCGGCGCAGGATATCTGGAAGGGGGACTGTGGGAAGGAATCAGCCTCCGAGGCTTGCCTCTGGTGTTTGGACGTGTCCACTCTGCGACTTTGACAACTCAGGGTGGGCTGATGTATGTGAGAGGTGCAGTACACAAAGAGATGTCAGTGAGTCGTCCTCGGTTCAGTCACCAAATCCTTCAGGAGAGCTTAATGTGGATGAAGTTCGTCTCCGGAGGTTGGCAAGGTTTGATAGATGATCTTTTAGGGTGCGGGGAACTTTCTTTGTTTTGACATTTTGATTGATGCATACAAATTGCAAGCTCGAGCAAATTTTTATCGAATAAAGTGGAAGGGATTGTAAACGTTTCTGTTTGCCCAATACATGTTAGATTTTTGTTGTTACTTCCCAGATGTGCCCCAGAATGTGTTTGTAGGCTTATTATCCACTTTTGTTTTAGTTGATGCAGAATGGTCTGTTTGAAGGCAATCTCTGTGCCTCCTCTCTCCTTCTGAAAAAGGAAAGATGAGATTAGTAATCAGAATAAGCTAACCGTATTTTTTACATCAAAACATCATTTCAAGTTTTAAGGAGCGGTTTAAGAATCTGACTGGGTGGCAGAAGATCAGTAGATCGAGCCACGGAGACGTATTATTTCTTCTCTTTATAAATGATGGGAGTTGGAGACGGTGGGTCTAAAGGCATGTAATGCAGTGTGCACAAAGTTCTGAACGTTACGTTGGGTTCAGGAATTCAAAAAGAAAAAAAAAAGTTTTAAGGAGTGATACTGGTAAGCAAAGCTTATGGAGTATTTAAAGTTATATATCGATGCATATGATTCTTCATACCACAAGATTTCTCGAGTTATCGGTACCCTTGGGGTGTGTTTGGAAACTTTTTGGAAAAGGAAAGAAAATTTTGAGGGAAAAGTAAATGAAGATGAAATTAAATTTTTTTTTTTTCGTCCATTGTTTAGATGAGCAAAAATTAAGGGAAGAAAAATTGAAAAAATAAATTTTCATTTGTTTGTGTAATGAAGATATAATTACTATTTGGTCTTTTGTTTTCTTAAATCATAATTTATACTTAGCTTTTTAGGGGTAGTTGAGTAATTTTTCAAAAATTCTTTTACCTTTCTCCATTTTGCTCCCACTTTTTGGGAGGAATTTTTTTGAGTGAGACCCACATGAATTTTTTTTCTCAAATTTGTCTCCTCTGTTTTTTTTTCTCCATTTCCAAACACCATTACTTTTTATTTTCTTCACATTTTTCCTTCAACTTTTTCCTTCTTCCCATTTCTCCCCCTTCCTAAACAATATGTTCATGTACAATGTTAGCAAAACCTACAATGAATTTATTTTCTCAGAAAATTTGTTGTACAGAAAATATTTTAAAATAAATTACCTAAAAAGAAACTATTTTGTAAAAATTTGAAGTCACGAAAACTTTCGCCATCCGGGATGGCGAAAATATGAATTTTTTATTTTTTTTTACATTTTTCCAATTATGTTGGCGAAAATTTAGCTTTGCCCAATTTTTGCCACAAAAATATGACTATGTTGGTATTTTTTGGTTTTGATTTTTTTTAAGTTCTTTTTGTGTTGGTTTTTTGGGGTTTTTTTTTTATGTTGGTTTTTTTTTGCGGCACTTCTCTCTTTAATTGACAACGACTCTTATTTTTTTTTGTAAGTTTCTGAATTTTTCTTTCTAATCTCTATAAATTTATGCCATTCTCTTCTGCTATTTATTTCTCACTCAACCCACACATAATTTCAATCCTTCTTTTTTCCTTCTATTCATTTCTCATTCAACATAAGCAAGCTTACTGGCTAAAGTTCAGCTCACTCAATGTATTTAGAAGCTCACTCTCTTGTCATGGATCAAAGTCTAACAATACTATGTTCGATTGGAGGTGTGCTAAATGGGTTAGGTTATGAAGGGAGTTTAACTGAAATTTTTTTAATTGATCGAAATATTTTGTTTGATAGTTTACGTAATCAAATTCTTGAGTTATTTTCTATTGATTATGAATTTATATTGGTACATATTTTTTTTAACTAATTGTAAAAATTTAGTTAGTGAACAAGCATGCAAATTTATTCTCAAAGTTAATGTACGAGCACCGTATATTAATATTTATGTAATTTTACCACCACCTAGAATTAATATTGTAAGTATTATACGTGCTTCTAATCAAGTTAATACTACTCCTAGTTCTTCTCATCAAGTTATTTCATTTACTGAACAAGAACTGTCACGTCCCGCTCCCAGAATACTGAGTAAATACGAGGACTGACATGGCCAACCGTACCTTGCAGAATACCGAAGTAAACCGCAATGTGTTAAGGTTGTCTAGAAGACATATGTGCGAACTCTAGCATGCTATGACGTCAGTCCTATGGCCGACAAATCCTAGTATCTCAATCCAGCAACACAAGTACAAGAATATATCATATATGAAAGTAAAAAGGCGCCCCAAATTACATGCCACATATGATCATGAAGCTAGTGAATACAAAATATTGCACTAGCAGAGTATAATTATACATGATCAAATATACCAGCCATGGTCTAATATATATATCATGTTGACCGAAGTCAGAAAAGTGATCTCAAAATAATGGGCTAACACTGCCTCTTTCTGAAATACCACACAAAGAAATAACACTACGAGGGGTGGAGGAAGGAAAACCTACTCGCGAACTTCGGCCGCAATCCTACGAGTGCGATCCATTTTGCTGGAAGTACGGTGGATCCTGGTTATCCTCGGGATAATCTGGCCATACAAAACCAGTGGGGTAAGAACCCCAAGCAATAAGTACCACAAAGGAACTCAAGGTGATAGACCAAACATATCACAACATACAGCAGAAAAGAGACATATAAGAATAAATGAAGGTCGAGACTTGTACGGTACCAATGTACTTGTCTCAAAATATAATAGTACACGAGGGTATCATGGCTCTAGCTGGCATATGGCTTTCGGGTGGAGGGTCGTTGCTCATACGTCGTCCGAGGGTATTCCTTCTAAGGACATATTTCCACCGCCGCTAGTGCTACTATGAATTCTTCATTGTTAAGAATATTAGAGTGTTCGTCTTCCGAAATATCAGAATCACTATCAGTGTCTATACTATGCTTCCATTTAAAAAATAATAGTACATTGGAACTCAAGATTTTATATGAACACTATCTTTGAAGATGACTACAAGGATTGCCTTCCAGATATCTGTGTCAAGGCGGCACTCTCACACACTACCAAATTTCAAACCATCTTCCGATTCAGAGTATGGTGCATCTAGGAAGAGCGGCAATACATAAAGTTTTTCCGTCATATCAACTTTGGGAGCTCAACAGGCTCATTGAGGAACCCTTTTTTGAATATACTAAAATTTTAAAACAGGGTTTCGTTGAAGATCAAGAAAGGCTGATGGCAACCACAGAGTTTTTCGAAGCAGCAAGGTGTGATTCAAGGGCTAACGCCCTAATCACCACCACCAAGCATACCATCTTGGTGGACCGCCTCAGGCCCCTACCTGAAAACAGCGACGGGCCTTCCAGGATCAAAGATTTCCTGGACAATATGACATTGGGCCGAATGGGCCTGTTTGCTAGAAACGAAGATTACCACTTGAATGATGATCCTATGGGAGTTCACATCGACTCTGACGTCAACTCCAACTAAAGAAGCATGGTGGACCCCTTACATCATGAAGAATCTAAGAAAATTTTGTTATAGAAATATACTCAATAGATATCTACGAAGACTAGGGCAACGGTCGGCTTGTTCGGGCAAAAAAAGACGCCCTAAGAAGACTTTACAGCAAAGAAGGAAGCAACAACTTGCACAACTTAGAAGCACAATAATCACTAGAAGACAAGAGATACAGGAACAAATTGAACAGCTTGGACGGACTATTGAAGAAAGAGAAGTAATGGTGGGCTCCTTAATTGAAGAACGAGAACAAATAATGGAGACACGTCATGACAGAAGCATCTACTTTCGATCAGTGGACTCTCCATTTAGCTAGAAGATAATAACAAAGACAGTACCTACTACAACAATAACAGTGACAATAACAGTACCAACTTAGACACCAACAATTCAGATGATAGTGACAACCACCACTCAGATGATAGCGACAGCCTCCACTCTGAAAGCCTCCACTCGGATGATAGCGACAACCTCCACTCTGAAGACAATAAATAAAGAAGATTCTCCATCATTAAAGCTTCTCCATCATTAAAGCTAAATGTAGCCTCACAGAAACTAGGACTCAGAATAACACACTGGGGGAAGGTGGAGAGGAAAAGAACACAAGAACCAGAAGGGGGAAGAGAGCACAAGAACACAAAGTTTATAAAGCACAAGAAGCACTCTAAACTTCGATGCCATAACATGCATTCGAAGGCCTTATTTATACAACATGAGGGTCAGGAATGACCCATAGTACCCGGTTGGGTAACCGGCACCTGCGAGGTTGGTGGTTGTGTGTCACCTCAAGCTTTCATGATGAAGGCGAATCTCCTTTAGCTTTAATGATGGTGAATCTTCTTTATTTCAATGTGGAATAGGTTCTTTCAGCTTTTCTAGATCATCATCAGTTATTTCAAACTGTTCTCCTTCACTATCTGGAATATTTGAATTCGAGGTTTCTTCCGAAGTTAGGGTATTTGTATAAATTATAAATTCGTAATATCCCTTGTGTAGCTCACTAGTGCTAGATTTGGGAGAATCTATATGTTGTTTTGGTAAGGTTTCTTCCACAATAGAAAGATCTTCATACTTATGAATAACTAATAGTCCCAGAGGATTACCCCTTTCAATGAGATAATCTTTCTCCTCAAAAGAAGTTTTCTTCATTATTATGGATACATTATTTCGAGAAACAGGTTCAATAAATCCATATGTAATAAATATATTCTTTGTGGCATGCAACGGTATATTATGTATAATGCCATAATAACCTAGATGCAAAAATATTATAATATCCAGTAAAAAAATTTGAGTGTGATATCTTCTAAGTCTACAAGATTTACTAGCATATATTATATATTCAGCAGATATTCCCTCTTTTCGAGGTAACATCGTATTATCATTTAATAGTGTCATTCTTATTTGATTATGAGTCTTATTAATAGTGACCATATTGGCTTTCAAATATTTAATAGAGCTATATAGGTTACTTTCAGATTGTTCATCTGAATCATCGGATTGTTCATCCGAGTAGAATGATTCTATTTCATATACAGAAGAAGCAGAAGTATTGCTACTTATATCATTAATAGTTCCTATTTTAATACCATATTCTTCAAGATCTTCAATCACTATCGCGTGTATGTTGTTGGGACATTCGTTAGCAAAGTGTCCTTCCTTGTTGCACTTAAAATATTTACATCAATTTCGGAATTTCTTCCTTAATGAACTTCTTCTTTTCGAAATTCTGATATTGTTGTTTAAAGGCCGGCTTCCATCTTCTTCTAGTTATCTTATACTTGGTTTTGCCTTTCTCTTTTCTTCTAAAGAACTTCTTCTTTTATTTTTTTCATCCACCGGTTTCTGGCAAATATTCCAACTCAGCATTTACATCCGTATTATATTTAGAACAACAAGAGTACCCTAGTCTTAATTTCTTAATAGTCATATCCATCTGTTTTTGTGTTCTAACTTGTTCACACACAGTTTCCATTGTCTTCATACAAACTTTCTTAAATATGCCAGTGGTGTGAACATTGTTTCTCATTTTATCATATCTTTCCTTAATAATATTGTTCCATGGATAGGAGATTTTTGTAAAAAGGCCTTTAATCCAAAAATTATTTTGTCCTGTATTTTTAAACGAAAAATAAAATCAATATATTTAGTGATAAATTTCTCAAGTAAACAGATATCACATAAAATTATCTTGTGAAGGAGTTCTTCATAATCTTTATCATCCGTGCCATCTTCTCATATGAAATCTACTAGCATGAGATCTAACAATTTTTTTAATGCTTCTTGAGAGTCTCTTGTGCTTCTAATTTCATTTCATTTCTCTTTATTGTTACTTTCAAGACTAATTAACCAGGCTCTAGCACTACCCTTCCAAAAACTGGTTGCATAATGGATAAATTGGGCCATATTAATGTTTTCAGGTAAATGATATATCATTCCTCCAATCTGCTGACCCCATTCACCAGTATATTCTTTTATTTTTCTATGCGGAATATCATCAACATTGAATAGTAATCCATCTAAGTGTCTATTATCACTGGCTTTATGATATCTAACCCAGTCCTTCATGTTTTCAGGTTGGCTGCTAGTTGAGGGTATCATGGCTCTAGCTGGCATAAGGCTTTCAGGTGGAGGGCGATTGCTCCTACGTCGTCCGTGGGTATTCCTTCTAAAGACATATTTTCACCGCCATTAGTGCTACCGACTTCTTCATTGTTAAGAATATTAAAGTGTTCGTCTTTCGAAATATCGAAATCATTATCAGTGTCTATACTATGCTTCCATTTTAAAAAAATCAATAGCAGAAGAGTATTTTTCATAAAAAGCATAAACAGTTTGTTCATCAACTTCACCAAGGAGTTCCTTGTTTTGTAATTTAAGAAAACTACGATAGTGTTCTTCATTGATTTCATCTATTTCGATTTTGTTTTCTTCCTTTGAAGAATCTCTCATCATATTAATATTCCAATGGGTCGTCTTTGCGTTCTGGTTGTACCTATCTCCGAAACCCTTAGTATCGATAGAACAGGGTTCTTTAATCATTGTTTTATCTCATTCATGGCATTCTTAATTTTATGTAGGAGATTGACAATAAAATTGTATATTCGATATTCTGGGTGGTCTTTAGTAGAAATGTGTACTATGTGTTCATAGTTTTTGTGAAGATTAAAGAAACTTTGGTGTGTGTCTGGATAAATAAGTTCTCTTCCTATTATGGAAGATGATTGTTCATTACTCATGTGTATGTGTGGTGGTTGTTCTTGAATGTGTTCATCATATAGCATTCGAGGATTCTCTAAAATATATTTATCATTCCATGCCTTTCGTCCTTTTTAACCCACAATTATGTAGTCACAGTACCCCCATTGCATAGGTTGGTTTAACCTAGCATACTGTGGCTTTATGGCGAGGTTAGGCCTCGAGTATTTCAACCACAGACCTATGTTGCCGCTTCACAGAATTGGAGCACAACATTAGTTCGTTTCCTACTCCATATGTAAGGATTTTGGGCACAGAAAAAATAGATAATAGAAAATCCTTCTACGCCATACTAGAGCATATTCAAGAAGAAATAGTTTAAGCTACCATAATGAAAGAGTGATGATAGTAATACTTATAAAATTGTGCACAATCCAAGCTTTATTAACAAGACTCTGATACCAAATTTACAGAAACTGGGACTCAAAATAACACACTGGGGGAAGGTGGAGAGGAAAAGAACACAAGAACCAGAAGGGGGAAGAGAGCACAAGAACAATAGTTCTTGTGCTCTCTTTTTTCTTCTGGTTCGCGACATGAAACTCCATGCGCAGCACACTACTGCGGCATAAAAATCCATACGCGGCGCACTACACGCGGCCAAAAGTGATGTGCGGCGCATCAATGCGCGGCGCATTACTGCGGTATAAAACTTCATGTCCGGCGCACTGCTACGGCATAAAAATCCATGCACGGCGCACTACTGTGCGGCACTGTTCATCGTCCCTGCCAGACATGTCCGAGAACAAGAGTCCAGAACTTCTTTTGGCCATAAAAATTTCAATTTAACTCCAAATTAAGCGATTCAAAAACCAAAATGCTCAAAATGGAAAGCTCCATCAGATAGGACAACTAGTTTTAGAAAATAACAAGTTTTAATAAATCAAACTAAGAAAAAACTCATAGAACCCATATAAAATCTTAAGTTAAAACTCAGATCTACGCAAATCTATACATCAAAATCCAAAACTCCATGAACTAAATACGATCAGTAACTCAAAGAGAACATTTTTTATCAAATATATTTTTTTAAACAACATATATATGAAAAAATCAAAAATTAAGGATTCAACATTGAGCAAGATATAATTGCCTTGGGTAGCTCCTAGCCACTACCTCTCACGGTCCAAATCACAGCAACTTCTCCCTAGGGTTTGGCTAGAGGGAGCTTGAAGGGGAGGAGGAAGAAGGAAGCAAGAAGAGTGAAATAAGAAAATGAGTGGGGAGAGAGAAATACTCATATATATACTAAGAGAAGAGAAAGATGATTTAGCCATGGGTTCAATCAAATGAACCGAACCAGGTGTCCATTCTACATGCAGATCCTAAACCGGTATGCCAATGTATATTCTACTAGTCTCGGGTAGTCTCTCCCAACAACAAAAAAATATAATAAATAAAAAGACAGGAACCAACACTAAGAAATACAGCAGGAATACATTATCAGAAAAAAATTCTAGAAATACAAGAAATATCAAATCTGGAATTGGGTGTGACATCTCTACCCTCCTTAGAAAAAATTTGTACTCAAAATTTCTCCAAGGCAAATCGAGCTGGAACACACGAGAAAGTTCAGGAAATCACATGCCACAATCAAGGGATTATACTAAGCAAGTAACTACAAAAGTAACTAATGAAAAAATGCACAAAAGCAACACACAGGAGAAATGGAGGCATATTGATACATATACTCCTGAGTCAGTCAAATAGGAACTCGTCCTCGCTTATCTATGCTGACTCACAAAATGGACAAGAACCAAGCCTTGAGGTAAGTCTGTACCAACGATTTTATCAAGGATATGACTCTGATCCAGGACGTACCTTCGCAGTCGGTTCACATGATAGACATCACACGCCACGAGATACGAGGGAGGAAGAATAGGGCAAAAACTCGCATTTGCTCAACAAAAGGATTGAAACGACTATCGTATTTCAAATGCGTCAGGAGAGGACGCTGGGCTAGTGGTCGAAGTGCTAATGCTGGTCCTCGCGGGCCATCAATCATTTCTCAAGGCAGAGCTGGTAACTGTCGGACTGAAGAAGTCTCTGGGTACAGAAGCGGGCACAAACCAATTATGAGGTCAGATGTCCAACATCTGAGACACTGGTCATTGGCCCTCCTACACTGATCTCTGATTTGCCCTGGCTTACCGCAGTGGGTGCATCCTGCTGATACAGACTGCCTGGTAGATTGCACTGAGATCACTGTGGAGGTTGGAGGTGCTGGCGGGCGAGGAGTTCTGATTGTTGGTGCTGGGGGTGATGATTGAATACGGATGCCTCTCATGGATGAGTGTGACCTCTTCTGGCCTCCGGTCCTTACTATTAACCTCTGGCCGACAAGTTCTTGGGACCTAGCTGCCCTAAGTACTGCATTGTAGGTGGTATAATTATGACACACCGTAAACTGCTGAAGCTCAAGATGTAACCCTTGCTCAAATCTCTTGGCTAGGTCCTCTTCATAAGCTACCATATGAGGAGCAAATCGGCTAAGTCGGCAAAATTCAGCCGTATACTGGTCGACCGATCTTGTGTTCTGGCGGAGGTTGATGAACTGCTGCTGGAGCTGAAAATTGGCGGTTGTGTGAAAATACTTCTCCTAGAAGCACTCCTTGAACGTATGCCAGTCAATAGGCTTCAGAAGCGCCATTTATTGTGATGCCCACCAATCTCGAGAAAGATCTGATTTTGTAACTTTACAACTGCTACCTTCTCATCATCTGGGGTCTTGGTTGCATCCAGGATGGCCTCAAAGTCCTGGAGCCAAGAATCTTCTGAAATTGCATCTTTCGTGCCGAGGAAATTAGTTTGGCGCATGCGACTAACATTGGTCGCCGAGTTATGAGTATGACGCCCACAGTTATCGAGTACTACTCTAACTCCCTAGCAAAGAGTAGTGTTAGTCTGTTCTTGTCATTGCTGAAACTGTTGGAAGGGTTGAACCACTTATTGCTGAAACTGGAGTTGTTGTTGTTGTACCATCACCATATCTTAGATCATCTCTAACATGGCCGGCAAGCTTGCTTGCCCTGGTTGTGTTGAAAGAACTGGTGGTATTGTTTGGGTTGGCTGGACTGGCTGAGCTGGTATGAACGACAGAGTGGACTGAACTGGCCGTTCCGACAAGACTGGTGGAGCTGATTGTGTTGGTCGGACATACGTGACTTGCGAAGATAGCTGATGAAGAGCTAATAAATCTTTTCCTTGGTTCAGTAGCAGATGTAACGCCCCGCTCCGCGTTGGCGTTATGTATCAAGGTGAGTGGGCAGAACTTCGTTCTCTGATTCTTGCACGCCTTAATAATAACCTGAGTTTTTGCTTGCAATATTTTCTTAAGAGAATGATAGAACCTGCCTTGCATGTTAATGAACGAACTCACCTAGCTTGTCTTTGAATCAATAAGTCTGCTAAACGAGAATCCAGATCGCTTGCTTAGAGTGCATGAACATGTTCACTATCGTCTATGCTTCGAGAGAACCATACTGTGCCTGAACGTGTTCAAGTGATAAGTCGGCTTGCCCCGCAACAAAGATTGTTTATAGATGGTTCGTCTCATCTGCATACAGAGTTTATTTGATAGTGTTCCATGCATTCGCACGCGGTCGGACAATGGCTATTGGTGGAGAGCTGAACTGCATGTGTCACGGCTGCTACAGAGATAGTGCAAAGCAACCATGAGTCACAGCTGCCATTAGCATCAGATAAAAGAGTCATTGGTATGCTGTTCCCCCAGCTGCCGATCCTGAGATACTCGGGGACCGCCAAGCATATAGCTAAGTCATTGTGTTGGCTTGGATAGAGGACTGCCCCTAAGAATGTGCATTATGTGTCTAGCCTTGCATCAGACCCTCGAGTCGCACGAGACACGCTGTGCACACCCTGAAACATGAACGGTTTGCTTGCCTCCTTAGTATATGAAACTCTGTTTCCAAACATGTTTCTAAACAAGTAAATCGACTCTGCTAGAACTGCATGAAACGAACCTAGGTAAAACTAGAAAGATCACTAGTAATGTAATGTTTTATAACATGATTACTTAGTGCCTGTTTGAGTGAATGCTTGTTTCTGTTCAGTTGATTTATCTCACCAGTACTTGTATAAAGTGCTGACCCACCAACAGTTTACTTGTTCGCAGGTACTGGATCGTCCGAGGAAGCGATAGGCGTGCCACAGTCCCGAAGACCCGGAATCCTGGTTTCGATTGTTGCCCCGAGAATGCTATCGTATAAGGGGGCATAATGTATGGAACGAACGTGTGCCTTTGCTAAGGGAAACCCAAGTTGCCTCGATTGTCCCGAACACTCAGTTGGCTAATGCATTGCATTGCAACAAGTCCCTTTACGCTGCTTACTCGATTGATGCGATGATAGCCAACTATCAACTTAAACGATTGGCCTTGCACGGGCGCAATCCCAGGCCCGTGCGGCATCACGTCCCCCGAAGGCTCGAACGGACCATTCGCTTGGCTCCCTTCCTCCCTCGCACCCGCGGGACGGGCGCGGTGATTCGCGTCCGGCGCGCCGAGGCACGATGATTCGTGCCCGGTTGTGCTAATCCCGGCCGCGCGGGGCGGGGCAGGGCGGAGCGGCGGCCCGGGCAGGGCCGGGGCGTGTCAGAATGGTATCAGAGCGGAATCGATTCTTTGGCCTAAACCGTTGCTATGACTCTGAGATATTATCGATATGGTTTTGCAAAGAGCGTTCCATACAATAAGTCCATAGATATTCTCAAAGTGCAAAAATGTTCCTGAACTTGAATTGCTTGATTGTTTCGATTGAGTACGGCGAGGGACGGCACTATCGCTACTCGGGATATCGAGAAGTTATCCTTGAAGTTTCGAGGACGAAACTTTTTGTTGGTGGGTAAGTATGTAACGCCCCGCTCCGCGCCGGCGTTATGTATCAAGGTGAGTGGGCAGAACTTCGTTCTCTGATTCTTGCACGCCTTAATAATAACCTGAGTTTTTGCTTGCAATGTTTTCTTAAGAGAATGATAGAACCTGCCTTGCATGTTAATGAACGAACTCACCTAGCTTGTCTTTGAATCAATAAGTCTGCTAAACGAGAATCCAGATCGCTTGCTTAGAGTGCATGAACATGTTCACTATCGTCTATGCTTCGAGAGAACCATACTGTGCCTGAACGTGTTCAAGTGATAAGTCGGCTTGCCCCGCAACAAAGATTGTTTATAGATGGTTCGTCTCGTCTGCATACAGAGTTTATTTGATAGTGTTCCATGCATTCGCACGCGGTCGGACAATGGCTATTGGTGGAGAGCTGAACTGCATGTGTCACGGCTGCTACAGAGATAGTGCAAAGCAACCATGAGTCACAGCTGCCATTAGCATCAGATAAAAGAGTCATTGGTATGCTGTTCCCCCAGCTGCCGATCCTGAGATACTCGGGGACCGCCAAGCATATAGCTAAGTCATTGTGTTGGCTTGGATAGAGGACTGCCCCTAAGAATGTGCATTGTGTGTCTAGCCTTGCATCAGACCCTCGAGTCGCACGAGACACGCTGCGCACACCCTGAAACATGAACGGTTTGCTTGCCTGCTTAGTATATGAAACTCTGTTTCCAAACATGTTTCTAAACAAGTAAATCGACTCTGCTAGAACTGCATGAAACGAACCTAGGTAAAACTAGAAAGATCACTAGTAATATAATGTTTTATAACATGATTACTTAGTGCATGTTTGAGTGAATGCTTGTTTCTGTTCAGTTGATTTATCTCACCAGTACTTGTATAAAGTGCTGACCCACCAACAGTTTACTTGTTCGCAGGTACTGGATCGTCCGAGGAAGCGATAGGCGTGCCACAGTCCCGAAGACCCGGAATCCTGGTTTCGATTGTTGCCCCGAGAATGCTATCGTATAAGGGGGCATAATGTATGGAACGAACGTGTGCCTTTGCTAAGGGAAACCCAAGTTGCCTCGATTGTCCCGAACACTCAGTTGGCTAATGCATTGCATTGCAACAAGTCCCTTTTCGCTGCTTACTCGATTGATGCGATGATAGCCAACTATCAACTTAAACGATTGGCCTTGCACGGGCGCAACCCCAGGCCCGTGCGGCATCACGTCCCCCGAAGGCTCGAACGGACCATTCGCTTGGCTCCCTTCCTCCCTCGCACCCGCGGGACGGGCGCGGTGATTCGCGTCCGGCGCGCCGAGGCACGGTGATTCGTGCCCGGTTGCGCTAATCCCGGCCGCGCGGGGCGGGGCAGGGCGGAGCGGCGGCCCGGGCGGGGCCGGGGCGTGACAGCAGAATCTAGCCCTGGCCTACTACTGGATCTGCTGGAGTTATCGGTGTAACGAAACCCTCGAAAGAAGGAGCAGGTAGGGTGTCCCTGAAGGATAAGGACACAAAGATATCAATAAGGGACAATAATGGAACAATCATGTTAAGAAAGTTTAAAGTTCAAGAAAAGCGATAGGTGCATGTTGCAAGTGGAGTTCAATCAAAAATTATAGAGGATTGAGATTCTAACAAGATGAGTCAGCATAGGCCATCAATAAAATATTGTCACGCCCCCCTCCCATAATACTGGATAAATACGAGGAATGATATGGCCAACCGCACCTTGCAGAATACCGAAGTAAGCCGTAATATGTTAAGGTTGTCTAGAAGACATGTGTAAACTCTAGCATGCTATGATGTCAATCCTATGGCTGATAAATTCTAGTATCTCAATCCAGCAACACAAGTACAAGAGTATATCATATATGAAAGTAAAAAGACGTCCCAAATTATATACCACATATGATCATGAAGATAGTGAATACAAAATGTTACACTACCAGAGTATAATTATACATGATCAAATATACCAGCCATGTCTAATATATACATCATGTTGACCGAAGTCAGAGAAGTAATCTCAAAATAAGGGGCTAATACTATATTTTGCTGAAATACCAGAAAAAATAACACTACGAGGGGTGGAGGAAGGAAAACCCACTCGTGAGCTTCGGCCGCAGTCCTACGAGTGCGAGCCATCTTGCTGAAAGTGTGATAGATCCTGGTTCTCCTCGGGGTAATCTGGCCATACAAAACCAATGGGATCAGAACCCCAAACAACAAGTACCACAAAGGAACTCAAGGTGATAAACCAAACATATCACAACATACAGCATAAAAGATACATATAAGAATAAATGAAGGTCAAAACTTGTACGGTACCAATGTACTTGTCTCAAAATATAATACTGGAAGAACTGATAACAAGTGCTATAAGGAAAGAAAGGCGACGAGCGGCAAGAGAGCATAGGAACTACTCTGGATTGGGACCACAACCCTTAAAATAAATAAGGACCGGGGTTGCAGACCTTCACCCGAGCAGAGCTTATTACCATAACCACGCGCTGAAAGAAAAGAAACTAGAAAAGCGAGATATAATGAAAGTAACATCATTCATCGCACGACCAAACATCTCTACGGCTTGCTATAATTAACTAACTAGGGTTATCACAAACCTAGTTACTAACAAATGCATGCTTTGAAGAATATCGCTACCACTGGCACTGCAGTTAACCCGGATGGCCAAGGGTACGCTTGTCGAGTAAACTTAAATGCATATTCAACATCACTACAACATAACTTGTTATAAACGGAAATTCGAGCTTGTAAGCATAAACTAAAGCTTGTGAACGTAAACTTAAACTTGTGAATCATAAACTTGTCTTATAAACATATTTTTTTTCTTATAATGTGTCGCAGAACGTGTAAACTTGGTCAATCATAGAGCCCTTGCCTAACAGGGTGATTCCATGATGCATGGGGCCCTTGGAGATATAGGTAGACGGTAGCGTAATATTCTTCCCTCCCAATGATCTAGGTAAATCGTATCTTGTTTAATCATTCTAAGTTATTTCAAGTTCTTGAGTCATGGACACTTGAGAACTTCCTAGAATGACGAGTCACGAGTACAAGTTTTTTACGAGTTATCGTATCCGTGACATGCGATACATGGGGCAATACTTACACTCGATTGCCCGATGCCAAAAATGCAATGAATTATCATACACAAACATTTTCACGATATTATGAGGATCAAAATCACGTGTTAATATAGGGAAGCACAACATCCAACTATGCTCCAATACTCAATTGGACTAAAACAGTTTATACATTAGAAAAATAATACAATATAGTAAATTGAGGATAACTCTCACATATGAAATCCAAATGAGGTAATTCAAAAAGATTTGGAAATAAAAAATAAAGATCTACAACTTTCATGTTTTGAGTTTTGCAAGATTCTAGTTTAAAATAACTTAAATAGGCAAAAATAGGCATTTGGGTCACTATGTGCGCAGCGCACTACGCTCTACATGAATTATATGTGCGGTGCACTCCTGTGGCAAGAAAATCCATGCGCAGCACGCTATGCGACAAGGATTGATGCGTGCGGCGAGGGATGATGCGCGCGGCGCACTGCTGCGTCATAAAACTCTACGTGAGGCGCACTACGCACAGCAAAAAAGTTATGCACGACGCATCAATGCGCGGCGCATTGCTGCGACATGAAACTTCATGTGCGGCGCACTGCTGCGGCATGAAAATCCATGTGCGGCGCACTGCTGCACGGCACTGTTCATCGTCCCTACCAGACTGGTCTGAGAACAGGAGTCCAGAACTTGTTTTGGCCATAAAAACTTTAATTTAACTCCAAATTAAGCGTTTCAAATGCCAAAATTCTCGAAATGGAAAGATTCATCAAAGGACAACTAGTTTTAGAAAACAAGAAGTTTTAATAGATCAAACCAAAGAAAAACTCTTGGAACCCATATAAAATCCTAAGTTAAAACTCAGATATACGCAAATCTATACATCAAAATCTAAAACTCCAATAACTAAATATGATCAGCAACTCAAAAAGAATATTTTCCATCAAATACATTTGTAAAAAAAAAATATAAAAAATTTAAAAATCAAGGCTTCAACATTGAGCAAGATGTACTTGCCTTGGGGGTGGCTTCTAACCTCTACCTCTCACGGTCTAAGTCACAGCAACCTCTCCCTAGGGTTAGGGTTTGTCTAGAGGGAGCTTGAAAAGGAGGAGGACGGAGGAAGTAAGAAGAGTAAAATGAGAAAATGAGTGAGGAGAGAGAAATACTCATATATATACTAATATAAGAGAAAGATAGTTTAGTCATGGGTTCAATCAAATGAACCAAACCAGGTATCATTCTACATGCAGATACTAAACCGGGTCATGGCAATGACAATGGATATTCTACTGGTCTCGGGTAGTCTCTCTCAACAACAAGAAAATATAACAAATAAAAAGACAGGAACCAACACAGAAAAATACAGCAATAATACATTATCAGAAAAAATTAAATTCTAGAAATATAAGAAATACCAAATCTAGAATCGGGTGTGATATCTCTACCCTCCTTGGAAAAATTACGTTATCAAAATTTCTCCAAGGCTAGTCGATTGGAACACACGAGAAAGCTCAGAAAATCACATGTCACAATCAAGGGATCATACTAAGCAAGTAACTGAAATAAAAGATAACTGTAAAAGTAACTAATGAATAAATGCACATAAGCAACACACAGAGAAAATGGAGGCATATGGGTACATATACCCCTGAGTCAGTCAAATATGAACTCGTCCTCGCTTGCCTATGCTGACTCACAAAATGGAAAAGAAGCAAGCCTTGAGGTAAGTCGTTACCAACGATCTTATCAAGGACATGACTCCGATTCAGGACGTACCTTCGCAGTCGGTTCACATGATAGACATTATGCGCTACGAGATACGAGGGCGGAATAGTAGGACGAAAACTCGCATTTGCTCAACGAAAGGATCGAAACGACTATCGTATTTCAAACGCGTCGGAATACGAGATCGTTCGACAAGAACCCAAGAATAAGACAATTTATAAAAAGCTCGAAATCTCACCCACAATTGTAACACATTCGGCTATCAACTGCTCTAGGTTGCCAAATATTTTATCGCATGTTGTAAATGATATATATAGAGAACACGAAATATATATTAAATATTGTAAAGCTTGGAAAGCTAGTGAACTTGCTCTATCCGAAATAAATGATAGTTATATTGATGCATACAGTCTTGAAGATTATGATTTTAGAATTATTGAGACAAATCCAGATAGCCAATGTTTTATACAGACTACAGAAGACAATAGATTTAAAAAAAATTGTTTTAAGGAATGTATTGATAGATTTTTAACGAAATGTTTACCTGTGATTAGTACTTATGTTACTTTTCTTTTCTCTTATATATCAAGGTATTTTATTTATTGCTTGTGCTCATGATCCAAATTATCAATTATATATAATTGTTTATGTTGTTGCTGAGAGTGAAAATATTGATTCTTGAACTTGATTTTTAAACGGTTTGAGAACATCTTTTAAAAAATATGTTAATTCATGGAATACAATTTCTTTTATATAAGATAAACAGAAATGATTGATAAGGGATATGCGTGTTGTCTATCCAGAATCGCCTTATTTTTTTTATTCAACATTTTAAACAAAAATAAAAAAAAGTATGCAAATTTTCCCATTTTTAACGTATTTTAGACTATCTTACTAGATGTTATAATGAAACAGATGTGAACTATTGTTTAAAAATGATTAAAGCTGAAAGCATAGATGTTTACAATTGGCTCATTGGAGTAAATGATGAAACTCGTATTTTTTTACACTGGATAACAGCTTATTCTCCTTGTCCCAGATTAGGTATTAACACGTCGAACCTTGCTGAATGCTTCAATAACTAGGTTAAATATTTACGTGATAAACCAATAACAACACTACTTAATGGGATTCAAGCCAAAATTATAACACTTCAGGACAAGAATCGACAAAAACTGAAAATCTTCAAACTGATTATTGTCCGAAGATGTTACAAACTATGTCTCTTATCACAAAAGAAAAACACCAGCTGCAAACATTTAATATAGTTATATATTTGTTTGAAATATTATATTGTAAAATAAATAGAACATATGTTGTAGACTTAGATGCAAAATTATGTTCTTGTTTAAAGTGGTATCATACTTTGCTTCCATGTGTGCATGTATGTTATGCATGTAAGTCTAAAAATATTAGCATCGAGAGTTTTTATCCAGGTACTTTTTCTAAGGAAGCATTAAGAAGCGTATATGAGCCCGCACATGAAACTAATTCTAGTTCCTTACAACTCCAAAGTACATTGTTTAGAGGTCACATTGGAGTACCAGATGTACGACGCAAGGCGAAAAAACCAAAGAAGAACCGGATCATAGCGAATGATCAAGCTTCAAGAGATCTTCGGTGTAGTAACTGCAATGGTTTAGGACACAATAGAAGGAGATGTACAAACCAACCAAGAGAATAAAGGCATTGTCGTAGATTTTTAAATAGTTTTATTTTATAAGAACAATATATAATTTCATTGAAATAAAAGAAAGTTATATTCAAATAAAGTTGATATTGATTTAAGAATTTCATCGACTCCTCATGTCTAATTGATGATAGTTTGAACGATCAATTTCTCTTAGATTGAGTTGGTCCCTCTTTTCTCGTGTATTCTCCGGGGTCGCATCATCACCACCTCCTTGACTGTCCTCCACTTGAGATGGCATCGGTGTTGATGGAGTTGTCAAGATTAGCGTATAGCTTATCATTTTTTTGAATGGTAACTGAAAGGTATTTCGTCCGGGCCACCACCACTTAACTAAACTGAAGATCAAGACTCTATCGTAACTTAAAAAATGTATCTGGTTAATATACTCAAAACCAAATAAGTACACCAATGTCGATTGTTCTTCAGTCAACTTCCAGTATCCAACGCCGTCCTCATAACGCCATGAGACATGCTCTCGTTATCGACTTCTTTCAGTCCTCATAACGCCATAAGATATATCGACGATTTTATTATTAAACATGTAAAAAAATATAAATTAGATTGACTTAAATAATTCAATTTTAATATACTTGTCCAGAAAATACTAAACTACAAATCTGTGACTCGTGTTGCTGGATAATCATATATGTGGTAGGTCCTCCCGGAATACGTCCGTCATTTTGGGTATCCATCTATAAAATGTTAGTTAGAATTTAGATTCAAAAAGCATTAAGATTAGGGTTAAGATTTTTGCTAAAGTTGGGATTATGGTTAAAATAGTTAGTATTAGTAATGGTAATAGGGTTAAAAAAATATTTGGGGTTATGACTAAAATGGTTAGTATTAGTATTAGGGTTAGGATTAGAAAAATGGTAGGGTTAGGGTTCTGGTTAAGGTTAATTTTCCATAAATTTTTCGGTTTGGCTAAACTTAGGGTTATGGTTAAAATAGTTAGTATTAGTAATAATATTATGTAGTGTTTGGTTCAAGATTTTGTATTCCTAGAAATAGGTTTTAGATTCCTTTCCCATGGGAAATGAATTCAACATTCCCATATCCATGTTTGGTTTGGTTAGGTTAAAAATATAAAAAATAAATATTAATTTATTAAGTTTTCCATAAATATCCTTTCATGTTTTTACTATCTAAATTTACATATTTGAAATTTTGAAAGTAAAATGAGGGTATTATTGTCCAAACAAAATATTCAAACAATATTCATAGGAAAGCAAAAATATTCCCAATGAGGGACTCGGAAATTACTTTCCCACAACAATGAAAATATGAAGTCCATCTTATTCCCCCCTAATTCACAATCCTAAACAAATCAAACAAGGGTAAGGAATCTAAAACTCATTCCCAAGCCTCAAAAACTTGAACCAAACGCCACCTTAGGGTTAGAAAATTGGTTATGGTTAGGGTTAGAGTTAGGTTAACATAGTTAGTTTTACTGTTAGAATTTGAGTTAAGAAAAATGATTAGATTTAGGGTTATGGTTAAAATATTTAGTATTATAGTATATTATAACTATAGCCATTTTTTTAACCCCAAAATGCTAATCAATTCTTTTTTTACTTCAATTCTAATCATTTTAACCATAACACTAACTACATAGTAACACTAACATTAACTACGTAGTAACACTAACACGAATTATTTTATAATACTAACACTAACATTAACTAGTAACACTAATACTACCACTAACATTAACTACTAACACTAACACTATTATTTCACTAACACTATGTCACTAACACCAACACTAACATAATACTAATACTAACAATAACTAGTAACACTAACATTAACTACGTAGTAACACTAATTATTTCATAATAGAGTTAGGTTAACCTATTTATAATTCATAATACTAACACTAATTACGTAGTAACACTAACTACTAATATTAACTACTTAGGATTAGCAAAATAGTTATGATTATGATATAATTTAAAATGCCTATAGTTAAAGTTAGTTGTATTAGATTATAACTAAAATTATAATTACAATTAATGATTTTTTTTCCATCATACTAAAATTAATTACGAATGTTAACTATCAAAACTAAAATGATTAAGTACAATTATTTAGAAAAATAATTAACATGCTAAAATTAATTTAAAATATTAACTATCAAAACTTGACCTACATACCTGAATATTAACTATCAAAACTTAAACCAATTATAACAATGACTAACACTATATTTTTTGATTTTTGTAAAAATATTTGTTTCATCATGCTTTATTAAGAATATTTTCCAAATCTACGTTCGATTTTTCTAATATATTTAAAATATAATATCCTTACAGAAATGGTTATAGCTACTAGGATGAGGATTATGATTATAATTATGGCTATGATTAGAATCAAAATGAATACTAATTATCAAAACCAAAAAGAGTATTTAAAAAAATAAAAATAAAAAAATATTACAAAACAAAAAAAATTCTTGTTCTCCTTCTCTTCTTGCACTCTACTCCTGCTACTCTACTTCCTCCTCCTCTCACCACTCTTCTGTTATTCACTACTTCCTCCTCCTTCCTCCCTCCTCATACAACCCACAAATCAACCAACATTAAACCCTCTCACCCACCATATTAAACCAACACCAACACCGAACCACCGTATTAAACCAACGCCAACACCCTCCCAAACTGGTCAAACAAGTGAAAAGTAGGATGTCCAAATTTTTGCCAACTCGGTTAGCGAAAATTTGACCATGCTGACTTTTCGCCAGATCGGATGGGAAAAGCTTTCCTTAATTCAATTTTTTTTTAAAATATTATCGTTATATTTAATTTATTTAACAATATTTTCTGTACAACAAATTTTCTGTTATTTTTTACACACAAAAAACAATCTATTCAAAATTTTATTTTCTTTTAGGAAATATTTGTGGGTCTTCCTCTTTGTTTCTGACACATGCATTTGAATCAAAAACAGTGGTGGATCAAAAGTAGCATTTATAACAAGTAATAGTTCCAAGTCAAGGTGTGAAGTCGGCCAGGCCAACCTGGATCATAGTTGACTGATTTTGACAATGTCTGGGTCGGTCCAGGCCAGCCCAGCCCAGTCATGAGTTGTTGGTCACTCCAGGACTGACTGGAGATTCAAATCCTAAACCGAGTCCGGCCCACAACCCAATTTAAGTCTATTTGGACTACAGATCGGACTGGATCAGGTTCAGTGTAGATCGGTCTAGATCGGATATAAAAAAAAGTTTTGGTAGTAGAAAAGAAAAACATAATTAATTAAAATAATTTTTTTTTGACTTTTATCTATTTGAGGAATTTTTTTAAGTTCATTTCTTTTTAGAAAAAAAAACTAAAAGAATAAAAGTAAAAATTTAATTTTCAATTTGATTTTCATTCTTCGATCTTCATGTCAGTTTTTGTTTTGAATTTTTTAGGGCGATCTTCGATATTCTAGAGAAATCTAACTCTATAAGACGTCGTCGCTTCATTCTTCAAATTCTTTAGTGTTATCCATAGTTGACCGATTTTGACCATGTCTGGGTCGGTCTGGGTTGATCCAGGCCAGCCCAGTTATGAGTTGTTGGCCAGTCCAGGACCGACTGGATATTCAAATCCTAAACCTAGCCCGGCCCACAACCCAATCTAAGCCTGTATGGGCTAAAGATCGGATTGGGTCAGGTTCAGTGTAGGTCAGTCTAGATCGGATATTAAAAAAAGGTTTTGGGCTTGGGCTATTTAACAAAAATGATAGTAGAAAAGTAAAACATAATTAATGGAAATGATTTTTTTTATTGATTTTTATCTATTTGAGGAATTTTTTAAAATTTTATTTCATTTTAGAACAAACTGAAAGAGTAAAAGTACACATTTAATTTTCAATTTGATTTTCATTCTTCGGTCTTCATGTCAGTTTTTGTTTTGAAATCTTTATGACGATATTAGATATTCTAGAGAAATTGATCTAACTCTGCAAGACGCCATCGCTTCATTCTTTTGATTCTTTAGTGTTCTCTATTAAGAGCTTGAAAGTCTAGTTTATTAAAGTTGACACTTTCATCTCTTAAGTGTTGAGTTCGCTTTTCAAATAATGCACACATAGTACCAAATAAAGAATCGACTTCATTATTATGAAGCAAATTATTTCAAACAAATCTCAGCTTTCTTCTAGAAGCAGATGATTATTCATCTACTTTTCACGTTCCACGAATAGCCGGGACATTGAGGAAGATCCAAAACATTTTTGGAGTCGATCTGATTCTCTCTATGTTCGTTCCGTTTGAAGAAAGAAAGTATCACAATCCCAAAAAATCGATCAAAATCGCAAAAAAATATTGCTTCATCATTTCTACTAACTTAAAGCCCTCGTTATGATTCTTTTTATCCAAATATTTATGGAAAAAAATACATTTTTTTTGATAACTTACATTATCTCATTACTAATCTTTTGTGTACCTTGGTGTTTCTAACTGTTCACTAATTTTTGGATTGATCTCCAGTATGGTAAGACATACAAGACAGTAGTAGAAATCTCATTCAGTCGATCTTTTATAACCACCTGAAGATATGATGATTAATCAACGCAAGAATCCAATTTTGAACGCAAACGCAGACTTCCAAAATATTTAGTAGCATCATGCTTCTCTTCTTACTTAACATTTTTGAACCTGCACTAAACAAGATTTCAATGCTATTATGGACACCGGAGCCATAAGAAGATCACGTGTCAAAGAAAAAAGCATATGATAAGTCTTTTCGTGTGCTTTCCACCACTAAAAAAATTAAAAATATGATCCAATAATTGGAGTTCAAATACAAGAAAAAATCTTGAGCTTGGAGGAAATAATTTTTTTGTTTATTCCTCTGTAGAATACGTTTAGCATGAGATAATTTAAAAATTAAATTAGAGCTGCTACTATCTTGAACGGTTGAACCGAGTCGGTCCGCCATAACTTTCTTTTCATATAAACTAAGTAGAACATCTAAATATTCTTTAACTTCTATTTTTAAACTACATACCTTAATGTTCATATTTTTATGAAAATCATCTAACAATATAAATACACCATCTTATTTTATCTTAAGATCTAAAATCACACCCAAACAATGTAAAAGAGGTGTATCAGATCAATATGTTAGACATTTTGCTTCCTTTTTAGTAATAATGTAATCAAAACCAAGTGCATGTCTACATTTTGAAAAAAAAGGAAAATTAATAATTTTTGTAAAACTAAAGTAGGAGTTAAATAATAAACTTCGAATAAAATACATGTAATGTTGTAAATCAATTATAAAAATTGAAGTAACAACTAACCAATCACTCCTTTAGTTGGTAATTACTACTTGAACTTGCATTAATATAGTGTGTAATAACATCTTTATATTTAATACATGATTTCAACATCAAATATGTAGAATTACATCTATATGGTACATCCTTAACAAATAGGGCTTTTTGATATTACCCCTCTGTTAGAAGAGGGATATTGATGTTACCCCCATGTTAGATCAAAAGTTGAGAACACCCCCCTCAAAGTGTCGTTAAAAACTCATTAACGACACTTTCAAAACTTATTAACGACACTTTGAGGAGGGTGTTCTCAACTTTTGATCTAACATGGGGGTAATATCAATATCCCTCATCTAACAGGGGAGTAATATAAAAAAGCCCTAACAAATATCCTAAATTTTAAATCATATTGTCCGCATAACATTTTAAACTCTTATTGTCTACTTGATAAAATGTTCAAACTAATTAAACATATTCTCATATTTTATAAATTTGCTTGAAAAACTGAAGGCATTCATGTACAATTAAATTAATAATATGATAAACACATTAACAATATGACAAACACATCTTACATGAAAATGTTGTTCTTCTAATATAGGTAGAAATTGGGATTTCAAAACATTGATACTAGAAGTACTATTACTAGCATTATCAAAAAAAATTGAAAAATATTTAGTATAAATATCATATTCATGTAAAAAATATAGGATGACACCTTAGATTGGCTCCAGCACGAAACCAAGTAGCATGAGAGAGCCATGCGATAATTAAAATCTAGACGGTTCATTGACAGATAGTAGATCAATCTAGACGGTTCATTGGCAGATAGTAGATCAACCTTTTGATTATGCAGCTTAAAATTCACGCAACCAAGTAGCATTCTCGGAGATATCCTAGACTATCAAGAGTCTACACTACGAGGTACTATCAACTATGATCACATTCATAAGTATGTGTCAGGATAAGCCAAAGTTTGAAAAGAATGGCATATATGAGAATGAGAAGTTATCTTGGGTTAATTAGAGGATATGCCATCAGACTTATCATCCATGTGCAGCAGCCTTATTGTTGGGAATAAACACTAAAAATTATTACCCAAGACGAGCATTTATAGAGAGGACATAGGTAACCGTGATCATATTTTATGTCTTTAGAGTTAAATCATTCATTTGCATTGATAACAATGTAGATCAAAATGTACCAAATAATACAAAGAAATTAGAGTTATCACAAAAAATACCAAGAAACGGTAAGAATTAAAGTTTTGACCAAGCAGGATCACGAGTCGGACCTGGATATAAAGTTTGTCATCCAAATGCGACCGGCTGCCTCGCCTAGACAAGTCTATATGAGAATGAAACGTTGACTTGGTTTAATTAGAGGATATGTCATTAGACTTGTCACCCCCTTGTGCAATAGCCTTGTATCCTCAATCCTTCCATATCATATATCAATTTTTTTTAAAGTAATTGGTCTAAGTACTCCTTGAGACCAACAACAAATACTCCTCACACATGCTTTGGGCAGCCTATTCATTTGGTTTTCAATTAATTAGTTTCATTATAGGATTTTGAATTGGTATACTAGAGCGTATAAAATGTGACAAGACAACATGCAATATGTTACTTTTGAATCTTCCTCACACGCTAATGCATGTTCCAACTACCAATCAGAAGAATAGATTTATAAGTTGGTACCGGGCCATTTAACTTAAATTGCTTTCCATTTAGAGATTCGAAGGCAAAATAGGACGAATGTTCGTTGTTGTTTTTTATGTCGGTAGACAATGATAGATGAGAAGGAGAAGAAGAAGAGATGGTGACTACTACTAATTGGCAAAATAAGTTTTTGGAGCAAACTAACATATCTTATTCTCCTCCTACATCTCTCTAATGCCTACCGACATTTGAAAAACAACATGGTATGAAACATGAAAAAAACAAGATTGTATCAAAGCTTGGTATAATGAAACATCATGTGGATATTATATTATTTGCAATAAGAGTACATAAAATATCAACACCATGATGAAATAAATTCATTATGATGTAAATATCTTCAATGGAAAAAACTAGCTGACTGAACTAACCGAGAAAAGAGAGTATAAGATAAAGAATGAGCTAACATGTTACTACAAATCAAGATAGTAAAAATTATCAATATGAGAATTTTTGCTATGTCAATCGGTACAATTTAGTTCCTGTCATACGTTGTACAATTTAATTTTCCTTTCAGATTTATAACCTTGGCAAGTTTGAGCAACCCTTCAGGCCAGTGAACTCAGCTTCTTGTAAGTAGGATATAAACTAAAGTTGTCCTTAAACAAGAAAGGCTATGAAATACATAGATTGAGAATGCAATAATGCTTACTTTTCTACCAAAAGAAAAAACAAACAATACACTGAACAGATATGGTCAGGTTACATATTATTTTTTGATAGCTATGAATTTGATTAGGAATGGCATATATGAGAACAAGAAGTTGAGTTGGGTAAATAGAATGATATGTCATCAGACTTATCCCCTAAGTGCAATGGCCAATATCTTCATTTCTTTCACATTTCGTATCGAAAATTTTAAAGCGATTGGACTAAATATTCCTAGAGATCAACGACAAATACACACTGTTTGGGCCTATCAGCTCTACATTTGGTTTTCAATTACTTAGCTCCAATATGAGATTTTTGAATTGGTATAGTAGAGCATAAAGTAGAGTTATTTGTATTTACCCGCATTCTTAATTGCTAATTCTGTCCCTACTTCCCCCCCCTCCCCCCCCCCCACACACCCCGCCATAATTTGACAAATAACTCTAAAAAATATGACAGGCAACATTCAGTATGTTACTATTTTATCTTCCTCACATGCTAATGCATGTGTATTATTACATCATCATGATGAAATGAACTTAAGCTGATATGCAATATCAGACGACAATGACAAATTCCAGATCGAAGGGAGATACTAGTAGAAAAAATGAACAAAATGAAAAAACATAAGGCAGAGCAAGAATAAGAATGATAGTACTTATTATGAGATACAAGACTAATTCTTGATATATTAATGTGATGTCAAGACCAATCTTCAATGAAAAATACTAGCCTACATTTGGACAAGGAACTGACTGAGAAAAGAGAATATAATGTCACGACCCGCACCCAGATATTCAGGTACCGGTTCGTGATTACGTCCAGCCTACGCCGCAGTGTCGGCGGTAGTACGCTGTCTAGATCATACTCACAGGTAATTTAAAATCTAGCTCATTCACAAGAATAAATAGGCAAGGATAATAACAGGAAATAGGAATGCTAAGATTTCATAAGACAAATTTTGTGACATCCAAATCCACAGTTTAATACAGAACCAGAAGAAAAATCGGGGACAAACCCGAGTATTATGATGAAAGAAAAATACTAGCTAACTGGCTAACTACTCCTCAAAAGTAGTCTCCTGAGTAGGAACAGACTTCTCAATAGTATCATCTGCTACGTCATATGGGCCATAAAAGGTGGGGGCATAGTCCTCATCATCGCCTAAATGTCAACGGATCCAGTCAGGAAAGGAGCAAAGTACCAATACACAACAAAGCTTAAACTAAATAATTATGACAAGTAGTAAAACTGACTAAGTATCACGATAAAAATTATACATAATAAGTAGTAAAATTAACTAAGGGTTAATTACTATAAATCAGGAATATGAGTAAAACAGGAAGATAATGAGACAAGAAAATAGAACTGCAACAAGACAAAGAAACTATGTGTGTGAAATTATGTATTTAGAATACATAGTTGGCATGTAGGGGGTTATAAGGCTAATAAGGCACGTCATAGACGGCTAGCAGTCAGGAACAATCGAGTATAAGGCCGATGGTACAGTCGCGTACTCAACAGCTAGCAGTCATGACATGGTGGAAAGGGTAGACCACATGCCTCCTAGTATCCTCCCTCCCGACACGAAAATTGAGACATGAAATCCAAATTCTAACACTAAGTGTAATCATCCAATGGTGCTAGTAGAGCAAGGAACTAATTATCATAATATAAAGAATAAACTTGAAGTGCAGGTATTTGCCTGATGTTTGGATTTCAACTACGGTTCTGTCCTCGGAAAATTTCCAGATATGCCTCCGGATGCTGAAATAACCATTACCATCATGCTCAGAAGATATCAAATAGCTAGAAATGCCTGTCCTTGAGTCCAATTTGGACACAGGGGCGAAAATGACAATTTCGGGTCAAAACGGGGTCCGCATATGGGCCCGCTTTGCACCGAAAAAATATGTCAGGGTCAAGGTCTCCAAATTCGTCCAACTTAGTGTCAACAAGTCAGGAACGCTGATACGAACTCAACGAAACTTCCAGAATTGGATTCCGATGAGCCGGTCACAAAATCGTCCGTCGAGTGGGGCCTGCGAGGCCCACGACACGCGATTTCGTCAACGTTCTCGGATTCGAACCAAACTTGGGTCACAGGACCAGCGTATTGCTACGAGTCCGATGGCGCAAGTTTCGTTTCGATCCGACGTGTGTACACAAAGTTATGACGTGTTCCAAGAAGGGCGGATACGGGACGGTGTCCGCGGATACGCGAAATCCCACACGTCCGTATCAACGACGCGCACGTATCTGTGAAGACCGCGCGCGACCAAGTCGTCCCGTTTGGCGGGGCGTACTCAGTTCCGGGGTGAAACAGGGTGTTATTTTTCCTATTTTTGGATCGCGGTTCATGATCGCCACAGGACGCGATGTCCCGAGCGGGTTGCACGGGCACCGAGAGGGTCACGCAGGATTCGGAATGCAACTGACGGAATCGAAAACGGGTAAACGAGCAGGGAGATACGCGTACCTGAACAGGGTCCGAAAAACCCGAAATTCACCGTGTCCGTCACGTGTCCGACACGTGTCTGACACACGCGAGACCTAGGGTTAGGGTTTGCTGGCCGGAGCTGCGGCGGGGGAGGCCGGCCGGAGGGAGCTGGGGGGCAGCGCTGCACGGCGGACGGCGGCGCGCGGGAAGCGGCGGCGCAGGACACGGCGGCCGGAGCGGGCTGCTGCGGGGGCGTGGGCCGCTGCTGGGTCGGGAGAGCCGCCGGTGGCGGCGGCTGGAGGCGCTGGCAGCGGCACGGCGGGGAGGCGGTGGCGGCGTGGTGGTCGTGGTGGCGGAGGGAGAAGTCTGGGGCGGGGTTTAAATAGGGGGAAGAGGAGCGGGGCCGAGCGGGGGAGGCGCCGGGTGAAGCGGGCGTCGTGGCGGGGCGTGGGCCGAGCGGAGCGGGCAGGGCGGCCGGGAAGCGCGGGCGGCGCTGCGCGTGGCCGAGCGGGCGGCGGGGGAATCGGGCAGCGGGGGTCGTGGGGGGGATAAATAATTAATTAAATAGTTTTTAGGTGTTACAAATTAGGTCCGGGGCCCAAAAATTTCCAGAATTTTTTTTTTAAGTCCAGTTTTTCATTTTACACCATAAAATATTATTTTCATAATATTTTAATATATTTTAAAAATATTTAATACCAAAATCACCTTGTTTTTAATTAGCAAAAATTCCGAAAAATTTCAGAAAATTCCGAAAAATCCAGTTTGAAATTTTTTGAAAGAATCAGGGGGTTTACATATAAGATACAGAACTGACGTATTATTACAAATCAAGATAATAAAAATATCAATATGAAAATTCTGCCATGTCCAGCATAACTATATATTATCATTCGTCATACTGTATAGTAAGTTTTTCTTTCAGAATTTGTAACCTTGGAAAGTTTTGAGTAGCCCTTCAGGCAGTCAATTGGGCTTCCTCCAAGTAGGAAATAATCTTGTCATTCAACAAGAAAGGCTATGAAAGCGGAGGTTGAGAGGCAATAATGCTTACTTCTCTACCATCATCATCATCATCAATAATAATAATAATAATAATACCACCGAAGTTTGTAAAGAACCAAGCAATACTCTTGATGGAACCGAATCAACTAATGTAATTGGAGTTTGTGGTTACGGTAACCTATACAAGGATGCTCAACAATGCAGCTTTAAGCACCGCACTCGTCGACAGTAGGGCCCTGTGCGGAGCGTGCTTCTAGATCGCGATACCACAAAGGCTCCGCAGTGGTGCAAAAGAGGCGCAAACATCACCATAACGGCCACCAACTTCTGCAAACCCAACTATCCGTTGGCACGAATGATAACCAAAAATCCTAGGAGAGCTCATGAGTTCTTAATTTTTAAAACTCGACCATGAAAAGTTGTTGGATTACATTCATATATGATTCCTTAATTTTTTCAGAAAAATCAGTACACTTTCAATGTTAGTGAAATCCACATGTCACATCCATATTATAAATTCTTATTCTGAGTTCTTATTCGAATTTCCTTAGTCTAATTGAACGATAACAGTGCTTGGTGCACCCGCCAAGGGAGCACTTCGAACATGTCTCAGCCTGCCTGGGAATCCATCGCCATTTACCGAGCAGGGATCGTCCCAGTCTTCTATAGGAGGTATGAATCATGGTCATCGGTATCAATATATGAATTAGGTTTATTGGACAATTTAATTATGCGACATTTTGACAATTTTGATTTCAGGGTTTAGTGTGGCTATGGAAAGGGGAGGCATCGGGCTCCCTCCACCATCAACTGGAAGGACTACTTTGTGTTGGTCATGGTGAGCAATGCGGAAGGGTCTGGCGTGATCTCTACAATGTGGTTCAAACACAGATTGGCATGCTGTGTGCAGGAACTGAGGCATGAACTGAGGCATGAACTGGCACAGTGTTTCTAATCATATTTTACCTTTTTAATCATAAATTCGGAGATTCTGCTAATTTTCCACTATGTTTTGGTAGCACCAAGTAGTTTCGATTTAGGCTAACTTCCAATAAACCAGTTATTTTTCCTTGCAAATTCGTTTGGTGTGAACTGTTTGATGTTTATAATACTGCATTCTAGAGAAAGGAATCAAGAATAGTATGTAATGGAAGATGATATACTTAAATACTGGCATCCATATAATGACATTAAAGTAGCCTTTGCACAAAGATGCCTTTCACAAGTCGTCCAATATATGTTTGTTTCAAATTAGACCTTGCCATAAACAAAAATTTCAGACATTTCGTATTTTATGTCGTAACGTTCCAACCAATCCAGAGACTAGTTTCGTTCATGACATATACTCTTGGCACGATTCACAGCCCAAATACACGCACACTGAGATCAAATCTCACTGACTGAAAATTCTTGTCAGTAAAAAACATGGAGTGAAAAAGTGAATATAGGAACAATTAAGAGATATTTTTCCACTGCAAAACAACAGCATCTTACAACAAAATGGAAACAAAAAGTACTTGTGATAAACATACTGCTGTTGCAAATAGAAGAGGAATGAAGTAGATAAGAAGTTTTAAAACCAAAGGACACAACATAGATAGAAGAAGGAAGTGGGAGATTGAGAATGCAACAAAAAATGATTGCCTTCAGGTTCAAATAAAGGGTTCTCAATAGGACAAGAAACTTGGCGAGCATGGCTAGTTTGGAGATTTAAGTTACCAACAATACCACAGGTCCATAGTATATAAGAAAGAAAATATATTCTTTGGAAAATGGTGCGCTATTTCAATTAATTTGGTATATTCTTCTCTAGTGGAAGCAAAGTTGGGGAATATTGCTTTAAACAATAAGGGTGCTTGAAAGAAGAACCATTTAGGCTGCTGCCGACATTAAACAATAGTTCAGGCCCTAACTGCAAGTATTCCTCACAATTTTACCAATAATAATGAGCTCCTGAAATAGGAGGAACAAGCGAATCTGACATGTAGAGATGATAAACGTCTATCATGCAATTTTAAATTGGAGCCGATTCTTAGTCGCATTATAATAGTAGAGATGTTATCGCAACACTACTTGTATAACTTTAAACAGTTGTTTGATGTCACAAAGTCTTAACGAAATAATAACTTTTCGTTACAACGACAAAAAAATGTAACTAGAGTGATTATTATTTGGACTAATTAGAATTTAGATTCTGGATTTTATACAAGTTTAGAGTTTAAGTCAAAGCATGTCTAATTGAAATTTTTGGATCATGATTTTTTTTTCTATTATATGTTTAGCATGAATATAATGGTAAAAATGAACACATTTCAGAAATGAGGGTATAGTAGAAAAATTTAAAACAAAATAAAAAAAAAATTAAGGATCCAATTTTTTTAATTTGTTATGTCAGAGCTTAAATTCTAAAATGGTATAAAACTTAGGCTTTTGATAAGGGCACTGCACATATTACTTGGGGCTAGCCCAGGATTGGGGCTAGCCCAGGATTGAGCAAAGTTTACTCACACTAGCCCATTATTTTACTTGAGGCTAGCCCACTTTCCCAAACCCTTCTCCCAAACCCTCCCCGTCCCACCGGAGCCCTCCCCCCTCCCGCCGGCAGAGCTCTCCAACTCTCCGAGACTTCGTCCTCCTTGTCGATGGCTCCCAAAGTCGACAATGTCGAGAATCGAACACCGATTTTAGGACATAAAATGTCGAAAATCGTCGACAACGTCGAGCAGTATCGGGCGGGACTGTAGATTTTCCTACAGTCCTATATAGATTTAGGACTGTAGGAAAATCGACAGTCCTATGTATATTAAGGACTGTAGAATTTTCTACAGTCCTAAATTTATATAGGACTGTAGGCATTTCAACAGTCCTAAATATTTAAGGACTGTCCTAAAAATGTATGTTAAATTTTTAGGACTGTCAAAATTTTGACAGTCCTACCAATTGAAAGTACTGTCAAAATTTTGACAGACCTAAAAATTCAACATATATTTTTAGGACTGTCAAACTTTTGACAGTCCTACCAATTGTAAGGACTATCAAAATTTTGACAGTCCTAAAAATATATGTTAAATTTTAGGACTGTCAAAATTTTGACAGTCCTACAAATTGGTAGGACTGTCAAAATTTTGACAGTCCTAAAAATTTTTTTTCTGTTAATTTATTTTTGTTAATTGTTGGAGGGGCCAATTTTAAAATATCCTTGAAATTTCTATCCTTAAAATTTGTTAAAGTATTCTGTTATTTAAAATAGTAAATTTATTAATGGTACATTAAAAATTTTGTAAAAAAAAAAAAAAATTACAAAAAGTAAAATTTGGAGGTCGAAACATCGTTTTTTTGCGATTCTAAAAATTTGGGAAGTCCATCAAACGGTGAAACTGTTTATCCCGAAGTACTTTTCCATACGGTCATTTTGGCTCAAACTGGAGCTTGTTTCGATCTCCCAGTCAAAAGTTATGATAGTTTGAAGTTTTATATTTTATATTTTTGCCTGTAATACGTACGTCTTACTTCGGATGAAAATTCTCTCTACACGAATTGTGTTACTCTCGTCGAAAACATACAAATAGACCTATTGTGTGACGAAAAACGATTTGAAAACAAATAGTTATGGCCGTTTGAAGTCTGATCGACGGCAGACGTAATACCCGTACGGTAGATTTTTTTTTTATTTTTATTTTGTTCAATGATAATATATTTTATTTTGGATGTTAAACTAAATAAAAAAAAATCAAAATCCAAAACTAACTAAATAGAAATAAACTTAAAAAAAATCCTGACAATTAAAATGAGGACTGTCAAAATTTTGACAGTCCTCATTGTTTGTGGGACTGTCAAAATCCTGACAGTCCTAGTTTTATATAAAATTTTCAGTGGGTTAAAATTAGGACTGTCAAAATTTTGACAGTCCACATAGCTTGTGGGACTGTCAAAATTATGACAGTCCTAACAATTTGTAGGACTGTCAAAATTATGACAGTCCTAACAATTTGTAGGACTGTCAAAATTTTGACAGTCCTTCCAAGTGGTAGGACTGTCATAATTTTGACAGTCCCACAAGCTATGTGGACTGTCAAAATTTTGACAGTCCTTCCAAGTGGTAGGACTGCCAAAATTTTGACAGTCCTGATTATAACAGTGGGCTAGCCCCGAGTAACTTTTATGATGGCAAACTTGTAATTTTTTCTTATTTTTCAATGGGCTAGCCCCGAGTAAAATGTACAGTGCCCTTATAATTACCCTAAAACTTAGGGTCTGAACGCTAATTAGCCCTTACGAGCCGGTCGAACTCGGTCCGCCTGTCCTATACTCAGAAGCCTCAACTCTCCGTCTCATTTCCAAACCCTAATTTCCTACTTGCCAAACCCTAACCTTGTCACTAATGGCGGACGTCGTCGTCGTCTCCTTCCCCGCCGATTCTCCTCCGCTCTCGGTCATAGCATCGGCCGCAATCGCCGGAGTCCCGCTCTCGCTCGATCCCTCCCTCCCTCCTGGCTCCGCTCCTCTCCTCCGTCTCTTTTCCGGGTGAGCACCAAATCTCTCTATTTATTTCAATCTAAAGATTCAGATTTGGTTGATTAAATGCAAAAAAGACCCTTCCTTTAGATCGCAATTGCAAGGGACCAACGACCTCCTCCGCCACATCGGCAGCGCCGGCGCTCTTCCCGAGTTCTACGACCGGAGGGATGCCGGTGAATCGAAACAGGTCCTCTTCTTGGTCATTCTGTCGGCTAGCAATTTTCTTTTCCTACTGATTTCATCGAATGATTATGCTGCAGATCGTCGAGTTGGTGGATTATGCTGCAGCCTTCTCGTCCGGTGCGGAGTTCGAGGCCGCCTGCGATTGCATCGACAAGTACCTCTCTCTCCAAACCTTCTTGGTCGGCTCTAGCTTGTCGGCTGCAGATGTAGCGATATGGTCTGCTCTTGCCGGTACTGCCATAAAAAATTCTCTCTCTCTGTTGGTTTGGGTGTTAGGAGCTTTGATGCCTAGCTGACTTGTCTATGTATGCAGGCACTGGCCAGAGATGGGAGAGTCTTAGGAAGTCAAAGAAGTTTCAAAATCTCGTCCGCTGGTACAATTCAATGGTGGAACAGTATGGTACCGTGCTGAACGAAGTCACTGCTAAGTATGTCGGAAAGAGAGGGTTAGGCAAGTCGTCTGGAACTAATCCGAAGGGAACAGAGAAAGGTGTCAGCCAAGCTTCGAAAGCGAAGGATGAGAATATAGGTGCGAAAGGTGCTGAATTTGAGGTTGACCTCCCTGGAGCTGAAGTCGGGAAAGTGTGTTTGAGGTTCGCTCCGGAACCAAGCGGATACCTCCACATCGGACACTCGAAGGCTGCTCTGCTGAATCAGTATTTCGCACAGAGGTACCAGGGGAAACTTCTTATTCGATTCGATGACACAAATCCTTCAAAAGAAAGCAGCGAGTTTGTGGATAATCTTTTGATAGATATCGAGACATTAGGCATTAAGTACGATGCTGTTACCTACACCTCGGACTATTTTAAGCAGCTGATGGATATGGCCGAGACATTGATCAAGCAGGGGAAGGCCTATGTGGATGATACGCCTAGGGAGGAGATGCAGAAGGAGAGGATGGATGGGATTGAATCGAGGTGCAGGAACAATAGCGTCGAGGAGAATTTAGCACTGTGGAGAGAGATGATTGCTGGGTCCGACAGAGGTAAGCAGTGTTGTGTTCGTGGTAAGTTGGACATGCAAGACCCGAACAAATCACTTCGGGATCCAGTTTATTACCGTTGCAATCCTGATCCTCATCATCGGATTGGGTCTTTGTATAAGGTCTATCCAACCTATGATTTTGCTTGTCCTTTTGTTGATTCTATCGAAGGCATAACACATGCCCTTCGTTCAAGTGAGTATCATGATCGCAATGCACAATATTACAGGATACTGGATGATATGGGATTGAGGAGAGTACAAATTTATGAATTCAGTCGATTGAATATGGTGTATACGCTTTTGAGCAAGCGAAAACTTCTCTGGTTTGTTCAGAATGGGAAAGTTGAGGGATGGGATGATGCCCGTTTCCCAACTGTTCAGGGAATAGTGCGGAGAGGTCTAAAAATAGAAGCACTGATACAGTTCATTCTTCAGCAGGTGGGTTGATTATTTTTGAGCATCCACTTCTAAATATTATTTTTGACTAGATCAGTATGATAATCATTTTTCTTTTCATCTCGTGTCACCCAAAAGTCAACATACTCTTCTTTGCTAACTTACAATTTAACTCTTCTCTAACTTCCTAGGGTGCCTCCAAAAATCTGAATCTCATGGAATGGGACAAGCTGTGGACCATCAATAAGAAGATAATTGACCCCATATGCCCAAGACATACTGCTGTCCTTGAAGAGAACCGTGTGAAGCTGATCCTAATCGATGGTCCTGGGAAACCATTTGTGCGCATCATACCCAGGCACAAGAAGTATGAGGGTGCTGGGACCAAAGCTACCACTTATACAAATAATATATGGATAGACTATAAGGATGCATTAGAAATCTCAGATGGTGAGGAGATTACATTAATGGATTGGGGCAATGCTATCGTCAAAGAAGTCAAGAAAGAGGATGGAAATATTACGCATATAATTGGTCGTTTGCACCTTGAGGGCTCAGTTAAGACAACAAAACTGAAGCTTACATGGCTTCCTGAAACAGAAGAGTTGGTTAGCCTTTCACTGGTCGGGTTTGATTATTTGATAAAGAAGAAAAAGGTATACACCATATGCTAGAATTATACAAATCTTACTTCCATAAGTTTATAACTGCATAAAGGAATAACTTATTTTACTTGACATAACTGTTTAATGAGTCTGTATTCTATTTTTTTCTTTCTTTATTAGTACTCTCGTGCAGCTTTTCTATTAAGTTTTAAATGAATTTATTTGTATTCTTGGTGATACTTTTTTGTTCCGTATTGGTGTCAATCAATATATTTTCTGACATGGCAAAATTGAACAACCTTCTATTATAACGTATAAGTCAGGGAATTCAGCCCCTCCCCCTACACATTTTAAAAACAGGACATCATGATGCCTTGCATTCTTTGCTTTTCCCACAGCCACTCCTTTCATTAGTTCCATGGGCAGGTGATTGTCACTTGAATCCAATTTATATGTTTCACTGATATAGACTTGCTTGGTTGACGATTACTTATTATCTGACTGATAGATAAATGCTAGTTAAGTACATGATTTCTCATCCTTTCTCACCCACCTCCATCACCTCTACCACCAACCTACAATCTCCTGCAAGCACCTTCACCACCATGCACCATTCACCACCCAGCACCATCATCTCTGCCCCCCACTAACCACCCACCACCATCACCTGCGTGACAACCCACACACATTCACTTCCATCACCTCCAGCACCACCCTCCACCTGCCATCACCCACCCTCATCCACTATCATGACCTCCACCACCCACCACAATAACCTTCACACAAATACCATGACCCTTCCACCACCACTCACTGCCGTCACCTACATCACCTCCACATACTTTTGAAACCTTTGTGTAAATCAGAAGGGGATAGTTACATAATGCAAGGAAGGAACCCCAGAGACAACTAAAACACCCAACAAAGGATAGAGGGAAACTCCCTACAAAGCGCAGAGGGAAACTTCCTCATGGTGAAGGTATTAAAGTTCCTTCCTTGTGGTGAACTTATTAAGAATTCTAGTTGATATTTCTGCTGCGTGCATGGATAATAATCAGCCACCACTAGCTGCAATGCCAATTGCATGCAGATCTTCTGTCATTTTGGATGAGTTCTGGAACTGTGGTCCTATTTATGGTATCCTTTGCCACTCCATATGGGATATTCCAACACATGAGCAGGTGTTAGTAGTGCTATGCCTTCGTTCAACTCTTATGATTTCAGGAATTTTGGATTTCTGTCAAAATATCAAAATACCAGTCTCAAAGGACTTTCTTTTCTCATAAAACCAGGAAATTTTTTTTTAATTACCTGTACATGCAATGCTGGCCCAAGCGTGATAGGAAAACCTATCCTCTGGTGTACAAGCTATGTTGCACGGACATGGATACGATACAACACGGTGAGGACGTGACGACAAGGACACACCAAATTTTGTCCTAGTGTATTTTGGAGTGTCTGGGTTGTGTCCGGTACGTGTCTCAATGGCATGGCCCAGATTTTTAGGTTGTCCGTGCTTCCTAGTCTACAAGTTATGTTTTTGTTGCTTTGGTATGCTATGATTACTCTTTTAAATCTAAATTAAGTGCATGGTGTGCCAGGAAGTTCAACCTTAAGTTTTATACCTTACCTTACAAATAGAGAAAGGGTCACATAGTAACTATGCATGTATTACTAAATTCTAAGAGGGATGACCCTCGACATATAAGAATGGAAGAGATGGATTCATGTAGCCAACCACAAAATAACATATTGGGATAAAGGCTTTGTTGATTGTTGTATTAGTATATAATCTGTTAACTATTATTGTTTTGAATTGAGGAAAGTTTAGCCCTTCAGTTCAGAGTTGAAGATGATATATTGGAGGATGAATTTGCCATTTTTTTTCTGGGGCAAGTACGGACAATAATTGGGTTATGTTATTTAGTGCAGGGATTCTGTGCTGACACTTTTTATTAATGGTATCACCTAGTTATAAGGTGCAATTGAAATTTCTTAAAATAAGTCTGGTGAGACTTCTTAACAAAGACATCGCCTAGTTATATGGTATAATTGACATTTCTTGAAGTTGAAGTGTGCTGACAACAACTGTAAAGCAAGTATCCCAGTATTTTGGTATAATGAAACCTTGTTTAACTTCCTAATTCCTATCTGTTGAATTTAGTCCTGGATGTGGATATCCTGCGATACCAGTACCCAAGACCCTTTCTCAATTTAGTGGTTCCGGATTCTCTACTCAAATATTAGCTTTTTATTATCTTGCATGAAAGGTGCCTATAGTATGATGATCATCTTGCATAATAGACAAAACATTATTTGAAATGCTGGGTTCACTATTTCCCATTCTATAATTGTCTTGTATGTGAAGCGGTTTTCTAAAAATCGGCATGTTCGGCTCTATTCAGCGGTATAATGCGGTTGTGCCGTCCTGTTCGGTGCCTAGACGGCTTGTGCTGCTATTCGGATTTTAAGATTGTTTGATGCTCTCTTTTTTATGCCTAGTTGTATTGTGGATATAATGTTTGGATTTTAAGATTGGATTTGGATTTAGAACATTGAAATTTTAAATTTGTATTATGGATATGGTGATTTCTTTATCAAGTGTGTTTCATTATGAAATAATGTTGATGATGTCTTCATGAATCATGATAATGATAGAATACTTGTTGATGATTTCTTTATTAATTGTGTTTCATTATGATACAACACTATATAAGTTGTTACAAGGGAGTAGGAAAAAAAAAAATGCCTTGGCGGAAAGCATTTTACTAACTGTTTGATGTATCTACACTCCTCTGCACCGAATTCGCATAGCGAATTTTAGAACGCTGATGTGAAGCGGAAAGCATTTTACTAACTGTTTGATGGATCAACATGCTCTCTTTCCTCTTAAATTAATTTTTCATAAAGAAGCTGGGTTCTATATTTCATGTTTTCTTAGTATTGTACTCTTGTATGCTTATAGATGAACAAGACCTATTATTATTGCTTTTCCTCTGCTATCTAGTATTTCCATTGCACTTTTGCTGTTTTTCTGACTTTGCTACTCAAAACTGCAGCTGGAGGAAGGGGAGGACTTCATTGACAATCTTAATACTTGCACAAGACGTGAGACTGCGGCTATTGGAGATTCTAACATGAGGAATCTCAAGCGAGGAGATATATTGCAGCTTGAGAGGAAAGGATATTTCCGATGTGATACTCCTTTCCTTAGGCCATCCAAGCCCATAGTTCTGTATGCGATTCCAGATGGCAGACAGCAAGCTTCTTTGAATTGACTGGCAATGAGTTAGAAAATATCTTTTTTGTTCCCGAGTAAAAAAAGTATTGGGTTTGCCCTTAGAAACAAAGATTATTGCTGTAATGAGATATTGGTGCCAATTTCTTTTTAGTTACTTTTTTTTGTCAAAATGGAAGCATGTATGTTCTAACAAGAAAGATCTAGTCCAATGATAAGATGATGATAGATCATTGATCTTGCTAGAAGTGGCTTTCTGTATGATTTTGTACTCCAGTAAGATGGATATGAAAAACTTAGATGATGTTCTTGTAATTCCTGTCATATTGAGTTTTCTCTGATGGACCAATCTGTAAGGTATTCAGCTCATAATGAAAACTGCAGTGTCATTAACGTGTCCCTGGAATGGGGTTTAGCCTTTGGACTGGTGCTTTAAGCCTTGAGCAGTTTTGGGCAACAGGTGAAACAAGAATCAGAAGGCTTTACTCATATGCTGATTTTCAATAAAAATGACTGGTAAATCAAGGATAGATGGTTAGCCTACTTTGAGAGAAGGGTTAGCAAATCTGGGCTTGGGTTTACACCAATGAAATGCATACGATTTGTTTGTTTTTTTTCTTTTTTTCTTTTTCTTTCTTCTATATTTTCTCTTTCAGTGCTATAGTTTAAAGACTAGGTGTTATTCCACTGAAGCTGATTTTGGATCAGTTTTTTTTTGCTTATTTTCCAAGTTTTTGTTTATATTTTAAAGCTGTTTTTGTTTATTTAAAGGTTACTAATGTTTACTTTTTCTTTTTGAGAAGTTATTTTATTGGGTATCGTTTAGAAAAGGACTGAGGAATCTTTTCCTCTAAAATTCCATCTGGCTCCTTATTTTTTATTAGTACCTCTAATTTGGTTATTTTAGTAATTCAATCATTGAAAAACTTGATCTTAGAAAGCACCTCACTGCGTTTGACAACTTTCAATACAACTCATTGTGTTTTACAACTTTCAATGCGTAATTACCAAATAATTTGGTCAATTTATGATAACTTGTTTTGTGGCTCAAGGAAGAGTGTCATACAACATCAAGTGTACCTCATGTGTCATATTATTATTGTTCTTTTTATATATTGGAAAGTAGAATAACCAAAAACTAACACTACACTGATATGCAATTAGCTACAACCGCAAAGAATCTGGAGGATACTACCACTTCATCACTCCAAGTGTCACGTTATGTCCCAAACTAGCAAGATGATATGTCCACAAATTTGGCTCCCCAAAATAATTGAAAAGACTTGATAGTCCGAAAGAAAAACCAAAAATATCATGTGTCAGCACTTAATTGGTCAGAGTAAAATTGTTAGACCTCAGCTCCCTTTCGCTAACGTAGACAAGTTGGAGTGGATGTGATTCCCAACCTATGTGAAAAATACTTCGGAGTTGGATTGAGTATTCCTACATATACTAGGAATACCTCAATATATTTGGATTGTGTATTCCTACATATAATAGAAATATGTCAATGGATTTAGATTTGGATTAGATATTCCTACATATAATAGGAATACTAGTTGTGGGTTTGAGCCTATATATATTATGTGTCTCCTAGCCCTAAAATATATCTCATATCTCAAAAATATTGCAAAATGAGGCAAGAGTGTTTTTACAACATTGGAAGGAGAGAGGAAGAGATTGAAGGCTATTTCGAAGAGGTGATCGGTTTCGGGTAATTCTTTTCTCGTCATCTCCGTTCTCCGTTTGTCTGTGATCTATTTTATATTCCAAAGAGTTGTAGTGATCCGTTTGGATCGGTGAGAAGTTTGTAAGGTGAGAAGTTTGTAAGGAGTCAATGTATTTCTTATTCCATTAGTGGAGGCTTTTCAGAGTTGGACTCCGATCGTCCCGTGGTTTTTTTAATTTTAATTTTTCACGTAAAAATCTCTGTGTCTGCGATTTGTGTTTGGCGTTTTTGGTTTGTGTGCTTTTGCTCGGTTCTCTCGCAGGGCTTCTTGGTTTGGGGAACAATTTTCGCACTTTCGTTCCCAACAAAGTGGTATCAGAACCAGGTTCTAAAATTTCAGAAGGGTGTCAGGGTTGACAGGCAAACCAGGAAAGAGAGATGGAGGCGAAGCCGATACGCATGGTAAACCTGAACGGTACCAATTATCACTAATGGCAGAGCAGGATGAAAGATTTGTTGTTTGTCAAGAAACTGCATCTACCAGTATTTGCTTCTGAGAGGCCCAGTGACAAATTCGAAGAGGACTGAAAGTTCGAGCATATACATGTGTATGGATATATCAGGCAATTCGTTGACGAGAACGTGTACAATCACGTTGCCAATATTGAGCACCCGAAGACGCTGTGGGATTAGTTGGAATCTTTGTATGCGAAGAAGACCGGAATAAACAAGTTGTTCCTGATCCGAATGGTGATGGGTCTGCGGTACAAAGATGGTGCATCTATTACAGATCACTTGAGTGAGTTCCAGGGTGTGGTTGACCATCTATCCTCGATGAGAGTCAAGTTCGATGACGAAGTACAGGGACTATGGTTGCTGTGTACATTGCCAGACTCGTGGGAAACCATATGAGTGTTTGTGATCGCTTATGCTCCGGAAGGCGTGGTCAGTATGGAGTTTGCCAAGAGCGAGGTACTGAATGAAGAGACGCGGAGACGTTCTCAGGGCACTTCATCCATATCCTACTCAGATGCACTAGTTTTAGAGAGCCACGGAAGGAGCAAGAGCAGGGGTCCAGGTGGTGGCAGAGACAATAGTAGGGGCAAGTCCAAGGATCGGTACGAGGACTCGAAGTGTTACCATTGTGGAAAGAAGGGCCACATCAAGCGGAACTGTTTTGCTTGAAAGAGGGAGAAGAATGGCGATAAGGGAAAGCAAAGTGAGAACACTACAACGACGGCCTCGGCACATGGAGGCGACGTGATCATTGTAGGTGATGAGGTAGTTATGAACCTCGCCTCCGATGACAACTCTTGGCTGGTGGACTCAGGTGCTTCAGCGCACGTATCTCACAACAAGGCACTATTTTCTACTTACACAACAGGCGACTGTGGAGTGTTGAAGATGGACAACGGAGATGCGTCGAAAGTTGTTATTTTTGGAGACGTGCATTTGATGACAAAGACGGGTGCAATTCTTATTCTCAAAGATGTTCATCGTGTCCCTGATATCCGTTTCAACCTGATGTCGGTTGGAAGGTTGGATGAAGATGGTTTCTTCAACCTCTTCGGGAGCGGTCAGTGGAAGCTTTCCAGAGGCTCGATGGTGATTGCTAGAGGAAGCAAGAAGTACGGACTCTATTATATGGAAGGAAGCGCACATGGGGAACATGAGGTGAATGCAGCTACTGATGCGTCTACTGAGTTATGGCACAGGCGGCTCAGCCATATCAGCGAGAAGGGGATGAGCTACTTGGTGAACATGAAGGTGATTCCAGGTCTAAAGTCTAAAAAATTGGAGAGATGTACGCACTGTTTAGCGGGAAAGCAAAATAGGGTATCTTTCCAAAGTCACCCAAATTCAAGGAAGTCGGCGTTGCTCGAGTTGATTCACTCGGATGTCTGCGGTCCTATGAAGGTAAATTCTATTGGTGGTGCTTCTTATTTTGTGACATTTATTGATAATTATTCCAAGAAGGTTTGGGTCTATGCCTTAAAGACCAAGGATCATCTGCTGCCCACTTTCAAAGAGTTTCAGGCCTCTGTTGAAAGGGAGACGGACAAGAAGCTACTATATGTTCGGTCCGACAACGACGGTGAGTACATTGGTCCCTTTAATGCTTATTGCAGAGAGCAAGGGATACGATACCAGAAGTCTCCGTCGAAGACACCTTATTTCAATGGTGTAGCAGAGCGAATAAACGGGAAGCTGATGGAGAGGGTACGGTGTTTGCTGTCAGAAGCAAACTTGCCGGACAGCTATTGGGGTAAGGCACTTTACACAGCTGCTTATATTATTAATTTATCTCCTAGTGTTTCTTTGCAGGGTGATATTCCTGACAAAGTATGGTATAACAAAGAGCCGTCATACAATCACCTGCGAGTGTTTGGTTGTTGTAAACACCCTAATTTTTAGAGTAAATTTTGATATAATTTTCCCGAATTTTCGGTATTTTCTGGAGGAAGAAACAAGGTGATAAGGAGTTAAGTAATTTTAAATACAGTTTAATGGTGTTAAAATATTCTGGAAATAATAATTTATGGTGAATCTTGAAAAACCGGACGCGTGGCATTTTTCGGTGAATTTATTGGACTCCGGAGCAACGATTTAAGGTCCAAAAGCCATTGGGTTGATTGAACCGAACCGAACCAAACCAACCCGACCCGAAACCCTCATGGGAACCCTAGCAGCCGCCGGATTGCACTGTAGCAGCCTATAAAAGGCTGTCTCGACATCCGTGCCAAGCCCTCTGGAAACCCTCGCCGCCGCGCCGTCATCTCCTTCGATCAGCCCCTTCTTCTCCGCCGCGAACCCAACAGCCAGGTCGACGACAACCCCATCTCCTCAGCCTAACTCCCCGTGCCGCTGTCGCCGGACCGCCGGACGACTCCCCCTCGGTCGACGCTTCCCCCTCGACCCTTCGACGATGCCTCCCTCCTTCATCCCACAGCCCCGCGGCGGACAACACCGCTCCTCCCCAGCGCACCCCATCACCCCTCGACCCGCTCCACCCGAGTCCACCTCAGAACCGACGACAGGCCCGCTTCCCCCTCGACCCTTCGACCCACGCCAGGCCGTCGCTCGAGAACCGGCCGTTGCTCGAAACCCGGCCGCCTGAGACCTAGCCGCCTCGAGCGTGTCAACCCAGTAGTGAACTCGGAACTCGACACAGAGACTCAGCGGACACGAGAGATCTCGATTCGGACGCGAGCAGTTGACATCGGATACGAGCAGGACACGCAGAATTCAGCGTTCACGGAGCCCTGTTCAGGTACCGTTTTCTCTCAACTCGCAACTCCGTTTTAGTTTCCGTCAGTTGTTACGCGTAGACTGTATAACCCTCTCGGTGCCCGTGCAACCCGCTCGGTGCATCGCGTCCTGTGGTGATCGCACACCGCGATCCAAAAACAGGAAAAATAACACCCAGTTTCACCCCGGAACTGAGTACGCTCCGCCACACGGGACGACTTGGTCGCACGCGGTCTTTACCGAAACGTGCGCGACGTTGATACGGACATGTGGGATTTCGTAGAAGTTGATTTGGATGTGCGTGCACACCGGAATCAACACGTATCCGCCGACAACGCCCCGTATCCGTCGATTCTGAATCACGCTGTAACTTTGTGTACACACGTCGGATCGAGATGAAACTTGCGCCATCGGACTCGTAGGAATACGCTGTTCCTGTGACCCAAGTTTGGTCCGATTCTGAGAACGTTGACAGAATCGCGTATCGTGGGCCCCACAGGTTCCACCTGACGGGCGATTTTGGGATTGGCTCATCGGAATCCAATTCTGGAAGTTTCGTTGGGTTCGTATCATCGTTCCTGATTTGTAGACACTGAGTTTGCAGAATTTGGAGACCTTTGACCCTGACACGCTTTTCGGTGCAAAGTGGCCCACATATGGAATCCGCTTTGGCCCGGAAATGACATTTTTGCCCCTGTGTCCAAATTGGATGTAAGGACAGGCATTTCTAGCAGTTTGATATCTTCTGAGACTATTGGTGATGTTTATTACAGCTTTTGGAGTAGTACCCACCGGATCCACCGATACAGGGACAGCTGTTGGTATTCGGACATCAGGCAAGTGTACCTTGCCAACTTTGCAGTCTTGTTACATATTTTCCTTGCTTCATTATATTGCTGTGCATGCTTAACCTAGGACCGTGTGACATACTTAGCGTCCGATTATCAGTCGGGTGCCAACACCGTACGCGGTGTTGTGTATTGTCATTTAGAGATGGATACTCGTGACACTTTATCTTCTCGTACTTGTTTTACCAAGTGTACTTTGACCCAGGACACTTGACACCATTCATGAGACAGGATCTTCCCGAGATATTCGTGGTGATTCTGTATAGGATACAGGACTTGACAGAGATACTATATTCTTAGATACATTATGACTTGTGCATTAGTTATGACCCCGCTGACATGGACATGAGACGTTGTGGTCATGTTATGCGTGGTTACATTGGGTGGGGAGAGACACACAGACTACAGGCTGATCATATATATACACCCCTATTATTGTGAGGCACAAGACTCTGAAGCCCGAGCTTGGCCCATTACTCATACCGCTGCTACCGGCTCCCCTACACAGAGCTTGTAGTGGCTTCAGCCTGAGTTCTATTGCTGCTCTCATCTTGCATATCACTTAGCTGGTTATTTAGTATTCCCTTATTATTCCATCTATTGCTGGAGAGACCCACAGACTACAGGTTGATTATGTTATGCCGGCTACCCAGTCTCCCGCTGAGCTAGACCACCTCATGATATCACTGCTACCGGCTCCCCTACACAGAGCTTGTAGTTGTTCAACCTGAGTACTATTGTTATTCTCTCTTGCATTTTACACAGATGTTTACATACTTACCCTATTTATCTTATTATTTACTGCACTGCTTATATTTTGGCTTGTATTATCTTGTACCTTGCTATGTCCCCTGAGGACCTGGATTCGGATTATGTCCCCAGGATTTGAGGACGAGATTTATCCCGAGGTATACGGGACCGCAGCAGGAGCTGACCCAGGAGCTGTACCGCCATCTGAGGACGAGGTGTTAGCCGAAGACTTTTCCTGAGCATCCATGTTTTATGCTCAGTATTTATTTATTTCAGTCTTTTATATTCTGGTCTGTTGAACCATTGTACTAGATATTTATCGGGTTGTTCCCCGAAGTACTTTGTGAGACTAGCTGATGATTTACATTCCTTATTTATTCTGTGGATCATATTTTATATCTTGTGTGGATGAGATTAGTTGTGCCATGATTGTCGTAGACTTGTTTTACAGCTTAAGTATGCCCTGATGGATCCATTAAATTGGGTTTGTCCATCGGTGCGTACTGCTGGCCATTGCCACGTGTCTAGTCCCTCGGTATTTTGGGACTGGGACGTGACATGATTTTTGTGGTGGCCCATGCAGGTCTATGACTAAATTGTTCGGTTTCAACTTAGGGACTGAACCAGCCTGCCCTAAGGATAGGATAGATTATAGGATCTCATCCATCACTTAAACCATTATTGAACTCTATATCGAACTCGAAATTTGTTACTTGAACTGCATCCTGTATTGATTCCTCTGAGCGTTCTTACAGTTTATATTTTGGTTGCAGAGTAATGGATCCCAGGAACGGAGACGAGATTCCTTTGGATACGCCACACGACGCTGTGGTTACTTATATAGACGGAGTGACTCCAGGGAATGGAGGACAAGCATCACAGAGCGATCAAACCGGTCAGCCTAATCCAAGGTTCCGAAGAGATGGCATCCCACCTCCACCACAGTTCACTCCGCAGATGCCAATTTTCCCGCCAGGACAAGCCATGGACGGGCAACAGATATTCCAGATGATGTATGCCATGATGCAAGTGCAACAACAGATTCAGCAAGAGGCCCATCGGCAGGAGGCCGAGTATCTGAGAACCAGCCTGGTATCCGCATTGGAGCAGGCAAATCCACCAATGAGGCGAACGACGACGGGATCTATCACCGACTTCCGTCAGCTCAAGCCTCGTACATTTTCTGGTAAAGAGGGGCCAACAGAAGTTCATGAATGGCTCACAAACATTCAGCATTAGTTGGAAGCCGCTGAACTTTCGAGAGAGAAGTGGATGACTGCAGTCAGAATACAGTTAACTGAGAATGCACATCACTGGTGGTTAGCAGAGGAGAGGAGGCTCGGGCAGGACCGAGTCACTTGGGAAGAGTTCTCCAGACTCTTCAAAGAGATGTATATTCCCGCAGTAGCACGATTAGAGCTCAGAGACAAATTCAACCGCCTTATCCAAGGCAACATGACAGTGGAAGAATATAATGCGGAATTTATTCGCCTCAGTCGCTTTGCCCCGACCTTGATTGCGACAGAGGAAGAGAAGGCTGAGAAGTTCTTTGACGGACTGAAGTTCGAGCTCCAGAGATTGATTGGATCGGTCACGCCTACATCTTACACCGACGTTCTCGCAGCAGCACGACGCATGGAGCGCGTCACCAGAAGAGAGTCGAACCTGAAGAGGCCTATCAACTCAGCACCATCCAGGACAGCATAGGAGGATTCAGCAAAACGGACCCAGAGGAGTATGCCCGAGAGGACAGCACACAGGGCCATATCTCTCCCTACTTGTCACCACTGCGGCAAGATAGGTCACATTGAGAGAGAATGCAGACGTAAGTTGGGACTCTGCCTGGCTTGCGGGTCCAACCAGCATCAGACCAGAGACTGCACCGAGCGCAGAGAGGGAGCACCGAGATTAGCTTTACCTGCTCCACGACCAGCTTATCCAGCCGTAGGAGTACAGCAGACAGGAGTTGGAGGCGTCAGGCCACCAGCCCCAGGAGGGAATCAGCAGAGACCACCCCTGGCACCGCAGGCAGCTCTATTTCAGCAGGCTCAGCAGCAGCAGCGAGGCCAAGCTCAGGGACGAGGCCAGACATTCACATTAGCTGTTGAGGAGGAGGCTACAGCAGGCGAGGTCATCGCAGGTACTATTTTAGTAGCTTCATTACCAGCTGTAGCATTATTTGATTCTGGAGCATCGCATTCATTTATAGCAGCTAGCTTTGTAGCCACCCATAGAGTAGCTACCGCACCCCTTCCGAAGATGAAGAGAATTCTTACGGGAGGTGGAATTATTCCGATTAGTGACGTCTGTAGATCATGTTCTGTAGTAGTTTGTGGCAGAGAAATGCGAGCTCAATTTCTGATCTTTTCCATGCCAGATTATGATGTCGTACTTGGTATGGACTGGTTAAGTCAGTACCATGCGACTCTTGAATATCGACTTGGGCGGGTTATATTTAGACCGCCTAGACATCCAGAATTCGAGTTTGTCCGAGGAGCAGTAGAGCAAGGAGTTCAGCCTACTCTTAGGGTACTATCTGTAGAAGGAGAGACAGGTTACCCAAGAGTTATATCAGAGTTTGTGGATGTATTTCCTGATGATCTTCCAGGTTTACCACCTGATCGGGAAATAGAATTCACAATAGACTTAACTCCAGGAGCAGAGCCTATCACTTCATCAGTATATCGGCTAGCACCTAAGGAGTTAGTAGAGTTGAAAGAGCAAGTTAATAATCTTTTGGAGAAGGGTTTTATTCGGCCCAGTGTTTCACCTTGGGGAGCACCCATATTATTTGTGCCGAAGAAGGATGGAACAGTACGATTGTGCATTGACTACAGGGCACTGAATTCTGTGACTATCAAGAACAGGTATCCCTTACCACGCATTGATGATCTATTCGATCAATTGAGTGGTGCTAGGGTATTCTCGAAGATTGACCTTAGATCCGGCTATCATCAGATCAAAGTAAGGAGGGAAGACATCCCGAAGATAGCTTTCAGGACCAAGTATGGACATTATGAGTTCTTGGTGATGCCGTTTGGTTTAACCAACGCGCCAGCAGTATTTATGAGTTTAATGAACAGAGTCTTCCATCAGTTCTTGGATAAGTTTGTGGTTGTGTTCATTGACGACATTCTCATATATTCCAAGAACCATGAAGAGCACGAGGAGCATCTCAGAATCGTGTTAGAGACCTTGAGGCAGGAAAAGTCATATGCCAAACTCAGTAAGTGTGAGTTCTGTATGGACAAAGTGCCTTTCTTGGGACATATCATCTCAGGGGAAGGACTTTCAGTGGATCCAGAGAAAGTTGCGGCAATAGAGACTTGGCCTACACCCACATCAGTTGCAGAGGTGAGAAGTTTTCTCGGACTTGCGGGATATTACCGAAGGTTTGTAGAAAATTTCTCGAGGATTGCAGGACCGATGACGAAGCTGACACGTAAAGACCAGGAGTTTATATGGACAGAAGACTGCCAGAAGGCCTTCGAAGAATTGAAGAGAAGATTGATAACAGCACCTGTCTTGACTCTTCCTTTAGGATCAGAAGGTTTTGTTGTTTACAGTGATGTATCGGGTAGTGGACTGGGATGTGTTTTAATGCAACATGGCAAAGTCATTGCTTATGCATCAAGACAGTTGAAGGTCCACGAGAAGAACTACCCAACACACGATCTAGAGCTAGCAGCGGTTATATTTGCATTAAAGATTTGGAGGCACTACCTTTACGGGGAGAAAGTGGACATCTTTACAGATCACAAGAGTCTGAAGTATGTATATACTCAGAAGGAGCTTAACATGAGGCAGAGGCGTTGGCTTGAATTGATGGTAGATTTTGACATAGATCTGCAGTATCATCTAGGAAAGGCGAATGTTGTAGCAGACGCACTGAGCAGAAAGCCTACGGCTTATTTCTTGACGATGCAGCCCGAGTTGTTGAAGGACCTACAGGAGCTTCAGATAGAGGTAGTCTTACCAGGACAGAATGGCTTGATGGCTAATCTTGAGATTCAGTCATCACTCGTGGAGAAGATTAAGGAGGCATTGTCCACCGATGCTAAATTCCGAAGACTCAAAGAGAGGACAGAAGCAGGCATGCAGACAGGACTTCGCTTTCACGAAGACGGGACATTGAGGTTTAGAAATTGCCTGTATGTTCCAAATGGAGAATTGAGACAGGAGTTAATGACTGAAGCACATAGCTCTATGTACTCTGTTCACCCAGGAGGAACCAAGATGTACCGAGACTTGAGACAGTATTACTGGTGGCACAGAAAGAAAAAGGAGATTGCAAGATTTGTGGCCAGATGCTTAGTCTGCCAACAAGTAAAGGCCGAGCATCAGAGGACTGCAGGTATGTTACATCCACTTCCTATACCAGAATGAAAGTGGGAGCATATCACGATGGATTTTGTCACAGGATTTCCGAGGAGCCCCAGCGGAAGAGACGCAGTATGGGTTATTGTGGATCGACTCACTAAATTGGCACACTTCTTGCCATTTAGAGTTGGACAGTCCACAGAGGTACTAACCGACATGTATATGCGACAAATCGTCAAATTACATGGAGTGCCTGTTAGTATTGTATCAGATCGAGATTCGAGATTTACCTCTCATTTCTGGAGAAGCATGCAAGAGAGTCTGGGCACCAGACTCAAATTCAGCACAGCTTACCACCCACAGACAGATGGCCAATCGGAGCGCACCATTCAGATCTTGGAGGACATGTTGCGATCATGTATGCTAGACTTTTGAGGATCTTGGGAAGATCATTTGCACTTAGTGGAGTTCTCCTACAATAATAGTTATCAGGCCAGCATTCAGATGGCACCATTCGAGGCATTATACGGAAGGAAGTGCAGATCGCCTATATGTTGGAGTGACGTTGGTGAACGTCAAATACTGGGTCCAAAATTGGTAACGCAGACGGTGGAAAAGGTGAAACATATACAGAATCATCTACGAGCAGCTCAGGACAGACAGAAGCATTGGACAGATACCCACAGACGTCCCCTAGAGTTCAAAGAAGGAGAGCACGTGTTCTTGAGGATTTTGCCCACTCGTGGTACTATCAGATTCGGGAGCAGAGGCAAGTTGAGCCCAAGGTATATTGGGCCATTTGACATTCTAGAGCGCGTTGGTGAGGTGGCTTATCGTCTTGCATTGCCACCATCCTTAGAGGGAGTGCATGACGTATTCCACGTCTCACAGCTGCGAAGGTACGTGACCGACCCAAGTCACGTAGTCGATCATTCAGAGATCGCAGTAGGCCCAAGCTTGAGATATGAAGAACAACCAGTTGGCATCCTCGACGTCAGTGAGAAGACATTGCGGGGACAGACAATCAGACTGGTTCGTGTAGCATGGAAACATCATTCCCCTGGAGAATCGACTTGGGAACGAGAAGATAGTATGCGCCAGCGTTACCCCCACTTGTTCGAAGAGGCAGTTGAAAACTAAGCAACCCTGTATTTCCATAACTCTTTCTTTAGCAGCTTAATCTTTGATTGCGAGGACGCAATCCTTTTAAGGAGGGAAGATTATAAACACCCTAATTTTTAGAGTAAATTTTGATATAATTTTTCCGGATTTTCGGTGTTTTCTGGAGGAAGAAACAAGGTGATAAGGAGTTAAGTAATTTTAAATACAGTTTAATGGTGTTAAAATATTCTGGAAATAATAATTTATGGTGAATCTTGGAAAACCGGACGTATGGCATTTTTCGGTGAATTTATTGGACTCCGGAGCAACGATTTAAGGTCTAAAAGCTATTGGGTTGATTGAACCGAACCAAACCAAACCAACCCGACCCGAAACCCGCATGGGAACCCTAGCAGCCGCCGGATTGCACTGTAGCAGCCTATAAAAGGCTGTCTCGACATCCGTGCCAAGCCCTCTAGAAACCCTCGCCGCCGCGCCGTCATCTCCTTCGATCAGCCCCTTCTTCTCCGTCGCGAACCCAGCAGCCAGGTCGACGACAACCCCATCTCCTCAGCCTAACTCCCCGTGCCGCTGTCGCCGGACCACCGGACGACTCCCCCTCGGTCGACGCTTCCTCCTCGACCCTTCGACGACGCCTCCCTCCTTCATCCCACAGCCCCGCGGCGAACAACACCGCTCCTCCCCAGCGCACCCCATCACCCCTCGACCCGCTCCACCCGAGTCCACCTCAGAACCGACGACAGGCCAGCTTCCCCCTCGACCCTTCGACCCACGCCAGGCCGTCGCTCGAGAACCGGCCGCTGCTCGAAACCCGGCCGCCTGAGACCTAGCCGCCTCGAGCGTGTCAACCCAGCAGTGAACTCGGGACTCGACACAGAGACTCAGCGGACACGAGAGATCTCGATTCGGACGCGAGCAGTTGACATCGGATACGAGCAGGACACGCAGAATTCAGCGTTCACGGAGCCCTGTTCAGGTACCGTTTTCTCTCAACTCGCAACTCCCTTTTAGTTTCCGTCAGTTGCTACGCGTAGACTGTATAACCCTCTCGGTGCCCGTGCAACCCGCTCGGTGCATCGCGTCCTGTGATGATCGCACACAGCGATCCAAAAACAGGAAAAATAACACCCAGTTTCACCCCGGAACTGAGTACGCACCGCCACACGGGACGACTTGGTCGCACGCGGTCTTTACCGAAACGTGCGCGACGTTGATACGGACGTGTGGGATTTCGTAGAAGTTGATTTGGATGTGCGTGCACACCGGAATCAACGCGTATCCGCCGACAACGCCCCGTATCCGTCAATTCTGAATCACGCTGTAACTTTGTGTACATACGTCGGATCGAGACAAAACTTGCGCCATCGGACTCGTAGCAATACGTTGGTCCTGTGACCCAAGTTTGGTCCGATTCTGAGAACGTTGACAGAATCGCGTATCATGGGCCCCACAGGTTCCACCTGACGGGCGATTTTGGGATTGGCTCATCGGAATCCAATTCTGGAAGTTCCGTTGGGTTCGTATCATCGTTCCTGACTTGTAGACACTGAGTTTGCGGAATTTGGAGACCTTTGACCCTGACACGCTTTTCGGTGCAAAGTGGCCCACATATGGAACCCGCTTTGGCCCAGAAATGATCTTTTTGTCCCTGTGTCCAAATTGGACGTAAGGACAGGCATTTCTAGCAGTTTGATATCTTTTGAGACTATTGGTGATGTTTATTACAGCTTTTGGAGTAGTACCCACCGGATCCACCGATACAGGGACAGCTGTTGGTATTCGGACATCAGGCAAGTGTACCTTGCCAACTTTGCAGTCTTGTTACATATTTTCCTTGCTTCATTATATTGCTATGCATGCTTAACCTAGGACCGTGTGACATACTTAGCGTCCGATTATCAGTCGGGTGCCAACACCGTACGCGGTGTTGTGTATTGTCATTTAGAGATGGATACTCGTGACACTTTATCTTCTCGTACTTGTTTTACCAAGTGTACTTTGACCCAGGACACTTGACGCCATTCATGAGATAGGATCTTTCTGAGATATTCGTGGTGATTCTGTATAGGATACAGGACTTGACAGAGATACTATATTCTTAGATACATTATGACTTGTGCATTAGTTATGACCCCGCTGACATGGACATGAGACGTTGTGGTCATGTTATGCGTGGTTATATTGGGTGGGGAGAGACACACAGACTACAGGCTGATCATATATATACACCCCTATTATTGTGAGGCACAAGACTCTGAAGCCCGAGCTTGGCCCATTACTCATACCGCTACTACCGGCTCCCCTACACAGAGCTTGTAGTGGCTTCAGCCTGAGTTCTATTGCTGCTTTCATCTTGCATATCACTTAGCTGGTTATTTAGTATTCCCTTATTGTTCCATCTATTGCTGGAGAGACCCACAGACTACAGGTTGATTATGTTATGCCGGCTACTCAGTCTCCCGCTGAGCTAGACCACCTCATGATATCACTGCTACCGGCTCCCCTACACAGAGCTTGTAGTTGTTCAACCTGAGTACTATTGTTATTCTCTCTTGCATTTTACACAGATGTTTACATACTTACCCTATTTATCTCATTATTTGCTGCACTGATTATATTTTGGCATGTATTATCTTGTACCTTGCTATGTCCCCTGAGGACCTGGATTCGGATTATGTCCCCAGGATTTGAGGACGAGATTTATCCCGAGGTATACGGGACCGCAGCAGGAGCTGACCCATGAGCTGTACCGCCATCTGAGGATGAGGTGTTAGCCGAAAACTTTTCCTGAGCATCCATGTTTCATGCTCAGTATTTATTTATTTCAGTCTTTTATATTCTGGTCTGTTGAACCATTGTACTAGATATTTATCGGGTTGTTCCCCGAAGTACTTTGTGAGACTAGCTGATGATTTACATTCCTTATTTATTCTGTGGATCATATTTTATATCTTGTGTGGATGAGATTAGTTGTGCCATGATTGTCGTAGACTTGTTTTACAGCTTAAGTATGCCCTGATGGATCCATTAAATTGGGTTTGTCCATCGGTGCGTACTGCTGGCCATTGCCACGTGTCTAGTCCCTCGGTATTTTGGGACTGGGGCGTGACAGTTGTAAGGCCTTCATGCATGTACCGAAGGACGAAAGATCCAAACTTGAGCCGAAGATGAGGCGGTGCATCTTTATCGGCTACAGTAGAGATGTGTTTGGCTATAGACTCTATGATCCAGTGGAAAGAAAGCTCTACAGAAGTAGGGACGTGGTTTTCGTTGAGGATCAGACGATAACCAACACTCAGGATTTTGAGATACCTTCTGAGGCTGAGGAATTACCTGAGTTGGAGTTATTTCGCTTCGAGCAATTTCTAGAGGACATTGCAGAGGATCCAGTTATGGGGGAGCCAGTACATGGAGTTGCTCCCAACCTTGATCATTAGCCTGTTGATGGTGGTCAGGGTGACCCTCAGGAGGATAAGCATGCTGAGGAGGCAGTTCTTGAAGGGGAGGAGGCTGTTGATATACAACAAGCACCGGTGGTTCCATTGAGGAGGAGCGATAGAGAGCGTCGACCATCTACGAGATACTCATTGGATGAGTATATGCTACTGACTGATGGGGGAGAGCCCGAAAGTTTTGCAGAGACTATGGAAGACGAACACATGCATGAGTGTATGTAGGCTATGTATGAGGAGATGAGTTCTTTACAAGCCAACTCCACTTATGATCTGATATGGTTGCCAAATGGCAAGAAGGTTTTAAAAAATCGATGGGTGTTCAGAGTAAAGCATACAAATGATGCTACTCGCCCTCGATACAAAGCGAGGCTGGTAGTTAAAGGCTACGGTCGGCGGAATAGCATAAATTATAATGAGATCTTTTTGCTAGTTGTCAAGCAGTCGTCTATTCGGGTAGTTCTAGCATTGGTGGCCAGTTTTGACTTGGAGGTCGAACAGATGGACGTGAAGACGATATTCCTCCACGGTGATCTTGAGGAGGAGTTGTACATGGAGCAGCCAGAGGGATTCCATGAGAAGGAAAAGTCACACTTGGTCTGCCGGTTGAGGAAGAGCTTGTATAGTATAAATCAGGCTCCGAGGCAGTGGTACAGAAAGTTTGAGTCATTTATGGGGGAGCATGGTTATGTACGGACGACGTCGGACGACTGTGTATTTGTGAGGTACTTTGCCGAGGATGATTTCATCATTTTAGTGCTCTATGTTGATGATATGCTACTGGTTGGTCGGAATGCCACTAGGATAATAGAGTTGAAGCGCCAACTGGGCGCGACCTTATCTATGAAGGATTTGGACACAGTGAAGACTATTCTTGGGATGGAGATCAGCCGAGAGAGAGTCCAAGCTGCTACACTTGTCCCAAAAGAAGTACATTCATCGGGTACTTCAACGTTTCAGGATGGACGGGTTGAAGAAAGTGAATAACCCCCTTGCGGCTCACTTTAAGTTCACTAAGGAGCAGTGTCCATCTACTGAGGACGAGAAGGAAGAAATGGAGCGGGTTCCATATGCCTTAGCTGTGCGGGGTCTCATGTATGCTATGGTGTGTACGAGATCTGACATCGCTCACACAGTTGGCACAGTTAGCAGGTATACTTCCAATCTTGGAAGGGTACATATCTTGGAAGGGTACATTGGAGTACGGTCAAGTGGATTCTACGATACCTTCAGCGCACTATCGATTGGAGACTTTCTTTTAGTGGTGACGAGCCGAAGCTGGTTGGGTATACCGATGCTGATATGGATGGAGATGTAGACATGAGACGATCGACTTCGGTCTATGTAATGATGTTTGCTGGTGGAGCGATATCGTGACAGTCACGGTTGCAGAAGTGTGTTGCCTTGTCGACGACAGAGGCATAGTACATTGCGGCGATGGAGGCTTGCAAGGAGTTATTGTGGATGAATAAGCTGCTGCAGGAAATTGGGCTAAAGCAAGAGCAGTACTCTTTACTTTGCGATAGCTAGAGTGTAATTCACCTAATTATGAAGAACCAGGCATTTCATAGCCGGTTCAAGCACATTGATATCTTGTATAATTGGATACGGGATGTGGTTGAAAAGAAGCAAGCGGCGCTTGAGAATGTTCATACGGATGACAATGGAGTAGACATGTTGACAAAAATTCTTCCAAGAGGAAAGTATGAGTACTGCAGGCAGATCGTCGGGATGACGACCTCCCCCCCCATAGTTGTGAAGGAAAAGATTTGTTGGAGTGAGTGGGGTTCCCAACCTATATGAAAAATATCCCGGAGTTGGATTGAGTATTCCTACATATAATAGGAATACCTCAATATATTTGGATTGTGTATTCCAACATATATGTCACGCCCCAGTCCCAAAATACGTAGGACCAGGATACGTAACTATGCCAGCCGCCCGTATATATGGCAACTCCAATATATGGAAACCATATATACGTGCGTACGCTGTATATGAACAATAAATTCACAAGTGGTAAGTCTAATCACAAGTCACAGGATAATATCTAAATCTCATCCACAGAGTCAAATATAGATGAATAACTAATAACCAAGTAACTAGATCTCAATATAAAGTAACTAGAGAATGACAGTCGGATGGAAACAAATCCACTGCCGAAATAGAATATAAAAATGAACCAGATACACACCATATAAGAACAACATCTGACAATCACGAGACTCGAAGAGAGGATCTCCTCGAAATATAAGAAGCATGTCCGGAATCTGCGCTCCCACGAATACTCAGGAACATCTACACCTGGAAAGGGACCAGGTCCTCAGAGGGACATAACAAGATACATAGAAGCATGCCATAATGTAAATACTGAATCAGTAAATGGGGTGTGCTAACCATCTAAGTGAATGCAATTTAAAGGCCTTGTAGTACGCATGGGAATGTGTGGGCCTGACATATGCTGACGTAATTCACCAATCGTCGGGACTGGCTAGTATATGTGTCATATGCCCCCTGACGCAAGGGCACTCTGCAATCGACCATCTCCGAGGAGCATGGTACGAAGGATAAAAGACTCAAGGAGGGGGTGTCCCATACGCCTACTAGATGTCTTCCCCGCCCAATGGATATACAAGTCGTAAAAACGACGTGGACATCTCGTATGATGATGCAAGTCTCCATAGAAATAACAACTAAGCTAAATACCGTTACATGTGTTGCTCACGCCGATGGCCAATCGAATATGAGGCACGCGTCCCTACATGAAATCACTCTGTGACGTGTAATGATACGTGTCAAGGCCTGGAAAGTCATACCAATAACTTCACAACTTTAGGTGGGTCTACTAGACACTAGGTCAGATATAATCCTAACGTCAACGCCTTCGTTGACTGCACCCGAGTTTTCTCGGACGCGCACATTTATATGATAAATAAATATGTAACTATCAATAACTGAAAGTAATCAGTACAACAAGGCAAGGTATACTTGCCTGGCGGGAGAGCTGCAAATATAATGTCCAGATGTTAAATACCAAGTGTCAGAAACTATGGCCTCAGGATAAATGTCTCCGGATACTGAAATAAATATCACTAACAGTCTCAGAAAATATCAAATAGCTAAAAACGCCTGTCCTTAAGTCCAAATTGGACACAGGGGCGAAAGTGACAGTTTCTGGTCAAAGCGGGGTCCACATGTGGGCCGCTTTGCACCAAAAAATGTGTCAGGGTCAAAGGTCTCCAAATTTGCCAAACTTAGTGTCAATAAGTCAGGAACGATGATACGAACCCAACGGAACTTTCAGAATTGGATTCCGATGAGCCGGTCACAAAATCGCCCGTCAAGTGGAGCCTTTGGGGCCCACGATACGGGATTTTGTCAACGTTCTCAGAATCGAACCAAACTTGGATCACAGGACCATCGTATTGCTACGAGTCCGATGGCGCAAGTTTCGTTTCGATCTGACGCGTGTACACAAAGTTACAGCGTGCTCCAGAACAGGCGGATACGGGACGTTGTCGGCGGATACGCGTTGATTCCGGTGTGCACGCACATCCAAATCAACTTCTGCGAAATCCCGCACGTCCGTATCAACGACGCGCACGTTTCGGTAAAGACCGCGTGCGACCAAGTCGTCCCGTTTGGCGGGGCGTACTCAGTTCCGGGGTGAATCGGGTCGTTGTTTTTCCTGTTTTTGGATCGCGTGCCGCGATCGCCATAGGACGCGATGCACCGTGCGGGTTGCACGGGCACCGAGAGGGTCACATAGCCTACGTGTCACAACTGACAGAATTAAAAACGGAATTACGAGGAGTTAGAATGGGTTACCTGAACAGGGCTCCGTAGAATAAGTTTTCTTCGTGTCCGGGTGACTGTTTCGTGTCCTGGTTCAAATCTGCCGTGTCCGGTCAGAGACTGCTGTGTCCGGAGCTAGGGCGGCTGTGTCCGGGTCTCTGGGAGTGGACGAGGAGGTGGAGGAGGTCGGGAAGGGGCGGGGATCATAGCGAGGAAAAGGAGGAGCTGGGAAGATGGTGATGGTGGTGGCGGGTGGTGGTGATGGCGAGCTCAGGGGGTCGTCAGGCGGAGGGGGAGGAGGAGGAGAAGGCGTCGGGTCGGGGGGCTGTGGTGGGATGGCGGTGGTCGGGGGTTGGCTCGCCGGCGAGGTCGGTGGTCGGGGAAGGGGTGGCGGTGGCGAGTGGAGGTGGAGGAGGAGTGGGAGGTCGGGGTCGACTCCGGCGAGGGTCGGCTCGCCGCGGGGGGGAGGCGACTAGGTCAGGGAAATGGGGAGCAGCTCGGGGAAGGAGAGGAGCTGGGGGGGATCGGCTCGCCGCGGGTGGGGGTTGGCTTGCCGCGGGTGGGGGTTGGCTCGCCGCGGGGAGGGGGTCGGCTGCGGGCTGGGGTTTGGGTTTGGGTTTTTATTTTTATTTTTTATTTTCTTTTACTTTTATAGAAAAATAAATTGATATTTTAAGTAAAATATCTAAAGATATTTTCGGGATATTTTTGGGATATTTTCGGGTGGATCCCGCCTCCAAATGGACGGTGCAGGTTCACCGGCCAATGAGGGGGTGACACATTGCAGGAAAATTTGCAGAAAAGTCCCTGTAATTTCATAAATTGCATAAAGTTCCTATTTTGGGAATTTGCACAATTTACGAAATTGTCTGGGAAAAACACCCGATTCCTAAAAATACTAAAATTCACAGAATTGAAGGGAAAAGCTGTGTGAGGGTCCTGAGGGGGTGGGGGTGAGTCTGGGCAGAGACTGGGCCTGGTTTTCTTGGGTGATACGGGCCATCGTATTAATTAATTAATAAATACTGCGCACGATGTTCTCTAATTATTTAGAGGCAGGTAGGGTCATAATTTTCTTGCGGTGTCAATATACTAAATGTAGTATACTCAGTGTAGAATAATAATGTATTTTTGTCTGGGCAAAACAGGTGTCTGCTGGCCTCTAATTTCTATTGGAACATGGATGGGTACAGATCTGGGAATTTAAATACATACGTTTGTAACGGTATTTGTGCGTCTCATACGAGGCTCAAAACTGAGTATCTGGGAGTTGCACAAAGTGCAGGATAGTAGACTGGCATGTCTAGGAGAGGTATGGGAACTTCGTTCGAGGATAACAGTCAAGGTAAAGCTCCAAATAATTAGGTGACGGACAGGTGCACAAGTCAATAGGATATGTAAGCAAAATAAATTAAAATATTGCAACAAATCCTAAATTATGAAAAATATTCCTAAAATGCTGGAATCTGGTCGAGGGAGTTTACAATATAATAGAAATATGTCAATGAATTTAGATTTGGATTGGATATTCCTACATATAATAGGAATATGTCAATGGATTTAGATTTGGATTGGATATTCCTACATATAATAGGAATATGTCAATGAATTTGGATTTGGATTGGGTATTGCTATATATAATAGGAATACTAGTTGTGGGTTTGAGGCTATATATATTAGGTGTCTCCTAGCCCTAAAATATATCTCATATCACAAAAATATTGTAAAAGGAGGCAAGAGTACTTTTACAACATTGAAAGGAGAGAGGAAGAGATTGAAGGCAATTTCGAAGAGGAGATCGGTTTCGGGTAATTCTTTTCTCGTCATCTCCGTTTGTCTGTGATCTATTTTATATTCCAAAGAGTTGTGGTGATCCGTTTGGATCGGTGAGAAGTTTGTAAGGAGTCCGTGTGTTTCTTATTCTATTAGTGGAGACTTTTTAAGGTTGGACTCCGATCGTCCCGTGGTTTTTTCTATTTGGATTTTTCACGTAAAATTTTTTGTGTAAAAACGCGGTCTGTAAAGCCGCGTTGCAAAACAATTACTCCAGTTATGTTTCATCAGGATTCTGCAATCTTTCATCAATATTCTGCAATCTTCAATGGTGCCTACTAGCGAGTAGTCCTCAAGTCGATATATCAAAATATTCTATTTTTAGCTCCACAGTTTTGAATCTAAGCTCCCATGCTAAAATAAAGCATTTTGTAACACCAGTTATCAATAGTCATATATAAGAACATATAATGTTATCCAAGAAGCCTCCACTCCAACAACCCAATTGTCTCTCAAAATACCTTGAAGAAGAACAACTTTAGAAGAAGAAAAATCAATTAAACACGACTAGAAGCATTTTCCAAATCAATCTTCGCTGCTATGCAATACTTCTTATCCTTCAAATGTCTGAAGGTATGCAAATATCTTGAGAGGGAATGATGGGCTCCTATAATGTAGTGCCTGCTCCCAGCAGGGTACTATGTGGACTTGTGATTTGAATAACAAGTTGAAATCAGATCATTGTCGAATTTTTTTTTTTCCGGTATTGATTGATCATGACAAAGTGAATTGAGATCTTCTCCTATCTAAGTATTTGGTTTCTTTGAAATTAAGTCCAAAATACAATACATTGTGTCTTAGAAAATGAACTATATACAAGAGTCTCTTCCTTAAACATTTTTATTGTTCATTGTTTTTTTGTTGGATGCTCTTTGTTGTTGGCTTTGTTGAATGCGTTATTGTTATTGTTTTTGATGAATGATTTTCATTGTTTGTCTTTATCGATTTTTGCATTCATATCGAATTCTGAGAGAGATATAGCGGAAGAAGCAAAGAAGAGCATTGAACCTCTCCTTGTATAATTGCAGGTTAACATGTATGTGAGGCTTGAACAACACGTAAAAATTTATCTCTTCCGACGATTTTCCAATAGTGAGTGGCTTTGATCATTCTCTCATTTATTTTCACGTCTAACAAAAGAAATATCTTTCATATCCTTTGCTAGATCCCCACGATCAATGATATTGATGCCTTAACAAGAGAACCAAGATAAAAGAGAGATGTTGGTTATTTAGCAATGTGAAACATTATACTACTGTTATAAATAAATGAATTGATGTCACTTGTTGCTAAAAAATATATGTTTAATAGAAAAGTTATATTCTGGAAAATTATATTGAAATAGAATTTGGAAAATGTTTGTGACAGTTGTATCACGATTTGAGGTAACCCTGGATTGAGAATATGAAAAGAACGAGTTGTGGCTCGAGGGTTGTTGAATATAAAATGAGAATGTACTGCATAGTTTATTTCATGTTTCTATTATCATGTCTGTTATATTTTATAGCATGCATGGTCACAATGTATTATTTTCTCGAACGTTATCTGCGGCCACCAAAACAATTTTACTTAGAAAGAACATAAATAATTGATGTTGATTTATACTGCACATGGATTGTGACCTTTAGTGAGATTAACTACCTGCACTGGAAGGAAGGTCATATTTCTCAATGAATAGTCCAAATGTGCTCACCAGTGACCTTTATATAGACATGATGCATGACTAATGATGGATTTTGTAGGAATGAGCATCATAATCCTGATTTTAGAGGGAACGACAATCAACCATGGGTAAGAGTCACCATATGGTGATTCTATTATATTTTAAATTTATGTCTTGTGAATTTGTAATTAACTCTATAAATGTTAGAAAGATCAATTAATAACATGAATACTATGTTGATTTGGTGAGTTAGATTGATATCACTCACCAGTATATTCTCCAATATACATACCCACGTTCCTACAGGCGTTGAGAATCAATTGAATGTTCAGAGACATTAAAAACTTGTCCAACTCACTTTAAACTCTTTCGACATTTTTGAGGTTTTACTTCAGCTTAGAAGATTTTCGTTGAATTTCTTATTTGCTTTATTTTTTTTATAAAAGAATATGATGTTTGGAATAATGCATATTATTTTTTTGTTTCAAAGTTGTAAGTCAAGCTTTGGCATAGTTTCACTTGGTTGTTTGAGAGCCTTATATTTTTGCTACAAAGTATCAATAAAGAATTATTTCTTATACATCTTGTTATGATTCAATTTCTCTGTTTATCCAATATAAAATTCTATAAAATGAATTATTTTACAAAATGTACACGAACATATCTTGTACAAAGCACAACTTAGATGGTACGATATCACGTTCAATGACGACTTATTAATCTGACAGAATTAGAACATGACATATAATATATTATTGGGGATGAAAACTATCTTGATTTGGAGAAATTAAATCGTCCATACATGATCCATGTATATTGACCAGTTAACCATTAGTAAGAATTTTGTAACTCACATCACATTACATAAAGTAATATGAAATGCTTTATAGTCTCTGTATTCTTTGTTTTGGGGATGAGTATCGAGTAACATATGGTCACCTACGGATTCACGTAGCATCGTGAAAGACCATCTTGAATTAATCAATTACTTAGGTTTGGTTTGAGATTGCTTATTGGAAGGTTTTTTCTTTCTTAGGCTGACATTAACTTGTCAGATCTTTTTTTTTTTACAAGTTAGTTCACTTTTAGTAATGCAGGGGCATTTCCGGAAAACAATTTCCCTATTGCAGATACGCAGGGGCATTTCCGGAATCACATCTAAAAGAAGGCTTTTGATAAGGGCACTGCACATATTACTTGGGGCTAGCCCAGGATTGGGGCTAGCCCAGGATTGAGCAAAGTTTACTCACACTAGCCCATTATTTTACTTGAGGCTAGCCCACTTTCCCAAACCCTTCTCCCAAACCCTCCCCGTCCCACCGGAGCCCTCCCCCCTCCCGCCGGCGGAGTTCTCCAACTCTCCGAGACTTCGTCCTCCTTGTCGATGGCTCCCAAAGTCGACAATGTCGAGAATCGAACACGATTTTAGGGCATAAAATGTCGAGAATCGTCGACAACGTCGAGCAGTATCGGGCGGGACTGTAGATTTTCCTACAGTCCTATATAGATTTAGGACTGTAGGAAAATCGACAGTCCTATGTATATTAAGGACTGTAGAAATTTCTACAATCCTAAATTTATATAGGACTGTAGGCATTTCAACAGTCCTAAAAATTTAAGAACTGTCCTAAAAATGTATGTTAAATTTTTAGGACTATCAAAATTTTGACAGTCCTACCAATTGAAAGTACTGTCAAAATTTTGACAGTCCTAAAAATTCAACATATATTTTTAGGACTGTCAAACTTTTCACAGTCCTACCAATTGTAAGGACTGTCAAAATTTTGACAGTCCTAAAAATATATGTTAAATTTTAGGACTGTCAAAATTTTGACAGTCCTACAAATTGGTAGGACTGTCAAAATTTTGACAGTCCTAAATTTTTTTTTTCTGTTAATTTATTTTTGTTAATTGTTGGGGGGGCAATTTCAAAATATCCTTGAAATTTCTATCCTTAAAATTTGTTAAAGTATTCTGTTATTTAAAATAGTAAATTTATTAATGGTACATTAAAAAATTTGTAAAAAAAAAAAAATTACAAAAAGTAAAATTTGGAAGTCGAAACATCATTTTTTTGCGATTCTAAAAATTTGGGAAGTCCGTCAAACGGTGAAACGGTTTATCCCGAAGTACTTTTCCATACGGTCATTTTGGCTCAAACTGGAGCTTGTTTCGATCTCCCAGTCAAAAGTTATGATACTTTAAAGTTTTATATTTTATATTTTTGCCTGTAATACGTACGTCTTACTTCGGATGAAAATTCTCTCTACACGAATTGTGTTACTCTCGTCGAAAACATACAAATAGACCTATTGTGTGACGAAAAACGATTTGAAAACAAATAGTTATGGCCATTTGAAGTCTGATCGACGGCAGACGTAATACTCGTACGGTAGATTTTTTTTTTTTTATATTTTGTTCAATGATAACATATTTTATTTTGGATGTTAAACTAAATAAAAAAAAATCAAAATCCAAAACTAACTAAATAGAAATAAACTTAAAAAAAATCCTGACAATTAAAATGAGGACTGTCAAAATTTTGACAGTCCTCATTGTTTGTGGGACTGTCAAAATCCTGACAGTTCTAGTTTTATATAAAATTTTCAGTGGGTTAAAATTAGGACTGTCAAAATTTTGACAGTCCACATAGCTTGTGGGACTGTCAAAATTATGACAGTCCTAACAATTTGTAGGACTGTCAAAATTATGACAGTCCTAACAATTTGTAGGACTGTCAAAATTTTGACAGTCCTTCCAAGTGGTAGGACTGTCATAATTTTGACAGTCCCACAAGCTATGTGGACTGTCAAAATTTTGACAGTCCTTCCAAGTGGTAGGACTGCCAAAATTTTGACAGTCCTGATTATAACAGTGGGCTAGCCCCGAGTAACTTTCATGATGGCAAACTTGTAATTTTTTCTTATTTTTCAATGGGCTAGCCCCGAGTAAAATGTGCAGTGCCCTTATAATTACCCTAAAAGAAAAGCGAGGGAGAAAGCTACTCCTAGATAAGGGGAGAGAGCAAAAGATGGAGGAGGAGGAGAATTTGAGAAACAAAAAATGTTAGCTGCAACAGCAACACCCCCGTCTTCACCATCCTCACTTTTCCTCGCCTCATCAAAATCATTCACTTCTTTCCCTCCACTCCGAATCCACCTCCCAAAATCACCATCACCATCGTCATGTCCTCCTCCTCTCCGTCCCATCGTCGCCAAAGCCGCCACCCGCCGCGAGTCCCGAACCGCCCGCCACGAGCGCGTTCGCAAGAAGGTTAACTCCATTATTTTTCTCAGCGGCATTTATTCAAACAGTTCGTGTGCGCTTTTTTTTTTTTTGTCAATTATTTCGGGCTCTGTACTTGTTCAGGTTGATGGTACCACGGAGAGGCCGAGGATGTGCGTCTTCCGGTCCAACAAGCATTTGTACGTGCAGGTGATTGACGACAGCAAGATGCACACGCTGGCTTCTGCTTCCACGATGCAGAAGCCCATCTCAGAGGAGTTCGATTTCTCAGCCGGACCGACTATTGTAAGTTTTCAAGATCCGTCACATTTATGCAAAAGTTTCGTATTGTTATTATCATTGTTGAAATAAAACGCCACATTGCAAGTCCCAACAAGACTAGCTCTGACGATGCGTCGTTCGCCATGGGTAGTACTTATCGTGCTCAAGGGCTGAGTTTGGATGGACGTCCAGGGACGGACACAGGAATTTAAAAGAAGAGGGTCAACCTCAAGGACAAAGAAAGTCCAAAATTTTGTTAAATAAAGTTCGTTGTGTCAATTTTTTTTTATTGTTCCTTCCAGCACCTATCGAGTAGTTAACGACACTGCTACAATCCGGTTGTTCCTTGCATCACCTATCGAGTGTGTATATTTTGTTAAATGAAGTTCGTTACATAAACAAATGATTAATAATATTCATCATCAAATAGCTACTTTTCCTGGGTAATCCTCTCTTTGGTTTACTATTCATCTAGTTGTAGACGAAGAAAGGAAAACTACAAAGAAATATAGCAAGATTTAATAGGGATGTCATTTTTCACGTAAAAATAATGGAGGAAGAAGAAGAGGTAGAAGATAGTTGATATAGCAGTAGTAGCAGTATTACTATACAGTTCATATAAAGAACCGAATCTCTTCAAGAGAAAAGTAGATTAGAGGAAATATACTAGAAATAGCAACAACATGAGCAGTGAACTATGTCACTGTTTAGGACACGGCAGGTAGCACTGTGCACGACGGGAAAATAGGAGGACATTGTTCACGGGAAGTATGGAGGAAGAAGAGCCATGTATATATAGATACACAATTACTATACATTTTTTTCCAGTGGGGGGTCAACCCCAAGTGTGTCAGCCCCTGTGCACGCTAACATCTTGAGCCAACCATTATCATTGACAAAAATCCCTAATCCCTGTTCTAGAAGTCCATCATAGGATAGAAGACATGTTTAGAGATACAATAGGCATCTAGCCGAACCTTGTCACTCATGCTGTGGGCCATACCCATTCATTAAACCCCACGTGATTTACCAAGCTATCATATTCTCGTTATGAAACCATAGAATTCACGCACAAAAACTTGCATAGTCTGATAAGCTTATGGAACGGAATACAAATTCTGAACCTTGAACTTAGCTTCTGCTTCAACATATGTGCTATGACATTGCGTCTCTTTCTTTCCTTTACAAATTCCTTCTAAATTGAAAGGAGAATGAATAATGGCAACACCCATTTCTACTTCCTCCTTAATAGTTAATACACACATTTGGTAGTAAGGGATGGCATCTCCAAGCTCTCTCTCACATATTCAAAAATGAGATTATCAATAGCTGTGTTGCTAAGAAACGAATGTGGACCACATAGATTTTAGCGTGTCTGTTCCGTGTCCGATACATGTCTGACACGGGTATTTGAGCATTTTGATGTCCATGCTGCCTAGCCCTAAGGACTGACCATCTATGTCACGGGTACGAGATCACATGTTAAGGACACGACAACACGGATTCGGCACCTATTTTGGTGTGACTTAATATATTAGTTGAGTGTCTGTGGCGTGTCCGACATGGACATCTCATGGATTTTTTGTGTGATCCCAGCTGATCATCATGCTGGTTTAATATTTATTTCCCAATTACATATCCAAAATTTGATGCTTCCATTTCAAAGGACTTTACCTTGAATGGTCAAACAGGGCAAAATTTGAATGACCACTGAACTGTTATTTTATTACTTATCTTTAGCATCATACGTAGAGAAGGTATAGAACATAAGATTGCATTGACAACTTCCATTACCTTCTTTTGCTATAACTCTTATAGTTCCTACTTTGTAATCTCTTATTACGGATTATAGTTTTATTATTAGCACTATTATGTTCAAGCATACCCATGCTTCCTTGGTTTCTTTCTCTGTGTTTGTGCCCGTGGACAGAGAAAGAAACCATCTTATCCACTCATCTAATAACATCTGCCTATAACTCTTTTCGCACCCAAAGGAAATAGGAATATATTGAAGATGGTGACTAGTTATAAAACCTTTTCAATGGCATTACAAAATGGCTAACACTCGACTTATCCACACTCCTGACTAAAATATTTGCCCTCACATTAATCTTACTAGTCTAAAACCTGTATATTCTCTATTCCCCCAAAGCCAGTCTATTTTCATTAGCTTCACATTGTTTAACATAAATATGGATTTATTATTCTCAATAACTCTAAAGATACATTTAGGTAAAGGAAGATGGAAGAAAGTGTTTGCATTTATAAGTTAAAGAGAATTATGGAAACAATGAAAGAAATAGCACCTTGCCTCAAATTTTCAACCACTGAGTTGCAACAATGGTATATCTGATTAATAGACTATTCAAGGGTCTGCTATGATTCCTAATTAAAAGTGAAAAAACAGTGACTTTTGACTTAGTTGAGCTGTGGGCACTGCCTTAACACGGTGGTATGTAAAATATCGTTTAGGTGTCAAGTGACTTGGGCTCTAACACCTCTCACACTAGAAGCTATTTGATGATATATCTACAATATATAGTTTCTTGTAAGGTTAATGTTGTGGAAAAAGAGGATGTTGAGGTAGCTTTGAGGGATACTATTAATAAGGTATATTAGACGTAGGAAATGGACTTCCAAACATAGATGAGCATTCCTAACGTAAATTGAGGTGACTATATACCTCAAAATATAGCTTAAGCCTTAAGGTAATTTGGATGTACCGATGTATCACAGTATTATTTTGGATATTACAGAATATTTTAGAAATATATCTATTATATTCAAAGATGGGCACATTCATAATCTTAAAATCCCTGAAATTATGGATTTGTAAAATTGTACTCCGTTCAGAACTTTTGAAGATCATGATTTTGCTCTTTTTATTAATAGCACTACTTCCTTTTTCTGTGTTGTACAACCAAATACATTAAACCGAATTGTAGCCTTAGATTTCTATGATATTTAACTAAGAAAGCTTTAAAATAGTATGTTTACCATAAAATGCAGAACCCCAAATATTGTATGTGAAACTTGAAGTTTTTCATTACGTAGTAAAAAAATGAAATAACAATTACATAGCACTGATAGGCGTGATATGCTTTGGAGAAGTGCAAAAGTGACAACATAAGCCATCAAAGGCATAAAGATGATTTCATTTATGATCTTCGATTTAAGACAGCAATAGACATGATAGGCTCTTGTAGAGGTGCAAAACAGCAGGTTGGTTGGATTGAGTGACAATTGTAATTCAAGCTCGACCTCTGTAGCCCAACACATCCCTATTCTCAGGTAGGAATCTAGCTGACCCCAAAGTAAACTGACCTCAGCTGGGGTTGAGAATGGGCCATCTAGGCTGTTTCTAATTTAATCCTACTTCTTGTTGATCTCAGTTACACCATAGGACCAGGCCATTTTGTAACTGGAAGAAGCTTATAATTATGACTAATCATGTGTAATTTAATAAGAACAAGTAAAGATATGAATTGTATGATTGTGTCTTTTCGGGTTGAGATGGGTTGTACTCCAGTCCTGGTATCTGGTTTCACAGTAAAACAATAACAGCGCAAGTGTGTCCAGCAAAAAATGGTAGCAGAATCACTCTAGGTTTTCTCAATATGTAAACTTCTCATGTTTCTTAGTTAACTTATGTTGGTATATTAGAATATTCTTGGTATATTTGTTGGTATATTAGAATATTTTTGGTATATTTGTTGGGATATTAGAATATTCTACAGGAGTTTTTAATGGGGTATTAATGTAAGATGAAGGGTTGTAAGGCTATAAATAGCCAAGAGTTTATCAATAAAAATATAACAATTACTTTAAAATATTCTGTATGGTATCAGAACTAAAACCCTAGCTACCACCTTCCAAACCTTAGCCGCCACCATCGCCACAACTGCCACACCGCCTGCCACCACCGCTGCCGCGCCGCCCGCCACCACCGCTGTCGCGCCGCTCGTCCGGCACCACCGTCGCCGCTAGCCCGCTACCATCACCGCGAAGCCGCGACTCCGGCGGAGCCTTCTGCCGCGGTTCCTGGCATCTCCAACGGGTCGTTCCAGACGTTGACATCGAAACATGATCGGGTCTAGGAGAGGACGAAGAGGGCAAACGTGAATCGTGGGACGAGTGTGAGGTGATCGGAGAAGAGGAGGATCGGTGGAGGAGATTATCAAGAAGTTGGACTCTGCGGAGGTCGCAACTTTGATGAAGCTGATGAAACTGTCGGCTGGTGAGAGCACGACACGAACATTGGCGAAGTTGGAGCTTCCATCCATCGATCTGAAGCTTGATGGACCGGTCACCTACCTGAGTTGGTCATGACGGGTGAGGAGAACCCTTGCAGGGAAGAACCTGGAGGGTTTCTTGTCAGGAGAGAGACAGAGCCGGATGAGGACTCGGCATGACGCGACGAGTGGAAGTCCACTCATATGGTGGTATACATTTGGCTCCTCAATTCTTTAGTCCAGTCGATCGCGCCACAGTGGATGGCCTTGAGATGATGAAAGACGTGTGGGAGAAGTTGAGGAGAACCTACGATGGTGTGGGAAATAACTTGAGGGTTTTCCAGATAAGGGGGAGATCGACGACACCGTAGATGGAGAGAAGACGGTACAGGAGTATGCCACGGAGTTGGAGCGTCTGTGGTTGGATTATGATCACTTCTCAGATCGGACGAGCTGCGAGGACCCGAAGTGTAAGGAGAGACATATATGTCTGCAGGAGAGGACGATGAAGTTTCTTAAGGGGCTGGCCGCAGTGTTTGCTCAGAGGACAGCACTACTTCTAGCCCAACCGAAGATTCCTACACTTGAGGGGGCTATCTCGGCCATGATCCAGGAGGAGACTCGTATCAAGCTACAGGCAGGGACATGTGGTCCTCCTGAAGTGAAGACAACATTGGCGGTTGCCAATTCAGGCGACACATGACCTAAGGGAGACCCCCGACAGTGTTACAACTTCGAGGAGGTGGGCCATCTGAGATATGCTTGCACAAAACCACCCAAGGAGGGAGATTCATGTGGCGGACGTGGACAGTTTGGAGAACGTGGTTGTGGTAGTGGGGGTCAACAGGGTGGTCGAGGAGGTTATCGGGCGAACCTGCTGGTAGCAGAAGGCGAGGAGGGAGCTAATGATGCCTATACTGAGGAGGATCAGGCACTACTGGGCATGCTGGAAGTACTCAGGAGAAAACAGAGTGCGTCAAGCGATGGAGACAGGAGGAGTGGGACTGAGGAGGCGTCCACCTTAGTCTTCGCCAGAGGCAACACTGCCATGTATGCCCATCCATCGGAAGGTACTGATGACTCGCTCGCCCTTGCATCTATGTCTTCCCTTAGATCGTCGGACTGGATTGTCGATTCTGGTGCGTCTCGACACGTGACATGGAATGCTAGTGAGTTCTTTTCCTACACTCATCTAGCATCTGCAAACAGCATTTCTTCATGGGAGCTACACCAACTGGATGTGAAGAATGCATTTCTTCATGGGGATCTAGTGGAGGAAGTGTACATGGAGATACCACTAGGACTCTGCACCGATAAGACAATGGGCAAGGTCTGCAGGTTGAAGAAGCCTCTTTATGGACTGAAGCAGTCTCCTCGAGCGTGGTTTGACAGATTCAGGAGGACGATTACAGGGATGGAATATCAGCAGATCAATGCTGATCATACTGTGTTCTTCCGTCGGAGTGGATGCTACATCACCATGCGTGCGGTGTATGTGGACGATATGATTATCACAGGAGATGATGAGCAGGAGATTGCCCGACTCAAGGAGAAGCTTGACAAGGAGTTCGAGATGAAGGAACTTGGCCTTCTTCGGTACTTTATTGGGATTGAGATTGCTCGAGAAGCAGAGGGGATTGTTCTTTCTCAGAGGAAGTATGTGCTGGACCTTCTCACAGAGACATGGATGTTGGGATGCAGACCTGCGGCGACGCCGATCAACCAGGGGTTTAAGCTGCGTGTTGAGGCTGGAGAACCAGTTGACTGAGATAGATACTAGAGACTGGTGGGCAAGTTGATCTATTTGAGCCACACACGTCCTGATATCTGCTTTGCAGTGAGTGTGGTGAGCCGCTACATGCATGACCCAAGGAAGGGTCATATGGACGCAGTGTACCAGTTTCTGAGATACTTGAATGGTGCTCCTGAAAATGGGTTGATATTCAGGAAGAATGATCATTTGAGCATCGAGGGCTACTGTGACTCTGACTGGGCTAGCTGTACTGATGACAAGAGGTCTACCTCGGGCTATTGCATATTTGTAGGAGACAACTTGGTCTCTTGGAGGAGTAAGAAGCAGTCGGTGGTAGCCAGATCGACATCTGAAGCGGAGTACAGAGCTATGGCCTTGGGAGTTGCAGAGCTGCTATGGCTGAAGAGTATGGTGGTGGAGCTGAAGCTGGATCAAGGAGCCAAGATGAAACTGTGGTGTGACAACCAGTCAGCCATCAGTATCGCCAACAATCCAGTACAACATAACAGGACCAAACACTTCGAGATCGATAGGTTCTTCATCAAGGAGAAGTTGGACCATGGACTACTTGAGCTAGGTCATGTTCCAACCAAGGAGCAGGTAGCAGACAGTCTAACAAAGGGACTTAGCTCTGCAGATATGATTAGAGGATGTGACAAGATGGGCTTAGTGAATATCTTTCGTCCATCTTGAGGAGGAGTGTTGGTATATTAGAATATTCTTAGTATATTTGTTGGTATATTAGAATATTCTTGGTATATTTGTTGGAATATTAGAATATTCTACAGGATTTTTAATGGGGTATTAATGTAAGATGAAGGATTGTAAGGCTATAAATAGCCAAGAGATTATCAATAAAAATATAACAATTACTCGAAAATATTCTACAACTTACCTCAAGCACTTTATATGTTTTGTACATAACTACATTTATGCTCTATTTCTCTGGAAAACCATCATCTCTCTGGTTTCCTTCCCTCCTCCTCATCAGGTTTGTAAATTAAAGGATGTTGTTTAAAGCTTCATCTTCCACTTTCCTTTTGTTTTCACAACTGAACTGAAGTTAAAGATGAATTTTGGACTGATGTAATTTTCTGTATGCATGGCCAGAGTTTTTTTTTTAATAAAATATGATCATCTCAGTGTGCATTTATAATTTTCTACAAATATCTGATACCAGGAGGTGGCAGAGAAGGTGGGTGAAGCCATTGCTAAATCATGCTTGGAAAAAGGAATAACAAGTGTGGCTTTTGACCGCGGAGGGTATCCTTACCATGGGCGGGTGGAGGCACTTGCTAATGCTGCTCGAGAACATGGACTTCAGTTCTGAAGATTGTTGGAGTTTCTAAATCTCAAACAAGCATGTTATCTTTGTTTTTGTTTCTTGTGTTTTTGTTACCAAGGTATCTAGAATACTGCAGGACCATTTTGTAAACATGGGAAGATGCTTGTTTGATGGAATGTGCTAATGCGCAGTTGATCCCCTATTTAATTCAAGAGTTAATTTGCTTCTCTTTATTGCTACAATACGGAATTATGTTTAGTTGCTCTCAAGGAATGAGTTTGAATGAAACAAAAGAACTTGGAGGGTTTATTTTTTATTTTTTTTTATGTATCTACCAATTTTTTGCTGGATATGAATAAGAACAGTTATCATTTTGTCCCTGGTGTTTCCACATAGATCAAGGAAGGGAAATTCAAACCCTCCTGAAGCTCACCAGAGTACCGATCTCAAAAGAAGCAGAGAAACATCATAGTTAAAGAGGAAGAAATATTCTGATATTGACGCATAATAACTTTATTGAATCGGTATAATTCCCAACAGCATTTGAGTATTAGTGTTTTGAGTTGCATGGAGTTATAACCACAAGGGCCAGATTATGAATTAAAACTTATATTCCAGTAGTAACCTTCCATCCCAGATATCCATTTCTTTAGATATATCAAAGCTTAATTAGCACTATTATGAGTTACTAGTTCTGTACATGTATATATGGTTTTTATTCCACAGTGTCTATTTTAGTTTGGAATATTGTCATATTCATTAACCTGCAGTGTTGTGCTGGAGAGGTCACTTTGGCATCGGAGTTCCTTTATAAGTTCCCATCTTCCTTTATAAGTTCCCATGCAAAGATGGTTGGATCATCCCTATAACTTATAACCAACTCCAGTTATCGAGTTCTTCCTCGTCATAACAGCCTGATTCATAAGAAACAATACAAAATGACAATATATATATATGGATAAACGGGATATGAGTCATAGACTCATATTCTTATATTGAGCCATACACATATTGACTAATATGAATGAATTTCTACATCTCATGTGCATTAGTACGCACTAATACACTCCATTGGTCCACATGTACATTGGCTCATGTATGAATATGAGCCTCATATCCATTTTTTCATATATATATATATATATATATATATATATATATATATATATATATATATATATATATTTTGATGGAATGCATGCAATAATAATAATAATAATAAATATAACTTTAGAAATTTTTAGGGTTAAATAACTTGTGTATTTTACTCCAAGCAACATCAACATTAATAACACCACAATTTACTCAGAACAGTCAAGTAACTTCCTGGGAAGAATCCTTGAAATAACTTAGAATTTCAAGTGTTTCTCCCCGATAAATAAATCATCAAAAATTCTTAGAGCCGAGAAATTAACTTCACTGACTTGGTATAAGCGCACAATTAACAATGGGAGGTAATGTTCTTCTCTTTTCCTCCTTTTTTTTCTCTGTTCGTGCAGTTGCACAGAGCACTTTCCAGAGGAGGATTAATGGCTTGTCATCCCTTTTTTTTGTGTGTTCTAACATTCTCATCCCTTCTTGAGAGCATCTCCTCCCAACCCTTTGATATGAGGGCAACAAATGGTGAGTTTAGGACATAATATTATGACAATGTTCATGTAGGGGCCAATTGGGTTTTTTCCTCAAAAGAAATATGAAACTCAAGATTTAGGGACTATCCATTAATGGGTTTTGATTTTTTTTTTTAATTTTCTTGACATTTTAATTTTTCTTGATTTGGATTGCATTTCTCTCTCTCAGAAAATAGAGGAGCAAGGCCATGCATATGGAGGATTGTATATGTTTTTATACTGGTGTTCAAGATACTCACTACTTGCGAAGAAAAATTGAACATGTCAAGAATCCGTAAAATAGTTTTTTTTTTTTAAATTTTATTTTACAAGCTAGATAATATGTTTGCAGGAGCTCGTGGTTGTCGGTGAGCAGCGTCAGTAAAAAAAAAAATGGGAAGGATTATATAGGTGGTCATTGAAGCAGCCTTCGAGATGTGTGTATATGACCAACTACAACACACATCCATCTGAACTTTAGAAATCCATAGGGAAGAAGAGAGTAAGAAAATAACTTCATCCAAAATGTCAAAGTGTGATAGCAGAAAATAATGGTTTCACTCCCCAAATAAAAGCATAAATTCTACTAGAGCTGATTGTTATTGCTGGCCGTTACAAGTTCTGGAGATTCTTGGCCGATCCAATAGGAGGGGGACATCGGCCACTTTTTCAGTGTTTTTTTTTCCCCACTTATCAAATTAGTGCTTGTATTTTTATAAATTTTGGTTTAAATATGGAGATTTCTGCTTCTTTGGCACACGTGAACTTTTTGTCTATCGGTGAGATAAAATTCGACCTTCTGTGGATATGTTCTTTGCATAATGAGCTCCCCTGTATCTTGGTTGACAAAGGCATATTTGCTGCATTATTGCAACAGTTGAACAAACCTATGGTTAAATACTTTTTTTTTTTCCCATTAACACACTTCAGCAGAAGTCTTTGCTACTTTATACTGTTAGTCCTGAGACTTAATCAAAAATGGTAGAATAAGAAGTTGAAGTCGAGATCAGAAGTTCACACAAAAATTTTCTCTCTGATATACCTCGATCCAACGAAGAACTATATGATATAAAATATAGTTGCTGATTACAACTCATTCTTCATTGAGCCCGAATCCGAGTCGCTAAGTCCCTTTGGGGTTAGCTCCTATGGAATAATATCCAAGAGCATGAAAAAAGCTTAAAAGCTTTCATTGAAGAGTTAATCCTTTTTTCTCCTAATAAAATACCCCCACATGGCACCCATGTGCCCCACCACACCCCATGTGCATACCTCAACACATACAAAATATTATATTGAGATACCCACTTGTTGTGTAGCCAATGTGGGACCATCTTTACTAGTCCAAAGGCAAAAATATCAACAATCCCCCACATATCTCAATATATGGGTTGAGCGTTCCCCACAGTGACTGCCCATAATGCATTAGGATAGATGTCGCTTCGAGTGGGCTTAGCTCCTAAGGGATACTTCTCAAAGGTGGTGACAAAACAAAGATTGTCATAATGTAGTTCACACTTAAACCCTATAGGAAAAGTCAACCCACATGGACCTCCACCCCATGTGTATATACCAATACTAAGCATAGCTATATATTGAGATATACACATTGGTGGTTTTTCAATGTCGGATTAAAACTTCCAAAGCCAAGTGGAAAACACCAACATATATAGCACTAATATCATGATGGAATGAAATATAATTTTACAAATTTTTAGTGTTAAATAAGTTGTGTATTTTACTCCAAGCAACATCAACATAATTAATTACAACATAATTAATCAACAATGGAGTAACTTTCTGGAAAGAATCCTTGAAATAACTTAAGGGTCCGTTTGGATAGTCTTTCTGAATTTTTTTCTTCTGAAAACAGTTTTCTAAATGTAAGTTATACAGTTTTTTTTTTTCTGAGTATAGAAATTTGACTTTGCGTTTAGTTAGTTTCATCTGAAAAATGATTTTAAAACACATAAGTTAAATATTATGTTTGGTAAAAAAAGTTTGAAAATAATTTTTTTACTCGGTCCATTTGCGTCCAATTGTGTCCCTGTTCACCGTGTCAATCTGTGTCCTGAGTCTAGTGTGTCCATCTTTGTGTCATGTATCCCATCAACTGTGTCCCTCGACATCGACGAACTCGAGGCTGTCTTGTAGCTCGAGTCCAATCGAGGACGACGAGCTCGTAGCTCGAGGCAACCGAGCTCTCACCACCATCGACGACGAGCTCGAGTTACCGGACAGCAATAGTAGAGAGGTGAGAGAATGGGGGGGGGGGGGGGGGGGGGGGGGAGAGTGGGGCCCATCAACACTCTGAAATTGATTTCAGAAAACCGGTTGGAGCTGCTTTCTGAAATAAAAGTTTTAACTTGTTTTTTCCGACAATGAATTGTCAGTTGTCGTATCCAAACGTTGTTTTGAACCATTTTGACTTCTAAACCAAGAATGCTGAGACAGGCCCTTAGAATCTCAAGTGTTTCTCCCCGATAAATAAATCATCAACCGAGAAATTAACTTCAATGACATGGCATAAGCGCGCAATTAACAATGGGAGGCAATGTTCTTCTCTTTTCCTCCTTTTATCTGTTGATGCAGTTGGACAGAGCACTTTCATTGGGAGGATTAATGGCTTCTCATCCCTTCTTGAGAGAATCTCCTCCCAACCCTTTGAATATGAGGGCGAGGAAGGCCGACTCATCGCGCCTCAGGGAAAGGAGTACCTCTGTGTCATCACTGGAAGGTCTAGAGTCACATAAAAATAGGAGGGTGGAGAAAGAAAAAAAAGAAACCAGCCAATGAGAAGAACAACATAGCAAGTACTAGAGAGATTTCTTAGTCCCACATCGGAAAGGAAATCAATATATCACGTATACAAAGAAGATGTGCCTCTGTGAAGGTCGAGAGTGACAAAAAAATAGGAGGAGAGGAAAACAAAGAAGAAACCAGCCAATCGGACAACTACTTTTTTGCTGTGTCTCGAGTCGGGTTCATATTTGTGTTAGGGCTGTCAGGACTGGTTCTGGGTTCAAAAGAAGTCTTTGCTAATTAATTACTACTGGTACTTGTAAGAATATAACGTTTCTTTTCATTTTTTTCTTTTCTGTAAGCTTCACGGTCAGTAGCAAAGTTATCAGAAGAGAACCCAGGACAGTCCAACTTGCAATTCGTTTATTTTGTTTTTTTATGTCATATTTTTACTTGGTGCTCACTTAGATTTCACATAATAACAAATTCCCAGCACTCTAATGTGAGTTGTAGCCCAGAACAAGGTTGGAAGTCCAAATTTTTTTTTTTTTAATTTTTCACTTAAAATTTTACTCAGGACTAGTCCTCTGGCCGTTTTTTCCGTCTTCCCCGCCCCCAACCTCTTCCTCAACGGCGTTCGGTCGAACACCTCCCTCGGTCCGCTCCTCTTCCCTGAATTTTTTTTTTATCAAATATGTCATATGTCTACTTGGAGCACTTCATGGTTTACTTTGTTTGGATAATGGAAAGATAATTTGTTGTCTAATGAAAATTGGTTTGAAACAAGTAAGCACTTCCACCATCTCTTCACTACTAATAATTGAGAGCCAAGTTACCAAGGCCGTATCAAAGCCCAAAATTACAGAACCGAAATCAAGAATTTTTTATCTGAGCATGTTGGTTTTAACTTGTAATCGACGTTGGCAAATAATAACAATTGTTTTAATATGCCAATGATACATATGTATCTTTGATTATGAATAAATTAATTCAGAACATAATAATTTAATACTACATAGGAGTGCAACTCTGGCGGACATATTTGAACCTGATTAAGAATCAGGTTGGACTCGGATTCATATGTCGGATTACCCAAATAACCAAAAAATTATATATATTTTTTCATCCAAAATTTTCAACTCCTTATCCTAAATCTCATTTCAGTTTGTATTTTGTAATGATTGAGACTTAATTGCTATTTGATTATGCGTTTAATATTAAATTATTTTAAATATAATATTAGAGTCCGATAAATTCGATAGACTCGATCCAACCCGAGCTCGATCCGATCTTTCGAACTTGATCTTGGACTAAATATGTTGAACCTGAGGTCGGGTCGGACTTGGGCTCGGACTAGACTTATGATTATTCGGATTGGATTCGAGTTGAGCTCAAGTCCGATCCAACCCGTCCAAGTTGCACCTCCTAATAGTACATATTGTATGATATAGAAAGTAGAAAAATTATGGTTTGAATAAATATTACTTCAACTGGATTTAAGAAGAAATCGATAAAATATTTTGTTTATTATTAGAAAGAAGAGCATGTTCATTTGTGAAAATGCATGAATCTGATTTTTTTTTTCCTCTTTTTCTAGGAACCTTGAGATTTCTAGTTACTACTATTGTTGTGTGGTTGAGGAAGATCCAGTGAACTAGTCTTGGACACAAATAAAATAAAACAAGTACACACGAACGTGTACCTTAATGAGGAGAACATGGTTGGGAACAAGTCACCTTCAATCCTCAATACATGCCCATCAGAGTCTAAAATGAACCCATCATTCCAAATCAAAATGCCTAGGGAAAGGAATACCTCTGTGAAGGTCGAGTGACAAAAAAATAGGAGGGGAGGGAAAACAAAGAAGAAACCAGTCAATGAGTAATAAATAGACTTCTTAGTCCCACATCGGAAAAGAAATGAAGATATCACATATATAAATAAGTTGTGAAAGAACTACAACTCGCCGAGCTATGTAGCGTGAGCTTGTAACCCATGTGGGGGCAACAAAGTGGTTTGAACGGTTGGGTCTGGTTTCATGGGTTTGGGTGCTGTTGGTGTGTTGTCTGGCCTGCCTGCCCATTCCAAGTCTGGAGTTTGGGTCACACTTGGTTCAGGCGAAGGCTTGGGCTGAGTCACTCCTAGAGTGGAGGACACCGCGTGAGGCTGGTTCACAGAGCAGCGTTTCACCTCCCGCTCTGGACAGTGGAAGGATAACGGGCCGGTTCACCTAGAGATCCTATCAAAAATCTGGACCGATCCGACCGGACATTCACTTTTTTGCTGGCGAGTCAGGGAGTCAGGTTCATATTTGTGTTAGGGCTGTCAGGATTAGGGGTGAGCATTCGGTTCAAACCGGACTGCATTATTAAAAATTGGACATAAAACGAACCGACCTATTGAAGAACCGAACCGAACCATAATATTTCAAAACCGAAAAATTTCGGTTCAGTTATTTAATTTTTTCGGTTTATGGGCCTTTGTGTAATGGGCCGGGACGCTTCATTTTACAACGAACAAAATAGACTAATTGAACGGCCCAACTAATAAAGTTATCCTTGGTCCATCCAATATATTGTTGTTTGGCCCATTTTACAACAAATAACTTCAAACCCAACTTGGGCAATCAAATATAAAAATCAAATTTCAATTAAAAAAAAATTGAAGCAAAAAATTCTAACAAAACAAAATGTACACACTAGACTACACAGTCACACAGTGCCAGTTTTGATATTGTACACACTAAACAAAATGTACACACTAACAAATGAAATATTGTTTCCAGTTTAGATAAAAAAATTACAACAATGAAACGTGTGTTCTGGAATTACATAATTTTACAATTTAATGCAGCTGATATATAATTCCTAAGCCCTCCAATTTCAAACTGGTGCTCATCTCACTGAATCCCATATCTTTTCCTGAAGAACAACACAATGAAATTAATAGAAGAAGAATATTTCATTATAGTATGATGCTGGCTCAGGCCTCAGATGAAATTAATAGAAGAAGAATATTTCATTATAGTATGAAATTAATAGAAGAAGAATATCTTCCTCTAAAGAACAACACAATGAAATAGAAATACCAAACATATATGCACCCTACAGATATCAAACTGTATTTAGAAAGTGTATTTATAAGTTTATAACTACCTTGTCAGTTGCTAGTAACAAGAGTTCCCAGGTTCAATCGTTCAAATGCATAGTTCTCTTCATAAACAAGTCATCATCATCATGTCCTAGATTATCCTGGACAACACAATAAAAAGAAGGAAAAAAAACTAAATTGTGGCTCAGATACGGCTCATTTTTGCATCATTGTTTGATGCCATGTAGTATCAGTTCTCCTATTCTCAAGCCATCATCATCATTGCCACTTTATCATGTAATATGTTAGTAAATTTCTCAAGAAAAGACTAAATAAACTAGCATCATAGATTTTTACCAAATGGCTGCATTTTATGCCATGCCATTGTAAATAAACTAGCATCATAGATTTACCAAATGGCTGCATTTTATGCCACGCCATTGTCTGTCGCCAATGGCTGCATTTTATGCCTCGCCAGTGGCTTCATTTTATGCACCTATAACAAGAAGAAATAACAACAGAAATAACAACAGAAGATCCCAGCAATAAAGCTATAAAGCTCCCAGAAATAACTACAGAGGCAGAAATAAACAACAGAAGCAACAAAGCTCCCAGCAATAAATGTCACGACCCGCACCCGAAAATCGGGCATGAGCCGTGGGTACGTCCAGCCTACGCCGCAGAATCGGCGGTAGAACGCTGTAAAGGTCCGTTCTAGGTCAACCAACTATCTAGATAACTCACAGAAAAATTCGGCATGACCTCTCCAAAAGGAGGGCAAAACCACGCAATATATATATGTGAATAAAATCCTCTCCAACAGGAGGGCAACCACGCAATATATATATGACAATAATCTCAATCACAAAACTAGAGGAAGAATATAAGCACGATATGATATAAACAAAGAAAACCAGAACCAAGAGAGCAAGACAATCCAAAATGATACAGTCAAAGTCTAAAAGCTACAACATCTCACAGAAGCACAAAAGAATAAGTACAGTCATCCAAAATACAAACCACAAGGAAAACCCAGGAAACCCACCTAGCTAACTAGGGTGCTATCGGCGTCTCCTCGGCGCACTCCTCCTCGGGGTCACAACAGTCGTCAATACCAGCCTCACGTTCTATTGCTCGTCATATACACCTTACCATGCATTTGGAGTTGCTTTCAGAGTTATGTACTTCGCTCCAGTCCTGACTGGGCATATTTTTTCCAGAGGATCCTGAGGACTTGAGAACGTGAGGCTGGTTCACAGAGCAGCGTTTCACCTCCCGCTCTGGACAGTGGAAGGATAACGGGCCGGTTCACCTAGAGATCCTATCAAAAATCTGGACCGATCCGACCGGACATTCACTTTTTTGCTGGCGAGTCAGGGAGTCAGGTTCATATTTGTGTTAGGGCTGTCAGGATTAGGGGTGAGCATTCGGTTCAAACCGGACTGCATTATTAAAAATTGGACATAAACCGAACCGACCTATTGAAGAACCGAACCGAACCATAATATTTCAAAACCGAAAAATTTCGGTTCAGTTATTTAATTTTTTCGGTTTATGGGCCTTTGTGTAATGGGCCGGGACGCTTCATTTTACAACGAACAAAATAGACTAATTGAACGGCCCAACTAATAAAGTTATCCTTGGTCCATCCAATATATTGTTGTTTGGCCCATTTTACAACAAATAACTTCAAACCCAACTTGGGCAATCAAATATAAAAATCAAATTTCAATTAAAAAAAAATTGAAGCAAAAAATTCTAACAAAACAAAATGTACACACTAGACTACACAGTCACACAGTGCCAGTTTTGATATTGTACACACTAAACAAAATGTACACACTAACAAATGAAATATTGTTTCCAGTTTAGATAAAAAAATTACAACAATGAAACGTGTGTTCTGGAATTACATAATTTTACAATTTAATGCAGCTGATATATAATTCCTAAGCCCTCCAATTTCAAACTGGTGCTCATCTCACTGAATCCCATATCTTTTCCTGAAGAACAACACAATGAAATTAATAGAAGAAGAATATTTCATTATAGTATGATGCTGGCTCAGGCCTCAGATGAAATTAATAGAAGAAGAATATTTCATTATAGTATGAAATTAATAGAAGAAGAATATCTTCCTCTAAAGAACAACACAATGAAATAGAAATACCAAACATATATGCACCCTACAGATATCAAACTGTATTTAGAAAGTGTATTTATAAGTTTATAACTACCTTGTCAGTTGCTAGTAACAAGAGTTCCCAGGTTCAATCGTTCAAATGCATAGTTCTCTTCATAAACAAGTCATCATCATCATGTCCTAGATTATCCTGGACAACACAATAAAAAGAAGGAAAAAAAACTAAATTGTGGCTCAGATACGGCTCATTTTTGCATCATTGTTTGATGCCATGTAGTATCAGTTCTCCTATTCTCAAGCCATCATCATCATTGCCACTTTATCATGTAATATGTTAGTAAATTTCTCAAGAAAAGACTAAATAAACTAGCATCATAGATTTTTACCAAATGGCTGCATTTTATGCCATGCCATTGTAAATAAACTAGCATCATAGATTTACCAAATGGCTGCATTTTATGCCACGCCATTGTCTGTCGCCGATGGCTGCATTTTATGCCTCGCCAGTGGCTTCATTTTATGCACCTATAACAAGAAGAAATAACAACAGAAATAACAACAGAAGATCCCAGCAATAAAGCTATAAAGCTCCCAGAAATAACTACAGAGGCAGAAATAAACAACAGAAGCAACAAAGCTCCCAGCAATAAATGTCACGACCCGCACCCGAAAATCGGGCATGAGCCGTGGGTACGTCCAGCCTACGCCGCAGAATCGGCGGTAGAACGCTGTAAAGGTCCGTTCTAGGTCAACCAACTATCTAGATAACTCACAGAAAAATTTGGCATGACCTCTCCAAAAGGAGGGCAAAACCACGCAATATATATATGTGAATAAAATCCTCTCCAACAGGAGGGCAACCACGCAATATATATATGACAATAATCTCAATCACAAAACTAGAGGAAGAATATAAGCACGATATGATATAAACAAAGAAAACCAGAACCAAGAGAGCAAGACAATCCAAAATGATACAGTCAAAGTCTAAAAGCTACAACATCTCACAGAAGCACAAAAGAATAAGTACAGTCATCCAAAATACAAACCACAAGGAAAATCCAGGAAACCCACCTAGCTAACTAGGGTGCTATCGGCGTCTCCTCGGCGCACTCCTCCTCGGGGTCACAACAGTCGTCAATACCAGGCCCGTAGAACGTAGGGCAAAAGTCCTCAGGATCCTCTGGAAAAAATATGCCCAGTCAGGACTGGAGCGAAGTACATAACTCTGAAAGCAACTCCAAATGCATGGTAAGGTGTATATGACGAGCAATAGAAAAGTAATCAAGATGCACAGGAAAATAAATATATGCTGGAGCACAATAAGTAGCTGCAATGTAAACTGGAGAACAATACAAGTAGTGGAAAAGTAACTGCAGATGAGAAACATGAATACTAGCTAAGTGCCTTGAGCACAAGTTCGTTATATGATCGGCTTAGGTTGCACATGAAAGTCACTACGATAACTCCGTTATGCGTGAGTTGCATAACCGACATACACATGAATACTGTTTGGCTTTGATCATATAACCAACTCACTACTCCCCTCCCCCACTAATACCATTGGATCCAACCACAACACGCTACGTACATGATAATAGCTCGCGCACACGAAGGCGAGAGCACAAGAAGCACATGATAGCACATGATAATCAATACCCGAAGCACATGATGAAATACACGTGATAGAGTACCCGCTGAACACGGTAAGGGGGATAGCACCTCATGACGGGATCCACTAGTACCAGCTCGTGTAGTAATGTGTCAGAATCAAGTATTACAGTTCTAGAACAAGTGATATAAACGCTATCATGAAATAGAAACTATCAGAGGTAGGTACTCGCCTGATGTCCTGAGCAACTGATGAGGATCGAGGTCCGGACCGGTATCGCAGGGACCTAATGCGAAAAGCAAAATTAAACAGGGTTCTAAGCATTTTAAACTGATATAAAATAATTAAAAACAGGCTTCTAGGGCTATTCTAGGTCGAACGGGTCAAACCGGTAAAAATCGGGTCAAAAAGTCAACCCAGGGTCCAAAAAGTCAACTCTAGGTCAAAACTAGGTCAAACGTTGACTTTTACGGTCAACGGGGACAAATTTGGTCAAAGCTAGGTCAAACTAGGGTGCCCCTGAAATTCTAGGTCAAACCGAGCTCATTAAGCTACTAAACTCACAAACTCGCCTAATCGAGATACCGGGATACCCTCGGTATCCGATACCTCGCCCTAGGCCACGCACCCCGCCTAAACCCGCTAAAACCTATGCTAGCACGCGTAATTATATATATATAAACATATAAAAATCATTCCAAAGCATTTCCTAGGCTAATGCTCAAATACCCCGCTCGAAACTCAATACCTTGAATATCTCAAGGTATCGAGATACCTCGGTATCTCATGGTATTGAAGTTTCGCCCTAAGGCCCTCTAACTAGCTATCTAGCTACTAATTATATACCTAGTTAGTAATCTAGGCTAGGTAATATAGATATCTACTATATTTATATATATCTAAGTATGTATATACCTATGTATATAGATATCCACACACATTTACCCGATTACCCATTATCTTACCTATACACCTATATATGTATATAACTTAGGCATATAGATATTTATATCTCTTAGATAGGTATATCTAAGAATCTAGTTATCTACCTATCTAGTATCTATCTATCTATCTAAATACCTAGCTATCTATCTATCAATATCTATCTATCTATCTATCTATCTATCTAATTATCCATAACTTATCTTACCTATTTATCCATCTACCTATCTATCAATCTTATTCATTATCTAATATCTATCTAGTTATTTATCTAACTATCTAGATATATATATACATCCTATCAATCTATCTCCCTACTACCTCACTGCATGCTGCCCTTGCTTCCTGGCATTGCTGCTGCTGCTAGCTTACTTAAAATGCTGCTGCTGCTGCTGAAGAATTGCTGCTGCTGCTGCTACATTGCTGCTTGCTGCTGCTGGCATTGCTGCTTGCTGCTGCAGCTGGGCTGCTGCACAGTGCAGTGCGCAGCGTACTGCACGCTGCTGCTGCTGTGCAGGTTCTGCCCCCGCACGCTGGCTGCTGTCTCCCCCCCCCCCTCGCTCTCACAAGCACACACACACACACGCCTATATACTTATATATATATATACCACTATATATATATATATATACACATATCTCTATATATATATAACTAGATATATATATATACACTTATATCTATTCTAACACACTCACTAACACACACACCTACACACTCACAAACACACTAAAACACACACACATACAAATATATACATAGCTATAAATATATATATAAACACACATAATAATATATATATACACACATACAAATATATATATATATCAATACACACACACTCTAAGATATATACACACACACACATATTCAAATATATATATACATATACACACGAGCACACTTACACATATACATATATATATACACATAGACATATACACACATAAGCACATAGATATAAATACACTCATATATATATAAATATATATACGTAAACAAACATACATATAAATATATACATATATTTATATATATATATAGACACATATACACAACCACCACACAATGCACACAACACACAAACAACACGCCCCTCGCACGCCCAACGACCCCGACACTCACCAATACCCTAAAATATATAAAATATAGCCCGAAAACTCTAGCACACACTCTCCGATACTAACTCAACGCGCGCACAAAGCCGAAACGAGGAACCCAAGTCGAAATGGCCGTTCGGTCATTTCGACGAACACGTGGTGTGCGGCTCGGAAAACCTCCTGAAACGCACACCAAACGAACTCGGAATCGGCCCAAAATTTACCCACGCGCTCTACACGATGTCTAGATCCTAGAAAATATGCTCCCGCGTCGATTCTAGGCCCGTGGGGGAAACGCACACGCACTTAGAATCGGCGACGACGAAAAGCCCCAATTTTGCCCGAAACGCCCGTTTCTCCGCGACACGGCTTCCCGTGTCCGAACGGAGACACGCACTCACCCTCTAGATATCCGACAACGTCTACCTAGGTCCATCTAACCTAGAGCATCACCCAAAATTGGGCCAAATTCGGATTCCACCCGAATTCGACACAAAACCTAATGTCAAAGTTTCTAAACTCACCCAAACTAGTTCCAACTTCCTCCTACGGGTAGGGTTAGGGTCTAGGAGGGTTCTACAACACTAATTACACTACACAAAAATAATTAGGAAGGGGAAAGTTAGGTTTTACCTCTTGGGAGTTGGAATCCCAAGGCCAAAGTCTCACAATCCCTAGATTTCACCTCCCTCAAGCTCCAAGCCACCAACTCTAGCTCCCACACTAGATCTAAGCTTCTCACACCTAGGTTAGAGAAAATGCAAGGTGAGGGTTAGCTTAAGGAAGAAGGAATGAAAGAAGAAAAATGGAAGAGGGAACTCACCTTGGAGAAGAAGGAAGAAGGAAGAAGAAGTGGAGAAGAGGAAGAAGTGAAGAATATGAAGAGGGGGGCTGTGCTTGCTGTGATCGGGTGGGGGCTGCTGTGTTCTCACAGAAATGGGTAGGTAGGGGCCGGCCATGGGTAATAAAGGGGGTTCCACTAAGTCCAAATGACCAAAATGCCCTCCCGTAACTCGGTTTTGGGTTTCGGGTCTCCAAATGCACTCAAACTAGTTCCAAATCTCTCCAACTAACCTCCTAAAAATAAAATAATAATTCTAGGCCCCAAAATAATTCTCACCAGGGTGTGGGCTGGGTCGGACATGGGTCCACTAGGGTCTGACATGGGTCCAGGCTAGCCAAAACCCTAAAACAATCAAAATAAAAATAAGACAAGCACTAATTAATTATAAATATAAATAATTAAATACAATACACCATTTATCAAAATAAAAAAAAATACCCTATTTTCTAGAATTGGGTAGTGACAATAAAGCTCCCAGTAACTAACAACAAGATGAGAACAGCAAAGCATTAAGCCATTAAGTTGGATTGGAGAGACTGCAGAGTGCAATAACTAACAACAAGTTAGCAGAAGCAGTAACTAACAGCAAGCAAGTCAGCAAGTAACATGTAGTATATATTATATAACAAGCAATAACAGCAGTCAGCAGAAGCAGTAACTAATAGCAAGTCAGCAAGTAACAGGTAGTATATATTATATAACAAGCAATAACAGCAGTCAGCAGAAGCAGTAACTAACAGCAAGTCAGCAAGATGAGAACAGCAAGAAAATAGCAGCAGTAAGCCAGTAACATCCTAACAGGTATCCAAAAATATTACACATTGTCTTCCAACTAAAAGTTTGTGTTCCCAAATATCCCTCAAAAAGTCCAAATTTAAAGACCAGAATTAATCAAACCTCGCTTGTTGACGTTGATATTGATTCCACCGTCAACTTACCCAAAATCTAAATGAAAAAGTTAAAACAATTAAGAAGTTAAAACACACAATAAAAGATACAATAGAAAAAAGTTCCCGCTAAATAAGAATTTTTTTTTACCCATTTCAACTTTATACACGTCTTCAAACTCCTCTTCAACAATAGATACTATAGGTCGATCATAAGGCCTACGTAACCAATCTTGACAACAAATAAGAGCTTGAACTATTTTTGGAGTCAAAGAGCTCCTATATGAATCAAGCACACGACCACCCGTACTAAAAGCGGACTCGGACGCCACGGTAGATATGGGAACGGCCAACACATCCCGAGCCATCTTCGAAAGGATCGGAAAACGAGGAGAATTAAGCTTCCACCATCCCAAAATATTAACTCATCACTCTCATCATCATCTACCGTGTTCTCATCTAAATATCGATCAAACTCCGATTTAGTATCACCACCACCCAATTCTATCTTATGTTTCTTGAATTGAGCTTTCATAAACTTCTTCAATTGCAAGTTGTGCACCGGTTGATTTGCACAAGAAGGTTCAACTCTTTTACTATTAGTAGCAACACCACCACTTTGAGAAGAGCTTATGTTTTTGTACTCATTAAACATGGAGTACGCAACACTTTTTACTTTCTTTTTCATGGAATTGCACTTCTCCGGACCATAGAGATGATCAAGAGCATATTCCACGTATTCCAACTTATGTCGAGAATCAAGAATTGGTGCAATAAATATCACCATATTCATTTTCTCAATGTCCCCCCAATACTTTTGATATTTTTCTCTCATTTTGTCGGCCATGAGAGATAAGTCAAAGTCATCACTCTCCCTTGAAGTACGCAAAAGAATATCAATGGATGTGATTTTATCAAAAAAATTATTGCAAGTGACATATAAGGATCCCGAGATGCGCAAAGTAAGTTCATAAAAGTGTTCTAAGAAAGTGCACATTCTTCTTGCATTAGCCCAATCGTCCTCGGTAGGAAACCCACCATTCTCTGCTAGTTCTAGTTTGAACCATGGATCTTGTCCGGCGAATCTCTCAAAAGCACTTTCAAACTTTTGCGCCGTGTTCAACATCAAAAATGTAGAGTTCCAACGGGTGCTCACATCAAGACACAATATTTTTTTGCTTTGTATCTTTTCGGCTTCAACACTCTTCTTGAACTTTTGAAATCGACTAGGAGAATGTCTCACATATCTCACCGCATTTCGAACACGAGCAACCGAAGGAGACATCAATTTTAAGCCGTCAACCACAACTAGATTAATGATATGTGCAATGCATCGCATGTGTAAATATTTGCATTGTAGAATGCCATTTCCCCAATTCTGAATTTTCTTGCTTAAATAAGAAATAGCAACATCATTGGAACTCGCATTGTCTACCGTGATAGTGAATATACCCCACTCTAGCAAGCACTTCTCTACCGCTTTCCCGATGGCCTCACCTTTATGACTTGAAATTGGACAAAAGTTTATAATTTTTTTCTTCAACTCCCAATCATCGTTTATATAATGTGTCGTAAGACACATATAATTGATTTTTTGTAACGATGTCCAAGTATCCGTTGTAAGACAAATCATTTTCTTGGACTCTTTCAAATATGTTTTGAATTTACTCTTTTCAATAGAGTAAATATCATAAGAATCCCGAGCCACTGTCCATCTTGACGGAATACGAAAGCTAGGACACGCCACATTAATAAAGTTTTTAAAGCCCTCACACTCCATAAATCGAAACGGAAGCTCATCAACGATAATCATATGTGTCAAGGCCTTTCTCACCAGTTTTGATTAAATTTCCAACTAGTTAGTATTTGCTTGCCCTTTGCAATTGATTGCAAGTTAATTGTTGTTTGACTAGGTTCATGATTCTTTGGATTCAATGGACATGCATTCCAGTGGGTTTTCACACTAGTAGTCCCATTTAGCATACTATGGCAATGGTATTCTTTTCCGCAATGGTTGCAACTTGCTTTTGGACGACCATCCGGGTCAAGAATTTTTAAATTTTTTTTCCAATGCGGAGCTCTTTCCTTCGAAGGCTTTCTTGAAACCGAAAGCTTCAAATTTAGATTATATACAGGGAGAGGCTCATTTGTGGCTTGAGAACTAGTTGGTGGTTGATGATCACCTTCTTGCGACATCTAAAACAATAAATTTGTACTTTGAATATATGAAATATAAATAACAAAATTCAGTCCAAAAATTAAGAAATACGCAGATTGCATGAATATGAAGTTTTTGCCATTGATTGGGTTGGTGCTACACCTATTAAACATCACACATTTATGAGTAACCTAAGTTACCTATAGCTATGCTACCTAACCCTTACCCAATTCCAACCTACATAAATAGCCCTTAATCACTAGTCCAAAATGCAGTGTCTCAATGTGCCAAGGCAGAATGCAGAATCAGAGTGCAGATAGGGATAGTCCCATTACAGACTCACAGAGTGCAACACAGATATATAAGGTCAAAATAAATCAATGTGCAAAACACTCACAGAATGCAGAATCAATGTGCCAGAATAAAAAAATTCAATGATGTACCAAAATACAGTATCTTAGTCACTGACTAACAAATGAATGTGAAGAATTAGAGTGCAGACTGCAGAATGCACTATGCGGTGTAAAAATATATTAAGTCAAAATGCAGAATGTCAATGCACTATGCAGTGTAAGTCACTAACTCACTAATCATAGTGCAGATAAAGATAGTCCCATTAGATACTCGCAGAGTGCAATACAGATATATTAGGTCAAAATGTATAAAAACTGATCAATATGCCAGGGCAGAATGCAGAATCAGAGTGCAGATAGGGATAGTCCCATTACAGACTCATATAGTGCAACACAGATATATTAGGTCAAAATAAATCAATGTGCAACACACTCACAGAATGCAGAATCAATGTGCCAGAATAAAAAAATTCAATGATGTACCAAAATATAGTGTCTTAGACTCTTAGTCACAGACTAACTAATGAATGTGAAGAATTAGAGTGCAGACTGCAGAATGCACTATGCAGTGTAAAAATATATTAAGTCAAAAATTCAATGAGGTACCAAAAAGCAGTGTCTTAGTCAAAATAAATCAATGTGCAACACACTCACAGAATTCAGAATGTAAGCCCCTGATTTTTTAAAAATATTAAAATTAGGATTTTTTACAATTTTTCTGGAATTTTCTGGGAATTTTCTGTAATTAAAATCAAGGTTTTTAATTAATAAATGATTTTAATTGGCAATAAATAATATTAAAATATCATGGAAATAATGTTTTTGGGTGTAAAATGGAAAACTGGACTTAGGACAATTTTTCTGGAATTTATTGGACCCCGGACATATTTTTAAATGCCTAAAAACTATTTACCTATTTTATTAATTAATTAATTATTATTATTATTATTTTCTTTTCTTTTTATTTTTTTTCCAGCCCAGCAGCCCGGCCCAGCCCCCCCGCGGGTCGGGTCGGATCCGCCAGACCCGACCCGAGACCCGCTACCCGCATCCCTGACCACGTCTCCCCCGTGCCGCGTCTCGCGGCGGAGCCGCCGCCTCCGGCCCGCTCCGCCCGCGCCTCACCCACGACCTCCGCAGCTCCGCCTCCTCCGCCGCCAGACCCGGCCACCCCTGCCTCCCTCGGCCCCACGCACCGCCTCTCTCCCCTATAAATGACCCCGAGCACCCTCTCCGCCGTACCTCTCCGCCGTACCCCTCCGCCGACCCTCGAGAACCGCCACCCTAATTCCCCCTCTCCGCCACCGTACGCCACCGCAGCCCGCCTCCCCGCTGCAGCGCCGGCTCCCCTCCTCCTCCGTCGAGCACCGCCGCTCGACAGCAGTAACTCGAGCAGCAGCACCGGCATCTCCGTCCGGCCGGCCAGCACCGCCACCCCGCCGCGCCGCCGTCCCCGCACGCCCCTCTCCCCGGCGAGCCGCCCTCGGCCTTCCCGCCGCCGTGCCGACCACCGGAGCCCGCCGCAGAGTCCCCAAAACCCTAACCCTAGCTTCCCTGTGTCCGACACGAGTCGGACACGTGTCGGACACGACTCGACCCTGAATTTTCAGGTCCCCTTCAGGTACGTGTAACTTTTTGCTCGTAGCTCCGTTTTTGATTCCGCAAATTGCGTTGGGAAGCCTGTATGACCCTCTCGGTGCCCGGACAAACCGTTCGGGGCATCGCGGCCTGTGGTGATCGCACACCGCGATCCAAAAACAGGAAAAACCAGACCCTGTTTCACCCCGGAACTGAGTGCGTCCCGCCAAACGGGACGACTTGGTCGCGTGCGGTCTTCACAGATACGTGCGCATCGTCGATACGGACGTGTGAGATTTCGTGGAAGCTGATTCGGGTGTGCGTGCACACCGAAATCAACGCGTATCCGCGGACATCGCCCCGTATCTGCCTTTTCTGCAATTTGCCCTAACTTCTTGTACACTCGTCGGATCGAGACGAAACTTGCGCCATCGGACTCATAGCGATACGCTGGTCCTGTGGGTCAAGTTTGGTTCGATTCTGAGAACGTTGACGAAATCGCGTGTCGTGGGCCCCACAGGCCCCGCTCGACGGGCGATTTTGTGTTCGGCTCATCGGAATCCAAATCTGGAAGTTCCATTGGGTTCTTATCAGCGTTCCTGACCTGTTGACACTAAGTTTGGTGAATTTGGAGACCTTTGACCCGGACACGTTTTTCGGTGCAAAGCGGGCCCACCGGCGGACCCCGTTTTGACCCGAAACTGCCGTTTTTGCCCTTGTCTCCAAATTGGACCCAAGGACAGGCGTTTCTAGCTATTTAACATCTTTTGAGCGTGATGGTAATGTCTATTTTAGCTTTTGGACTCATCTCTGGAATTTCCCCCCGAGAGCCAATATTAATCAGATCCAAACAACAGGCAAGTACCTGCACTTCAAGTTTATTCTTTATATTATGATAATTAATTCCCTGCTCTACTAGCACCATTGGAGGATTACACGTAGTGTTAGAACACTGGATTTTCATGTCTTGAATTCTGGAGTTCATGTCTTGTTTTTCGTGTCGGGTGGGAGAATACTAAGGAGGCATGGAGTTTACCCTTTCCCCTGTATTGTCTAATAGCTGTTGGTACACGACTGTCCATCAGCCGGATCTCGATTATATTGTCTAATAGCCGTCTATGACGGCCGGATTAGCCTTAAAAACCCCTACATGCCAACTATGTATTCTAAAAACAAACACAAGTTCACACAGATAGTTTCTGGTCATGTTATACTTCTTGCTGGCTGTTGTAGTTTCATTTCCTGTTTCATTTATTTCTGTTTGCTCATATACCTGCTTACAGCTTTAACTCTGAGATAATGATGTTCTGTTATGCAGTTTCTTAACTTGATATTCAATATTTAATTGTCATAAATATTTAGTTTAACCTTGTTGTGCACTGTGTACTTTGCTCCTTTCCTGACTGGATCTGTTGATTTAGGCGATGATGAGGATCTTGCCCCTACTTATATTGGTCCCTATGAGGGGACTGATGTTACCTATGAGGAGCCAGAACCCACTCAGGAGACCCCTGCTGCTGAGTAACTAGTAGTAGCTATCTTTCATTTATATTCTCATCTTATTTATCGGGTTTGTCCCCGATTTCAATATTGAATTTCTGTACTAAAACATTTGAATCTGTTGTCACATTTATGTTCAGTTGAAATCTTAAGTTTTATTCTCTTTTTATCTTGCCTATGTTATTTGTGAATGAGCTAGTTAGCAAATAACGGATTGACCTAGACAGCGTACTACCGCCGATTCTGCGGCGTAGGCTGGACGTACCCACGCACTCGTGCCCGGATTTTCGGGTGCGGGTCGTGACACATTTTTATGGTGGCCCATGCAGGTCCTATCCTAAATAGGGTAATACCCTAGGACAGGGTATGGAATAAGATTGAGGATTCTAGGAAAAGCTCATTCACAGTATAGGGTCCTTATTTCAATTCTTGATATCATTTCTGCTCAATTTTCCTATCGCCTTTGATTTCCAAGTATTCTATTCTGATCTTCCTACCCCTTAATCTTTCAGCATGGTTCAGACGAGGAACACAGTAGGAGGCACATCAGAACCAGCTGAGCAAAATGTGCCCGAGACTCTTGCACTCCCGCCGCCTCCATCTGTTCCGACAGTTACTCTAGATGGGGCACAGCTACTTGGAGTGTTCCAGGGATTGGTGGAATCTCAGAAGGAACAAACTGCCCTGCTACGGACCAGCCTTTCAGAAGCTCTTCGGACCCGGGAGTCACCACAGAAGAGGCCAGGAAGTGCCAAGGACTTTAAGAACCTTAGACCCCTGGAATTCTACGGAACTGAAGGCATTCTCTATGCCGATGAATGGATAGAGAACATAGAGAGACTCCTGAAGACTGCTCGAGTCCCTGATGATCTCAAAGTGGAGTCCGCAAGCCTGCAACTGTTCGACATAGCTCGGACCTGGTTCAGAGATGAACCCCAACTATCTGCTCCTGACCTCACCTGGAAAGATTTTAAGAGGCTATTCAAGGAGAAATTCTACCCCGAAGTGGCTCGGGAAGCTCTCGAAAGCCAATTCGAGAGACTGGAGCAAGGTAACCTGACTGTTGATGAGTATACTGCTGAATTTAGCAGGTTAAGCCACTTTGCGGAGTACATGGTTCGTACCCCGGAGGACAGGGCCCGTAGATTCAAGAAGAGGCTGTCTCCGGATATTCGCCTTGCTGTCACCACCAGCCGAGCTCGCACCTATGAGGAAATCCTGAGCGTGGCACAAGGCGTAGAAAGAGACATGGGGCATAAACTAAAGCGAGAGAGAGATACCGGAAATGCGGGACCCAACAAACGCCCATTTCAACAACAACAACAGCAGAGGGCCCCGCAGCAAACTCAGCATCCCCTCCCTCGAGCCACAGCACCCCAACACCAAACTCAAGGACAGAACCAGCAAGCTCTCCGTTGTAACTATTGTCATAGACCAGGCCATACGTGGCAAGTTTGCAGAAAGAGGCTAGGTGTTTGTCTACTTTGTGGCTCAGCAGCACATCAAGTGAGGGACTGCCCCACTGCTCCAGGACGCGGACAAGCTTACGTGATGACCGTAGAGAACGCGCAAACTCTGGAAGCAGCCAATGCGCGTAAGTGATTCGTAGATACCTTTTCCTAGTATTGTTTTCGTGCCTGTTGGTTCGTGACCTCAGCCCCAACCTAGTAATTTTAAACTTGCTAAATAACCTGAAATGCTTTTATATTTGATAACTGTAGAGATTTTGAAGTTTTTTTTGCTATTGTGCTTATTATATGTGTCTTGTGAACTTCAATAAATTTGTACCTCTTTTCATCATCATCTAGCGCACTTAATTTTGCTAAACTCGACTAATGCTGCTATTTTATAGCCTAGTTTTGCAAGCTTACTCTTTATTGGGCTTGTTCGTGACACCTATATTATTGAGGCCTGATCAACCCCACTAATACAAGTGTCTACTCAGAATCAGTGTACTACGGTCTGATCAACCTTAGTGCATTTTGATTCGCACTTCGCATGACTACTTTATGTGGATTGAGATATAGTCGACTAGTCTACTTGCCCCCTAAATACGTCCGAGCATATCGTATCAGCATTACCAGAATAGAATCTCGATCCTTAATCGCCTGACAATTCCCATTAGAATTCCTGAAAAACGCCTTGATCCCTATACCTCTGTTCTACCACCTCGCCCTTAAACTCTTTATTATTGATCCTCGTCTCTCCTTATTTCGGAAAGACAAAAACCTGTGGTTGGTATAAGTTGATTTGTAGTGCTAGACATACCCCTCAGACCGGTCGAATTGATGATAACCCTTTATGACTAAGACAAGATCCTAGGTGCTGTGTTTTGTGTTGCAGGCTTAAGATTCAATACCCTGATTTATTAAGTTGAGACCTAGCTTTACTAGTTGTACAGCCTTAGAGGATATGGGTAAAACTATAAGTTGGGCAGCGACCGCAATGTCCACCTGAGAGAAACCCGTTGGACTGTAATCAAGTGAGTTTGGACAGAGAGAACCCTGCCATAATTTAAATTTTGAGGACGAAATTTTATAAGTTGGGTAGATTGTAAGCCCCTGATTTTTCAAAAAATTTAAAATTAGGATTTTTCACAATTTTTCCGAAATTTTTTGGGAATTTTCTGTAATTAAAATCAAGATTTTTAATTAATAAATGATTTTAATTGGCAATAAATAATATTAAAATATCATGGAAATAATGTTTTTGGGTGTAAAATAGAAAACTGGACTTAGGACAATTTTTCTGGAATTTATTGGACCCCGGACATATTTTTAAATGCCTAAAAACTATTTACCTATTTTATTAATTAATTATTATTATTATTATTATTATTATTATTATTTTCTTTTCTTTTTATTTTTTTTCCAGCCCAGCAGCCCGGCCCGGCCCATTGGGCCCGAGCCCGGCCCAGCCCCCCCGCGGGTCGGGTCGGATCCGCCAGACCCGACCCGAGACCCGCTACCCGCATCCCTGACCACGTCTCCCCCGTGCCGCGTCTCGCGGCGGAGCCGCCGCCTCCGGCCCGCTCCGCCCGCGCCTCACCCACGACCTCCGCAGCTCCGCCTCCTCCGCCGCCAGACCCGGCCACCCCCGCCTCCCTCGGCCCCACGCACCGCCTCTCTCCCCTATAAATGACCCCGAGCACCCTCTCCGTCGTACCTCTCCGCCGTACCCCTCCGCCGACCCTCGAGAACCGCCACCCTAATTCCCCCTCTCCGCCACCGTACGCCACCGCAGCCCGCCTCCCCGCTGCAGCGCCGGCTCCCCTCCTCCTCCGTCGAGCACCGCCGCTCGACAGCAGTAACTCGAGCAGCAGCACCGGCGTCTCCGTCCGGCCGGCCAGCACCGCCACCCCGCCGCGCCGCCGTCCCCGCACGCCCCTCTCCCCGGCGAGCCGCCCTCGGCCTTCCCGCCGCCGTGCCGACCACCGGAGCCCGCCGCAGAGTCCCCAAAACCCTAACCCTAGCTTCCCTGTGTCCGACACGAGTCGGACACGTGTCGGACACGACTCGACCCTGAATTTTTAGGTCCCCTTCAGGTACGTGTAACTTTTTGCTCGTAGCTCCATTTTCGATTCCGCAAATTGCGTTGGGAAGCCTGTATGACCCTCTCGGTGCCCGGATAAACCGTTCGGGGCATCGCGTCCTGTGGTGATCGCACACCGCGATCCAAAAACAGAAAAAACTAGACCCTGTTTCACCCCGGAACTGAGTGCGTTCCGCTAAACGGGACGACTTGGTCGCATGCGGTCTTCACAGATACGTGCGCATCGTCGATACGGACGTGTGAGATTTCGTGGAAGCTGATTCGGGTGTGCGTGCACACCGAAATCAACGCGTATCCGCGGACATCGCCCCGTATTCGTCTTTTCTGCAATTTGCCCTAACTTCTTGTACACTCGTCGGATCGAGACGAAACTTGCGCCATCGGACTCGTAGCGATACGCTGGTCCTGTGGGTCAAGTTTGGTTCGATTCTGAGAACGTTGACAAAATCGCTTGTCGTGGGCCCCATAGGCCCCGCTCGACGGGCGATTTTTTATTCGGCTCATCGGAATCCAAATCTGGAAGTTCTGTTGGGTTCATATCAGCGTTCCTGACCTGTTGACACTAAGTTTGGTGAATTTGGAGACCTTTGACCCGGACACGTTTTTCGGTGCAAAGCGGGCCCACCGGCGGACCCCGTTTTGACCCGAAACTGCTTTTTTTGCCCTTGTCTCCAAATTGGACCCAAGGACAGGCGTTTCTAGCTATTTGACATCTTCTGAGCGTGATGGTAACGTCTATTTTAGCTTTTGGACTCATCTCTAAAATTTCCCCCCGAGAGCCAATATTAATCAGATCCAAACAACAGGCAAGTACCTGCACTTCAAGTTTATTCTTTATATTGTGATAATTAATTCCCTGCTCTACTAGCACCATTGGAGGATTACACGTAGTGTTAGAACACTAAATTTTCATGTCTTGAATTCTGGAGTTCATGTCTTGTTTTTCGTGTCGGGTGGGAGAATACTAAGGAGGCATGGAGTTTACCCTTTCCCCTGTATTGTCTAATAGCTGTTGGTACACGACTGTCCATCAGCCGGATCTCTATTATATTGTCTAATAGCCGTCTATGACGGCCGGATTAGCCTTAAAAACCCCTACATGCCAACTATGTATTCTAAAAACAAACACAAGTTCACACAGATAGTTTCTGGTCATGTTATACTTCTTGCTGGCTGTTGTAGTTTCATTTTCTGTTTCATTTATTTCTGTTTGCTCATATACCTGCTTACAGCTTTAACTCTGAGATAATGATGTTCTGTTATGCAGTTTCTTAACTTGATATTCAATATTTAATTGTCATAAATATTTAGTTTAACCTTGTTGTGCACTGTGTACTTTGCTCCTTTCCTAACTGGATCTGTTGATTTAGGCGATGATGAGGATCTTGCCCCTACTTATATTGGTCCCTATGAGGGGACTGATGTTACCTATGAGGAGCCAGAACCCACCCAGGAGACCCCTGCTGCTGAGTAACTAGTAGTAGCTATCTTTTATTTATATTCTCATCTTATTTATCGGGTTTGTCCCCGATTTCAATATTGAATTCCTGTACTAAAATATTTGAATCTGTTGTCACATTTATGTTCAGTTGAAATCTTAAGTTTCATTCTCTTTTTATCTTGCCTATGTTATTTGTGAATGAGCTAGTTAGCAAATAACGGATTGACCTAGACAGCGTACTACCGCCGATTCTGCGGCGTAGGCTGGACGTACCCACGCACTCGTGCCCGAATTTCCGGGTGCGGGTCGTGACACAGAATCAATGTGCCAGAATAAAAAAATTCAATGATGTACCAAAATACACTAATACAGTGTCTTAGTCACTGACTAACTAATGAATGTGAAGAATATACATATATTATGTCAAAATGTATAAAAACTAATCAAAGTGTACCAACCCTGCATGACTGCATATTCAATGATGACCAAAATACAAATAATCTTTACTCTTCAAAGTACCAAAATACAAATAACAGATGTACAAAAATTATCAATTAGACATAATCTTTACTCTTCAAAGTTCAAAGTACAAAAATACAAATAACAGATGTATTTCTCTTCAAAGTACCAAAAATTCAATGAGGTACCAAAAATAAGTGTCAGTCACTAACTCACTAATCAATGTGCAGAATTAGAGTGTAGACTGCAGAATGCACTATGCAATATTGCAGTGTATAAATATATTAAGTCAAAATGCAGTGTCTTAGTCACTAATCAAATATCAATGTACCAAAATAGCAGAATCATAGTGCAGATAAAGATAGTCCCATTATAGACTCACAGAGTGCAACACAGATATACATATATTAGGTCAAAATGTATAAAAACTAATCAAAGTGTACCAACCCGGCATGACTGTATATTCAATGATGTACCAAAATGCAAATAATCTTTACTTTGGGTTAAAGATTGGGTTCGGTTCGGTTAGACCGGTCCGGTCCGGTTCGGGTTGGTTTGGTTCAATTGAACCGGGTTAATTCTAGGATTTATTTTGGGTTAAAAATTAATTAGTTTTTAGGGCTTTAAAAATATTTTCGGGGTCCAATAAATTCCCGAAAAATTATCCTATGTCTAGTTTTTCATTTTACACCAGAAAATATTATTCTCATAATATTTTTAATATGATTTACATCAATTAAAATTATTTTAATTGCAAAATACCTTATTTTTATTTAGTTAAAAATTACATAAAAATTCATAAAATTTTTGAAAATTCATTTTTATATTTCTGAAAATACAGGTGATGACAAATGGTGTGCAACGAAAGTACAAGAGGCGCTGTAAACCATTCCGCCAAGAACAAGAGACTAAACAATAGGCCTCGTCCGGACCGAATCGATGCCAGTGCCCTAGCATCGTCCGCGAGACCGTGACCCTGTGCACTGGTTGTCCGTGATCGAACGTTGTCTTGGTTAAGTTATCAATTTACATGGTCGGGGCAACAAGAGTACAAGACAAGAGTCATTGCTGTTGAGGCAACAATAGTACAAGACAAGAGGCGTTGTTGTTGAGGCAACAATAATACAAGACAAGAGGCATTGCCTGATTCCTTTCGCATAGTCTTTCTGAACAATATTTTGTATAACAGGGTGTTGGCATAGCTTATGCTACAAGCATTGAGTCGAGGCAACGTATGAACAGGCAAGCATGCATTTATACAAACATAAGCAATCATGTTGGCTCGGGCTCGAAGGTAAGCCGAGAGGTGAAACCGTTAGGGACTTCCCGAGCGGCACGTTCTAAGGTCGTGTAGTGTGAACAAGTGAACAGTGCGCAAGGTAGCATGCAAAGGGTCCGAACATGTGTATAGGCAATATTTCATTTTCATGTTCTAGCATAAGCAATACAAGTTGGGATTTTTTCCTTAGCTAGGTGCGTTGGATTCTTATTAGCATACAGGGGTTGAATCACCTAGCAACTAGCATATATCATTCCAGATTTTATGTGTGCTGGCTAAGCAAAGACAAGTTCACCGTAGCCACCCAGCTTAGCGATGATTCGCCTCGGTGAGCGATACGTCAAGCGAGCCTCTGAAAGCCTAAGCTGAATTCCTGTAGGGACAAGTCTGGATATCCTTTGCCTCAAATGAGTATTCTCGCCTGAGCAAAGCGGGTCAGGACATGCACTTTTGCCGTTTTGAATCGACAGTCCGCTTGAAAGGAACGGGGTGTTACATCCTACCCAACTTAGAAAAAGTCTCATCCTCGAGACTTACTGAGGACAAGCAGTACGTTTCAATCAATTTGATTTAACGATACAAGGCTGGGGCAAACCTACACAAGTCGTTGTACTTGTTCAATTGGATATTCACTTGCACAAGCATTCGAGATCAGCATATCGCTAGTCTGGATCGTGCGCATATTTTCTTAAGTCTTGGATCGTGCACAAGTTCAAGGCGTCCCTCAAACATATGCATTCAACCAAACTTAGAGTTAGTGAAATCGGACAAGCTACTGCGATAATCTCAAGGGTTCGCACAGGTTGGCACAAAGGCCACTCGCATCACGATTCATACAAGCATTCATATCATTAAAAACGCATTTTGAAAGTATTTAGACTTATTGTTGGAACATTCCATTGGGGCATTGAGAGAGAGCGTGCACATAACCCACGAACGATATTTCAAAACAGAGATATCGAAATAAAGTCCGAAGGCGTAGAAGCCAGGCTCTGATACCACTATGTCACGCCCGATCTCCCGTAGCCTAAATCGGCATTTCCGGCTAGACGAGAATCACCGCGCCAGCGCTCCCGCAGAACGATCGTTTTGACCCATCCGGGCGTGATGCCGCACGAGCGTGAGCCACGCCCGTGCAAGGCCATGGTCCATTGGCTGGCGGTAAGAGTTCTAAGCCACAGAGTGGCACGGATTGTCCGAGTGCAGCGGAGTCATGAACGCATAGGCGATCGGTAACAAGTTCACTGAGTCGACAATATAGCGGAAGCATTGAATAACACAAGTTGAATGTAAAGTAAGATCTTTTATCGATATAAACAAGTGTTACAGGCGGCGCTTGGCCGAGATTACAATTCGCTCAAGCCTATCTCTTTGAAACAATAAAAGCATGCCAAGTGGCTACAATTGTGGAATGATTGTACAGGCTATGATCAAGCGATGTTCAGGCAGTTCCAACATTATGTCTTGTATATGTGCTTCAGTTCCGGATTCACCGCTGCTTCGGAGTGATCTCCACGCCTTAGCACGCACGAAGGAGGCATCCACACCGAACAAGGTTCTTCCGCACCCTGCAAACGATCTGGTGGGTTATCAGTACATTGAATGCACTGGTAGGAAGGCTACTCGCCCGCTCGACAAATCCAAACACGTAATATAGGTTCCGTGTACCAACTATTAAGTAGTCTTTCTAGTTGCCTTAGGATCAGTTTCATGCAAAATTGAATAGCCTAACTCGTGTGGCAGTGCGTCGTGCGACATGAGAGGAAACACGACGAGACTTACCAACTTACCTTTTGTCCTTCCCTGTTCAAGGTAAACATTATTAATTCTAGCACGGGCAAGTATAAACATTTAGGAGGCATAGCATATGCAAATACAAGTGTTTGGATGCGAGCTTAATTTCATTTAGCTGATTCAAATTATTCTTTGATGCGATACAATGCTTCGCACGCGGATAGTCGCTAAGCGAGGATTACTTGTTTCTCTTTATTTTATAAGCAAGCATGCAAGGCTAACATACAAGGCGATCACTGGCGTATGCCATAATGGACGATAGTCTTTGACGAGAATGGTTGCAATGAAAGTACAAGAGGCGCTGCAACCATTTCGCCAAGAACAAGAGACTAAACAATAGGCCTCGCCCAGACCGGATCGATGCCAGTGCCCCAGCATCGTCCGCGAGACCGTGACCCTGTGCAATGGTTGTCCGTGATCGAACGACGTCTTGGTTAAGTTATCAATTTACATGGTCGGGACAACAAGAGTACAAGACAAGAGTCATTGCTGTTGAGGCAACAATAGTACAAGACAAGAGGCATTGTTGTTGAGGCAACAATAGTACAAGACAAGAGGCGTTGCTGTTGAGGCAACAATAGTACAAGCCAAGAGGCATTGCCTGATTCCTTTCATATAGTCTTTTTGAACAATATTTTGTATAACAGGGTGTTGGCATAGCTTATGCTACAAGCATTGAGTCGAGGCAACGTATGAACAGGCAAACATGCATTTATACAAACATAAGCAATCACGTTGGCTCGGGTCCGAAGGTAAGCCGAGAGGAAAAACCGTTAGGGACTTCCCGAGCGGCACGTTCTAAGGTCGTGCAGTGTGAACAAGTGAACAGTGCGCAAGGTAGCATGCAAAGGGTCTGAACATGTGTATAAGCAATATTTCATTTCTATGTTCTAGCATAAGCAATACAAGTTAGGATTTTTTCCTTAGTTAGGTGCGTTGGATTCTTATTAGCATGCAGGGGGTGAATCACCTAGCGACTAGCATGTATCATTCCAGATTTTATGTGTGCTGTCTAAGCAAAGACAAGTTCACCGTAGCCACCCACCTTAGCGATGATTCGCCTCGGTTGAGCGATACGTCAAGCTAGCCTCTGAAAGCCTAAGCTGAATTCCTGTAGGGACAAGTCTGGATATCCTTTGCCTCAAACGAGTATTCTCGCCTGAGCAAAGCGGGTCGGGACATGCACTTTTTTCGTTTTGAATCGGCAGTCTGCTTGAACGGAATAGGGTGTTACACAAAGCGCCACTTTGCGCCCTTGAGTACGAGCCCGAGTCCGAGTCGCTAAGCCCCTGCGGGGCTTAGCTCCTAAGGGATACTTCCTAAAGGTGGTGACAAAACAAAGATTATCATAATGGAGTTCACACTTAAACCCTCTAGGAAAAGTCAACCCACATGGATTTCCACCCCATGTGCATATACCAATACTAAACATAGTTATATATTTTGAGATATACACATGGGTAGTTTTCCAATGTGGGATTAAAACTCCCAAAGCCAAGTGAAAAACACCAACATATATAGACTAATGTCATGATGGAATGCAATATAATTTTACAAATTTTTAGTGTTAAATAAGTTGTGTATTTTACTCCAAGCAATATCAACATAATTAATTACAACATAACTAATCAACAGTGGAGTAACTTTCTGGAAAGAATCCTTGAAATAACTTAAGGGTCCGTTTGGATAGTCTTTCTGAATTTTTTTTTCTGAAAACAATTTTCTGAATGTAAGTTGTAAAGTTTTTTTTTTTTTCCTGAGTATAGAAATTTTGACTTTGCGTTTGGTTACTTTCATCTGAAAAATAATTTTAAAAACATTAGTTAAAAGTTATGTTTGGTAAAAAAATTTGAAAATAATTTTTTTTACTCGGTCCATTCGCTTCCATATGTGTCCCTGTTCACCGTGTCCTTCTGTGTCCTGAGTCTACTGTGTCCATCTTTGTGTCATTTATCCCATCAACGGTGTCCCTCGACATTGACGAATTCGAGTCTGTCCAGTAGGTCGAGTCCAGTCGTCGAATTGTTCTCGAGTCCACAGTCGAGTACGATGAGCTCGTAGCTCGAGGCAGCCGAGCTCTCACCACCATCGACGACGAGCTCGAGTTACCGGACAACAATAGTAGAGAGGTGAGAGAATCCAGAGAGGTTTTGTTGGGGGGGGGGGGGGGGGGGGGGGGGGTGGGGGGTGGAGAGTGGGGCCCATCAACACTCTGAAATTGATTTCAGAAAGCCGGTTGGAGCTGCTTTCTGAAATCAAAGTTTTAACTTGTTTTTTCCGACAATGAATTGTCAGTTGTCGTATCCAAACGTTGTTGTTTTGAGCCATTTTGACTTCTAAACTAAGAATGCTGAGACAGGCCCTTAGAATCTCAAGTGTTTCTCCCCGATAAATAAATCATCAACCGAGAAATTAACTTCAATGACATGACATAAGCGCGCAATTAACAATGGGAGGCAATGTTCTTCTCTTTTCCTCCTTTTATCTGTTGATGCAGTTGGACAGAGCACTTTCATTGGGGGGATTAATGGCTTCTCATCCCTTCTTGAGAGAATCTCCTCCCAACCCTTTGAATATGAGGGCGAGGAAGGCCGACTCATCGCGCCTCAGGGAAAGGAGTACCTCTGTGTCATCATTGGAAGGTCTAGAGTCACATAAAAATAGGAGGGTGGAGAAAGAAAAAAAGAAACCAGCCAATGAGAAGAACAGCATAGTAAGTAGTAGAGAGATTTCTTAGTCCCACATCGGAAAGGAAATCAATATATCACGTATACAAAGAAGATGTGCACGAGCGGCTACACGCCGGCCCTTGTAACCTGAGCTTGCAACCCATGTGGGGGCAATGAAGTTGTTAGACGGTCTGGGCCTGTTTTATGGGATTTGGTTGCTTTATTCTCTATCTTTGGCTAGCATTTGGACTAATTTTGTCCATCAGGAGATAAAATTCGAAGCTCTATGGACATGTTCTTGCATAATGAGCTCCCCTATATTTTTTGGTTGGATAAGAGAGAAGGCCCATTTGCTGCATTTTTTATTGCAGGAGTTAAACCTATGGTTGAATACTTTTTTTCACTTTCAGAAGATGTGTTTGCTAATTAATTACTACTTGCATTTGTAACAATATAATGTTTCTTTTCATTTTTAATTTCTGTAAGCTTCACTGTCAGTAGCATAGTTATCAGGAAAACCAAGGACAGACCTACTTGAAATTAGTTTATTTTGTTTCTTTATGTCATATATATTTTTGCTTGGGCGTCACTTATAGATTTCACATATGATAAATTCCTAGCACTCTAATGTGAGTTGTAGCCCAGTACAAGGTTGGAAGAAGAAGACTAAAAATGTGTCAAACCAATGAAATATGCTTTCATGTTTTTGTTATCAAGGTATCTAGAATACTGCAGGACCATTTTGTAAACATGGGAAGAAGCTTGTTTGATGGAATGTGCTTATGTGCAGTTGATCTCCTATTTAATTCGAGAGTTAATTTGCTTTTCTTTATTGCTACAATATGGAATTATGTTTTGTTGCTCTCACGGAATGAGTTTGAATGAAACAAAAGAACTTGGATGGGCTTGCTTTTTTGATGTATCTGCCAATTTTATGCTGGATATAAATAAGAACAGTATTATTTTGTCCCTCGGGTTTCCAATAGATCAAGAAGAGAAATTCAAATCCTTCTGAAGCTCGCCAGAGTACTGATGTCAAAAGAAGTAGAGAAACATCAGAGTTAGAGGAAGAAATATTGTGATATATTGACGCATAATAACTTTATTGAATCTGTATAATTTCCAACCGCATTTTGAGTATTAGTGTTTTGAGTGTTGGTGTTTTGAGTTACATGGAGTTATAACCACAAGGGCCAAATTATGAATTAAAACTTATATTCCACTAGTAACCTTCCATCGCAGATAACCTGTTCTTTAGATATATCAAAGCTTAATTAGCACTATGAGGTACTAGTTTTGTACATGTATACATGGTTTTAATTCCTTACTGTCTATTTTAGTTTGCAGGAAATAACAGTTTCCCTCACCAAATAAAAGCATAAATTCCACTTGAGCTAACCAACAATATTGCCAGGAGATCATAAGAAAAAGCTCCAAGTTGAGTTAGAGCCAGGCATTTCAAGACAAATCTACAAGAAAAATAGAATTAAATGGGAAGAGTAATGAAACCTCAATACATGCCCATCAGAGTCTAAAATGAACCCATCATTCCAAATCAAAATGCCATGGATTGCGAGAGCAGAAAATGAAATATAAGCTAAGGCGCTTTGAATATCTAAACTTTGGTACAAGTGGCGACGAAGGCCGACTCAATCGTGCCTTAGGGAAAGGAGTACCTCTGTGAAGGTCGACAGTGACAAAAAAAGATAGGAGGGGAGGAAAACAAAGAAGCAACCAGCCAATGAGTAATAAAGAGACTTCTTAGTCCCACATCGGAAAAGAAATGAAGATATCACATATATAAATAAGTTGTGAAAGAACTACATTTCGCCGAGCTATGTAGCGTGAGCTTGTAACCCATGTGGGGGCAACAAAGTGGTTCGGACGGTTGGGTCTGGTTTCATGGGTTTGGGTGCTGTTGGTGTGTCATCTAGCCTGCCCATTCCAAGTCTGGAGTTTGGGTCACTTGGTTTAGGCGAAGGCTTGGGCTGAGTCACTCCTGGAGTGGAGGACACCGCGTGAGGCTGGGTTCACAGAGCAGCGTTCACCTCCCGCTCTGGACAGTGGAAGGATAACGGGCCGGTTCACCTAGCTCCTATTAAAAATTCTGGACCGATCCAATCGGACAACCACTTTTTTGCTGGGTTCATATTTGTGTTAGGTTGTCACGACTGCTGCTTCTGGTCCTATTAAAGTATAAAATATACAAATATTGCAAGAATATAACACTTCAAAAGAAGTCTACGTGATTAATTACTACTTGTACTTGTAAGAATATAACGTTTCTTTTTCATTTTTTTTTTCTGTAAGCTTCACGGTCAGTAGCAATGTTATCAGAGGAGAACCCAGGACAGTCCAACTTGCAATTCGTTTATTTTGTTTCTTTATGTCATATTTTTACTTGGTGCTCACTTAGATTTCACATAATAACAAATTCCCAGCACTCTAATGTGAGTTGTAGCCCAGTACAAGGTTGGAGGTCCAAATTTTTTTTTTAATTTTTCACTTAAAATTTTACTCAAGACTAGTCCTCTGGCCGGTCTCTTCCGTCTTCCCCGCCCCCAACCTCTTCCTCAACGGCGTTCCGTCGAACACCTCCCTCGGCCCGCTCCTCTTCCTCCCGGACCCCCGCTCCCTCCGCCTCCTCCTTTTCCTCTGCCGCTCCCTCCTCGTCGGCCTCCGCTCCTTCTTTTGCTCCGAAACGAGCTCCTCCCAATTTGCCACCAACTAGTTAATTATTTTTAAAATATAATTGAAGGAACTTCTTTACAATATAACCAAGATTTTTACTGTTCTTTTAGTTTTTATTAGTTTGTTTTAATGGTTAAATTATACTTGTTCCAAAACAAAACAAAAATTATTTTTAAAACACCTAAAATCTCGCGATACAGGGTGCGTTCCGCCAAACGAGGCAACTTCGTCATGTGCGAGTTGCACCGAAAGGTGCGTATCGTCAACGCGGATGTGTGGGCTTTCGCAGAACTTGATTTGGATGTGCGTGCACACCGAAATCAACGCATATCCGCCAAAAAAATACCACATCGACCTGTTCTGGCACTCGTTATAACTTTGTGTGTGCTTATCATGGACTTCCGGGGCTAGGACTACTATGTCATTTTGTAACAAAACTTGTACCATCGGATTCGCAGCATTACGCTAGTCTTGTGACCAAAGTTTGGTTTGATTCTGAGAACGTTGATGAAACGTCGTTTCGTGGGCCCCACGGTTCTACATGACGGGCATTTTCGTGACCGGCTCATCAGAATCCAGTTATGGACATTCTGGACACGTAGACACTAAGTTTAACAAATTTGGAGAACTTTATCTTTGGCACATTTTTTGGTGCGAAGTGGACCACATGTGGACCCCGCTTTGACCCAAAATTGACAATTTTGCCCCTGTGTCCAAATTGGACTTATGGATAGTCAATCCTAACTATTTCAAGTATTATGAGAATATTGTTGATGTTTGTTTCAACATCTGGAGGTGTACGTGCAGATTCTACTTTTCCAGGAGTAGTTGACGGAGTTCAGAATTCAGGCAAGTGTACCTTGCTATGAAGTATCACAGTTCCTTGCCTTCATTATCTTATTTAGTTATTATAGTTATTTGATATATGTGATGTGTGTGTTTACCCTAGGACCGTGAGACGTTGTTGAGCGTCCGAACAAGATTCGGGTGTCGACGCCGTACGCAGAGTCGTGCAATGTCACTTAGAGAGTTGATTCCACGATCCTATTTTTAGTGCTTGCTTTACCAAGTACGCTATACCATAGGACACTTGACACTATTTCATGTGACATAATCTTTCTTGAGTTATTCATGATAATTATGTATAGGCTTACATGATTCGTGATATAAGACTTGTATATTATATAGATATCATTATGACTCGTTGTACTAGCTAGAGGTCATGATCTTGCGTGTTATGGCCATGAGACGTGAGGTTACATTGGGTGGGGAGAGATACACCATACTACAGGCTGATTATTGATATATATACTATACTACTGGAGGTGCTGTGGCACATACGCCGGAGTCGCAATATCCTAGAGATGCCTTTGACTCTCAGATCTTTGGCACCTATACTGAGTCTTGATACTACTTGCTGCTATGGGCTCCCCGACACAGAGCTTATAGTGGTTTCAGCCTGAGTACGAGTGATGCTATCACGTGCATATCACATAGATGGTTACAGTAGTTTACCCTTGAGTATGTGGCATTATACTATTTTACTTTTGGCATGCTGTTTCTTGTACCTTATTACGTCCCTCTGAGGACCTGGTCCCCTGCCAGTTTTTGCAGCATAGACGGTTACGGAGCCTTTAGAGTTGCTGATGGAGTTGCTTGTCTTACAGGCATTAGTATCAGGTATTTATATCATATCTACCGGAGTTATGGTTATTTATTCATATTATTTATTCATCTGCTGATGTAGTCTAGTTTTATATACTCATATTTTTTTCTTGAGTCTATTCGAGTTTGTGTGTTACTGGGCGGCCGACTTTAGCACTTGTAACTCATTCTTGTGTATTCTGTTCATTGTGAATTGACGCATAGATATTTATATTTACTTGATTATTTAGATAGTTTCCATTATAATACAACTTATACGTATTCGAGTCGGACAAGAGTCTGGTCGAATGCGTAGTTGGCATGTTACCTATTCCTAGTCCTACGTATTTTGGGACTGGGGTGTGACAGCGAGCCCTGCTATATGTCCTTTTGTCCTATAACAGACGACTATTCAGAACGTTCCGTCTGGATCGGATCTGTCCCAGTGCCCCGACGACCGTCCGTATGAACCAAAAATCTTGTGCACAAGTTTTTCGTGACCAAACAGCGTCTAATACTAAGTTATCAAATGGTGTAGTTTAAGGCAACACAAGCACGAGACAAGTAACATGGCATGATATGTTTTGCATAGTCAGTTTATTGCATAACAAGGTGTGTTCTATACATAGCACAATAATAGAGAAAGTATATATATATTCTAACTAGAATTAAAATATGATGAAAGAACACTCAAAATGAACTAGCATGCAACATGGTAACCGTTCACAAGTTGATTGACAAGCATAAGTAATCCAAGTCTATTCCCTTTTACCTTGACATCTTTTAGTTATTATGGTATCGTTGATAGGAATAATCAAGAAGGTAAGATTAATATGTGAAGACTTGGAAGAATGATCATTTGATCGAATTATAGCCACTCATAAGTTAGTGGTGATAGGAAAGGAATGAGGTGCTTCAAGACTTCGCTCGCGCGACGTCTACTGCACGATCACCTGCATTGCCACAAATAGATGATCAATACCTCTTCTTCTCTTTCCAAGCTTGAAATAAAAATACAGTTCAATGAACGAAAGTAATAAAATTCATCAAAACTGTTCAAGAAAATATAAATCCGAAAACTAACTCAAAAGCACGAAAGCAACAAGACGACAGCGAAAACTAGGCAAGAAAACTTGCAGCAAAGAGGTCCCTGTCCATCCTTGGGCCACGGTTAACTGAATATGGGAATCAATTCCGAAGAAGCAAATTCATAACTAGGAAAAGATCTTGATTCAATCTATCCCGATCGAACGATACCGAAAGTATTTTTTAGCCGCGCTCCCCAAAAAGGGAAACGAGACACAAAACACCTCATGGGCTAACTCTGGTTTGGGTCACACCGTGTTCCCAACAAGTGGTATCAGAATCCAAGGTTACGGGACTGGTTTGAGCGGCTCTAATTGGTTCGAGACAGATGGTGCTGAACATTTATGGATTATACAGACTCTTCTCAAGGTGGAGTAGGAGCATCAATTACACTAATTGGCTTTAAAGATTGATCTGACGAGTCCAAAGTGAAGTAAGACATTGTGGTTGAACACACCCCTGTACCAAAATACGGAGACGGACATGGCCAGCTCTCCCGTATAAGGTATAGAACATAGTGCGTCTGTCACGACTATAACTAGACAAGGGGGTGCATCCTACAAGCAAATTACTTAGGGTCACACAACACATCTATTGTCTCAATCAGTCAAGCAAGAACAGTAAAACATAGAACATATATGACAAGAAACTAAGGCGTCCCAAACGTCCTGTCATGATATTCTGGAAACCAGCTATGTAAAATAAGAAAGCTGGCAGAGTATCAAGAGTACATGACCATGATCAACTGTCGTCTGATTAATTATAATCATGTAAAGAAAACTAAATTTTCAGATCTTACGGCTAACAAGTATCGGTGGCTAAATGTCCAAAATAAGTAAAGTGTACCATAACGAGCAGGGAAGAAGAAACCCACTCATTTCCTTCAACGACCATCCGCCTGGTGCATGCCATTTTTCAAAGGAAAGTACGCTTGATCCACGGGTACTGGCTCTAAACCTGGCCATGCAAAACCAGTGGGGTTAGACCCCAAATAGTAAGTACCACAAAGGAAGCATGAATAAAGAAATAAATCCAGGTTTATAAAATAGATACAAATATATATATTTTTGTCTCATAGTTTCGGTTCATAGCCTATCGTGACACAACGATCTAACCCTACAACCAAACAAGGACAATGGTTAGACCATCTCACCATGATAGTCCATGTCCCTAGACTATTTGACAACAGGTACAATACACAAACAAGTTCAGTTACAAAATCGAACAATCACTGGTACGACTATCTAGAAGGAGTCTGGGTTATCCCAGAGGTATTATGCATATAGGAATCCTCAGATCGAACCAGGTACTAGCAGGGTTAGCCGAGCCATAAATTGCCGCATAGCACATAGTTTTGCGCACCGGTCCTTCGTAAGGCTACCATGCTAAGATTGTATAGAACATATAGTATAGTATAATAGTCGAATATTGTCATCCACTATGAGGATTTAAACAATATCCATGGGAACTAGCCTGCATACCCCAATTCAGATGACTTGAGGTGGCTAGTTAGGCCCGATCTCGAGATTTCATTCCCTCCCAATGCTCTACAAGTTAAGTTGCCTAGTTAACCCTATTATTAATCGGAATCACATGGCATGGTCACATGTTACTCCTCTTATATGATGTACCATAGTACGACCACGCTAGATATGAATCCACTTTGTCACTTGATAATTCAGTTTAGATTCACCCGAGCGTGATGCAACAATCAACAGATCATAGCCACACTTAGTCATTGACTAACCCTTATTTCTATGATGGAGATTAAGTCATATCACATATCACGTAGCACAAAGGTACACCTCAGTATAAATATATAATATAATTACGTAGAAATACTTAGCACATAGGAACATATAACACATAGTAAGTGTATCAGCATGGATACAAGTGATCGGGTCATGGCGCATTGATGGGTCTAATACTCTTGTGGTCATCAAAGTCACACATACATCCCAAAAAGTCAAAGAAACATTCAAACAAAACTAGTCCAATAAAGCGTGTGCAAGGGGCCGCATGTGCGCATAAGGATCAAGGCCACATGGGGATCAACTGCAGCATAGAATCAGTTGCCGCATAGGAAGTCGGGCTGTATAGCCGCATGGGTCTTGTGGTTGCTGATTGTAGGGGTCACATGATCTCAAGGCCGCATGACCGCATAAGGATCAAGGCCGTATGGGGATCAGCTGCCACTTAGAATCAGTTTTCGTATAGGTCTAGGCCGCATAGGATCAGTTGCCGCATAGTAAGTCGGGCCTCATAGCCGCATGAGTTCAGATCTCATGGTCGCATGAGTTCAGAACCAATGGCCGGATGGTCGCATGAGCTCAATGACGTATATGCTCACTTGCAGCATATGGGTTAAGGCCACATGGATCTCTCGGCCGCATAAGACTTCGTCTTCTCCAGGCAGCAATTTCAGCCATTGCAAGAACTCCAAAAACTGAAATTTTGTTTCCTTCATAAAAACTTTGTTTTAACTCCGAATGGAGTGAACCAAAAGCCAAAACGCTCAAAATGAAGTGCTCCATCCATCCCATTGACATGATATTTTTTGACGTAGCTCTATGTTGTGGACCATTGGCTAATCTCCATAATGTTATATTGGTTTGCCCTACATCCAATAACTGCATAAAAAATACTTAATTTGTGCACAAATATGTAAGAACATGAACAAAAATAAAATATTACCTCATCACACAACCAAGGAATGGATTCCTTAATTGTTGTGTTTTCTTTTGTCGAACCACCTTTCCGATTCTGAGTGAAAATACATTAGTAATGACGGTTGTACTTTCTGCATGGATTACCACATTTTTGTCATGAACATAACTATATTATATTATTATTATAATACTTATTATTTATTTCATGCACACTCTTATAATTATAAATCTTATTTAGCTTGTGGCAAAGGGCACACATACTCTTCCCATTCACTCAAGTCTACAAGTCAATTGAGAACCCATCTACGTACTGGCTCAAACTGAATATGGTTGAGCTCGACAACTCCCACTATTTCCACGGGCTTCTCATCTGTGAAGTCAACACTCTCATCCAGACAGTCTTCTTGACTAGACTTGTGGCCTAAATGCTCAAGTTTGGCATATACTCCATGCAATATATTACAGATTCGTCTACAAGGTAAGCCTCAGTTATCAAAACTTCCATATAAATCTTATTAAGAACATATTCTTTGTATCACTTCATCAATCTGTTATGAAAAAATATACATAAATTTATATCATCAACAAATTAATACTAAAAGTTAAATATGAAATAATAATAAGAGTGTACCTTTCAAATGGATACATCGATCGAAATCCAACTGTCCCGTACGACAGGGCCTCATCAGCTAGATGAAATATTAAGTACACACTTATAACAAAGAAGGAAGACTGAAATTCCTTTTCAAGAATACACATTGCCTCAACCAACGCCTTCTTAGCTTGCCTAAGCTCTTCTTTGTTGATCACCTTGGCACATAAAATTTTAAAAAATAAGCTAATCCCCTGAATTGCAATTCTTATGTCCCTTTCTTTATGAAAAGAATATCGCAGCAATACTGGAATCAAGTATTGCATAATCACATGATACTCATGTGATTTGAGTCCCCTTAGTTTGGGAGGCTGGATAGTGACACAATTACTCAAATTAGAGGACAATCCCGTAGGAAGCTTTAAATATTTTAAGGTTCGAAAAAACTCTTCATTTTTCTTCTTTGTCGAGGCATAAGATGCCTTTGGCATTGATATTTTTCTAGTTTCTTCATCTTTAACTGTCCACAACTTCTTATTTATCCCTAATTTTTTTATTTCTTTCCGACCTTGTATCCCATCCATTATTTTCTTTTTTACATCCATCAACATGTTCAATAAGTAGTCTGTGACATTCTTTTCAGTGCGGATAACGTCAATGTTGTGTCTCACCTCAAGAAACTTCCAGTAAGGCAAATCAAACAAAATAGACCTTCTAGACCATGGTGCCGCTTTAGTAGATGCCTCTTCTTCATTTTCCTCTTCGTAGACCTTGCTTTCATGCTTCCGGTTTTGCCTCTTACGCTTTCCACAAGTTGCTTGCTTCAATCGTGTCCTTTCATTATTTTCAAGAATTTTGGCTATCTTTTGTTCAACTTCTTCCCCGGACAATCTTTGTGGAGGAGGTCGTTGTTCAAGTATTTTATTGAATCTTTTATCACTCCTAAAATTGTGATCGAAGTTCAAAAATCTTCGATAGACATGATAATATACTTTCGAAGAGTCTCCAAGCCGCATAGAGTCGATATCATCAGCACACACTGGGCAAGCCTTATAACCATGAACAGTAGAACCAGATAGATTCCCATATGCAGGGAAATCATGGACCCCCCAAAACAATATCGCCTTCATTGTAAATGTAGTTTTGGTAAATGCATCACACGTTGACACGCCATTAACCCATAGCTCTTTCAACTCTTCTACCAAATGTTTTAAGAATATGTCAAAATGTTTCCCAGGTCTTTTGGGCCCAAAATTAACAATGTCGGCAAAGCAAACTCTCTTTTCATGCACAACGATGGTTGAGTATTTAATGGTGCTAAAATCACTAGCCAACAACTGTAATTGCTACTTAAAGTTCCATGTGGGTTGAAACCATCCGTTGATACTGCAAGTCGTAGGTTCCTAACATCTGCAGCAAACTCTGGCCAATGAACTTTGACTGAATCCCATTGGCCTGAGTAACAAGGATGTCTCATTAGATTTCTATCACTTTTTGCCTTTTGGTGCCAAGTCATTGCCTCTCCAATCCAAGCAATGCTAAAAAATCTTTTTTACCTCAGAATCAATGGAAAGTATTTCACAAACTTTGCAGGTTCTTTCTTGAAATTCTTTTTTTATCTCTGTATCATTTCCAATCACAAGCTTATACCGAATCACTCCATATTTCAAACATAAATGGAGATGTTGGTATTCTTTACGATATATGATGCATCCATTCCTACATGCATGGATGGTTTCACATTCCATTTCCAAGTCTTCGATCATGTTATTCATATTAGGATAATTTTTTGGACGATAGTAGTTTTCTGTGAGCAAGCCCTTTAGCCACTCTAATACCTGTCCACCCATATCGTGTCTTCAAATTTTGTAACTCAATAATGGTTGACAATATGGTCTTCCCCTTAGGGCAACCCGGATACAAAGGTACTGATGCCATATCCCTTAATTTTTTGTATTTTTTGCTCTCCTGCATCCCAGGCTCAACAATTGTGTCATCTCCCTCACCGTCTTCAATTGTGTCATCTCCCTCACCGTTAACAAGTGAGTGCTCTGTCTCCTTGGTATGAATATTATATACATCATCAATGAGATCCTCCAGTCTAAGAAAGTTTGATTCTTTAATTGGTGGTTCTTCAATTGGGTTAGCCATTGTTGGTATCTTTTCCCCTAAATTTTTTGCCTTTTCACCATGATGCTTCCATACCACGTAACTTTGGTGCATTCCATTCTTCAGCAAATAAAGGCTAATTTCATCGAGATCTACGTATCCCTTCGAATTCTTACAATTTTGACATGGGCATGGAAATTGTGTTTGTTCGATTGCATTCTCCTTAACAAAATTCACAAACTGTTGAACACCTTTGATATAACTCGTACCACCCCTTTTGCTCATCCACGATTTGTCCAAAGTCATTTTTATTTGTAGTAAAGTTGCCCAATCCCTAAAAAAAATAGCTCATACAAAATGTACAATTGTTTACCAAGTAAAATTGAAAATAAAAACGATATGAAATTGAAACTAAGAAAAGCATAGTCCTGGTGTCTAAGATTAATAAATCTCTTCTCAGAAGTATTTTCTCATTTAGTGGAAAGTTGGCTTCACTTCAATGTTGAAACACTCCAACTGAACTAAGGTCTAGAAATAAGCTACGTATTCTTGGAGTAATTTGTCATCTTTTGGGAGTACAATTAAAACTAGAACAATTGAATCTTATACTTTCTTAGAATTAAGTTTAACCTTGTTACATTTATAATTTAATATTTTTGCAACTAAGTATATTCCTAAGAACTCACTAAAAAGCATATATTCCCTGAGATATGTTGTTTATTCTAGAACTTAATCAATAAACACATGTTAGAATGGGGCACACGTATCTAGTTTAATTTTCAGAAATATCTTATCTACTTCTTTCTGGTTACACAAATAACAAGCAAAAGTGAAACATGAGATTTTGTTGGTGTGGAACCTTTAAACCTTTTATAAGATAATCAATGAGTTGCCATAGGTGTAGCTACATCACCAAAGCAGGGATATATACACAATCCTGCAAATATGTTGGTGATTCCTTAAACATGATTAGTCACTCAAGATCCATTTACTATTTATTCGATAAGAGTTTTAAAAGAAGATACTTTATAAAAGCACATACCGGGACAAAATATTACCTATCCATGAAGTAACTTATTTTGTAATAGTTCAATACATTCTAGAAGTAGTAATTTGGAACTTTTGTTATTATGTGCAATTTGGACGTGTTATTGTGTGCAGTTTAGACTTGAATTATTGTGTATTGGTGGTTTATTCTCACATGAACAGGTCAGAAAGGAAAGAACAGTTTCCTGGATCTAACTACTAACCAAAAAAAATCTAAAGAAGATATACAATATTTTTTGCAAACAAACAAAAAACAAAAAAATGCAATGGAAAAATCAATGAAAGAAATTGATGTACTTAACAGAATCAAAAGCAATACAAAATTATATATATATAGACATAGAGCAAACTTTTTGTTATAGGAAGGCGCGATCAAAATGATAGACGGAGAATAAACGGAAATAGCGATTGTGCAAGGGAGTCGCTCACGGGCGTACATTGCAGACATATAACAAAATCTTTTTAGATTATTTCATAATATTTCTCTCATAACCTACATCTCATCCATGACTAAAGGTATCAAGATAATACATAATTTTGCAGATCCAATGAAACCATAGAGGACCAAGCAATTGCTTTGCACTTACAATTTGTTTCAAAATTGGCTTACAATGATACCACCGAAATCTAAATGACTACAATCTAAACTATTTATATTTTTCATTAATTCTAGAAATGATGAGCCACTGAAAGGCAATCTGCTGCAGCATTATGAGACCAAAGACTACAATCTAAACTATTTATTATTATTTTTTGGAGATCTCTGCATTAGGAAAATACGTGACCCCTTACCAAATAATCGGTCAAAACTATACTTCAGCCACCCAGGATATCATAACAACACATAAAACTGATAATTGATCATTGAAATATTAGTATGTAGATTCTATCGTCTTATAACTTTGCATAAAATTCACAAATATTGACAGCTTGAGGAATTTGCTCATAACAGAAGACGATAGATTAAATAACAAATTCCATATTAAGTAGCCCCAAGTTCTTTTCATAGGAATCTGGAAATAATCTTTAAATTTGCTTTCTCATAATGATTCCAACTCACAAGAGGTATGCACAAATATATAAAGATGAATATAGGACTTTTTATTATCTATTAACCGAAGAAAAGACACTCATGGAAGCTATCTAAACAAAAACTTAATAACAAAAAGGAGTAAATTGACATGAATATCAACATTCCATTACAGTGCTTGCAAATAGCTTGTCAATCTTAAGTAAAAACATACTTTACATATTCCATGTAGGATTCAGATTGACATGTAATTTTAAATATTATAAAAAGTTTGAGCAAGTATATTTTGCCTGAATCTATCACATCTATGCAAACAAAAATTGACTGAATGCATATCCTAAATATTACTTCAAGTTCTGTTTTTGTCTCTCCATTTTTTTTAATGCTTTCAATTTTTTTGTTGGTAGAGACCATTGGACTAGTTGCCAAAACCAAAGTTTCATATTAACAAGGAAAATTGGACTCTTGAATTTAAATGGAAAATAAAGGATTTCTAACAAAGAAGGGAAAAAAAAGGGACGAACTCATATCAACCAAGCTTCACAAAGAGGATTTCTACTCGTCAGCGTAGATCAAGTACCAAAAATATCAAATTTATAAAGTAAGAGACCTAAATTCATCGACAAATTGATCAAATCCAAGATGAATCAGAGGGAGTTACCAATCAGTAACGAACAGACCGAGCGTTCTTTCCGGCGATGGCGAAGAGGAGGAGGAAAAAAATGGAGAGAATGAGGGTTTTAGTTTTCGCTTGGTGAGGAAAAAAGAGACGTGAGGTTTTTGTCACTCCCAGTTCCCGATATACGTATTTGGAATGTATTTTTATTTTAGCATGGTTGCATGTGCATGGAGACTAGACCCATTCTTTGTTTTAACCTGGTTCATAGTTTATTTTATGGGATGGTTCAACTCATGATAGTCTTTGGTTCAACCCTCAAACCGTAGCATATATAAACTAATATTTCATTCTCTCTCTTCACTTCTTCATTTCTTCCTCTTTCTTTAGCTTTCTCTTCCAATTTCATAGGCAAGTACACCTTGCATGAAAAATGGAGAAATCCTCCATATTATTGTTACATTATGTTTATTATCTATTTCTAAGTACTTTTATTTCTTGGAGTTTTTTGTTTTGATGGTTAGATTAGTGTGGATCTATATTTCTAACTTAGGTTTTTATTGGATTTCATGAGTTTTTCTTGGTTTTGATCTATTAACTTGTGTCTTTGAAAACCAGTTTTTGATACATGCTAGATCATTCAATTTAGAGCATTTTGGCTTTTGCTTCACCTGATTTGGACTTAAAATAAGATTTTTATGAAGAAAACAAGATTTTAGTTTTTAGGAGTTTTTGCCATGGCCGAACCTGCTGTTGGAGAAGACGAAATCTTCATGCGCCCAATGAGATATGTGGCTGAGAGTGCTATACGACTTGAGAGGATTATGCGGCTGAACTCTTGCCGCATATTGACAATATGCGTCCATCTTGTTGGACTCATGACTGTTAATCTACACAAGTGTCCTTGAATACTTTTACTACCAGAAAAAGTCAAATTAGCGACTTCTAAAAACGTCGCTAAATAACCAAAAATCGTCGCTAATTTGGTTTAGCGACGTTATTAGCGACGTTTTAAAGCAGTCGGAAAAAACCAAGTCGCTAAAACAAAAAACGTCGCTAAACGTCGCTATGCCGACGTTTTTTAGCGACTTTAACGTGTCGCTAAATTTAGCGACGTTTAGCGACGCCGCGTCACTACATAGCGACGTGTATTAAAGTCGCTAAACGTCGCTGATTAGCGACTTATATAGCGACGTTACACCGACGTCAACAATGACCTGACAATACTGCCATGTCAGCAATTTGCGACGTACAACGACGTTTTTAGCGACGTCATTAGCGACGTAATTAGCGACTGTTTACAGCATCGCTAATTAGCAACGTATTTAGCGTCTAAGGATAACGTCGCTAAACATCGCTAAACGTCGCTAAAAAATGTCGCTAATATTAAAAAAAATATAAAAAAATATTGCATTTCTGGATTTACCAACGCCCTTAGAAATAGATCGAGTCATCTGTTTCTTTCCCCAAGAAAAAGTATTTCTATTTTGTATGGTACAATCATTGATCCCGAAATTTCTACAATAAATTAGATAGGTAGCTAGTATAGTTCCCTATCCACGAATCTGCCATTGTACGAAAATAATTGTACTGGAATATAATGTATATGATGGTAGCAGAAATAATTGAATAAAGAACACAGTAGCAGCACCAAGGAAAAAAATTCTAGTGCACTGGGTAAATACAGGCCAAGTATCAGTCATCAGTTGTAAACTAAAATATGAATAATATAATAAAATTTGAAGAAAAGAAAGCATCCAGCAAATCTCATCGTAAACGTAAAGAATATGGCAAATTTATATCCATACAATCGCATCCTAAATAATAATAAAAATATAAATATCCAGTAACTAACAATACTACTGCGGATCTACAGGAGGCTGACCATCGACACGTTTGAAGGATAAGAACTCCTTATACTCGTCCCGTAGAATCGATACTGATGTCGATGGAGAAGGCAGTGACGTCGGTGGAGTCTGTGTCGATGTAGGCGCACCAGGAGGCCGTGCCCGCTCCAAGTCTACGAGTCGCTGGTTGTAAGAATCCATGGTAGATAACAGCCTCGTACTGCTATGAACCATTCAATCCTGCATCATCGCCAGCCTCTCGCCAATTGATACTTGTGACGCCTGTAACTCCATGATGTTGCGGTCATTGGAGGCTCTAATATCATTTGTCAAATCCCGGAGCTCCGTCATGCTGCGGCCGAGCATATCCAATCGTGCGATGAGCATCGGATCGTCCGCCTGCGGCTGGGGCCGGGGCTGCTCCTCCATACTTCGCAGCAACTCGTCACGAAGAGACGCAATCTGACGGTCAACGGCCTCCTAGACTCTGGCCGACGATTGCGAGGGCTGCGACTGCGAGGGCTGTGTGGAATGCGCAGCTGTCGGGGAGGCCCTAGATGACTGCGTCGCAACCAGGGCGCCATAGGATCCCGTACCATAGTACGTACCCCTCTGGAGACCACCAACTGCGGTCACCCACAGGTCGTCCGCCGACGGAGCTGGAGTGGGCTACGACGAAGTACCAGCCTCTCCAGGTGTAGGTGCACTAGCAGTCGCCCGCTCACGCAGCCTAAGATACTCGGCCTAGAAAGGTTTGGAAACTCGATAATTGCCTAACTTATATTAAAATTAACACAAAGTAAAGTAATACTTACATAGGTCTGTGAGGCCCTCTCATCAATGAGATTTTTGTCCTTGCGATGGGTGGCCAAGAAGACGGTCACCATGTTTGCATCCTCACCCCTCTGTACCTGTTAAAAATATATTATTTATTACTAAACTTAAACATTTTTTTTAAGTACCATTTTATGGTACTTATATTAAAATAATATATTTGAAAAGAAAAATATACCAGACGACGGAAATGTTTCGTCATCGGAATCGAGCCACCACACCACTTGGCAGCATTCTGCCTAGCCGCCTTGGCCTTTTTAGACCTTTCCTTGTAGCTCGGATCGTCGAATCTAGACCTCATCACAGTCCACTGCTCAGGCGTGATCCAACCTTGGATCGGTTTTCCAGCACGATCACGAGCCTTCTGGTCATCCAGAGCATCTCGGATAAGCTTGGCGGCAACGGTAGGAAATAGCCGCTCGATCAACTCGGCCCGGTGCGGAGGATAAAAATACGTTTGCTACAATAAATAATTTAGTAAGTTAGCATCACATATAATATGCATAAATTAGAGGATTTATTTAATATAATTTTACCTGGAAGTGCGCAAACCAGAACGTCTTCCTCTCCTCCGGAGCCTCAGAGTAGTTGATCCAAGGGCCACCGTAGTTGTTCCTCAAAAATTGGCCCAGGCGTCTCTGAACCGACGATGGACGATATCTATACAGAGATAATAATTTAGAATACTGAAAAAGTCAATATACGATGAATAAAGAGAAACAAAAATATATACTAAACCAATCTAATTGACTTACTTTATACCGTTGGCCCAAATCTCTGTCCTCGTCTCCTCCGGCTGTGCGCATGGAGGATCTTGCAGATGCTGGGACAACGTGGGCACGACCTCCTCGACATGCTCATCTGTCCCCATGGTTTCGTCTGCAGAAGGAACGCTGGACGAGGGTGTACTATCACGCCAGAAACTACTCGTCCCAACAGTCGGAGATGTGAGTGATCGATATACTGGAGTACTGGACGACGATGAACCGGAACCAACAGTAGGCAGTACCGGAGGAGCACTCTGTCTACCTCGGGACCTGCCGAATCCTCTGCGTCGTCCTGTCATATCCGATAATAACATATGATGAATATAGAGAAACACAAATATATAGTACTTTCTACAGTCAAAATGTGATGCATATCTCAAAGCATTATACAGTCAAAATATAATACATATATTCGTTAATGGGTACATTCTACATGCAATTTATTTTACAGTCAATTTTCCAACCTTGATCTACATTCTACAGTCAAAATATAGTTACATTCTACATGCAATATATTTTATTTTCAATCATCTTCAGAAAATTTATCTTGTTCGCCTTCCTCGTCCTCCTCTTCCTCTTCCTCGTCTTCACTTTCATCTACTTTATCTTCCTCTTCGGATAATTCTACATCTTCTACATTATTACTCGTGTAATGAGTAACTTCCGTTGAGTCCACATCTACAATATTTGTTACAAGAGGTAGATCGTCCTCCTGATAAGCTATTTCGTCAATGTCAAAGGTATTTCTAGCTTTAGTCTTGCATACTGTCCACCAATCCGACCTCGCTGTCCCCCGTCTAGGATAAGTTGTGAAGTACACGAGCTGAGCCTGACTTGATAGGACAAATGGTTCGTAGCCTTGATATCTACGCTTGTAGTTTATATCCACAAGGCCATGCTTGTCAATTTTCTAACCTTGATCATGAATCGGATAGAACCATTCACACCTGAATAGCACGATATTAGCAGGTTCTGTGCCATAATTATATGTCAACTCCACAATCTCTCGTAAGATACCAAAAAAATTATTGCCCGGATTGACGTCTTTGTAGTTCGAAGATTTGATACACAAACAACTATTTTTCGTGGAATCAAGATCCAGAAAGCTGTATCTGATAGGAGCAATTTTGACTTGAACCTGAACCCATTCACACAAAAACTTGGCCAAATTTTTACGGCAGTAATTGGTCCCTTGGCTAGAGTTCTAATAGATTCAGTCTCAGGTGTTATTAGACGATCGACCTAAATACCAAAGTAGCGATAGTAAGTTATTTGTTTTGCAAGTGCAGAAATAAAAAGTAATTACCAAGCATCTTACATATGCGCTCAACCAAGAAGGAAAATAGCATCTCATATCTTGTTCTACTTCTTCGTCTTATATAGGGTCTAACCGACCTCAAAGCATCATTATATGTGCTGAAACTAGGTCCCGCCGCATCATAATTGTCCGGATAGAAACTAGGCCCCGCCGTATCATAAACCATGTTCACCAACCCATCGTCGTAAGCATCGTGGTCGTGGACATCCGTATACGGCTCCACATAGGGCTCCGACTCCGATGCTAGAGATACAAGTTCTCCGTGCGCGGTCCACTGATAGTAATTTGGCGTGAAGCCCTTCGAGTATAAATGATATGTAACTTCCACTTCTGGATGATATTTCCTGTTGCGACATCTCACACACGGACACTTAATTTTGGTACCGTCCATGTACTGAGGGAAAGCCTTGGCGAACTGCAGGAACTGCTGTACACCCTCAATGAATTCATCCTGCACACCGCACATGTCATCAGGATGACGGTTGTACATCCACGAACGATGACGCAGATAGTAATTCATATCCATTTCTAGATACTTCTGCAAAAATGACAGTATGTATTAAATAAATCATTACATACAGTGGTTTATCACCTAACTTCATAACTTAACCATACTATAAAAATCATAACTAATCGATATAATACATACTTTCATTTATCAAAGTCTAAAATAAGCAATATTCAAAACAACTGACCATTTATCAAAGTCTAAAATAAGCAATACTTTCATTTCATAACTGATATAATACATACTTTGAGATATAATACATACTTTCATTTATCAAAGTCCAAGAGCCCTTGAAATGATAAACAGGGTTAACTAGTTCATGGTGATGTTTCTAAGCCACTTCTAGATCCATACTAGTTTATACTAGTCAATACTAGGTTAATACCTTGCTACACTATGGATATTCTGCTTTAAAATTAAGTACTCTACTATCCACACTGAGAGCCGCTCCTAAATGAAGCTTTGCAAGTCTTAAAACTCCCATTCACTCATAGAAAGGAAGTCAGACAATGGCTTTCTTATTGCCCACTAGAACTTGACTCACTTTTCTCAGATTTAGTTTCTGCCCCGGCGGGAAACGAAGCAACCTTTATCCATTCCTAGGCATTTCTAATGCCGGATTAGTTCAGTGTGTGCGAGTGAGCTAGAACGAACCGGAAAGGAATATAGGAAAGCTTGCTTAGGAGGACGAGAGGTCAAAGAAATGTGAATAGGAATTCGATCTCAGGGTGGCTTAGGAAAGATCCTTGCCGAATCGAAGCGAAGGGATAATGGTTTTATGCCACGACGATCTATTACCCTTGGCCTGGCACCTTGCACTTCATCCTTATACTTGCTCACTGGACTACAACCCAGTTAAGGGTTGTATTGGCATACAACAAGTGACCGGTGAACACCTACCCGATACTTGTCTATACCTTAACCCAAACACATGCCTACAGACCCTAACTAAGTCTGCAACCTCTGATACTTTGCACTTATTTTGCAGTGGCTAAATCTTTCCTTCACTTAGTTGTTTCCAACTGCCCTTAGAAAATAGCCATGGCTCGCAACAGTGCTTGTTGCTGCCTTGCCATTGCTCAAGCATGCAGACACTCTCTCATATGCAAATAGATAATACACCAATTTACATATACATATCATATGATACTCTAAGGCATAAATAGACACACACACACACAACCACTAGTCCAATTCACAAACATTTGGTGTGCAACACCAAGATACTCTAGGATACATCTCCATACACCACACCACCATGATACCAACCCTCAATTCACATGGACACAACCAATAGATCAAATATTATGTGTGTGTCAGTGTGTGTGTGTGTATGTGTCGTGCCTGTGGCAGTGTCAGTGTCAGTGTCTGTGTGAGTGTGTGTGTGTCTGCGTCTGTGTGTGTGTATCGTGTGTGTCGTGTGTGTCTGTCAGTGTCACGACCCGCACCCGGAAGTTCGGGCACGAGTGCGTGGGTACGTTCAGCCTACGCCGCAGAGTCGGCGGTAGTACGCTGTCTAGGTCAATCCATCTAACTAGTCTAACTCATTCACAACAACATAGGCAAGATAATAATGAGAATAGAATCTTAAATTATGCAACTGGAATGAATGTGACAACAATTCAAATGTTTAAGTACAGAAATTCAATATTCAAATCGGGGACAAACCCGATAAATAAGATAAGAAATAGAAATGAAAGATAGCTACTACTAGCTACTCAGCAGCAGGGGTCTCCTGAGTGGGTTCTGGCTCCTCATAGGTATCATCTGTACCCTCATAAGGACCATAATAAGTAGGGGCAAGATCCTCATCATCGCCTAAATCAACAGATCCAGTCAGGAAAGGAGCAAAGTACACAGTGCACAACAATGTTAAACTAAATATTTATGACAATTAAACATTGAGTATCATGTTAAGGAAATTGCATAAAGGAATGTTAATATCTCAGAGTCAACACTATAAACAGGAGTATGAGAAAACAGAAGTAAACGAGCAGGAAAAGAAACTATACAGTCAGCAAGAATATAACATGACTAGAAAATATCTGTATGAAACTTGTGTTTGTTTTTAGAATACTTAGTTGGCATGCAGGGGTTTATAAGGCTAATCCGGCCGTCATGAACGGCTATTAGTCACGAATAATCGAGATCCGGCTGAAGGACAGTCGTGTACCAACAGCTATTATTCACGACAAGGGGAAAGGTAAACTACATGCCTTTCAGTATTCTCCCACCCGACATGAGAAACAAGACATGAATTCCAAATATTCAAGACATGAAATATAGTATTCTAATACTACGTGTAATTAGCAAGAGTACTAGTAGAGCAGGGAATTTAATTATCACAATATAAAGATTAACTTGAAGTGCAGGTACTTGCCTGTTGTTTGGATCTGATTAAATTAGGTTCTTGGGAGAAATGTCCAGAGGTGAGTCCAAAAGCTGAAACAGACATTACCATCATTCTCAGAAGATGTCAAATAGCTAGAAACGCCTGTCCTTGGGTCCAATTTGGAGACAAGGGCAAAAACGGTAATTTCGGGTCAAAACGGGGTCTGCCGGTGGGCCCGCTTTGCACCGAAAAATGTGTCCAGGTCAACGGTCTCCAAATTCACCAAACTTAGTGTCAACAGGTCAGGAACGCTGATACGAACCCAACGGAACTTCCAGATTTGGATTCCGGTGAGCCGAACACAAAATCGCCCGTCGAGCGGGGCCTATGGGGCCCACGACACGCGATTTCGTCAACGTTCTCAGAATCGAACCAAACTTGACCCACAGGACCAGCGTATCGCTACGAGTCCGATGGCACAAGTTTCGTCTCGATCTGACGAGTGTGCACGAAGTTAGGGCAAATTGCCGAAAAGGCGGATACGGAGCGATGTCCGCGGATACGCGTTGATTCCGGTGTGCACGCACACCCGAATCAGCTTCCGCGAAATCTCACACGTCCGTATCAACGCTGCGCACGTATCTGTGAAAACCGCGCGCGACCAAGTCGTCCCGTTTGGCGGGACGTACTCGGTTCCGGGGTAAAATAAGGTCTGGTTTTTCCTGTTTTTGGATCGCGGTGTGCGATCACCACAGGACGCGATGTCCCGAACAGTTTGTCCGGACACCGAGAGGGTCGTACAGGCTTCGCGTAGGAATTGACGGAATCGAAAACGGAGATTAGGGTTGCAAGTTATGAATACCTGAAGGGGACCGAGAAACCAGGGTTTCTGAACCGAGTCCGACACGCGATTCGTGTCCTGGACGTGTCAGCGGCGTGTCCGGGCTCGTATCCGCGTCTGGGTCGTGTCCGCGGCGTGTCCGGTGCTGCTGGAGGGTGCGCCGGAGGCTGGCGAGGTCGGCCCGGGCTCTGGCGGCTCAGGCGAAGTCTCCGGCGGCGCACCGGAGCGGCGGGGATCGACGACGGCTCTCGAATCAACGGGGGAAGTTGGACACGGGGGTCTGGCCGCCTGGGGAGGAGGAGGAGAGGGAGAGCGGCGGGTGGAGGAGGTGGTTCTGGGAGGTGGACGGCGGGGATCGGGGCTGCCGGAGATCGCCGGAAGGGGGTCGAGCTAGGTTTAGGGTTTCGGTTTGGGGGGAAGAACAAGGGCGGAGATGGGGTTTATATAGGGGGTTGCGAGGCGGGGTGAGGCCGGGGCGTGGGCGGGTGATCCGGAGGGGATGACGACGTGGGTGGTTCTCCGGCCACGTCGCCGGAGAACGCGGCGGGCGGCGGTCATTTCGGATCGAGGGGGAGGACTGGGTAGGGGTGCGGGTCCGGGTCGGGCGCGGGTCCGGTCAGGCCGACCCGCCCGACCCGCTAAGCATAGGGCTGGGCCGGGTTGCAACTGGGCTCGGCCCACTGGGCCGGGCCCAACCTAATAAAATAAATAAATAAAACAATAATAATAATAATAATCATAATAAATATTAATTAATTAATTAATAAATTTAGAAAATAGTTTTTAGGCTTTTAAAAATAGGTCTGAGGCCCAGAAAAATCCAGAAAAATTACCCTAAGTCCAATTTTTTATTTTACACCCAAAAATATTATTTTTATGACATTTTAATATTATTTATTGCCAATTAAAAATCATTTATAAATTAAAAACCTTAATTTTAATTACAGAAAATTCTCAGAAAATTCCAGAAAATTGGGAAAAATCCAAGATTGAATAATTTGAAAATTTGGGGGTTTACAACCTACCCAACTTACAAAAATTTCGTCCTCGAAATTTAAGAATAACAAGGCACGAAAGGAAAGGCCGAAAAATAAAATACAATATACCTCAGGGTTCAAAAAGATAGGGGTATCGCTCTCTAATCTCGTCTTCTCGCTCCCAGGTGGATTCGCCGGGAGAATGGTGCTTCCAAGCTACGCGAACCAGTGAGATAACCTGGTTCCGTAGGACTTTCTCCGAGCGATCCAGGATCTCCACGGGTTGCTCTTGGTAAGTCAAACTTGGGCCTACTTCGAGCTCTGAGTGATCCAAAATGTGACTGGGGTCTGACACATACTTCCTCAGCTGCGACACGTGGAAGACGTTATGTACTCCATCCAGAGAGGGTGGCAATGCCAGTCGGTATGCCACTTCTCCGATTTTCTCCTGTATGCCAAAAGGTCCGATGAATCTTGGGCTGAGTTTTCCACTCCTTCCGAACCTAATGGTGCCACGTGTCGGGGAAATCTTTAAGAACACCAGCTCTCCAACCTTTAATAAAGTCACAATCAAGTCTTAGTTCCATAAGCAAAATATTTAAATTGACTTGAATTTTATAAATTTAATTACCTCAAATTCTAAGGGCCTTCGGTGGCTATTTGCCCAATGTCGTTGCCTGTCTTGAGCCACTCGAAGTCTGTCCCTTATTTGCTTTACCTTCTCAGCTGAATCGATCACCATCTCTGGTCCCAGTAGGGCTCTTTCTCCAACGTCGTCCCATGATAGCGGGGTACGACATCTTCGGCCATACAGGGCTTCAAATGGAGTCATCTCGATACTGGCTTGGTAGCTGTTGTTATAAGAGAACTCCACCAGATGTAAATAGTCTTCCCAGGATCCTCCAAAATCTAGAACACATGTACGGAGCATATCTTCAAGGGTCTGAATTGTACGTTCCGATTGTCCATCAGTTTGGGGATGATAAGCTGTGCTGAATTTGAGTTGCGTCCCCAAACTGGCTTGTAAGCTCTTCCAAAAGTGGGAGGTGAATCTTGAATCTCTGTCGGAGACAATACTTACTGGAACTCCATGCAGCCTAACAATATGTCTGATATATAAATCTGCCAGCTTCTCTGTAGATAGCCCTACTTTGAAAGGTAGAAAATGTGCAGACTTGGTCAGTCTATCTACTATCACCCAGATTGCATCCTTTCCACTAGGTGTCCTTGGAAGTCCGGAAACAAAATCCATTGTGATATGTTCCCATTTCCATTCCGGAATGGGTAGTGGTTGAAGCAATCCTCCAGGTCTTTGTCTTTCTGCCTTGACTTGCTGGCACACTAAACAACGAGATACGAACCTGGATACTTCTCTCTTCATGCCATGCCACCAAACATGCGTCCTCAGGTCCTTGTACATCTTGGTGGCTCCTGGATGTATAGAGTACTGCGATCTGTGCGCCTCTTGCATAACTTCTTCTCTTATGTCTCCTTGAGGTACACATAATCTGTCGCCATGCCTCAGTGATCCATCTTCATGAATTCTGAACTCTTCTACTAATCCAGCTTGTACTTGACCTCGAAGGCTTCGCAGGCCTTCGTCTTGAAACTGAGTCTCCTTGATCTTGTCTATTAAGGTAGACTGAATCTGCAAGTTCATCATTTGGCCCTCTTTTCCTGGGATAATTACTTCAATACCTAAACTTTCCAAGTCCTCCAGCAGGTGTCTGTCCATAGTCAAGTACATCGCCATAGGATACCTGCTTAGAGCATCAGCAACTACATTTGCCTTTCCAGGGTGATATTGAAGAGTGATATCAAAGTCTTTCATTAGTTCCAGCCACCTTCTTTGCCTCATGTTTAGCTCTTTCTGAGTGAAAATATATTTTAGACTTTTATGGTCTGTAAATATTTCCACCCTTTCTCCATAAAGATAATGCTTCCATAGTTTAAGAGCAAAAATGACAGCTGCTAATTCTAAATCATGAGTTGGATAATTCTTTTCATGTGGTCGAAGCTGTCTAGAGGCATATGCTATTACCTTCTTGTTCTGCTCTAGTACACAACCTAGACCTTTTCCAGAAGCATCACTATAAATAGCGAAACCTCCGGTTCCGGAAGGTAAGGTTAGAATAGGGGCAGAAGTCAGTCTTTTCTTCAATTCCTCAAAAGCACGCTGACATTCATCAGTCCAGGTGAACTCTTCATCTTTTCTTGTTAATTTTGTCATGGGCTCCGCAATTCTAGCAAAGTCCTTCACAAACTTTCGATAATAGCCAGCTAGTCTCAGGAAACTTCTAATCTCAGCTACAGAGTCTGGAGTGGGCCAGGATTCTACTGCAGCTATCTTCTTAGGGTCTACTGCTATTCCATCTCCAGTCACAACATGTCCCAAGAATTCTACTTTGTCTAGGAAGAAAGCACATTTAGACAATTTTCCATAAAATTTTTCCTTCCTCAAAGTCTCCAATGCTAACCTCAAATGTTCTTCATGTTCTTCGGGGGTCTTGGAGTAGATCAAAATGTCATCAATGAAGACCACTACAAATTTGTCTAGGTATGACTGGAAAACTCTGTTCATTAGGTTCATAAAAACTGCTGGAGCATTCGTCAACCCGAACGACATTACTAAGAATTCGTAGTGTCCGTTCCGGGTATTGAAAGCAGTTTTAGGGATGTCTTCTTTTCTCCCCCTTACTTGGTGGTAACCCGACCTCAAATCAATCTTGGAAAACACCCGAGCTCCACTCAACTGATCAAATAAGTCATCTATCCTGGGCAGGGGATACTTATTCTTAATTGTTAAGGCATTTAAGGCCCTATAGTCAATACACATTCTGGATGTTCCGTCCTTCTTGGGCACAAATAGTACTGGGGCTCCCCAAGGTGAGACACTAGACCTAATGAAACCTTTGTCTTCTAGCTCTTTGATTTGTTCATTTAGTTCTATTATCTCGTTCTTGTTGATTCTGTAGGGGTTCTGAGATACTGGTGCTGCTCCTGGCACTAAGTCAATGGAGAATTCAACTTCTCGGTCTGGGGGTAATCCTGGGAGATCCTCAGGGAAGACATCAAGGTATTCAGAGATGATAGGTGGCAATTCTTCTGTTACTAGGGCTCCACAAATTATGTTATTACCCATTTCTCTAGAACCTCTAGCAAATTCAAATTCTGGCTTACAAGGGGGTCTGAAGATTACACTGCCTCTGTGACAGTCTATTGTGGCATGATGTTGACTTAACCAATCCATACCCAGTATAATATCAAAACTGGGCACTGGCATTACAAGTAGTCTAGCATACAGTTCTCTTCCACATAATGTAATAGGATAATTGTTATAGGCATCACTAACCGGGATGATTCCTCCACCGGTAATGATCTTATAACAATTCCTAAGGGGTTTAGTGATTAAGTTGTGCTTCATAAGGAATTCTACTGACATGAATGAATGTGAAGCTCCAGAGTCAAATAAAGTAATAGCTGGTATTGAATTTATAAGCACAGAACCTGTGATCACGTCAGCTGTGGCTTCCGCTTCTTCCAAAGTCATTGCATAAGCACGGCCTTGCTGCGGTGCACCCCTCTGTTGCTGCTGTTGGTGCTGAGCAAAGCGTTGTTGTTGAGTTGGAAGCGGGGGTCCCCTTTGTTGTGCTGCTGGGGGCCTGGCCTGGACTGGAGCCTTTGGTGCAGCTGGACGTCCTTGAGCAGCAGGACAGTCCCTCAATTGATGTGCTGGGGAACCACAATAGAGGCAAGCACCTAGCCTCTTTCTGCAGTCTTGCCAAGTGTGGCCTGGTTTTTGGCAATAGTTGCAAGGGGGAGCTCGCTGGTTCTGTCCTTGAGCCTGGGGTGCTGGAGCTCGAGGGGGAGGACGCTGATTTTGCTGCGGGGCCCTCTGCTGTTGTTGTTGTTGTTGAAAAGGGCGTTTGTTGGGTCCCGCATTCCCGTTATCTCTTTCTCGTTTCAGTTTGTGCCCCATATCTCTCTCGACGCCTTGAGCCACGCTCAAGATCTCCTCATAGGTGCGAGCTCGGCTGGTGGTGACAGCAAGGCGGATATCCGGAGATAGCCCCTTCTTGAATCTACGGGCTCTGTCCTCCGGGGTACGAACCATGTACTCCGCAAAGTGGCTTAACCTGCTAAATTCAGCAGTATATTCATCAACAGTCATGTTACCTTATTCCAGTCTCTCGAATTGGCTTTCGAGAGCTTCCCGAGCCACTTCGGGGTAGAATTTCTCCTTGAATAGCCTCTTGAAGTCCTCCCAGGTGACGTCGGAAGCAGATAGTTGGGGTTCATCTCTGAACCAGGTTCGAGCAATGTCGAACAGTTGCAGGCTTGCAGATTCCACTTTGAGATCATCGGGAACCCGGGCAGTCTTCAGGAGTCTCTCGACATTCTCTATCCACTCATCGGCATAGAGAATGCCCTCAGTTCCATAGAATTCCAGAGGCCTAAGGTTCTTGAAGTCTTTAGCACTCCCTGGCCTCTTGAGTGACGACTCCTGGGGTTTAAGAGCTTCTGAGAGGCTGGTCCGCAGAAGTGCCGTATGTTCTTTCTGGGATTCCACTAATCCCTGGAATACTCCTATTAGCTGTGCCCCATCTAAGGTAACTGCCGGAACAGATGGGGGCGGCGGGAGTGCAAGAGTCTCGGGCACATTCGGCTCAGCTGGTTCTGATGTGCCTCCTACTGTGTTCCTGGTCTGGACCATTCTGAAAGATTAAGGGATAGGAAGATCAGAATAGAAATACTTGGAAATCAAAGGCGATAGAAAAAATTGAGCAGCAATGATATGAAGAATTGAAATAAGGACGCTATACTGTGAATGAGCTTTTCCTAGAATCCTCAATCTTATTCCATACCCTGTCCTAGGGTATTACCCTATTTTAGGATAGGACCTGCATGGGCCACCATAAAAACGTGTCACGACCCGCACCCGGAAGTTCGGGCACGAGTGCGTGGGTACGTCCAGCCTACGCCGCAGAGTCGGCGGTAGTACGCTGTCTAGGTCAATCCATCTAACTAGTCTAACTCATTCACAACAACATAGGCAAGATAATAATGAGAATAGAATCTTAAATTATGCAACTGGAATGAATGTGACAACAATTCAAATGTTTAAGTACAGAAATTCAATATTCAAATCGGGGACAAACCCGATAAATAAGATAAGAAATAGAAATGAAAGATAGCTACTACTAGCTACTCAGCAGCAGGGGTCTCCTGAGTGGGTTCTGGCTCCTCATAGGTATCATCTGTACCCTCATAAGGACCATAATAAGTAGGGGCAAGATCCTCATCATCGCCTAAATCAACAGATCCAGTCAGGAAAGGAGCAAAGTACACAGTGCACAACAATGTTAAACTAAATATTTATGACAATTAAACATTGAGTATCATGTTAAGGAAATTGCATAAAGGAATGTTAATATCTCAGAGTCAACACTATAAACAGGAGTATGAGAAAACAGAAGTAAACGAGCAGAAAAAGAAACTATACAGTCAGCAAGAATATAACATGACTAGAAAATATCTGTATGAAACTTGTGTTTGTTTTTAGAATACTTAGTTGGCATGCAGGGGTTTATAAGGCTAATCCGGCCGTCATGAACGGCTATTAGTCACGAATAATCGAGATCCGGCTGAAGGACAGTCGTGTACCAACAGCTATTATTCACGGCAAGGGGAAAGGTAAACTACATGCCTTTCAGTATTCTCCCACCCGACATGAGAAACAAGACATGAATTCCAAATATTCAAGACATGAAATATAGTATTCTAACACTACGTGTAATCAGCAAGAGTACTAGTAGAGCAGGGAATTTAATTATCACAATATAAAGATTAACTTGAAGTGCAGGTACTTGCCTGTTGTTTGGATCTGATTAAATTAGGTTCTTGGGAGAAATGTCCAGAGGTGATTCCAAAAGCTGAAACAGACATTACCATCATTCTCAGAAGATGTCAAATAGCTAGAAACGCCTGTCCTTGGGTCCAATTTGGAGACAAGGGCAAAAACGGTAATTTCGGGTCAAAACGGGGTCTGCCGGTGGGCCCGCTTTGCACCGAAAAACGTGTCCAGGTCAACGGTCTCCAAATTCACCAAACTTAGTGTCAACAGGTCAGAAACGCTGATACGAACCCAACGGAACTTGCAGATTTGGATTCCGGTGAGCCGAACACAAAATCGCCCGTCGAGCGGGGCCTGTGGGGCCCACGACACGCGATTTCGTCAACGTTCTCAGAATCGAACCAAACTTGACCCACAGGACCAGCGTATCGCTATGAGTCCGATGGCGCAAGTTTCGTCTCGATCTGACGAGTGTGCACGAAGTTAGGGCGAATTGCCGAAAAGGCAGATACGGAGCGATGTCCGCGGATACGCGTTGATTCCGGTGTGCACGCACACCCGAATCAGCTTCCGCGAAATCTCACACGTCCGTATCAACGCTGCGCACATATCTGTGAAAACCGCGCGCGACCAAGTCGTCCCGTTTGGCGGGACGTACTCGGTTCCGGGGTAAAATAGGGTCTGGTTTTTCCTGTTTTTGGATCGCGGTGTGCGATCACCACAGGACGCGATGTCCCGAACAGTTTGTCCGGACACCGAGAGGGTCGTACAGGCTTCGCGTAGGAATTGACGGAATCGAAAACGGAGATCAGGGTTGCAAGTTATGAATACCTGAAGGGGACCGAGAAACCAGGGTTTCTGAACCGAGTCCGACACGCGATTCGTGTCCTGGACGTGTCAGCGGCGTGTCCGGGCTCGTATCCGCGTCTGGGTCGTGTCCGCGGCGTGTCCGGTGCTGCTGGAGGGTGCGCCGGAGGCTGGCGAGGTCGGCCCGGGCTCTGGCGGCTCAGGCGAAGTCTCCGGCGGCGCACCGGAGCGGCGGGGATCGACGGCGGCTCTCGAATCAACGGGGGAAGTTGGACACGGGGGTCTGGCCGCCTGGGGAGGAGGAGGAGAGGGAGAGCGGCGGGTGGAGGAGGTGGTTCTGGGAGGTGGACGGCGGGGATCGGGGCTGCCGGAGATCGCCGGAAGGGGGTCGAGCTAGGTTTAGGGTTTCGGTTTGGGGGGAAGAACAAGGGCGGAGATGGGGTTTATATAGGGGGTTGCGAGGCGGGGTGAGGCCGGGGCGTGGGCGGGTGATCCGTGGGTGGTTCTCCGGCCACGTCGCCGGAGAACGCGGCGGGCGGCGGTCATTTCGGATCGAGGGGGAGGACTGGGTAGGGGTGCGGGTCCGGGTCGGGCGCGGATCCGGTCAGGCCGACCCGCCCGACCCGCCCGACCCGCTAAGCATAGGGCTGGGCCGGGTTGCAACTGGGCTCGGCCCACTGGGCCGGGCCCAACCTAATAAAATAAATAAATAAAACAATAATAATAATAATAATCATAATAAATATTAATTAATTAATTAATAAATTTAGAAAATAGTTTTTAGGCTTTTAAAAATAGGTCTGAGGCCCAGAAAAATCCAGAAAAATTACCCTAAGTCCAATTTTTCATTTTACACCCAAAAATATTATTTTCATGACATTTTAATATTATTTATTGCCAATTAAAAATCATTTATAAATTGAAAACCTTGATTTTAATTACAGAAAATTCTCAGAAAATTCCAGAAAATTGGGAAAAATCCAAGATTGAATAATTTGAAAATTTGGGGGTTTACAGTCAGTGTCTGTGTACGTGTGTCGTGTCTGTCAAGTGTGTCTTGTGTCAGTGTCACATGAGAGAGAGAGAGAGAGAGAGGAGAGAGAGAGAGAGATTACCTAGAGCTCGAGGAGGAGGAGGGGGAAGCTGCAGCCGTGGAGAGCCGGTCGCCGGAGAGGGGGAGGGGGAAATCGAAAAGAAAATTTTGAAATTTTCGACGGATGGGAAAAGAAAACTGAGACATAATTAACCAAAATTTAGCGACGTTTAGCGACGTCAGAAAAAATCGTCGCTAAAATAAAAATTAGCGACGTCTTCTACGTCGCTAAAAACGTTACTAAATATTTTTGATAGATACGTCGCTAATTACGACGCTAAACGTCGCTAAATCAGATATATTAGCGACGTTTAGCGACTTTAATTGAACTTATAGCGACTAATCTTTTAACATCTTAATAAAAGTCGCTAAACGTCGCTAAATGTCGCCATTTAGCGACGTATAGCGACGATTTTTACGGAGTCGCTAATTTAGCGACGTTTTTACTTGGAGTCGCTAAAATACGTCGCTAATTCCGCTTTTTCTAGTAGTGTTTGTGCATTCACTCGCTGAACAAATGAGAAATTCGCTTAGTCCAAAAGATACTCCATGCGACATCGACTTCATGCGACATCAAACTTATGCGGCATCAAACTTATGCGGCAAGCAGAGCATGCGGCCACTTTTCTTGGACGCATGACTCTGAACTTTAGCGCATCTTTGACGCATTATTGGTGCGTCATTCTATGGTTTTGTCTTTTCTTCCTGACACACTTTTTGTCACATCACACTTTATGTCAAATCACACTTTATGTCACATCACTGACACTTTATTTATTTTTTGTCGCTTCATCACTTATCCTGATGAGAGACCTTAGCCCTGACTCTATGCGGCCAGGATTGTCATGCAAAGCGCCACTTTGCGCCCTTGAGTACGAGCCTGAGTCCGAGTCGCTAAGTCCCTGCGGGGCTTAGCTCCTAAGGGATACTTCCTAAAGGTGGTGACAAAACAAAGATTGTCATAATGGAGTTCACACTTAAACCCTCTAGAAAAAGTCAACCCACAAGGATCTCCACCCCATGTGCATATACCAATACTAAACATAGTTATATATTGAGATATACACATTGGTAGTTTTCCAATGTGGGATTAAAACTTCCAAAGCCAAGTGAAAAATACCGACATATATGGACTAATATCATGATGGAATGCAATATAATTTTACAAATTTTTAGTGTTAAGTAAGTTGTGTATTTTACTCCAAGCAACATCAACATAATTAATTACAACATAACTAATCAACAGTGGAGTAACTTTCTGGAAAGAATCCTTGAAATAACTTAAGGGTCCGTTTGAATAGTCTTTCTGATTTTTTTTTCTTTTTCTGAAAACAGTTTTCTGAATGTAAGTTATAAAGTTTTTTTTTTCTGAGTATAGAAATTTTGACTTTGCGTTTGGTTACTTTCATCTGAAAAATAATTTTAAACACATAAGTTAAAAGTTATGTTTGGTAAAAAAAATTGAAAATAATTTTTTTACTCGGTCCATTCGCGTCCAAATGTGTCCCTGTTCACCGTGTCAATCTGTGTCCTGAGTCTACTGTGTCCATCTTTGTGTCATGTATCCCATCCACGGTGTCCCTCGACATCGACGAATTCGAGGCTGTCCAGTAGGTCGAGTCCAGTCGTCGACGAGTCCAGTCGAGAACGATGAGCTCGTAGCTCGAGGCAGCCGAGCTCTCACCACCATCGACGACGAGCTCGAGTTACCGGACAACAATAGTAGAGAGGTGAGAGAATCCAGAGAGGTTTTGTTGGGGGGGGGGGGGGGGGGGGGGGTGGAGAGTGGGGCCCATCAACACTCTGAAATTGATTTCAGAAAGCCGGTTGGAGCTGCTTTCTGAAATCAAAGTTTTAACTTGTTTTTTCCGACAATGAATTGTCAGTTGTCGTATCCAAACGTTGTTGTTTTGAGCCATTTTGACTTCTAAACTAAGAATGCTGAGACAGGCCCTTAGAATCTCAAGTGTTTCTCCCCGATAAATAAATCATCAACCGAGAAATTAACTTCAATGACATGACATAAGCGCGCAATTAACAATGGGAGGCAATGTTCTTCTCTTTTCCTCCTTTTATCTGTTGATGCAGTTGGACAGAGCACTTTCATTGGGGGGATTAATGGCTTCTCATCCCTTCTTGAGAGAATCTCCTCCCAACCCTTTGAATATGAGGGCGAGGAAGGCCGACTCATCGCGCCTCAGGGAAAGGAGTACCTCTGTGTCATCATTGGAAGGTCTAGAGTCACATAAAAATAGGAGGGTGGAGAAAGAAAAAAAGAAACCAGCCAATGAGAAGAACAGCATAGTAAGTAGTAGAGAGATTTCTTAGTCCCACATCGGAAAGGAAATCAATATATCACGTATACAAAGAAGATGTGCACGAGCAGCTACACGCCGGCCCTTGTAACCTGAGCTTGCAACCCATGTGGGGGCAATGAAGTTGTTAGGCGGTCTGGGCCTGTTTTAAGGGATTTGGTTGCTTTATTCTCTATCTTTGGCTAGCATTTGGACTAATTTCCTCCATCAGGAGATAAAATTCGAAGCTCTATGGACATGTTCTTGCATAATGAGCTCCCCTATATTTTTTGGTTGGATAAGAAAGGCCCATTTGCTGCATTTTTTATTGCAGGAGTTAAACCTATGGTTGAATACTTTTTTTCACTTTCAGAAGATGTGTTTGCTAATTAATTACTACTTGCATTTGTAACAATATAATGTTTCTTTTCATTTTTAATTTCTGTAAGCTTCACTGTCAGTAGCATAGTTATCAGGAAAACCAAGGACAGACCTACTTGAAATTAGTTTATTTTGTTTCTTTATGTCATATATATTTTTGCTTGGGCGTCACTTATAGATTTCACATATGATAAATTCCTAGCACTCTAATGTGAGTTGTAGCCCAGTACAAGGTTGGAAGAAGAAGACTAAAAATGTGTCAAACCAATGAAATATGCTTTCATGTTTTTGTTATCAAGGTATCTAGAATACTGCAGGACCATTTTGTAAACATGGGAAGAAGCTTGTTTGATGGAATGTGCTTATGTGCAGTTGATCTCCTATTTAATTCGAGAGTTAATTTGCTTTTCTTTATTGCTACAATATGGAATTATGTTTTGTTGCTCTCACGGAATGAGTTTGAATGAAACAAAAGAACTTGGATGGGCTTGCTTTTTTGATGTATCTGCCAATTTTATGCTGGATATAAATAAGAACAGTATTATTTTGTCCCTCGGGTTTCCAATAGATCAAGAAGAGAAATTCAAATCCTTCTGAAGCTCGCCAGAGTACTGATGTCAAAAGAAGTAGAGAAACATCAGAGTTAGAGGAAGAAATATTGTGATATATTGACGCATAATAACTTTATTGAATCTGTATAATTTCCAACCGCATTTTGAGTATTAGTGTTTTGAGTGTTGGTGTTTTGAGTTACATGGAGTTATAACCACAAGGGCCAAATTATGAATTAAAACTTATATTCCACTAGTAACCTTCCATCGCAGATAACCTGTTCTTTAGATATATCAAAGCTTAATTAGCACTATGAGGTACTAGTTTTGTACATGTATACATGGTTTTAATTCCTTACTGTCTATTTTAGTTTGCAGGAAATAACAGTTTCCCTCACCAAATAAAAGCATAAATTCCACTTGAGCTAACCAACAATATTGCCAGGAGATCATAAGAAAAAGCTCCAAGTTGAGTTAGAGCCAGGCATTTCAAGACAAATCTACAAGAAAAATAGAATTAAATGGGAAGAGTAATGAAACCTCAATACATGCCCATCAGAGTCTAAAATGAACCCATCATTCCAAATCAAAATGCCATGGATTGCGAGAGCAGAAAATGAAATATAAGCTAAGGCGCTTTGAATATCTAAACTTTGGTACAAGTGGCGACGAAGGCCGACTCAATCGTGCCTTAGGGAAAGGAGTACCTCTGTGAAGGTCGACAGTGACAAAAAAAGATAGGAGGGGAGGAAAACAAAGAAGCAACCAGCCAATGAGTAATAAAGAGACTTCTTAGTCCCACATCGGAAAAGAAATGAAGATATCACATATATAAATAAGTTGTGAAAGAACTACATTTCGCCGAGCTATGTAGCGTGAGCTTGTAACCCATGTGGGGGCAACAAAGTGGTTCGGACGGTTGGGTCTGGTTTCATGGGTTTGGGTGCTGTTGGTGTGTCATCTAGCCTGCCCATTCCAAGTCTGGAGTTTGGGTCACTTGGTTTAGGCGAAGGCTTGGGCTGAGTCACTCCTGGAGTGGAGGACACCGCGTGAGGCTGGGTTCACAGAGCAGCGTTCACCTCCCGCTCTGGACAGTGGAAGGATAACGGGCCGGTTCACCTAGCTCCTATTAAAAATTCTGGACCGATCCAATCGGACAACCACTTTTTTGCTGGGTCAGGTTCATATTTGTGTTAGGTTGTCACGACTGCTGCTTCTGGTCCTATTAAAGTATAAAATATACAAATATTGCAAGAATATAACACTTCAAAAGAAGTCTACGTGATTAATTACTACTTGTACTTGTAAGAATATAACGTTTCTTTTTCATTTTTTTTTTCTGTAAGCTTCACGGTCAGTAGCAATGTTATCAGAGGAGAACCCAGGACAGTCCAACTTGCAATTCGTTTATTTTGTTTCTTTATGTCATATTTTTACTTGGTGCTCACTTAGATTTCACATAATAACAAATTCCCAGCACTCTAATGTGAGTTGTAGCCCAGTACAAGGTTGGAAGAAGAAGATTAAAAATGTGTCAAACCAATGAAGGTCCTTTAATAAGGTTCTCTATCAAGGTACTGCAAAGATGATTTGGGTTGTCCCAAATTTTTTTATTTTATTTTTACTTAAAATTTTATTCAGGACTAGCCCTCTGACCGATCTCTTCCTTTTTTCCCACCCCCAACCTCTTTTCCTCAACGGCGTTCAGTCGAACGACTCCCTTGGCCCGCTCCTCTTCCTCCCGGACCCCCGCTCCCTCCGCTGCCTCCTCTTCCTCTCGGTCCCTCATCGTTGGCCTCCGCTCCTTCTTTCGCTCCGAAGCGAGCTCCGCGTCCCTCCCCAACTCCTCCCAGGCTTGCGAAGACCCCTCCTTCGTCTCCTCCTCCGATGACCCCCTCTCCAGAAACAATATCGTCTTCCTCCGCCTCCGCCTCCGCGATGGCTCCTTCCTCCTCCTTTTCCTTGCCGGCGAAAACTCCGATAAATATCACATTCCTAACCGTGTCCAAATATTTATTAGAACTGTCTGACTTTCCTAGAAGGATTAAGTGTGAACTCCATTATGACAATCTTTGTTTTGTCACCACCTTGACTCGGACTCGGGCACGGGATCAAGGGTGCAAAGTGACGCTTTGTTGGCGCACTTTGCACTTAGCATCGTTGCATGGCGCTCGTGCGCTCCTTTATGTGCGAGTTGCTAGCTCGGGTGCATGCTTCGTGGCACTATGCGTCCAGAGATTAGTGGCCAGGGTCTTTGTGGCCAGGCCCTATGCGGCCTGGGGTTATGCGGCCAGATTTGGATGAGCGAGATGCATGTGGAGGGGACAGGGTCTGCCATAGGCGACGCTTGCGGCGTTGTTTGCTCTGTGTGGTACAACGCACATAAGGCGTAGGCGACACGGTCGGCACAGGTGGCGTGTGGCCCTCTGTGCCATGCACTTGTAGCTTTCGGCGCCTGGCGGCGATGTCTGCTCTGTGCAGTACTGTGCGCAGGCGGCACATACGGCGCGATCAGCCCCTGTACATTTGACACCCATATTTTGGGGGATCTGGTCGGTTAGCGCTTATGCGGCCTGAAATTTTTTCAGTCGCATAGGTGCTGTTTTTCTCTATATATAGAGGACCTCATCTTTTATTTTAGAAGAGAGATAATAGATAAAAAATTGAGAATACCAGATCTTTTGCGGCCCAGAATCTCCCTCTCACATGGTGTTTTCTGAGTCTTTTTCGATAGTGACATTGAGCGTTCCAGAAGTTCATTTGTGAACTTACTGGTTCCTGGGGATTGATCGTCTGTACGGCGAATCTTGCTTTTTACAACGGTGGTTTGGACCACCCCAGCAAGGAGCTTTTTTTTTTTGCCTTTCCTGTGCTTCGTTCTTTCTCATTGTAGCGTCTGCGAATGTAAATAGAAAAATATTTTCTTATTGCTTGTTGTAATCTTCATTATCTTTGGAGTTTATTGTAACATGTTCTTGGTTCATGCTTCGTTGGAATCGAGATATATCAGATGAGGAACTCTTGTGTGAATTATACAGAACAAATATCCGTTACCAATGATTGATGATTTGTTTGACTAATTAAGTGGATTAAGAGTATTCTCCAAGATAGATTTACGATCAGGATATCATCAGGTGCAAGTTCGGGAGCAGGATATACCGAAGACATCATTTAGGACACGATATGGATATTATGAATTCTTAGTTATGCCATTCAGACTGACTAATGCTTCAGCGGTATTCATGGATTTGATGAACCATATCTTCATGCCATACTTAGACCAATTTGTGGTAATATTTATCGATGACATCTTGGTGTATTCTCGTAATGAGGAGGAGCATAAAGAACATCTCAGGATAGTGCTGCAAACTTTGAGGGAGCACCAGTTATATGTGAAGCTTAGTAAGTATGAGTTTTGGCTGGATCACATATCCTTTCTTGGACAAATTATTTCTAGAGCAGGAGTGTCAGTTGATTCCAATAAGGTAGATGCAGTAGAGAATTGGCCAGTCCCGAAGACAGTAGCAGAAGTGCATAATTTTCGACGCTTGGCAGGATACTATAGGAGATTTATGTCAGATTTTGCTAAGATCTCGGTACCATTGACTCGGTTGACGCGCAAGAAAGTTAAGTTTATATGGTCAACAGAATGTCATATAGCCTTTGAAGAGTTAAAGAAGAAGTTAATCTCTGCACCAATCCTTACTCTTCCAGCAGGCTCCGGAGGATTCACAATGTATTATGATGCATCTGGAAAAGAACTTGAATGTGTTTTGATGCAACAAGGGAGAGTGATAGTGTATGCTTCTCGGTATCTCAGAGATCACAAGAAGAACTATCCAACTCACGATTTAGAGCTAGCAGCAGTAGTGTTTGCACTTAAGCTATTTTGGCACTACTTATATGGCGATCAAGTAGAAATATTCACAGACCATAAGAGTTTGAAGTATGTATTCACGCAGAAGGATCTGAATATGATACAGAGAAGATGGCTAAATTTGTTGATGGATTATAATGTATAACTTCAGTACCATCCAAGCAAGGCTAATATAGTAGCTAATGCACTTAGCAGAATATGTGACAAATTTATGTTAACTACTCAAAAGCACATTCTAGAAGACTTACAAGAGATGGGTATCGAGATAGTACTTCCACATAGCACAGGTGTTCAGGCTAGCCTACAAATTCAGTTAACTTTGGTAGATAATCAAACTAGCTCAGATAGAGGACTCGAAGATTCAAAAGCTACGAGAAGAATGTGAGTCAGGTCTTCGGAAGTAGTTGACAATACATGCGGATGGAACGCTGAGGTTTGGAAATTGTCTATGCATACCAAGCAGGGATATTCAACAAGAAATTATGACTGAAGTCCACAGTTCCCAGTATTCCATTCATCCGGGAAGCACGAAGATGTACCAAGATATCAAGCAACACTTTTGGTGGAACAGAATGAAGAGGAAAATAGCATGCTTTGTATCGCGATATTTGATATGTCAGCAAGTAAAGGCAGAACAACAAAGACCAACAGGATTATTACAGCCGCTTCCTATTCCAGAGTGGAAGTAGAAATACATTACGATGGACTTTGTGACTGGTTTGTCTTGATCACCGACTGGTCGAGATACAGTTTGGATTATAGTGAATCATCTCACAAAAGTAGCTCACTTCCTTCCTTTTCGAGTATGACAGTCTATAAAATAATTGGCTGAAATATATATGCGATAGATAGTGAGACAACACGGTATCCCAGTATGTATCGTGTCAGATCGATACACTCGGTTCACTTCACATTTTTAGAAAAGTTTGCATCAGAGTTTGGACATTAAGTTAAGATTCAGCATAGCTTACCACCCCCAGACAGATATAGAAGCATAAAAAATACGCTGAGGAATTCTACGCGTAAAACCCCCAACATGCAGGAAGTCGCGTACAATAGTGCTCCAGCACTGGATGGTGTAAAATATGACTTCAGAGCCATTGGCGTATAGCAGAGCTTCAACGCTATTCAGCGTAAAACATAGCTCCAGAAAAACCCGCGTAATACAGTATTTCCAGACTGCTTCAGCGTAAAAAGGTTGGTACCTCGCCATTCCGGCGTAAAACCTATCTGCTTTTAATGCAGTGAGAAGTTATACGAGAAACTCTTCGTATTCCTCGAATGAACCTGTCAGATGACACAGTGAACCTGACTCCTGACAAAGAGTACTGTACGATGATCAAGAGGACGGCTGTAATGATGAATCAGCACAGAGCCCTAGACTGTCGTCTAGTGACAAAGTCTTGATATAAGACATCGTTTACACATTCAAGGAATACGCTACCGATTCTACACAGGTAGACATAAGCTTTTACGCTCAGGATGAGTCAAAATCAACTTCCACGTCAAAAGCTGCTCTTCGTACAGAACTCGAGGCACATCTCTGCAATTAATGCGCGAGATGGGGGCAGATCTCTGCATTTAATGCACGATATTTGGTTCTACTTTTAAGGACTGGGTGAGCCATAATTAGGGCTAATACGTCCACATCATCATCCCTGCACATTACGCCATCAGGCTATTTTCATCTATAGGAGTACGCCGTATGCTATCTCCTCAAAATACGCCAACTCAGGCTACATTTGCAAGAATGCGTGATAAGGCTATGTGGCCCAGTTTACGCTCAAAGATCTCAGTCAAAGAAGGATAATTGGCTATCTTTACGTCGGCCACCTATCCATGCTGCATCAAGCTTTACGCAGAGCTTGGCTTCTACGCCAACAAGGCAGCTATTGGACTTCTATGCCTACATAACAGCTATTGGGCTTCTACGCCTACATGACAGCTACTTGGGCTTCTACGCCTACATGACAGCTACTTAGGCTTCTACGCCTACATGATAGCTACTTGGGCTTCTACGCCAACAAGATAGCTGTTTGGCCTCTACGCCAACTTGACAGCTATTTGGCTTCTACGCCTACTTGGCTTCTACGCCAACAAGATAACTATGTGGCTTCTACGCCAAGGTGACAGTTATTTGGCTTCTATGCCAACCTTCTCTACGTGAGGGGTAGTTACCTACGTGGCTTTCATGCCATAATCTTCGACCAGCTGTTATACGCATTACCTCATAATGGGACATGCGTCACACGCCAATTCAGGAGATCATTCATACGTAGGTGGCAGTTATTGTAACCGCCGTGTAAAAGGTGCAGCTCTCTCCGCTGTTCGGTTTCTACGTCGACAGTGACTAAACCCTATAAATAGAGACCTCCGGCCACGGAAGTCAAGGGCAAAGATTTAGAGGGCGAAAGTCAAGGTCGAAGATTTAGAGGACGGAATTTAAGGGTTGAAGAGTGGAATTGGTAGAGAATTAGGGTCAAGGATTTTTCAGAAAAGAGAGCATATCTAGAAAATCCTACAGTCTTCGAAGCTTCTTTTTCGTCTTCTACAGCACTTCTTCATCATCGTGTGGTCCAAAGTGATCGATCGCAGATCAGACTCCTATAGCAATATTTCTCCAGAATTAAACTTTTGTACTTAATATCCTCGTATAGGATTAATTATACTTTTTTTTCTTGTTTGTAAACCAAAGAAATGGTTTCGTATAAGCCTATTTTCATTTTTTTCGTTTATTATCAAACCCAAGATGGCGACTCTGCTGGGGACTACTTTCTCATCTGACGAGAAAGCCATTGCTCAACTCGATGCTGTATCCATTGGATCAATAAAGAAGACTTTGGTCGTCCAATTCGATCAATCTGCTTATAAAGACATGCTTCGCGCAGGGGGTGGCTCTCGTTTCCTCTCTGTCCAAGACAACAGGAAGTTGCGTAAAGTGTGGATGCCCCGGACATCCTCTACCCTTCCTGCAGGCTCTCTTTCTCCGACCAACCAGGTTGTGACACCACAACCTGTGCACCTCGCACATAAAACTTTGTCTCCCGTCTGTGACATGGCAGACAAAACTTCGGGTAATGCCTCAGTGCTAATCCAGAAGTCCACTCCGCGCTTCGCGCGTAAAACTTTGTCTTTCGTCTGTGATGTGGCAGACAAAACTTTGGGCAGTGCCTCAGTGCTAACCCAGAAGTCCACTCCGTGCTCCGTGCGTAAAACTCTGTCTCCCGTCTGTGATGTGGCAGACAAATTTCTGACAATGCCTCAGCGCCAATTCAGAAATCCCAAACACGTCCCACGCATAAAACTTTTTCTTCCATCTATAAGGAGGCAGATGGTCCCTGCAATCATTACAAGGGAAAATAAGTGGCGGATTTCCCGACTTCTCAGCTTTTACGCCATCAAGGGAAGAATCTGTCTACTCTTCAGATTACGCGAAATGCTGAAGGCCAGTTGAGAACTTCCTCAGCTTTACGCCAACCTATGCTAAACTTCAGAATACGCCAGGACAAGCCCTTCAGCGTAAAAAAAGACCCGATTCTCGGGAACTTATGCTCCTCAGACAAATGACGGAGCATACGCCACTCACATGGCTGAACTGCTGTATTCTTATGGCAGGAAGAGGGTTATGATTCCCAATCTCCGTACCCCAACTGATGTAAAGGCAAAATAAGCCTTCTTCTCCTGTTAATTCCCCTGACTTGCGTGATTTCCTAATCCAGAAGCGCAAAGACAGAGGATCTTCTAATACGTCTATTACGTCTCCTAGGGAGCACTGCTGTATTAGTCATAAAGTTGTAGTTAACTACTGCTGCTCTAAGGCAAAATGGTCAGTTTTTGACCGGTTAAATTACTCTGTGCCCTTACAGGAAGAAGAGCCTACATTCGCATTAGTGAACATGGCTTCACACATTCCTAGAGGAAGGTCCAGTTCGAGACGTCATTCCTTTAGAACTCCAAGTCAAAGGAGATTTGACAGGCTCCTTGGAAATATTAAAGCAGGTGTCTTTCGGAATACACGTTCGAGGTCTCGACAATCGGCTACAAATTCTTTTGATTCCGACACTGGGGGTCGCCAGTTTCCTGAAAGTGATACTGACAGTATAGACTCAATCTCCACAGAGGTCTATACCAATCCATCAGTGGCACCCAGAGAAATGGGAGTTTACGCCATCGGAGATGAACATGAAGAAGCTTCCCCGTCAGGGAGTACTGAGCAACGCATAGCTGTATTGGAGACATCGCTGAAAGAGATACACTCCATGATGGAGAACATGCACCAGATGATGCTGACTCAACATGCAGCTACCATAGCTCAAGCATCAGTTCCTTCAAGTCAACTGCGTGTGGGGGTGGACATGCCACCATCCAACATAAGTCAGAAGCCGGCTCCAAATCAAGAGTCAACAGCTCCTCCACCTCTGAACTCAGAGAATATATTGTCTCATGTTGGAGTTACAATACGACCAACCTCTCATCTCTCTGTGATCCCTTTCCCAGCTGAAGATCCTATGCAGGCAGTTCAGAAATTGAAAGCCCAATTTGATACCTTGAAGTACAAGGATCAACTCAAGAAGTTGGGCATCAACCAACCTTACCCAGCCATCTGGGACGAGATCCCTTTTCCTCCAAAATACAAACCACAGGCTATGGTTTTGTTTGAGGGAAAGATGTCACCAAGTCAATACATAAACTATTTCAGTATGATGATGGTGTTGCTGCAAGGGAATGACGCTCTGCTCACTCGAGTATTTAAGGGCTGTTTGTCTGGAGTGGCTTATCAATGGTACCGTAGTCTTGCGGACAATTGTATTACTTTCTTCGAAGATTTTAAGACTATGTTCTTCGCTCGATTCTACGAAGGAGGGATGAACATGTCTATGTCCTTACTCATCGAAGTGAAGCAGAAGGAGAAAGAGAACGTTCGTACTTTCATAGAACGTTTTCGTCAGAACACTTTGCAGATGCCTCTCGGAGTTCCGGTTTCAGCCTTGGTGGACATTGAAGGAAAAACCTGCTTCCACTGATCTCGGTGTTCACAGGACCATATCAGTTCCATGATTGGCCCTCGTTTATCATCTCAGCGGTTGCCGCTGAAGACAATAGTCGGAAGGCGTGCGACAATGGGATAATGATCTCTACCTCTGAAAGTGGGAAGAGGTCATCCTCTAATAGTGATCACTCTCGTGGTTCCAAAGGAAAAGAAGCTCTGGCGATCAACGCGTCCAGGCAACATACTCCAGGGACTACGCTGATAAATCCTGGGGCTTCTAGGCCTAAGGAAGAATACTCTTTTGACGACGACGATATTTCGAGTATCTTCGACTGTCTAGTCAAAAGTGGCAAGCTCACCCTCCCCGAGGTAAAGCGGCCTAATAAAGTTGGCAGTACCAATAATCCTAAGTACTGTATTTTCTATAGGTATATACATCACCCTACCAAGGCGTGTTATATCCTGAAAAGGAAGATCCAGGAGCTGATCGACGCCAAGGCCATCACGCTGTGCAATAGTGAGAAGACGGTCACGGCCAACATGATCTCTCTCCAATTCGGCGATCTGCCCCCTCAAGAAGTCCCGGATGGTATAGTACCTATTCTCCGGACGATGATGAACATTGTTAATCTCCCTCCGGCCAGGGGTCAGAACCATGACTTGATACCCCTGACTACCCAGCGTGGTGAGATTATGTGAGTTCATCCTGATCTGGTGTCTGAGATTGAAGAAGAGACTCAAGCTGCTGAGGCTAAGTCCAGAAAGAACTCAAGGCACAAACCATGCCATATGGTTGCAATATCCCCGATATCAGATGAAGAGGCTTTGGCTACTGGAATCCATTCAAGGAAGTCCTACCTCAAAGACTATGGAGGAAATCAGAAAGAAGCAACGGCAGACACTTCAGCTGCCAAACTTCCAGAACCCGAACCTGTCATATCAGAGGCAGGCCCTTCTAGACCAACTTCGACGGATAAGGGCAAGCAGAAAGAAGTTTGTTTTGACAAACCTTTGAAGAACATTCAAAAAGGTTTGGAGAAACCATATAACTTTGACATCCTGGCCCAATTGGCTAATACTCCAGCCAGACTGTCCATTTTTGAGCTACTCAGGCTTTCTAAAGACACTCGTCAAGCCCTGAATGAAGCTTTAATACAGGCGGATGTATGCTTGACTCAGCTTAAGTCTCCCAACAAAGAGACTGTGGCATTTTCTCAATGCCATAGTGTAATGGAAGTGGTCTCTAACATCACTTTCACTCAAGAAGATATGCTGTTGAAACATAACAAGCATGACAGGTGTTACTACCACATTCCGAAAACAGGAGTATTTTTAACTTTTTATAATATTTAATATTATGGTAGTTACAATTAAATAATTGCATGATAGTATATTTAATTTAAATAATTATGTGATGTGTTATTAAATATAGTATTATATGCAGTGTTCATTTATTTTGAGCTAGCAGACTTGACCTAGAAGCCCAGTAGATGAACGCCTGTCCAAATTGTGGAATTCTGTATTTAATTGTTTTGTCTAGAATTTATTTATTGGAGATTGTAATTAATTACCGTATTTTATTTAATTATTGCGCATTGCCTTTGCTTCGATATTTGGAGCGCTATCCTGACTTTTGTCTTCCAACAAATTTCACAATCTTGCCCTAGACATGCCCGCCTTCCATTATGCTATTTTTGCAACTCATGATTATGCTCTCTGTACATTATTTCTTGCCGCACAAAAGTCATCGCGGACGTTTATTTAAAATTCCTATCTTGTATCGTTGTGCGTTCCAATCGAAATTGGAGACAATCTTGATCTATTTTTCGTGCGGCCCAAATTAGGGTAATATCCTGTTCTGAGTCTACTTCATTATTGGTATTGATGACCTGACCTGATTTTGGCCCCATGTACTCCTAATAAATTTTAGAACACAACTTGCATTTATTTCTAATTAAATTGAGGATACTATTTTAACCGATTCTGAAAATCCCAATTTAATTTCAGTGCCCTGCTAATTGAGCCCATACCAAACTTACAGCGCCCCCTGACCCTACAAAACACCGGACGCCAAATCACCCGCCAAATTTTTGTCATTTTATGTGTCTGTGCAAATACCCAAATTTAAGGGGGCTAATTTGCAAATTTGCATTTTGTGTCACCACCTCATTTGTTTAAAACAATGAGGGAGCCTAATAATTATTTAACTAGCCTCTCACCCTCACCCCCACATGAAATTCTCCATGACCAATCTGGACCACACATTTAATGGGCCAATCCTAACCCTTGATTCCATACACCCTCTCTCCCTATATAATGTCATGTCACATCAACCCTAATCCCCAAAAACCTAGGTAGCCCACCTCCTCTCAAGCCCCCATCTCCCTCAACCAAACCGTAGCTCCTATTCTCCTTCTCTTCTTCTTCTTTTTTCTTTTTCTTCTTCTCTTCTTCTTCTTCTTCCTTCTTCTCTTTCTCTTTCTTTTTAAACTTTGAAATAATAGAAAGGGGGGGGGGAACACTGTTCACCCACCCCTTCACTCCCTGTGCCCGGCGGCCCTACTGCACCCGGCCGGCGCTGCCTCGACGCGTCCGGCGGCCTGCCACCACCACCCTGCATTCCCCGAGTCCCCCTCTGCGTACACCTCTCCGGCAACCACTGCTCCTCCCCACTCTTCTTCCCGCTGCGAGCTCCCCCTCCGCCTCTACTCTTCCTCCCTCCACCTGTTCAGCCGGTCAGCCCCCGGCGGACTCACAACTCCCCCATCCTCGCTGCTCAGCCCCGGCGGCGCTGCCAACTCCGGCCGCGGCTCCAGCCCTGCGACTCCTCCCTCTGCCGTTCAACTCCGTCCGAGCCCATCCCCCGGCGGCCCCCTGCCCACTCCGGCTGCTCCTCCCCCATTCCTCCCTCTGCAGTGAGTTTCTTCTTCTCCTCCCTCTTCCTTCTTTATATATATATATATATATATATATATATATATATATATATATATATATATATATATATGTATATATACATACATATATACGTATGAGTATATATAATATATGTATATGTATATTAGTTATTTAATTAATGTAAATACATGAATATGTATAGTATATAAATACATTAGTAATGTATAATTTAATATATGTACATGTATATTATTTATTTTTAACTAAATGTTAAACATGTATAAGCATAGTATATATATATATACTTTAGTATATGTATGTATTAATGTATATATATATATAAATGATATATGAAAATATTTTATTAGTATATATATGTATAAACGTATTTTGGTGTATAGTATGTGTATTCCATATATATATGTATTTTGGTATACAAATATATAATGTTTGGTATATGTATATATATTTTGTATATATATATACTTAGTATATTCTCAAATGTGTATAATGAGTATAAATGTATATATATATATATATATATATATATATATATATATATATATATATATATATATATATATATATATATATATATATATATATATATATATATATATATATATATATATTTTGTACATACATTTAATGTATATTTCCAATATATATATATATGATTGGTATATATAAATACGTGTTCTACTATATGTATTATTGGTATACTTAATATATTTTTCAGTATATAAAATTGATATATGTATATTTATTGTATATACACCTAGTATATTTTAAATTGATAAACATGGTAAACATACATTGTTTAACTATATATATGTTATACATGAAATTAAAGGATATATATATATATATATATATATATATATATATATATATATATATATGGTAGTTATTAATGTTGGTTAAAAATATGTAATGTATTTTAGATGTCTGTCTACTAGATGACCCTAGTTGACCAGTAGCATACCTGGCATAGCCCCTGAGTTAGTATTGTTGTGTGTTAGTATAGCTTCTGATACAAATATTGTATTGTTATTATATGTCTTTAGGACTATTGGTTCCTCCAGGCGATACTCTGGAACAGGACCTCGGTATTCACCAGCTAAGGACCCAAGGCAAGTACATTCTCTGATAATTTCCAAATTGTTGATAATTTCTATAAGTGCAATAATCTAGAAATGTTACATCTGAATCCTTGACACTGTGCTACACGGACTAGTATAGCTTGGATCTGCAGTCATGAGATGTTACTTTGATTATCGTTTGACATTGTATACGACATGTATATTAGACATCGTACATGATAGATTGGACTTGCTCGTGTATCGTGACGTGTCATGGTTGGATCCACAGTACTAGTTGGGGGCGGGGAAGTAGTTAGTAAGAAATGTGATCATAACCTTTTATACAGTATAGAACAATGTAAGTGTTAATCATGCTCTTCACATATGATTAGCCAGGCCCTATAGCTATCGTACATGTTCCCAAGCCGATCACATTTCAAAACTACTATTTCAAACACTTAGAATAGATTTCAGTTCCCTATTTTAAATCATATACTACATCACCCGTATATGATACTGTACCTAGTTCTTTTCATTTTCATATATGCACTGACTGTATCATATTGCCTATTGCCTATCTCTTTACATTGCCTGTCTCTTTTTATTGCCATTGCATTTATTTTACTGTCTTCTCAGTATCTAACATCAACAATTTATTGCTTTATAGTCCTTATCAATTATATGGAACTGTTATTTGAGATTTGTACTTTGCTCCTTCCTGACTGAAAATATTTTTCCAGACTATGCCTTAGAGGACCGCTGTCCGACACTTTATGGACCATATGGTGAGTAGCTGCAACTGGGCTTGGTTGTTTAGTTGTGATTCCGGGAGGTCTAGCCGGAATCACTAGTTTTTCTGATTAGTTCTTTTAGTAGACTATTTGGTACCGGATTTGTCTCCGGCTTTTTTGATGAGACTTGGATATTGTTTAGTTAGATTATTACTTTTGACTTTTGTTGTATTTAATTTTTGTTCGATATCTTATCGTGCTGTAATCCTGTGATTGAGTATGTGTACATTTTATTCGTGTCATCCGTGCCTCCTTATGGAGATTGGATGCTTGTGTGAGATTGGCTAGATAGTATCATGACCTTGACAGCGTTCTACCGTCGATGCTGCGACGTAGGCTGGACGTACCCACGTACTCGTGCCCCAATTCTGGGTGCGAGTTGTGACACGTTTTTAGTGGTGGCCCATGCAGGTCAGACTTCGCGAGTTGTGCGATATCGTAGTAGTGTGGCATCCTTGTTATACTACTGCGTACCTGCGATAGGATCTAGGACATAGGATACTAGGACGAGAGCGAATACTCAATCACAATTCCTTGAGAGATTCCTGGGATGACCCCTGAGAATCTTGTTATAATTTCCAATTTAAAATCATTCCCTTGTTCCGTCCATTCTCACTTGTTGATTGTTGATCAGGTATTAAATTAGGATTTTGATTTCATGGTAGGGTTTGATTTCGTATCAAAATGAATTTGCAGACTGATTTATGGTATTATCTGATGACGCATGTCGATGAGGACCGCGAGGAAGATTAACACTAGGGCTATTGGACTACTAGATATGGATTTAAATTATAATTTGAAGATTGAAAACGAATTGCATTTTTGAATTTTGAGAAGTTGAGATATTATGTTATTAAAATTTATTTTGAGGAATTCAGATTCGATTCAATGAACATAGACAAAAAAGGATTTTTGGAAGTGATAAAATTTTCGTTCAGTATTTGAATGTTTGACTTTGAGGAAGGTATATGCATTTTTACTTTAAAATTTATTCGAGGAGTTATTTTGAGGAATTTTATTTGAGGATAAGATTTTATAGTGAGAGAGATATATTAGTATATAATAGATGAGGTGCATATGTAAGGATATGTTGGCTTGAGCATGATTGAGATTTCACTGCCAACTGGCTTAGGTGTTCGTCTAGGATTGTATTGGAGAGAGCAGTACCTAGTATGGTGTGTTGCATTGTTATGCACTTGAGTGATAGGAATAACTAGTATCAGCGATTGCAGTAGGTAAGGAAGCTAGCAGTGAGTATGATTCAAGTAGAACTGTGGTACTTAGAGGGATAGAGGTATCAGACCATGGATGTATCTTTGACCTGTGCAATCACAACTAGGAAAGTTATTCCAATCTATTTATCTTGAATGTTGCTTCTTTAGAACTGTACTGTCCTTCCTTGATGATATCGCATTTTTGCCTTAATTGATTCTTTGGGATCTGTCTTCAGGATGTCGCCGCAGACACGATCTATGAGAGCGGGAACATCAGCTTCAGAGGGGTCTGCCACCTCTCCACCTGAGGGACGGACAGCCGTGGTTCCTCCTACATCTCCGATGCACGTAGGAGTTTCTGCACTTTTCGGGAATCCTCCTCCCCCACCTGTTCAAAAGATTGTCGCAGCTGTGACGGACAACCTTCCTCCTTCACCGACTCCAATTTCCGGAGGTTTGCCCATTGACGGGACGCAGATGTTTACCTTGATCCAGGGCATAGTAGATGTCCAGAGAGTGACGGCAGACGCTCAGCGAGTTCAAGCTGAGGCTCAGAGGGTGCAAGCAGAAGCGCACCAGGCACAAACCGAGCTGATGAGAAAAAATATGGAGAATGCTCATCAGGTGACTCTCCAAGCTTTGGAGAGAGTAGCACAGTACCAGCAGTTTCCTGGCCAGCAGCAGCAGAGATCAGGCACTATAGTGGATTTCAAAAGAATGATGCCTCGAGAGTTCAAAGGCACTGAAGGGATACTCTACGCTGACGACTGGCTAGAGGATATAGAGAGGAGCCTGCGATTGACCCAGATTCCGGAGAACTTGCAGATAGAAGCCGCTGGCAGTCAGATGTTCGATATCGCACTCACGTGGTATCGCACGGAGCCGAGAATTACTGCGCAAGGACTTACTTGGGAGACCTTCAAAGAGCTCTTCAAGGAGAAGTTCTTTTCCGACGTGGCATTGGGAACCTTGGAAAGTCAGTTTCATGACTTGGTTCAAGGAAACATGTCGGTCGACGAGTACGCTGCAGAATTCTGTAGATTGAGCCGTTTTGCATCGTCCATGATTCGGGACCCAGGAGATCGAGCCCGGAAATTTAGAAAGGGGTTGACGAGAGAGATTAGGTCACGCACTTCTGGTCGTCGTACCGCTACCTTTGAGGCTATCTTGATGGATGCTCAGATTGCAGAAGAGGATCTGGATCTCAGGCCTAAGAGGAGTCACAATACTTTTGGAGATACGAATGGTAGCACAGGACCAGCCAAGCATCCCCGTATTCAGCACCAACAGCAGTACCCAGTACCATTTCATAGTCAGCAACAACCATGGACATTTCAGCATCCACCGCAGTACCTAGCACCAGTTCCTATCCAGCAACATCCATGGGCGTATCAGTATCAACAACAGTACCAGGCACCAGTCCGTGTTCAGCAGAATCAGCAACAGCCTCCGAGAGAGACACGACAGACTTGTCATTTCTGTAAGAAGCCAGGTCACCTTTGGGAGAGCTGTAGAACGAGGCTAGGACTTTGTTTGCACTGCGGCGCTGCGGGACATCGAGTAAGGGATTGTCTTCTAGCCCCTTATCTTTCCGGCCAGCGCGCAGCTTCAGATTATAGAGATCCAGTTAGGCTACCTGTGGAACCGTATATTGCTCAGCACCCGCAAAGGGAACCACCCCAGCAGGGCGGGGCATTTGCGATAACGGTCGAGGAGACCGATACTACAGGTAATGTGTTAGCAGGTTTTGTTCTTTCCTTTTTTCTGTCCCTATCTACTTGATTGATTGATTGATTCCTTAGTACCGTAGCTTGTATGCATGATTCTTGTTATAATGTAGTTAGTAGTACACCCTGATACAGAGACTGCAATACCATGACAAAAGACACCATGATCGTACATATTTCTCTTGGGTTGCATGTTGTATGATTGTAGGAAGGATTTTTCTTGGACCATGATTATTGGGGTTTAACCATGACGAAGATTCATGAAGGAGTTATGACTTGACAAGAGAGACAAGATGATTAAGATTTGAGGATAAACATTGATTTAATAGAGGGTTAAGAAATTAACATGGCATAATTGGTGGTTTATTAATTCCAGGAAGATTATGACATGTTTAAATTGGTTTTTAAAATTTGGAAATTTTGGGAGATTTATCAATATATTTATTTAATTGCAAGTTATGAATTTTAGAATTTTATATGGGATGTTGCAATTAGAGAATCTTCAAGTATCGCATTGTTGAGTATTTTGAGGAAGAGAAAATCGAAAAATAAAATTTTGATGGATAAATGTTTTAATTCAAACTTCGTGGGACGAGATTACATTTTTATATATATGCATTGATTAAAATCAAATTAGAGGAGTGGATATTAAATTACGAGTATTGATTTATTAACTAAAAATTTTGGGGAAATTTTGATAAAAATGGACTTTGATTTTTATTCCGAGGATTTTTCAGTAATGCAATAATTTCCAAAAATTTTGAAAATTGTGAAAAGACATCGTGGATTATTACCTGATGTCGTGGTTGATGAATTTAAATTGAGGGAAATAATAATGTGTATGATTAAACACTACTATGAGGATTTTAAATTTCGAGGACGAAATTCTTTTAAGGAGGGTAGACTTGTCACTACCACATTCCGAAAACAGGAGTATTTTTGACTTTTTATAATATTTAATATTATGGTAGTTACAATTAAATAATTGCATGATAGTATATTTAATTTAAATAATTATGTGATGTGTAATTAAATATAGTATTATATGCAGTGTTCATTTATTTTGAGCTAGCAGACTTGACCTAGAAGCCCAGTAGATGAACGCCTGTCCAAATTGTGGAATTCTGTATTTAATTGTTTTGTCTAGAATTTATTTATTGGAGATTGTAATTAATTACCGTATTTTATTTAATTATTGCGCATTGCATTTGCTTCGATATTTGGAGCGCTATCCTGACTTTTGTCATTCAACAAATTTCACAATCTTGCCCTAGACATGCCCGTCTTCCATTCTGCTATTTTTACAACTCATGATTATGCTCTCTGTACATTATTTCTAGCCGCACAAAAGTCGTCGCGGACGTTTATTTAAAATTCCTATCTTGTATCGTTGTGCGTTCCAATCGAAATTGGAGGCAATCTTGACCTATTTTTCGTGCGGCCCAAATTAGGGTAATATCCTGTTCTGAGTCTACTTTATTATTGGTATTGATGATCTGACCTGATTTTGGCCCCATGTACTCCTAATAAATTTTAGAACACAACTTGCATTTATTTCTAATTAAATTGAGGATACTATTTTAACCGATTCTAAAAATCCTAATTTAATTCCAGTGCCCTGCTAATTGAGCCCATACCAAACTTACAGCGTCCCCTGACCCTACAAAACACCGAACGCCAAATCGCCCGCCAAATTTTCGTTATTTTATGTGTCTGTGTAAATACCCAAATTTAAGGGGGATAATTTGCAAATTTGCATTTTGTGTCAACACCTCATTTGTTTAAAACAATGAGGGAGCCTAATAATTATTTAACTAGCCTCTCACCCTCACTCCCACATGAAATTCTCCATGACCAATCTGGACCACACATTTAATGGGCCAATCCTAACCCTTGATTCCATACACCCTCTCTCCCTATATAATGTCATGTCACATCAACCCTAATCCCCAAAAGCTAGGTAGCCCACCTCCTCTCAAGCCCCCATCTCCCTCAACCAAACCGTAGCTCCTATTCTCCTTCTCTTCTTCTTCTCTTTTCTTTTTCTTCTTCTCTTCTTCTTCTTCTTCCTTCTTCTCTTTCTTTTTCTTTTTAAACTTTGAAATAATAGAAAGGGGGGAACACTGTTCACCCACCCCTTCACTCCCTGTGCCCGGCGGCCCTACTGCACCCGGCCGGCGCTGCCTCGACGCGTCCGGCGGCCTGCCACCACCACCCTGCATTCCCTGAGTCCCCCTCTGCGTACACCTCTCCGGCAACCACTGCTCCTCCCCACTCTTCTTCCCACTGCGAGCTCCCCCTCCGCCTCTACTCTTCCTCCCTCCACCTGTTCAGCCGGTCAGCCCCCGGCGGACTCACAACTCCCCCATCCTCGCTGCTCAGCCCCGGTGGCGCTGCCAACTCCGGCCGCGGCTCTAGCCCTGCGACTCCTCCCTCTGCCGTTCAACTCCGTCCGAGCCCATCCCCCGGCGGCCCCCTGCCCACTCCGGCTGCTCCTCCCCCATTCCTCCCTCTGCAGTGAGTTTCTTCTTCTCCTCCCTCTTCCTTCTTTATATATATATATATATATATATATATATATATATATATATATATATATATATATATATATATATATATATGTATATATACATACATATATACGTATGAGTATATATAATATATGTATATGTATATTAGTTATTTAATTAATGTAAATACATGAATATATATAGTATATAAATACATTAGTAATGTATAATTTAATATATGTACATGTATATTATTTATTTTTAACTAAATGTTAAACATGTATAAGCATAGTATATATATATATACTTTAGTATATGTATATATTAATGTATATATATATATATATATAAATGATATATGAAAATGTTTTATTAGTATATATATGTATAAACGTATTTTGGTGTTTAGTATGTGTATTCCATATATATATGTATTTTGGTATAAAAATATATAATGTTTGGTATATGTATATATATTTTGTATATATATATACTTAGTATATTCTCAAATGTGTATAATGAGTATAAATGTAGTATATATATATATATATATATATATATATATATATATATATATATATATATATATATATATATATATATTTTGTACATACATTTAATGTATATTTCCAATATATATATATGATTGGTATATATAAATACGTGTTCTACTATATGTATTATTGGTGTACTTAATATATTTTTCAGTATATAAAATTGATATATGTATATTTATTGTATATACACCTAGTATATTTTAAATTGATAAACATGGTAAACATACATTGTTTAACTATATATATGTTATACATGAAATTAAAGGATATATATATATATATATATATATATATATATATATATATATATATATATATATGGTAGGTATTAATGTTGGTTAAAAATATGTAATGTGTTTTAGATGTCTGTCTGCTAGATGACCCTAGTTGACCAGTAGCATACCTGGCATAGCCCCTGAGTTAGTATTGTTGTGTGTTAGTATAGCTTCTGATGCAAATATTGTATTGTTATTATATGTCTTTAGGAATGTTGGTTCCTCCAGGCGATACTCTGGAACAGGACCTCGGTATTCACCAGCTAAGGACCCAAGGCAAGTACATTCTCTGATAATTTCCAAATTGTTGATAATTTCTATAAGTGCAATAATCTAGAAATGTTACATCTGAATCCTTGACACTGTGCTACACGGACTAGTATAGCTTGGATCTGCAGTCATGAGATGTAACCTTGATTATCGTTTGACATTGTACACGACATGTATATTAGACATCGTACATGATAGATTGGACTTGCTCGTGTATCGTGACATGTCATGGTTGGATCCACAGTACTAGTTGGGGGCGGGGAAGTAGTTAGTAAGAAATGTGATCATAACCTTTTATACAGTATAGAACAATGTAAGTGTTAATCATGCTCTTCACATATGATTAGCCAGGCCCTATAGCTATCGTACATGTTCCCAAGCCGATCACATTTCGAAACTACTATTTCAAACACTTAGAATAGATTTCAGTTCCCTATTTTAAATCATATACTACATCACCCATTTATGATACTGTACCTAGTTCTTTTCATTTTCATATATGCACTGACTGTGTCATATTGCCTATTGCCTATCTCTTTATATTGTCTGTCTTTTTTTATTGCCATTGTATTTATTTCACTGTCTTCTCAGTATCTAACATCAACAATTTATTGCTTTATAGTCCTTATCAATTATATGAAACTGTTATTTGAGATTTGTAATTTGCTCCTTCCTGACTGGAAATATTTTTTCAGACTATGCCTTAGAGGACCGCTGTCCGACACTTTATGGACCATATGGTGAGTAGCTGCAACTGGGCTTGGTTGTTTAGTTATGATTCCGGGAGGTCTAGCCGAAATCACTAGTTTTTCTGATTAGTTCTTTTAGTAGACTATTTGGTACCGGATTTGTCTCCGGCATTTTTGATGAGACTTGGATATTGTTTAATTAGATTATTACTTTTGACTTGTGTTGTATTTAATTTTTGTTCGATATCTTATCGTGCTGTAATCCTGTGATTGAGTATGTGTACATTTTATTCGTGTCATCCGTGCCTCCTTATGGAGATTGGATGCTTGTGTGAGATTGGCTAGATAGTATCATGACCTTGACAGCGTTCTACCGCCGATGCTGCGGCGTAGGCTGGACGTACCCACGTACTCGTGCCCCAATTTCGGGTGCGGATCGTGACAACAGGCCCCTCTATTATACCGGATACGTCAGTTCCATGGAGGTAGACCGAATTCATATAGATTTGGGATCGTTGATCAGCATCATACCTTATAGTCTGCTCAGACCATTAAGAATTCCTACAAGCGAACTGGCTTATACCCCCACTACAATCGTGGGCTTCAACGCTAGAAAAAGTAAGCCGCTGGGGAAGATTCGTCTGAGGATCCAGATAGGGGATCTTAGATCAGTGGCTACCTGCTACATCATTGATTCAGAGGTGTCCTACAATATTCTGCTAGGCAGACCATGGATCCATGAGCACAACATTGTTCTTTCGACTCTACATCAATGCTTCAAATATGTAGACGCCCAAGGGACAGTAAAAATGAAGTTTGCTAACCTCAACCCGTTCAAAGGAGTTGAGTCCTATTATTCCGATGCCATGTTGTACACCCAAGACTACATGAAAGAGGTGTCAGGCAAGACGGAGGAAAAATCCCACCGGGAGCCAGAAGAGCCCCCGGCTAAGCAGCCTCTGTCAATTTCAGTGAAAGGGCGGACTACCCATCCGAAAGTCATGGAACCCATGACTATCCAATTGAACAAAACCAAATCAGAAGGAGAAAGTGATCCCCTAGTGATCACTCTGAACCAGAAGCCTCCACCGTTGGTCATCAACCTTTGGTGCAGCACGCAGCCGACTGATGTAAATACAACCAGGAACGTGGTTTCTGACGATAATAAAGATTCTCTTTTCCAGTATATTGACGATCAATTCCCAAATCAGGAATCCTCTTCTCATAACGATATATAGCCTATAGCACAAAAATTCCTGGAAGCTAGAGACTCCTATCATCCGTTTGTGTGGGAGGTAGCGTCAACATCTAATATCATCACGACATATGGGCTACATGAAGATTCTATCTTTATTATCCCGTCTACTCGCAGCAATCAGCATCCAATAGTCTTCGGTCGCATGTGGAGCAGACTAATTATACAAGAAGATTCTCACGAGTCTGATGCTGAAAAAAATACAGGTCCATAGATATAGCCCACAAGCTTTGAAGATTATATAAAGCATGGGTTATGACCTGAAGTCAGAGCCAGGCCTCTATTACGGGAAAGGCAGGTGAAAGCCACTGTATAGTGATCCCTACCATCAATGAACGTACTTTGGGTTAGAGTATGCCACGTCTCTTGTAACTTCTAAGTCAAGTGAGGATGCCTTTTTCTCTTCTCAGGATGGTTCATCGTCCTTTGACTCATGTGCTGATCTCGAACGAGTATTGTCAGCAAATAAGGTATTGACAGATTCTCTCGAAGCAGATGAACAAGAATATGAACCATTTGAAAATGACTCCTAGGCGCAGCAAATGGATACACAATGGAAACTCTGGTTCGAGCAGAGAGAACCGCCCGCTGAAGATAAAGTTATCCAAGTCGATATTGGGGATAAACTCTCGTCGAAGCCGATATTTATCAATAGCAATCTTTTCGAAGAAGAAAATGAAGAGATGATCCAGCTGATAGAGAATATATTGACGTCTTTGCATGGAATTATGAGGATATGCCAGGTCTTGATCCAAAAGTGGCTACTCATAAGCTCAACATACTTCCCAACTCAAAGCCTGTAAAGCAGCACCAACGCCGGTTCCGCCCAGATATGATGGATGCCATTGAAGCTAAAATCAAGAAGTTGATAGCCTACGGATTTATCTGAGAAGAACAACATCCTTATTGGGTCGCTAATATTGTCTCAGTCATAAAGAAAAGTGGGAAAGTTCGTATTTGTATCGACTTTCGAGATCTTAATACGGCTTGCCCTAAGGATAAATTCTCTCTTCCCATCACAGACGTCATGATCGATAATACATGTAGTTTTGAGCGCATATCTTTCATGGATGGATTCTCGGGATACAATTAGATCAAGATGCATCATGAAGATGAGAAGCATACTGCCTTCCGTATACCACTGGGGGTATATTGCTACACAGTCATGCCCTTTGGATTGAAGAATACCGGAGCTACCTATCAGCGGGCTATGAGTAACATATTCTATGAGCATCTACGCAAAATAGTGGGTGTTACGTAGACGACATCGCTGTCAAAAGTCGTAGCAAGGGTACTCACATCCAAGACTTGAAGACAGTGTTTGAGTTGATGTGCCAACATCAACTCAAAATAAACCCTACAAAGTCCTTCCTCGGTGTATCCAGTGACAAATTCCTGGGATTTGTCATTATCGCCCAAGGCATCCAAGTCGACCCTGATAAAGTAAAGGCTATCCTAGAGATGCGACCTTCCCATAATCTGAGGGAACTCAGGGGATTTCAAGGTCGTCTAGCCTATATCAGGAGAGTCATATCCAACCTTTCTGGGAGATGTCAATCTTTTTCCTGTCTGTTGAAGAAAGGTGTGTCCTTTGTATGGGACGAAGCCTGTCAGCAAGCGTTTAATAATATCAAATGCTATCTCACTAATCCTCTAGTTCTGGTGCCCCCCGTCATAGGAAGACATTTTTGCTGTATGTTCGAGCAATAGATCATTCTTTAGGAGCTTTCCTCACACAGAAGAACGATGAAGGTCATGAATAGGCTATCTACTACCTAAGCAGGATGATGATCGGAGCTGAACACCCTTACAATCCAGTAGAAAAAGAATGCTTGCCTCTAATGTTCGCCATTTAGAAAATGCGACATTACGTCACAGGCCAAACTATTCATATCATCTCCAGAATCAATCCTCTTCGGGTACTAATGAACAAGCCGAGCGTCCTTAATTCCTGACTCGCAACTTGGGCGAAGTTATTAACACCGTATGATATGGTCTACATCCCTCAGAAGTCCATAAAGAGTCAAGCCTTGGCTGATTTCTTAGCTGCTCATCCAATTTCAAAAACCTCCAAATTATACGAGGACATTCCCGATGAAGTTACGGAATATAACTCTATAATGGAAGGTGATACATGGCAGCTATTCTTCGATGGCGCCTCCAGGACCGGTCCCAAAGGAAATATGGTTTCAGGAGTAGGAATTATCCTGGTAACTCCTGATAAACTCGTCATCTACCGAGCATATTCTCTTAGCGAACCCTGCTCCAATAATGTGGCAGAGTATAATGCTCTACTGATTGGGCTTCAAGTCGCTAAAGAATTGGAGGTCGAATACCTAGAAGCTTTTGGTGATTCCCAGCTGATCGTCAATCAGGTCAGGGGAGTATATGAAGTCCGCAATCCAGACCTCATTCCTTATCACCAGGCAACGATTGAGATAGCCATATCTTTTAAAGGATTATTCCTAGAACATGTGCCTCGATCTCAAAATTTGGAAGCTGACGCTCTGGCCAGTCTAGCTACAGATCTAGCCATTCCTATAAGGAGGCAGAATTCGGTGATCCTTTTTAACATAGATTTATTCTGTGTGAAAAATAACTTTCACCTGGAATACAGCTATGCCGTTAACACGGTCACTCCTAAGAGAGATTGGAGAATTTCTTTTATAGATTTTGTGGCGTACGGAATCTTACCAGAGGATCCTAAAGAAGCTGTATCCATCAAAAGATGATCATTACGCTTCTATTTTGATGCTCCTTTACAGAGTCTATATCGTTGAACATACGATGGACTACTGCTACGATGTCTCTCCGATGATGATGTAAAACGGGTTCTCCGTGAAGCTCACGATGGTGTATGTGGAGCACATCAACCCGGTCCTAAGCTACAGGATCGTATCAGGAGGATGGGCTACAACTGGCCTACTATGATTGCGGATGCAGTGAAGTATGCAAGACAGTGCAAAGCCTGTCAGGTTCATGCAGATTTTATACATCAGCCTTCTGAGTATCTATATCCTACCATTGCATCATGGCCCTTCGAAGCATGGGGTATGGACATCATTGGTTTGATTCACCCATTATCTTCTAGAGGACATCGGTTCATATTGGCTATCATCGATTATTTCTCTAAATGGGCGGAGGCAATCCCCCTTGCTGAGGTAAAGACATCCAATGTGATCAGCTTTATCAAGCACCATATCATTTATCGCTTTGGGATACCCCGAAGGATAATTCATGACAATGGGCCACAATTCATCAGCCAAGCATTTCACCGATTTTGCGACAAGAATCAGATACAAAATATGGCCTCTACGGCATATAATCCGGCTGCTAATGGTTTGGCGGAAGCCTTCAACAAAACCATTATCAAACTCTTAAAGAAGTTCGTATCTTCGAACAAAAGAGATTGGAATGAGAAACTCGAAGAATGCCTCTGGGCATACCGTACAGCGGTACGAACACCGACGGGTTATACCCCATTCTCATTAGTTTATGGGTGTGAAGCTGTTCTCCCCATCGAAATTTAAATTCTGTCACTCAGAATAGCGGTGGCTAATCAGTTGACTCAGGAAAATAATGATCGACTAAGGCTTCAAGAATTAGAAGGATTAAACGAGAAACGCCTTCAAGCTCAACAGCGCATTGCATTCTACCAGGCACGCATTTCCAGAGCTTTTAATCAAATAGTGAAGGAAAGAGTGTTCACGGTTGGTGAGCTAGTTTTAGCTGTGAAGAGACCAATGATCATTACTCACAAGAGTAAGGGTAAATTTTAGCGCAAATGGAAAGGCCCTTATGTGATTGAGACGACGTTCTCAAATGGTGCTTACAGGTTAGCCAAGCCTAATGGAGATCTGCTAATGGCTCCTATCAACGACAAATTCCTGAAAAAATACTATGCTTAATCTCCCTTGTTCAAGCGGAGTATAGTGAAGATCTCATTCTGACGATACCACGTACAAAGACAAGTTATACCATGTTCTATCATGTTATTATGACCTCTGAATAGATATGTTTAACTAATTTGGAACTTTAAAACCTATCATGTCCATATTACCTCTGATAGTGTTTTGTATACAAATTTAGTTAGATCATATTCTATCATGTCCATATAACCTTTGAATAGATATGTCCAGCTGAAGCTTTTCGAAAGTATATCACGTCCATATTACCTCTGATATCACTTTCACCCTAGCCTGTCATTTATATACAAAAATGATGGGTCCACAAAAAGTCAGATAAAGTCTCTTTATTATCTCCAGAAAGAGCAAGTTACCAAAAAGAAGTAAAAGGTACATCATTGGGGAGGAGCAGTCAAATCACGAATCTGCTACCCAAAAAGGCCATCCTCTCATTCATGGAGTCCAAGACATTAGCACGAGCCCACTCCAATCGTGCCTCATCATCGCTCAAGAGGGAGAGTTCGGACCGAGCATGAACAAAATCGGCGTGGATGACACCCGCATGTGCCAGGTTCTGCTGAGCTGTATTCATTCAGCCCTTCAACACATCTATACCCGCCGCTGAAGCAAGAGCCCACTCTTTAGCCTGAGCAAGCTTAACTTCCAATCTACGGACCCTTGCTTTATTTCCCTCATGTTCGGTCTGACACTGGGTTAGCTGAGGGATAGTCTCTTCCAAGACGGCCCGCTCTGCATCCATCTCTCATTGTTGTGTCTGGATGGACTTGTTCAGAGATTCTATCTGTTTAGCCAACTTAGCAGTCAAGGAGTCGTACTCGGCCTGAATCATATCATCGACGTTGCCTCGAGATAGTTGCAAATATTCGTTAATGGGTTGTTCTAAACCATTAACTATTTGCTCCAGCGTATCAACTATTCCAGCGTCGTTGAAAATTTTAATCGACGTTATCGCCATCTGGGTGGACATTCACAGATTTTCAAAACTCATGTTCCTCTCCAGCACCATGGAGATCAACTCTTTCAAATTGCGGTAGAATAGGCTGGTATAATTTTTGATCAGCATATCAAAGATCGGATGCACGCTAGGAGTGGCTGCAATATCAGGAAATCTCCTTCCTGGAATGATCGCGGAGGATGTTGCCACAGCCGTCGCCTCTACAGATGGTACGACAAAAGAAAGAACACCAGTAACGATTGATGTTGCTGGCGTACTCAACAATAGAGGCACAGTCGTGATGACAGGCTCATCCTCCTCTGATGATATCTGGACTGCTGGTGACGACACAGCACCCAAAAATGTTGTGGACGAAGGATCGACAGCTCCAAAGCATGCCTCTTCGATATCAAACACTGCCATTTCATCGACAAGATCCGTAACAATGTCAAAGGTTGCGTCGACTCAGCCCTCCTCTAAGATGTCTTCCCCTGAAAAGAAGACAAGAGAAAGTTAAATATCAACTTGATGATTAATTTTCCTAAAAGAGGCGTAAGGACAACATTTGCCCATGGCCGATGGTATATATGTCGCGTCCGCAGCCAGTACAGCTAAATTATTTCTTAATGATGCTAAGCGAGCTATCATACCTGGAGAAGGTGGTGCACCAACTGACGTTGGAGGATAGTCTTTCCAGTCTTCACTAAGATTCACTCGAGGCTCATCGGGTGGAATCTCACTGGAAATACTCACAGATGAAGTAGGGGTTACTCCCATTACTTGTCTGGATAAGGGTATCCTTAAAATGCTTGACCTTGTAGGCGATCTCGAGCAAAAAATCTCCGGCACTGCCGACCGGAACTATGGAGGTTCCCTCTCTAAAAGACGAATGACCCCTAATCAAAGAATCATCCCCAACAGGGGAAGCAACATGCTAGCTCCTAGAAGCCTCCCCGATGGAAGTCCTTTTTGGACCTCTGGCCATCCTCTTCTTACGGGGAAAAGGTTCTTTCGGAGCAGAAGCCTTTCTTTTATGGGAGATAATGAGAGGCTCTGCAGGTGAAGCTATTATGCCTCTTGGTATTGTCAACAAAAATTTGTCTGCCTCGGTGGTGTCTTCATTCTCATCCGAGAAAACAGACATAACATCCTCCCTTTCATTGGACCTATGGGAGGGCATCCTAAAACTTCCACGCACGTCAAAATTGTGATGGAAGGTATTGATGGACGCATAGAACTGCGCATATGAGTGAAGAATGAGCAGCTCCATGGAAAGAGAAGTCGCGGGCACAGCAAAAGTTGTGCCAGTACTGTCCGTGATGAAGTACCGCTACCCTATGGCTTCATCAATAAGTCCACCTCTGGACTTGAAGCTGGTAATGGCATTCCCCACATGCAATTGGTCATACCCAAACTGCCTGGCGAACCAACTGGGAAGATAGGGCTCCAAGAAGCAATGGTCATCACTCTTGTACATCAAGTGAGAAGGTCTAATGCAGACCAACCAGTAGAAGGCTTCAGGAGAAAGAATGGTTCTCCTATGACCTTCATCCTTGAGTTTCTTCCCATGTTGATTGATATGTACGGAAGGGATGATACAGAAGATCTTCTAGTTCTGGGCAACATTTAACGCCCGCCGGCAATCTGTGATGGTCGCCACGTTCCAAGAGAAATTCTTGTAATTCAACAAGAAACTATTTCCTGAACTGCTGGCAGAGCCGGGAGACATCACCCGGGTGTTGTGAAGAATTAACCATCCCATCAAGTATAGGAATGATAATTTCACCCTGGGGAAGCTTTCACGCTGCGTCTCATCAGCGAGCAACCCATCAGTAAGGGCCCTCAGGCCTTCTTGTATTCTACATACCATAGGAGAAAGCAGGCCCAGTCTTGCTCTGAACACCAAACGCACTGCGGGCCATAAAGTATTGCGATGGATGCGATCCGCAGATGCGATACCTGGCACTACCTAGCGGCGTAGCCTGACAGAGAGGAAGCTAGCCAATTAAGCTTCCCTCGATAGAGGCTTCCGACAGTGCCTCATATAACTGAAGGCTTTTGTGCCCGCAGGATGACCCCCGATCTCCTCATCGAGAACATAATCTAGAACCCCTGCATCTTCTATGAGGTTGTCAACCGTATCAGCATTGAGCATGCTCAGGAGGTTCAAGGGCCTATCTTGGCTATCTACCACCTTATCCGACTTAACATTTCTGGCCTGGTAGAAGAAGAGGTAGGTTGCCCACTTGTTGATGTGAGCCAAATCATACGGCTCCTTGTAGAAAGTGGTGCAAGCAAGGTAGTGGCTTATCAGCTCCTGATACACCACCACTGTCCGAGAGTTTGTATCCCTCAATTTCCTGTTTATAGGGACATACTCTTCATAAGGAGCGTCCCCCATTGGCAGCCTTGAAATCTCTGCCATTTCGTGAAGGGCTAAGCCCAGCTCCCCCAGCAGAGTGGCAAAAGTTCCCGTGAGCGAATTGTATCGCTCCATCAAGGCTAAAAATAAGTTAGGGTTGGTAGGCAACCCAACACTTGTGGCACTCACGGCCGTGAACAAGACAATATTTTCTAGTTCTACCTGGAAGTGCTTCAGGGCCCAGGCAGTCAAACTGACCCATCGAAGATCCCCTGGAGTGAGCCATCCACTGGTCCGAGGGTTGACTCGGGGATACATTCCTCCCTGCCCCATAAAGTCGTTACAGAATGTTGATATCTGAACCGGCTGGATCAGCGAAGTGTCCTCACTCGGGACACTACCCGACAGTAATCCTCTAAAGGGCATAACAGGCCCTGAAGGATGGCTCATATAGAACCCCCGGTCGCCTCCTTTGTTGTATAAAATCTTCCCCGGACGGCCGTGAAGATCTGGAGTCAACACCCACATCATCTTCCTAGGATGTGTGGTATGGAAGTATGCCGATATAGGGTAGTCCCTGGGCATATTGGGCAGATATATTACCGTGCCCTCAGTAGTGAACACCCAATCCTCTTTTTTGGACTTGGTCTGGGATTGCTTGTCAATAACATCCCCGAATAAGAAATCTGATTTCTTATACTCCGTCCCGTCTATGTATGTCAGCGGCTTCCCACTGATCATACTCAGCAGCATGCGCTCTCCTTGGGATGATATCAGGGTTCCCCTTTCTTCTGGGTAATTGGCTTCAGAAATGGGGAATGTCACATGCGATAAATCCTCCAGATAATTCGAGTTTAGCATCCCGGCGGCAGAGACCATCACCTCAACCAAAAGAGGGATCTGCATGTCCACTACAAAATGCAAAAAGAATAAGTCAGTTTCTACACTAGACGTTACACTCTTGCAGTTTACACCAAAGACTATCAGTCTGTGCTTTTACACCAAAACTGCAAAAACTTGAGATTTTACGTCAAAACTTACATCCGAGGCATAAACTTCAAGGTTGGCAGTATAAGCCAAAACTTAACAGTCAGAGTTTTTACGCCAGACTGCCAAAATCTGAATTTGTACGCCAAAATTTTCATCCAGCGCGCAAAATTCAAAGTTTGTAGTATACGCCAAATTTTGACAGTCTGAGCTTTTTTATGCCAGACTGCGAAAAGATGGTTTTACGCTAACACATTAGAAATGTGGGCGTATTGGTTCGCATACATGTACAATGTGTGCAAAAAATTCTCTATTTCCCTCGGAGTCCTTTTACCTGTGACGTCCGGAGCACAGCTCGACGGCGGAGCTCTACGTTCCGATCGAGGCTCGTTCAGCCTAATGGGAGTTGCTCGTGTTTGAGCAGAAGAATGAGAAGAGGAAAAAACCTTCTTTCCCTTAGTAGTGGAAGCTTGTTTAGGGGCCATGGCGATTCTGAGTTCTCAAGGAAGAGACGAAGAAGAAAGGTTCTTGAAAAGCTAGGGTTTTGTGAAGGTAGATAAAAGTTTTCTCTCTCATGACCTTGGGCTATTTATAGAGTTCGTATAACTCTTCAAATTTCTAACCAAATCCGATATTTAATATTCGGTTATGATTTGGAACCACGTCGGCCTATCATTTGAAAGAAGAAGATGGACAGTCAGTGAATCCAGATTCTACGCGCAGAGCAAATCTATGATTTTACGCTCAGAAGTTTTTACGCTCAAGAGGCTAAAGATCTACGAATTTATGCTCAGAGGCTATAAATCTATGGTTTTACGCCCGGATGCTTTTATGCTTAGCAACTTTTATGCTCGAGAGGCTATAAACCTACGATTTTACGCTCAGAGGCTACAAATATATGATTTTACGCTCGAAAGCTTTTTTCTACGGTTTTACGCTCATAAGCTATAAATCTATGGTTTTACGCCCAGATGATTTTATGTTCAGCAGCTTTTACGCTCGAGAGGATACAAACCTATGATTTTACGTTCAGAGGCTACAAATCTATGATTTTAAGCTCGAAAGGTTTTTACGCCCAGAGGCTACAAATCTACGATTCTACGCTCGAAATCTACAGATGGCTAATGGCAAGGGTTTACACAAAAATGCTCCTTCTTGGCTACAAAATATTCCAAGTGCCCAAAATATACAGAGTTCAGCATTGAAGATGACTCTTTTTCTTGGGTCGATTGGAAGTTCATCAGAAGTCCAGTCTTTTACACAAGTTCAAGTATGGCTTATTTGACGGCCATTTCTCGCCCTTTCTCAAGGAATTTTTGGGAAAATATTCTTGAAGATGATGGTCTGAACAAGAATTCTTTGTATCAGAGAAGTGACAGTTCGGAAATTCTACGCGACTCCTCGTTCAAAATAGTACGACAGTTTGAATATTCGACTTAAATGCTAAGAAGCTTGTTCTACGCGTCTTCAGTTACGCATAAAAGATGGGACAAGATCAGATACTCTTTTATCAGAGTCGGCATAAAATTATTCAGACGTGCTAAAGCTGCACATATCCAGACTTCCTCACAGCAAATATGGCAAATCATCAGATGCGTAAAAGAAGACAATTTTATTAATCATGATTACATATGATGGAAATCCAGTTTACAAAGGGTTTTTCATCTTCATAATTACATATGATGGAAATCATTTCTCTACAAAGGGTTTCTTATTTTCATTTAAGATTACACCGAGAATCTATTCTGCCAGGTTCTCATATTGGTGGAGATCTTTGTCTTCTACAGTAGTTAATCGGCCCCTACGGCTGATTAACAAGAAAGTGATAAATGGCGGAAGGATACACAACTGGGCGTGTATCAATTACACAAGCCCATCCTCCATACGCCATGGCAGGCAGGCCCTAGAAATTGTGTTAGGGGCTCAGACCCAATTCAATACTGGAAGACAGGGCCAAATTGTCTACCCTCGTCCAGCGCCATAATGGGAGAAAATACAGCTTGCAAGCTGTGTGGTCCAATGCTACCCTTTCTCTCTCTTGGATGAATCGCCATATGAAATTGCTGATCATCCCGAGCAAAGAAAGATATGAAATCCTTCCATGATCCATCGTTGCAGAGGACACTTGCTCGAAGATGCCTCTTTTTATGGCTCCTTACATGATGGAAGAACATGATCTTCTTCTTCTTTCTCAAGTCAACATGATGAAGCTCGGCAACCATCTCTTTGTGGTGAAGGAAGTGTTGGAAAAATAGGTTAACTCAATCGCCTTTATATAGGCAGAGGAGAACACACCAAATTCTAACAAATTCTTAAATATTTGCTGAGAAATCAGCCTCGCGGAACGAGTCAAACTTGACAGTTTCATGCTTCATTCAAAGTGTTTCAAATTACGAGGAATTTGAAAACTTTGAAGGGGGTCTTGTAGAAGCATAAAAAATACGCTGAGGAATTCTACGCGTAAAACCCTCAACATGCAGGAAGCCGCGTATAGTAGAGCTCCAGCACTGGGTAGCATAAAACATGACTTCAGAGCCATTGGCGTACAGCAGGCTTCAACGCTATTCAGCATAAAATATAGCTCCAGAAAACCCGCGTAATGCAGTGTTTCCAGACTGCTTCAGCATAAAAAGGTTGCTACCTCACCATTTCGGCGTAAAACCTATCTGCTTTTAATGCAGCGGGAGGTTATACGAGAAACTCTTCGTATTCTTCGAATGAACCTGTCAAATGACGTAGTGAACCTGACTCCTGACAAAGAGTACTGTACGACGATCAAGAGGACGGCTGTAATGATGATTCAGCACAGAGCCCCAGACTGTCGTCTAGTGACAAAGCCTTGATATAAGACATCGTTTACGCATTCAAGGAATACGCTGCCGATTCTACACAGGCAGACATGAGCTTTTACGCTCAGGATGAGACAAAACCAACTGCCACGTCAAAAGCTGCTCTTCGTACAGAACTCGAGGCATATCTCTGCAATTAATGTGCGAGATGGGGGCAGATCTTTGTATTTAATGTACAAGATTTGGTTCTACTTTTAAGGACTGGATGAGCCATAATTAGGGCTAATACGTCCACATCATCATCCCTGAATATTACGCCATCAGGCTATTTTCAGCTATAGGAGTACGCCGTATGCTATCTCCTCGAAATACGCCAACTCAGGCTACATTTGCAAGAATGCGTGATAAGGCTATGTGGCCCAGTTTACGCTCAAAGACCTCAGTCAAAGAAGGATAATTGCCTATCTTTACGTCAGCCACCTATCCATGCTGCATCAAGCTTTACGCAGAGCTTGGCTTCTACGCCAACAAGGCAGCTATTGGGCTTCTATGCCTACATAACAGCTATTGGGCTTCTACGCCTACATGATAGCTACTTGGGCTTCTACGCCTACATGACAGCTACTTGGGCTTCTACGCCTACATGACAACTACTTGGGTTTCTATGCTAATAAGACAGCTGTTTGGCCTCTAGGCCAACTTGGTAGCTATTTGGCTTCTACGCCTACTTGGCTTCTACGCCAACAAGATAACTATGTGGCTTCTACGCTAAGGTGACAGTTATTTGGCTTCTATGCCAACCTTCTCTACGCGAGGGGCAGTTACCTACGTGGCTTTCATGCTGTGATCTTCGACGAGCTGTTATACGTATTACCTCATAATGGGACACGTTTCACACGCTGATTCAGGAGATCATTCATACGTGGGTAGCAGTTATTATAACCGTCGCATAAAAGGTGCAGCTCTCTCCACTGTTCGGTTTCTACGCCAACAGTGACCAAATCCTATAAATAGAGACCTCTGGCCACGGAAGTCAAGGGCGAAGGTTTAGAGGGCGGAAGTCAAGGTCGAAGATTTAGAGGGCGGAATTCAAGGGTTGAAGAGTGGAATTGGTGGAAAATTAGGGTCAAGGATTTTTCAGAAAAGAGCATATCTAAAAAATCCTACAGTCTTCGAATCTTCTTTTTCGTCTTCTACAGCACTTCTTCGTCATCGTGTGGTCCAAGGGACAAAGTGATCGACCGCAGATCAGACTCCTATAGCAATATTTCCCCAGAATCAAACTTTTATACTTAATATCCTCGTATAGGATTAATTGTACTTTTTTTTCTTATTTGTAAACCAAAGAAAGGGTTTCGTATAAGCCTATTTTCATTTCTTTCATTTATTATCAAATAACAGACAGACAATCAAAGAGAACCATCCAGACCTTGAAGGATATACAACGAGCCTGTACCTTAGACCTTGGTAGGCCTTGGAAGAATCACCTTCACTTGGTGAAATTTTCGTATAACAATAGTTAACGGTCCAGTATTCAGATGACATATTTTGAAGCACTGTACGACAGAAAGTGTAGGTCATCGTTAGCTTGGGACGACATTAGTGAGCGAAATATGTTAGATCCTGAAATGATCACGCAGACAGTAGAGGTTGTCAAGCAGATTAAAGAGTGACTTTGGGTTGCATAAGATGGGCAACGACATTGGGCTGATCAGCATCGTAGGCCTTTAGAGTTTTGTGTCGGCGACCACGTGTTCTTACAAATTTTGCCTATCCATGGAGTTATTATTATATCCCGATCCCGAAGGTCCCGATAACGCCCCCCGTGCGTGAATCACCGTGCCTCGGCACTCCCGAGGGAGTATTGTCATTTGCCATCGGGATATGATGCCATACGACCCTGGGGTTGCGCCCACACAAGGGAATATCGTTAAAGTTGTGGCTATCATCGAATCGATCGAGTACGCAGCAGAGGGACAATGTTGCAAACAATAAGTCTATCTGAGTATACGGGGCAAATCAAGGCACGAGGTTCTCTGAATACAATGGCATCGTTCCATACATTATGTCCCTCTATACAAAAGAAGCTCAAAGCAATCGATTCGGCTCAAGGCATCAAAACCAAATTTCTGGGTCCTGGAGATGAGGCACGGCTATCGCTTCCTCGGATGATCTAGCACATGCGAACAAGCAAACTATTTGGGGGTCAGTACTTTAGAGAAAGTACTGGTGAGTCTAAAATCAACGAACAAAAGCAACATTCACTAAAACCAACACTAAGTAATCATGTGATAAAATATTATATTACTAATAATCTTTCTAGTTTTACCTAGGTTCGTTACATGCAGCACAAGAACAGAGTCATATTACTTCTTTTTGGAAACATCTTTTAAAACAGAGTTCAGATTCGATTCATTCAAGCACACAAGGCAAGCAGATTATTCTACTATCAGGGTGTGTGCAGCGTATCTCGTGAGCTATACCCAAAGACTCTAGGGATAATGCACCATCTAGGAACTATCCTTCTATCAAGCAAACATGATGAACTATCTATATGCTTTCGATCCCCGAGAAACTTAGGATCAGTAGCGGTAATCCCGCTAACCAATGACTCTTTTATCTGATGCTATTAGCCGCTGTGACTCATGGTTGCTCTTCACAAATATTATAGCAGCCAGGACCAAGGTTCAGCTTTTCACTAATATCCATTGTCCGACTAATGCGAATGCATAAAAAACTATCAAATAAACTCTATGATGCAAACGAAATAAACAAGCAGACCATCTATCTCTTCTCTTCTATCTCTGTGCAGACTGGCCATCCTCTCTGAACAAGTTTAAGCATGATGTGGTTCTATCAAAACATAAGCGATGTCGTTTGAATTAGAAAAAGGGGGGGGGGAATCCAATCGAGCTTCACTGTTCAGCTCCAGCCGACCCGCCGGAGCATCACCCCCTCCACCATCCCGAGCTCTCCTCTTCTCACTGAACCACCCAGCCCGGAGCCTCTCCTACTACGGCTCTGGCCAACAGTTCGAGCCCGGGCCACTGCAACTCCACCTGCACAGCCGGCCAACCGAGTCCCGAGCCCGACCCCGACCCCGACCTTCTCCAGTCTCCAGTCACCCCGCCGCATCCCTCCGACCATCCTCTCCCTCTTCCCGACCCCGGTCGAGCCATCCATCTGACCACCTCCTAGCTTCTCCACTGGCCAGCTATTTCCCCCCGGCGATCTCCTGTGAACTATCATCACCACCACCAGTACATCACCTCTCGAGCTCCTCCTCTACGTCGAGCCTGTCGCCACCTCCCTGTAACTCCGGCCCGGAGACCCGAAGCTCCTCCCCTCTTTACGACTCCGGCGATCCACCACCACCACGACCTATTCAACCACCACCACGAGAACCCAGCGTTCTACCGCCTCACCGTTGAGCCAACCACCTGTGAGCATCCCTCTTCCTCTTCCCTCCTTCATTAGTGTATATACGTATGTATATATAAATACATATTTGGGTGTATGTATGTTTCGTATTTATATGCGTATATGTATATATATGTATATATATATATATATATATATATATATATATATATATATATATATATATATATATATATATATATATATATATATATTTCTCTATTTTTATATATACGTATTCAATGTATATATATTAAATTATTTGTATATATATATGATATATGTAAATGTTCGTATTGGTATATATATATACCTGTATATAGTATAAGTACTATTTTGGTATAAATATATATATGTATTGTATTGGTATATATATAAATACATATTTGGTATATGTATATACATATATATATATTTATGTATTTTGGTATATATATGTACTTATATAAGTATGTAGTATAAAGCGCCTAGAAGAGCAAAGCTCATTTTCCTTCCAGGGTAAAGCGGCGCATCAAAAAGGGCTGGCGTATATTTTCATTGGTATAAAATATAGTGTAGGTAATTTTTATTGGTGTATATATATATATATAAATAGAACATATGTATATTTTCACTAATATATATATATATATATATATATATATATATATATATATATATATATATATATATATATATATATTCTTAAATAATGGTTGTTATGTATAAATGTGTTATGTATATTTTTAACATAATATATATATTTCTATTTTAGTGTATATACACTTATACATATTTTGTATGTAATTATTGGTATATACATATATATATATATTGTATTTAATGATATATGTCTATTGATAAATATTGTAGGCGATCCGAGTGTAATTACGGATGCACCGTATATACATGGACCTGTAACCCTGTAAATGTTAGTAGGCTGCCATATGTACACTCACGTATTGGCAAGACCCGTATCACCGACTGTCTGAATTTACAGCAATGACAGACGCGACGCCCGTGCAACTTGACGCACTTGATCCTAGTTGACTAAGTGCCATACCTGGCATAGCCCTGAGTTTAATGTATTATGATTGTGTTCGTGTAGCATCTGATGCAAATGTTATATTTATGATATGTCTATAGGACTGTTGGTTCATCCAGGCGATACTCTGGAACAGGACATTGGTATTACCACCTAAGGACCCAAGGCAAGTACATTCTCTGATAATTTCCAACTATTTGATAATTTCTATAAGTTCAAGTATCTAAAAATGTTACATCTGATCCTTGACACTGTGCTACACGGACTAGTATATAGATTGGATCTGCAGTCATGAGATGTTACATTGATTATCGTTTTGACATTGTACACGACATTGATATTTAGACTTTGTACATGATATATTCGACATTGATCGTGTATCGTGACGTGTCATGATTGGATCCACAATACTAGTTGGGGGCGGGGAAGATTTCTAGTGAGAGATGTGATCAAATACCCATTGTACAAGTTTAAATTATTAGTGTTAATCATACCCCTCACGTATGATTAGCCAGGCCATATAGCTCTCGTACAAGTCCTAAGCCGATCACATATCAAAGCTACTATTTTAAATACTTAGAATAGTTATAGTTCTCTATTTTAGATCATATACTACATCACCCGTATATAATATTGTACAATGTTCTCTTTATTTCATATATGCACTAACTGTATCATATTTCCTATATTGCCTGTCTCTTTATATTGCATGTCTCTTATTTTGCCCTTGCATTTATTCACTGTCTTCTCTAAGTATATAGCATCATCTATTTATTGCTTTATAGCCCTTATCAATTAAATGGAACTGTTATTTGAGATTGTACTTGGCTCCTTCCTGACTGGAAACATTTTTCCAGACTATGCCTTAGAGGACTGGTTTCCGACACTTTATGGACCATAGGGTGAGTAGCTGCAGACTTGGACTTGGTAGTTCAGTTATGATTCCGGGAGGTCTAGCCGGAATAACAAGTTATCTAGTTAGTTCTTTTAGCAGATTATTTGGTACCGGATTTGTCTCCGGCATACTTTGTGTTGACTTGGATATTTGTTGAGTTAGATTATTTACGTTTAGACTTGTGTTGTATTTTATTTTATTTTTTTGATAACTTATCGTGCTGTAGTTATATGATTGAGTATGTTGTTCATTTATATTGTGTCATCCATGCCTCCTTATATAGATTGGATGCTCGTGTAAGATTGTTTAGATAGAATCATGACTTAGACAACGTTCTACCGTCGATCCTGTGGTGTAGGCTGGACATACCCGCGTACTCGTGCCCCAATTCCGGGTGCGGATCGTGACACATTTTTAGTGGCGGCCCATGCAGGTCAGACTTCGCAAGTTGTACGATGTCGTGGTAGTGTGACATCTCAGTTGTACTACTGCATGCCTGCGATAGAATCTAGGATATAGCATACTAGGATGAGAGCGAATACTCAATCACAATTCCTTGAGAGATTCCTGGGATGACCCCTGAGAATCTTATTATAATTTCCAATTTAAATTAGTTTCCCTTATTTCCGTCCGTTCTCACTTGTTGATATTAAATTTGATTATTGTTGATCAGTTATTAAATTAAGATCTCAGTGTCATTGTAGAGTTTGATTTTATATCAAGATAAATTTATGGACTAATTTATGGTATTATTAGATGACACATTAATATTAGGGCTATTGGACTACAAGATGTGGATTTAAATTATAATTTGAAGATTGAAAATAAATTTTAGTTTTTAAGAATTTTGAGGAGTTGAGATATTATGTTATTAAAATTTTTTTTTGAGGATTCAGATTCAATTCAATGAACCTAGACAAAGCTGTAAGGATTTTTGGGAGTGATTAAATTTTCGTTTCAGTATTTGAATATTTAACTTTGAGGAAAGTATATGCATTTTACTTTAAATTGTTCGAGGAGTTAGTTTTGAGGACTTTATTTTGAGGATAAAAATTTTAGAGTGGAAGAGATATATATTGGTATATGAGTGGATGAGGTTCATGTGTAAGGATCTGTTGGCTTGAGCATGATTGAGATTGTACTGCAAATTAACTTGTGTGTCCATCTAGGGTTGTATTAGAGGGAGAAGTACTTAGTATGGTGTATTGCATTTGATATGTACTTGAGTGATAAGAATAACTAGTATCAACAATTGCAGTAGGTAAGAAAGCTAGCAGTGAATGTGCTTGTAGTAGAACAGTGGTACCAAAGGACAGGGGTATCAAACCTTGGATGCATCTTTGACCCATACAATCACAACTAGGAATATTTCCAATCTATTTATCTGTTATCCTTATTCCTTCTGAATGTTGCTTCTTTAGAATTTTACTGTTCTTCATTGATGATATTGCATTTATTGCCTTAATTGATTCTTTTGGATCTGTCTTCAGGATGTCGCCGAAGACACGATCTAAGAGAGTGGGAGCACCAGCTTTAGAGGGATCTGCCACCTCTCTACCTGATGGACAGACATCTGTAGTTCCTCCTATATCTCTGATGCATGTGGGAGTATCTACACTTTTCGGGCATCCTCCCCCCCACCTGTTCAGAGGATTGCTGCAGCTGTGACGGACAACCTTCCTCCTCCACCGACTCCATTTTTCGGAGGTGTGCCCATTGACGGGGCACAAATTTTTACCTTAATCCATGTAGCGCCCCGTTCTCCCGGTGCGGAGAGCGCGGCTAAGAAACACAAGACGGTATCGTTCGATCGGGATAGATTGAATTAAGAACTCGTCCTCGTTATGGATTTGTTTCTTCGGAATCGATTCCCATATTCAGTGGACTGCGCCCCAAGGATCGTCTTAGCGGCAGAGTCAGGAGGGACCTCTCCGCTGCCATCTTTTATTGCCTCGGTTTTCGATGTCGCTTGTTGCTTTCGTGCTTTGAGTTGGTTTTAGGATTTGCTTGTTTTCCTTGAACGGTTTCGATGGTTTTCATTGTTTTCGTTCATAGACTTGCACTTCTATTCCGAGAATGGAAAGAGAGGAAGAAGTATTAATCGAGCTGTTCGTGTGCAGGTGAACGAGCAGTAGGCGGCTTGCGAACGGAGTCGTGAAGCGCCTCTTTCCTTCTTCTTTCCAAAATCTAAGTGAGTGGCTACCAACCCGATTAGCTAGCTCTGCTTCCGAGCTTCACTCCTTCGCCCCGATCAAACGATACCAAGTAATAATAAAAGAAACCAAGATAAAAGAGAATAGACTTGGTTAATACTGCTTGTCAATCAAACTGTGAACGGTTACTTACTTGCATGCTTGTTCGCTCGGAAATATTTATCATATGCATAATACAAGTTAGAATGTATGCTCTTCTTTAAATTATGCTATGAACATACTCATCCTGAATGCAATAATCTGATAGGGAGACTATGCCAAAGTAGCTCTCCTCCTGTTACTGTCCCGTGCCTGTTATTGCCCTGATTTGCCTCAACTGCTAACTTAGTGTATATGTTGATCACGGACAACTTGTGCACAAGGCCCTTAGTTCCTGCGGACGGTCGCTGGGGCACTGGCACCGATCCGATCCGGGCGGGAACTCTCCTGTTTAGTCATCCTGTGCAAGGACGGAATGGCGTGCAGCACTCCCGTGCTCTCGCTGCATACCATCCTCGTCAGCGACTAAAATTGGTCCAATATGGCATCCAGCCAGTGATCCCCTGTATATTTAAACCTGTTGCATACTAACTTGTGTCTTCGTTTCAGGGAAGGCATGGTAAGTATTGTGCAGGTAATTCAGACGGTCAGGTAAAATCCACCGAACGGTGGCATGTTCATTTCAGTAAATTCAATATGCTGCTTAACTGTAAATGAACTAAGGCAAGATAGAAACCAACCAAATATGCATGCTTCACTAAACAACGTGTTGATTGGTATAGTCAGGCTAGCTCGCATTCACCAGCATGTTTCGATATGCTGACCCTCGTTGAAACAGGTTCTCCGCACTAAGGCGAACCGAGCGAGGAGCCGAAGTCGTCTTCCCGATCCAGTCCAGCTGTTAGCGCACCTTCACCGCGCCTCGAAGCCTTTTGAAGCCGAAGCTGCAACTCTTCATACACAAATGCAGCTTCGTGGCAAGGCGATCCTCCAGCCGGGAGGTCCTTATCGTTTTGAGTTTATAAAAGGATGTAATGCAAAGGACTGCTATCTCATTTTGAGTCAACCCTTTTGTAAGCCGTTCGGCATATTAGCTGACTCGTTCAGGAGTTTGTAATAGATGTTCATTATCAATAAAGAGAACTTTTCTATGTTTCAAATCTGTGTTTCAATTTATCTGCGTACTCTGAATACGTGCTTGCTATGCAAATCATTAAAAAGCCTTGTGCGGGCGCAACTCCAGGCCCGCACGGCGGTCACGACTCGGGGGACGCCTCGGGGCGTGACATAGTGGTATCAGAGCACAGATTCAAAGTTCCTTAGACTTCGTGCTGGAAAAGTTCCTTTAACGATCAAATTCCTGTGCGAACTCTTGAACTCGCTAGGCCAAAATGAGATACGTTCATGCAATAAGTCCATAATACATTATGATCCTAATATAATTTACCTTCTTTTGAAGGAATGGATCCAGCGCAATCTGCAGCGCAGCCACCGATCGAAACACAAGAGAGCAGTTCAGGCAATTTGGGAAGCTCTCGGAGCCAAAGAGGCATGTCTCAAGTCGACCCGCTTGAGCGGGTAATGCAAATGTTAGAATCGCAACGACAACGAGACGATGCTCGCCAAGCTAAGCTCGAGAGTAATCTAGAGACCCGATTCTCAGTCCAACAGAAGCAGGTCGATACCCTGCATCAGATCGTTCAGACTTTGGCTGCCAACCATTCCGCCGCAACAGCAGCGACTCCGGTGGAACAGCCCGTGCTTGAAGTGGAGACGCCTCAAATCCCAAGGCCGAGGGACGTGATTGCCTTCAACTTGGGCCAATTCAAGAAAGTCTGCAATACCCCGTTCAACGGGACTGAGGACCCAGTGGTAGCTCTAGATTGGCTAGCAGAACTTGAAGACCACTTCACTCTGCTAGAGGTCCCCGAAGATAGGCGCGTCGCCTGCGCCCAACTGCAGCTCCGCCTCGACGCACACGATTGGTGGGACGTGCATCGACGATCTCTCCAACTTGATCACGGAGAGGAGGCGATCTCGTGGACGACCTTTCGTGCCATGTTTGAAGAGGAGTTTATACCGCCTCCAGTACAACGCAAAATGGAAAATGACTTCGTGCAGCTGAGGCAGGGCAGTATGACAGTTAAGCAATACTCCGCCGAGTTCAACCGACTCTCGAAGTTCGCTAGGGCCTATTTACCTGATGCAGCGAGTCGAGCTAGAAGGTTTGAAGGTGGACTACGCCCTGCCATCTATTCGCACGTAGTCAACAATCAGTACGGAACAATGCGTGAAGTCATGAATCACGCCTTGTCGCTCGAACCACTCTATCCTCACGTTTCCACCGGCGCTGTGCATACCTACAATCACAAACGCCAAGGCAGCGAGGGAGGAAACAACGCTGCAAAGCGTCACAATGATGGCGGAAAGCAGAAGACAAATCCCAACCAAACATGTAACTTCTGTAGGAAGCCAGGGCACCTGTTCAAGGATTGTCGAAAGCGACTCGGGAATTGCCTCCGTTGTGGTGATCCAACCCATCGGGTGGATGCTTGTCCTGTCCCGGATCGCCGCCCTCGATATAATGCTCCCTAACGGTAGGCCCTATTCTTAAGTTTCGGGACGAAACTTCCAATTGGTTGGGTAGGATGTAGCGTCCCGTTCTCCCGGTGCGGAGAGCGCGGCTAAGAAACACAAGACGGTATCGTTCGATCGGGATAGATTGAATTAAGAACTCGTCCTCGTTATGGATTTGTTTCTTCGGAATCGATTCCCATATTCAGTGGACTGCGCCCCAAGGATCGTCTTAGCGGCAGAGTCAGGAGGGACCTCTCCGCTGCCATCTTTTATTGCCTCGGTTTTCGATGTCGCTTGTTGCTTTCGTGCTTTGAGTTAGTTTTGGGATTTGCTTGTTTTCCTTGAACGGTTTCGATGGTTTTCATTGTTTTCGTTCATAGACTTGCACTTCTATTCCGAGAATGGAAAGAGAGGAAGAAGTATTAATCGAGCTGTTCGTGTGCAGGTGAACGAGCAGTAGACGGCTTGCGAACGGAGTCGTGAAGCGCCTCTTTCCTTCTTCTTTCCAAAATCTAAGTGAGTGGCTACCAACCCGATTAGCTAGCTCTGCTTCCGAGCTTCACTCCTTCGCCCCGATCAAACGATACCAAGTAATAATAAAAGAAACCAAGATAAAAGAGAATAGACTTGGTTAATACTGCTTGTCAATCAAACTGTGAACGGTTACTTACTTGCATGCTTGTTCGCTCGGAAATATTTATCATATGCATAATACAAGTTAGAATGTATGCTCTTCTTTAAATTATGCTATGAACATACTCATCCTGAATGCAATAATCTGATAGGGAGACTATGCCAAAGTAGCTCTCCTCCTGTTACTGTCCCGTGCCTGTTATTGCCCTGATTTGCCTCAACTGCTAACTTAGTGTATATGTTGATCACGGACAACTTGTGCACAAGGCCCTTAGTTCCTGCGGACGGTCGCTGGGGCACTGGCACCGATCCGATCCGGGCGGGAACTCTCCTGTTTAGTCATCCTGTGCAAGGACGGAATGGCGTGCAGCACTCCCGTGCTCTCGCTGCATACCATCCTCGTCAGCGACTAAAATTGGTCAAATATGGCATCCAGCCAGTGATCCCCTGTATATTTAAACCTGTTGCATACTAACTTGTGTCTTCGTTTCAGGGAAGGCATGGTAAGTATTGTGCAGGTAATTCAGACGGTCAGGTAAAATCTACCGAACGGTGGCATGTTCATTTCAGTAAATTCAATATGCTGCTTAACTGTAAATGAACTAAGGCAAGATAGAAACCAACCAAATATGCATGCTTCACTAAACAACGTGTTGATTGGTATAGTCAGGCTAGCTCGCCTTCACCAGCATGTTTCGATATGCTGACCCTCGTTGAAACAGGTTCTCCGCACTAAGGCGAACCGAGCGAGGAGCCGAAGTCGTCTTCCCGATCCAGTCCAGCTGTTAGCGCACCTTCACCGTGCCTCGAAGCCTTTTGAAGCCGAAGCTGCAACTCTTCATACACAAATGCAGCTTCGTGGCAAGGCGATCCTCCAGCCGGGAGGTCCTTATCGTTTTGAGTTTATAAAAGGATGTAATGCAAAGGACTGCTATCTCATTTTGAGTCAACCCTTTTGTAAGCCGTTCGGCATATTAGCTGACTCGTTCAGGAGTTTGTAATAGATGTTCATTATCAATAAAGAGAACTTTTCTATGTTTCAAATCTGTGTTTCAATTTATCTGCGTACTCTGAATACGTGCTTGCTATGCAAATCATTAAAAAGCCTTGTGCGGGCGCAACTCCAGGCCTGCACGGCGGTCACGACTCGGGGGATGCCTCGGGGCATGACAATCCAGGGCATAGTAGATGCCCAGAGAGTGATGGCAGACGCTCCGCGAGTTCAAGCTGAGGCTCAGAGGGTGCAAGCAAAAATGCACCAGGCACAAACCGAACTGATAAGAGAAAGCATGGAGAATGCTCATCAGGTGACTCTCCAAGCTTTGGAGAGAGTAGCACAATATCAGCAGTTTTCTGGCCAGCAGCAGCAGATATCAGACACTATAGTAGACTTCAAGAGGATGATGCCTTGAGAGTTCAAGGGTATCGAAGGGATACTCTACTCTGACGACTAGCTAGAGGACACAGAGAGGAGCTTACGATTGGCCCAAATTTCGGAGAACTTACGGATAGAGGCGGCTGGCAGTCAGATGTTCGATATCGCTCTCATATGGTATTGTACGGAGCCGAGATTTACTGTACAAGGACTTACTTGGGAGACCTTCAATGAGCTCTTCAAGGAGAAGTTCTTTCCCGACGTGGCATTGGAAACCTTAGAAAGTCAGTTTTATGACTTGGTTCAAGGAAACATGTCAGTCGACGAGTACGCTGCAGAATTCTGTCGATTGAGCCATTTTGCATCGTCTATGATTCAGGACCCAGGAGATCGAGCCTGAGAATTTAGAAAGGGGCTGACGAGAGAGATTAGGTCGCACACTTCTGGTCGTCGTACTGCAACCTTTGAGGGTATCTTGATGGATGCCCAGATTGCAGAAGAGGATCTGGATCTCAGGCCTAAGAGGAGTCACAATATTTTTGGAGATACGAATGGTAGCGCAGAACTGGCCAAGCGTCCCCATATTCAGCAACAGCCATGGGCATTTCAGCATCAACAGTAGTACCAGGCACCAGTTCATATTCAGCAACAGCCGTGGGTGTTTCAGCATCAACAGCAGTACCGGGCACCAGTTCGTGTTCAGCAGGATCAGCAGCAGCCTCCGAGAGAGACACAGCAGACTTGTCATTTTTGTAAGAAGCTAGGTCACCTTTGGGAGAGCTGAAGAACGAGGCTAGGACTTTGTTTGCACTGCGACGCTATGGGACATCGAGTAAGGGATTGTCTTCTAGCCCCTTATCTTCCCGGCCAGCGTGCAACTCCAAATTATAGAGATCCAGTTAGGCTACCTGTGGAACCATATATTGCTCAACACCCGCGAAGGAAACTACCCCACCAGGGCAGGGCATTTGCGATAACGGTCGATGAGACCGATACTGCAAGTAATATGTTAGCAGGTTTTGTTATTTCCTTCCTTCTGTTCCTTTTTATTTGATTGATTGATTGATTCCTAGTACCGTAGTTTGTATGCATAATTTTCTTGTTAGAATGTAGTCAGTAGTACATCCTGACAGAGACTGTAATACCATGACAAAATAGACCATAACCATGCTTGTTTTCCTCTAGATTGTATGTTGTATGACTGTAGGTAGAATTTTCTCAGACCATGATTATTGGGGTTTGACCATAGTAGAGTTAATGAAGAGGTTATGACTTGACAAGAGAGACAAGATGCTTAAATTTTTGAGGACAAGCATTAATTTAAATAAAGAGTTAAGGATTTAATATGGCAGAATTGATGAATCATTAATTTTATCAAGATTGAGATATGATTAAATTATCATTAAAATTCGAGGATAAACATTAATTTAAATGAAAGAGTTAAGAAATTAACATGGCATAATTGATGATTTATTAATTTTAGGAAGATTATGATATGATTAAATTGGTTATTAAAATTGGAGAAGATTTGGGAGATTATCATTATATCTATTTGATTGCAAGATATGAATTTAAAATTTATATTATAAATTTTGCATTTGAAGATTTCATAATTATTGCATTGTTTGGGTTTTGTGGAAAAAGAAACCAAGGAATAAAATTATTAATGGATTAGTGTTTGAATTCAATTTTCAGGATGAGGATTTAGATTTTTATATATATACAGTGATTAAAATTTAAATTAGAGGAGTGGATATTAAATTTCGAGTATTTAATTTTTAACTTAAAAATTTGAGGAAATTATGGAAAAAAATGGAATTTGATTCTACTCCGAAGATTTTCAGGAGTACGATAATTAAAATTTTGAAAATTTTGTAGAATAGCAAGATGGGTTTGCTTTATGATTATATGGTTTGACGAACCTAGATTTGATGGAGATTAATATATAATGAATAAATACTACTATGAGGATTTAAATTTCGAGGACAAAATTCTTTTAAGGAGGGTAGACTTGTCACTACCACATTCCAAAAATAGGGGTATTTTTGACTTTTTATATATTATTAATATTATGGTAGTTATATTAAATAATTTTTTGATATGTATATTTAAATTTAGTAATTGTATGAGAAGTGTATTTAAATATATTATATTATATACAGTGTTCATTAATGTTTGAGCTGGTAGACTTGACCTAGAGGCCCACTAGATGAACACCTGATCAAATTATAGGGTTATATATTAATTTGTATTAATTAGAATTTAATTAATTGGGATTGGGATTGTGATTAATTACCGTAATTTTATTTAATTATTGTGCCTTACCGTTGCTTCGATATTTGGAGCGCTACCCTAGCTTTTGTCTTCCAATAAATTTTACAACCTTGCCCTAGACGTGCCCGCCTTCCATTCTGATATTTTTTGTAACTCATAATTATGCTCTCTTGAGCTTCATTTTAGCCGCACAATATTCGTCGCGGACGTTTATTTAATTTCTAAATAAATTCTAACTTTGTATCGTTGTGCGTTCCAATCAAAATTGGAGGCAATCTTGACCCATTTTTCGTGCAACCCAAATTAGGGTAATATTTTGTTCTGAGTCTTCACTAATGTTATTGGTGACCCAACCTAATTTTGGCCCCATGTACTCCTAATTAATTTTAGAACACCGCTTGCATTTATTTCTAATTAAATTGGGGTTACCACTTTGACTAATCCGGTTTAATCCTAATTTAATTCCAATACCCCATTAATTAGACCCATACAAAACACATAACATCCCCTCACCCTACAAAATACCAAACACCAAATTGCCCACCAATTTTTTATTATTTTATGTGTCTGTGCAAATATCCAAATTTAAGGGGACTAATTTACAAATATTGCATTATGTGTCAACACCCCATTGGTTCAAACCAAATGGAGAGCCCTAATATTTGACTAGTCAACAACCCTCATCCTTACATGAAGGAATTCCTCCATGTCAAATCCTGACCACCCATTCAGAATGGGTGCATCAACGCCACTCATTTTCCACTCACCATCATATTTAATGTCACTTCACACACTCTTCCCAACCTATACCTAATCCCCAAACCTAGGGAAGCCCCCATCATCCTCCCCCTCACTCAACCGTAGCTTTTTACATTCTTCAATTTTTCCTTTCTTCTTCTCTTCTTCTTCCTTTCTTCTTCTCCTCCTTTTTATTCTTTTGAATTGAAAAGGGGGGGGGGGGAATCCAACCGAGCTTCACTGTTCAGCTTCGGCCGACCCGCCGGAGCATCACCCCGCTCCACCATCCCGAGCTCTCCTCTCCTTACTGAACCACCCAGCCCGGAGCCTCTCCTACTCCGGCTCCGGCCAACAGTTCGAGCCCGGGCCGCTGCAACTCCACCTGCACAGCCGGCCAGCCGAGTCCCGAGCTCTGAGCTCCGACCTCGACCTCCTCCAGTCTCCAGTCACCCTGCCACATCCCTCCGACCATCCTCTCCCTCTTTTCGACCCCGGTCGAGCCATCCTTCCGACCTTCTCCTAGCTCCTCCACCGGCCAGCTATTTCCCCCCGGCGATCTCCTCCGAACTATCATCACCACCACCAGTACATCACCTCCCGAGCTCCTCCTCCATGTCGAGCCTGTCGCCACCTCCCTGCAACTTTGGCCTGGCGACCCGAAGCTCCTCCCCTCTTCACGACTCCGGTGACCTATTCCACCACCACCACGACCTATTCAACCACCACCACGAGAACCCAGCGTTCTACCACCTCACCATCGAGCCAACCACCTGTGAGCATCCCTCTCCCTCTTCCCTCCTTCATTAGTGTATATACGTATGTATATATAAATACGTATTTGGGTGTATGTATGTTTCGTATTTATATGCGTATATATATATATATATATATATATATATATATATATATATATATATATATATATATATATATATATATATATATATATATATATATATATATATATATATATATATATATATATATCGTGTATTTCTCTATTTTTATATATACTTATTCAATGTATATATATTAAATTATCTGTATATATATATGATATATATTTATATAAATGTTCGTATTGGTATATATATATACCTGTATATAGTATAAGTACTATTTTGGTATAAATATATATATATATATATATATATATGTATTATATTGGTATATATATAAATACATATATATATATATATATATATATATATATATATATATATATATATATATATATATATATATATATATGTATGTATGTATTTTGGTATATATATATGTACTTATATACGTATGTAGTATAGGTATATTTTCATTGGTATATAAATATATATAAATATAGTATAGGTAATTTTTTTTGGTGTATATATATATATATAAATAGAACTTATGTATATTTTCACTAATATATATATAAATATATATATATATATATATTCAGTATATATATATTCTTAAATAATGGTTGTTATGTATAAATGTGTTATGTATATTTTTAACATAATATATATATTTCTATTTTAGTGTATATACACTTATACATATTTTGTACGTAATTATTGGTATATACATATATATGTATTATATTAATGATATATGTCTATTGATAAATATTGTAGGTGACCCGAGTGTAATTACGGATGCCCCGTATTTACGTGGACCTGTAACCCTGTAAATGTTAGTAGGCTGCCATATGTACAGTCACGTATTGGCAAGACCCGTATCACCGACTGTCTGAATTCACAGCAATCACAGACGCAACGTCCGAGCAACTTGACACACTTGACCCTAGTTGACTAAGTGCCATACCTGGCATAGCCCTGAGTTCAATGTATTATGATTGTGTTAGTGTAGCATCTGATGCAAATGTTATATTTATGATATGTTTATAGGACTGTTGCTTCATCCAAGCGATACTCTGGAATAGGACATTGGTATTACCAGCTAAGGACCCAAGGCAAGTACATTCTCTGATAATTTCAACTATTTGATAATTTCTATAAGTTCAGTATCTAGAAATGTTATATCTGATCCTTGACACTATGCTATACGGACTAGTATATAGATTGGATCTGCAGTCATGAGATGTTACATTGATTATCATTTTGACATTGTACATGACATTGATATTTAGACTTCGCACATGATATATTCGACATTGATCATGTATCATGACGTGTCATGATTGGATCCACAATACTAGTTGGGGGCGGGGAAAATTGCTAGTGAGAGATGTGATCAAATACCCATTGTACAAGTTTAAATTATTGGTGTTAATCATACCCCTCAAGTATGATTAGCCAGGCCATATAGCTCTCGTACAAGTCCCAAGCCGATCATATATCAAAGCTATTATTTCAAACACTTAGAATAGTTACAGTTCTCTATTTTAGATCATATACTACATCACCCGTATATGATATTGTACATTGTTCTCTTCATTTCATATATGCATTGACTGTATCATATTGCCTATATTGCCTGTCTCTTATTTTGCCCTTGTATTTATTCACTGTCTTCTCTCAGTATATAGCATCATCTTTTTATTGCTTTATAGCCCTTATCAATTAAATGGAACTGTTATTTGAGATTGTACTTGGCTCCTTCCTGACTGGAAATATTTTTCCAGACTATGCCTTAGAGGACTGGTTTCCGACACTTTATGGACCACAGGGTGAGTAGCTGCAGACTTGGACTTGGTAGTTCAGTTATGATTCCGGAAGGTCTAGCCAGAATCACTAGTTATCTAGTTAGTTCTTTTAGCAGATTATTTGGTACCGAATTTGTCTCCGGCATACTTTGTTGAGACTTGGAAATTTGTTGAGATAGATTATTTACTTTTAGACTTGTGTTGTATTTTATTTTATTTCTTCGACATCTTATCGTATTGTAGTTATGTGATTGAGTATGCTGTTCATTTATATTGTGTCATCCGTGCCTCCTTATGGAGATTAGATGCTCGTGTGAGATTACTTAGATAGAATCATGAGCTAGACAGCTTTCTACCGCCGATGCTACGGCGTAGGCTAGACGTACCCGCGTACTCGTATCCCAATTCCGGGTGTGGGTCATGACAAGCGATATGAAAATATGTTAAAGCAATCTCTTACTCTTTCTTATTAGCATGGCAAGGTTATCTATTGACAAGCATTCAAGTTTTAGCTAAGCATGCAATTCTATTATTCATGCAATGAAAACAATAATCTTCTTAATAACATGCATGATAAAACTAAGGTTCATTATTAAGGTGTGCAAGAATCAGAGAATAAAGTTTTTGCCCACTTACCTAGATCAGTCATCTCCTGGTTCAACAAGGAGCTCTTAAGGAAGATATCATTTTTGAGTCAGCAAATCGATCTCTTGTACATAGTGCCTACGTGAAGCGGGGCACTACAGTTATTAGATTCGGGGTTCAGGGGAAGCTTAGTCCGTGATATATAGGTCCGTTCGATATTCTTAAGCGGATAGGCGATGTTGCTTATCGTCTTGCCCTTCCACCTTCGCTACATGAGGTGCATGATATATTTTATATGTCTCTGTTGCATAGATATGTTTCGGACCCGATTCATATCCTTGATCAATCTGAATTAGTCGTTGGTACCGACTTATCTTACGAGAAGCAACCTGTATGCATATTGGACCAAAGGAAGAAAGTGCTTAAGAACCGGACTATTTCTCTTGTCCAGGTTAATTGGGCCATCACTCTCTAGGGGAATCGATGTGGGAGCATGAGGACGATATTCGATTTCGGTAACCGTACCTATTCGATTCAGAAGGTATATTATTTCTTACGCCTTAATATCTCGGATTATGTGATCAGGTGATCACCTTTATGTGTTGTGATGATATTGCTTACTTGTTTAGTTGCTAGTAGATTTGTATTATGCTTGTTCTGACTTCTCTAGCTATTGCTTGGATTCGAATTCCGAGGATAAAATTTTTTTAAGGTGGATACAGATGTCACTCTCCGTTCCTGATATACGTATTTGAAATATATTTTATTTTAGCATGGTTGTATGTGCATGGAGACTAGACCCATTCTTTGGTTTAACCTATTTCATAGTTCATTTAATGGGTTGGTTCAAGTCATGAGAACCCTTGGTTCAACCCTCAACCCTACCATATATAACCCAATATTTTTCTTCTCTTTCTTTATTACTTCATTTCTTTCTCTCTCCTGTGTTTTCTCTTCCCTTTCCATAGGCAAGTACACCTTGTATAAAAAATGGAGAAACCCTCCATATTATTATTTTGTTATATTTGTTATGTGTTCCTAAGTACTTTTAGAACTAGTAGTTTTCTATTTTGATGGATGGTTTTGAGTATATCTATATTTCTACCTTAGAATTTTTATGGATTTTATGAGTTTTTCTTGGTTTTGATCTATTAAACATGTATTTTCGAAAACTAGATTTTTTTTTACATGATAGAACTTTCAATTTTAATCGTTTTGGCTTTTGGTTTACTCGATTTGGACTTAAAATAAGGATTTTATGGATAAAACAAGATTTTAGTTTTTGGAGCTTTCGTTATGGTTGAACCTGCTGTTTGGAGAAGACGAAGTCTTCATGTGGACGGCGAGTTATGCGGCCGAGAGTGCTATGCGGCCTGAAAGGGCTATGCAGCCTGAGCTTTCGTCGCATACTGTCCATCATACGTCCATCTTGTTGGACGTATGACTGCCATCGTAGAAGTATTCTGGAGCTTATCCTTGAACTCCTTGTTGTGTGTTCACTCGCTGAACGAATAAGAAATTCGCTAAGTCCAAGAGGCCTCCATGCGTCATCGACTTCCATGCGGCATGGACCCATATGCGATAAGCAGGCATATGCTGCAAGTAGAGCATGCATCCACTTTTCCTTGGACGCAAGACTCTGAAACTTTGGCATATCTTTCTATAGTTTTATCTTTTCTTTTTGACACACTTTATGGCTTGTCACATTATCACTTTATGTCACATCATTGACACTTCTTTTATTGTCCGTCACTTCAACACTTGTCCCAAGGAGTAGACTTTAACCCTGAGCAGGCAGCCATGACTTTTCATGCGACCTGACTTCTTATGCGGTCGAGACTTGTCATGCGGCCCTGACTTCACATGCGTCCTAGAGTCATATGAGGCCTGGACTTCCCATGCGGCCTTGCTTATTTTGATTGAATGTTTTTTCTCTCATGACCCAATATATAATTGATAATTGGACTAGAATACTGTATCCGTGCTAATACCACTATTGCCTAATATTTGTCCATGATTTATTGTGCGTCGAGGTGTGACACATCGTGTCACTTGTTAAGTGATTATATTTTGGATTGTGCATCGAGAATACCTCCAAATTCCTGAATGCGTGATATTATAAATAGATATTATTTTTCCAACATGGACATAATAAGCGAGTCAACTACCAAAGCGTGGTTATGATATTAACTTTCTGAATGTTGCATACACACTCGGATGAATCCAGATTTGACTTCCATGGATTCGTATCTAGTGTGTCCGTAATTTGTACGACATCTTAAGAAAAATTCTCATGTGACCATGTCTTGAGATTTCGAGCACAACCTAGGGCTAATTAGGTAACTAAAAGTGGTAGTAACATTGGAGGGAACAATATCCCGAGATCATGCCATCGAACCTTCCCACAGAGATTCATTCTAAGTACGTTGTGGGTTGGCCACCACAGATACAGTATATCATCTGCCTTAGTGGAGTACAGTATCTGACCTATTATTATGCCTAGCCACTGTTTCACTATAGGAACACTAGAACCGCATGGGATAACGAGTGGGTTTTATTCTTCCATGCTCATCATTGTGCTTTTACTTCTTTTGGACGTTTAGCCACCGACACCTGTTAGCTGGCTCATCTGGATATTAGTCTTCTTACATGATTGTATTAAATCAGACTGCAGCTGATCACTGTCATGTACTTTTGTTATTCTTCCAACTTCTTATTTTGCATAGTTGGTCTCCAGAATATTTTGAGAAAGCATTTTAGATGCCTTATTGCTTTATCATATATGCTCTATGCTTACTGTTTCTTATTTGAATGATTGAGACATAAAAGTTCTTGACCATAGGAGACTTGATTGTAGCATGCACCCCTTGTCTTATTACAGCCGTGATTGTCGTACGACGTATAATACCTTATACGGGATAGCTGGCCATGTCCGTCTCCGTATTTTGGTATTGGAGCGTGACATCGGGCCATGTCACAGCGGTATTAAAACTGTAAATAGTCAGAGTCAAGTACTATAAAGGAGTGTAGTACTCCATGTTACTATAGGGTGACACCACTATGAGGTACCTCTACAGGGTAAAGCCTCGGTTACAGGCCATGACACAGCGGTAGTAACATTGCACATAGTCAAGGACACATCAGATATGGGCTTGAAGGACCTCTGATATTGCGTCTCTGCAATCCTACCATTTAGTTTTATGCTATTGGTTCAAAAAAAAATCTACCAGGTATCTAGCTATTGGTTCAAGGGATGACCATTGACCAGGAGAATATCAGGTACATTGGGTAGTCCTCAGGGACATTGTAGAATACGTACCCGGAACCACTGTGGTCTACTATTTGTTCTTGATCAGAATATTTCCTTTAGGAGGATGGCTTTGTCTCCTTAATGAGTTCTCGGGCAGAGTGAATGTTCGACGTGCGATGCAGGAAGCACGAGTAGTTTCAGCACTACAAGGGAGTTGTATCCCATGCTACAATAGCGTAACACCACTTGAGGGAGTGAATCTCGACTTCGGGCCATGTCACAGCGATGGTAGTACCGCACATAGGCAGGTTATCTAATGCTGAAAAGAAATACAGAGTGATAGTACAATACTACAAAGAGGCCTGTGACCTCATGCTACAGTGGATGACACCACATAAGAGAGTGAACCTCGGCTTCGAGTCATATCACAGCAGCGTAGCACCGCACGAAAGTGCAAGGCTTCATGTTGAGAGGTAGTACAACAATACTAAGAGGACTGTGACCTCATGCTACAGTAGGTGACACCACATGAGGGAGTGAACCTCGGCTTTAAGCCATGTCATAACGGCGTAGCATGTCATAAGAGCGCAAGGTTCCATGTTGTGTGTAGTAACGATACTACTAAGAGTCCTGTGTCCTCATGCTACTGTGGTATAAAACCAAAAGAGGAGGATCCTCGGCCCTAGGCGGCCATGTCATGCGGCATAGCACCATACATAAGCGCAATACTTCATGCCGGATAATAAACTCTCTATAATGGAAGAACTCACCTAAGTGTATGGATAGAGATATAGGCCGTCTCTTGAGGGAAAGCTTGTAGACGCCCAAGATACATACACCTGTTGAAGCATAAAAATATGCTATAAGCGTAAAATCCCCAACATGCATGAAGCCCGCGTAAAACAGAGCTTCAACGTTGTGTGGCATAAAATATGGCTTCAGAACAGCCCTCGTAAAGTAGCACTCAGAGGCCGTTTTGGCGTAAAAAAGTTGCTACACCTCCCTCCAGCGTAAAATATGTTTGCTTTTAATGCAGCGTGAAGTTGTACGAGAAACTTTTCGTATTCCTCGAATGAATTTGTCAGACAAAACAGAAAACCTGACTCCTGACAAAGAGTACTACACAACGATCGAGAGGACGGCTGTAATGATGATTCTGCACAGAGACCCAAGCTGTCGTTTAGTGACATATCCTTGATATAAATTATTTTTTACGCATTCAAGGAATACGTTGCCTATTTTTTATGGGCACAAATGAATCTTTACGCTCAAGATAAGACAAAATCAGATGCCACGTCGAAAGCTATCTCTCGTACAGAGCTCGAGGCATATCTCTGCATTTAATGCACGAGATGGGGGCAGATCTCTGCATTCAATGCACGAGATTTTGTTCTATTTTTAATGACTAGGAAAGTTAAAAACTGTGACTAATACGCTCACATCGTCATCCTTGCATGTTATGCCAACCAGGCTATTTTCGACTATAGGAGTACGTCGTATGCTATCTCCTCGAAATACGCCAACTCAGGCTATATTTGCAAAGGTACGTGATAAGGCTATTTAGCCCAGAATACGCTCAAGACCTCGGTCAGGAAGGATAATTGGCTAGCTTTACGCTGGTTATCCATTATTCATGCAGCATCAAGCTTTACGCAGAATTTGGTTTTACGCTAACAAGACAGCTATTTGGCTTTTACGCCAACAAGACAGCTATTTGGCTTTTATGCCAACAAGACAGCTATTTGGCTTTTACGCCAATAAGACAGCTATTTGGCCTTTACGTCAATAAGACAGCTATTTGGCTTTTACGCCAACAAGACAATTATTTGGCTTTTATGCCAACCATCTTTACGCAAGGAGCAGTTATCTACGTGGCTTGCATGCCGTGATCTTCGATGAGAGATTACACGCGTTACCTCATAATGGGACACGCATTATACGCAAATTCAGGAGATCATTCAGACGTGGGTAACAGTTATTATAACCGCCGCATAAAGAGTGCAACTCTCTTCACAGTTTGGCTTCTATGCCGACTGGACAGTTACTGTGACTGAACTCTATAAATAGAGACCTCCGTTCATAGGAGAAAGGGTGGAGATCAGAGAGAGAGAGAGAGAGTACATACAGAGAGTTGGTTGACAACTTTGGCAACGAGAGTTTAACCCCTCCTACAATCTTTGAAGCTTCTTCTTCTTCTACAATACTTCTTCATCATCGTGTGGTCCAAGGGACAAAGTGATCGACCGCAGATCAGACTCCTAAAGCAATATTTCCCCAGAATCATTTTTATTGTACTTAATATCCTCGTATAGGACTAATTGTACTTTTTTTTATAAACAAAGAAAGGGTTTCGTATAAACCTACTTTCAATATCTTCTTATTTATCATCAAACACAAGATGACGACTCTGCTGGGGACTATTTTCTCATCTGACGAAAAAGCCATTGCTCAACACGATGATGTATCCGTCGGATCGACGAAGAAGACTTTGGTCGTCCAATTCGACCAATCTGCTTATGAAGATATGCTTCGCGCAGGGAGTAGCTCTCATTCTCTCTCTGCCCAGGACAACAGGAAGCTGCGTAAAGTGTGGATGCCCTAGACATCCTTTACCCTTCCTACAAGCTCTTCTTCTCAGATTAATAAGGTTGTGATAACACAGCCTACGTGCTCTGCACGTAAAACTTTATCTCCCGTCTGTGACGTCGTAGACAAAACTTCTGACAATGCCCCGGTGCTAATCTAGAAGTCTAACGCACGCCCTGCGCGTAAAACTTCGTCTTTCGTCTATGACGTGGTAGACAAAACTTCTGGCAATGCCCCAGTGCCAATCCAGAAGTCTAACGCACGTCCTGCGCGTAAAACTTTATCTTCCGTCTGTGACATGGCAGACAAAACTTCTCGCAATGCCCCAGTGCCAATTCAGAAGTCTAGAACACGCTCTGCGCATAAAAATCCGTCTCCTATCTGTGACATGGCAGACAAATTTTTTGACAAGGCCTCAACGCCAATTCAAAAATTTCAAATGCGCCCTGCGCGTAAAAATATATCTCCCGTTTATAAGGAGGCAGATGGACCCTTGGAGCACATCAAGGGAAAACAAATGGCGAATCTCCCAACCTCTAAAGTTGTACGTCTCCAAAAGTAGAAGTTACCCACTCTTCAGATTACACGTGATGCTGGAGGCCATTTGAGGACTTCTCCTGTTTCACGTGAACTTGTGCAAAACTCCAAATTATGCCAGGATAAGTCTGTCCGCGTAAAGAAGACTCATTTCACGGGAAGATACGCTCCTCAGATAGATGACGGATCGTATGCCACTCACATGGCTGAACTGCTGTATTCTTATGGCAGGGAGAGAGTTATGGTTCCAAATCTCTACGTCCCTACTGATGTAAAAAGGCTGAATAAGCCTTCTTCTTCTTCGGTTAATCCCCCTGATTTACCTGATTTCTTGATTCAGAAGTGCATGGACAGGGGATCTTCTAATATGTCTATTACACCCCCTAGGGAGCATTGTTGTAATAGTCATAAAGTTGTAATTAACTACTGCTGTTCTAAGGCAAAACGGTCAGTTTTTGACCGGTTGAACTACTCTTTGCCCTTACAGGAAGAAGAACCGACATTCGCATCAGTAAACATAGCTTCACACATTCTTAGAGGAAGGTCAAGTTCAAGACATGTTCCCTTTAGAACTCCGAGCTAAAGGAGATTTGACAGACTCCTTGAGAATATTGAAGCAGGTGTTTTTCGAAACACTCGCTTGAGGTCACGATAATCAGCTTCATGTTCTTTATATTCTGATACTGGGGGTCACTAGTTTCCTGAATATGATACTGATAGTATAGACTCGATCTCTACAGAGATCTATACTAGTCCCTCAGTAGCATCCAGAGAAATAGGATTTTATGTCATTGGAGATGAATATGAAAAGGCTTCCCCATCAGGAAGTACTGAGCAACGCATCGCTGTATTGGAAGCATCGCTTAAAGAGATGCATTCCATGATAGAGAGTATGCGTCAGATGATGATGACTCAACATGCAGCTGCAATAGCTTAAACATCGGTTCCTCTAACTCAACTATGTGTGAGGGAGGATATGCCACCATCCAACGCAAGCCAGGAGCCTGTTCTAAATCAAGAGTCAGCGGCTCCTCAACTTCTTAACTCGGAGAATGTATTGCCTCCTGTTGGTGTTACAATACAACCGATCTCTCACCTCTCTGTTGTCCCTTTTCCAGCTGAAGATCCGATACAGGCAGTTCGGGAATTAAAAGCCCAATTTAATGCCTTGAAGCATAAGGATCAGCTCAAGAAGTTGGGAATCAACCAGCCATACCCAGCTGTCTGGGATGAGATCCCTTTTCCACCAAAATACAAACCATAGGCTATTATTTTGTTTGAGGGAAAGATGTCACCAAGACAGTACATGAACTACTTTAGCATGATGACGGTGTTGTTGTAAGGGAATGACGCCCTCCTCACTCGAGTGTTTAAGGGCTGTCTGTCTGGAGTGGCCTACCAATGGTACAATATTCTAGCGGACAACTGCATTACTTCTTTTAAAGATTTCAAGACTCTATTCTTCGTTCGATTCTACGAAGGAGGAATGGACATGTCTATGTCATCGCTCATCGAAGTAAAGCAGAAGGAGAAAGAGAACGTTCGAACTTTTATTGAACATTTTTGTCAAGCTACTTTGTAGATGCCTCATGGAGTACCGGATTCAGCCTTGGTCGGATTCAGCCTTGGTAGACATTTACAGGAAGAACCTTCTTTCACTTATCTCAGTGTTCACGGGACCATATCAGTTCCATGATTGGCTCTCGTTTATCATCTCAGCGGTAACCGCTGAAGATAACAGTCGGAAGGCGCATGACAATGGAATCATGATCTCTACCTCTGATAGAGGAAAGCGGTCATCTTCCAATAATGATCATATTTGTAGTTCCAAAGGGAAGAAAGCTCTGGCAATCAATACGTCCAGGCAACATACTCCAGTGACTACGCAAACGAATCCTGGGACTTCTAGGCCTAAAGAAGAATTTTCTTTTGATGACGATGATATTTCGAGCATATTCGATTGTCTAGTTAAAAGTGGCAAGCTTACTCTTCCAGAGATAAAGCGGCCAAATGAAGTCGACAGTACAAATAATCCTAAGTACTGTATTTTTCACAGGTATATACATCATCCCACAAAGGCATGTTATGTACTAAAAAGGAAAATCCAGGAGTTGATTGACGCCAAGCCATCACTCTGCGTAATAGCGAGAAGACGGCCACTGCGAACATAATCTTGCTCCAGTTTGGCAATCTGCTACCTCAAGAAGTCCCGGATGGTATGGTACCTATTCCATGGGCTATGATGAACATTGTTAATCTCCCTCCAACCAGGGGTCAAAATAATGACCTAGTGCCCCTAACTACCAAGCGTAGGGAGATCATATGGGTTCACCCTGATCTGGTATCAGAAATTGAGGAAGAGACTCAAGCTGCTAAAGTTAAGTCTAAAAAGAACACAAGATGCAAACCATACCATATGGTTGTAATATCTCCAACATCAGAAGAAGAGACTTTGGCAACTGGAACCCGATCAGGCAAAGCCTACCTCAAGGACTATGGAGGGAACCAGGGGGAATAATGACAGACACTTCAGCTGCCAAACCTCCAGAGCCTTAACCTGTTATACCAGAGGCAGATCCTTCTAGACCAACTTCGATGGACAAGGGCAAGCAAAAAAAAGTTCGTTTTGATAAACCTTTGAAGAATATTAAAAACAAAGGTTTAGAGAAACCATATAACTTGACATCTTGGCCCAGTTGGCTAATACTCCAGCCATATTGTCCATTTTTTGAGCTACTTAGGCTATCTAAAGACACTCGTCAAGCCTTGAGTAAAGTGTTAATGCAGGCAGATGTATGCTTGACTTAGCTCAAGACCCCTGATAAAGAGCCTGTGGCATGTCCTCAATGCCATAGTATGATGGAAGTGGTCCCTAACATCACTTTCACTCAAGAGGACATGCTATTGAAACATAACAAACATGACAGGCCTCTTTATTACACCGGATACGTCGGCTCCATGAAGGTAGACCAGATTTACATAAATCTAGGATCGTCGATCAGCATTATCCCTCATAGTCTGCTAAGACCATTGAGGATTCCTACAAGTGAACTGGCTTACACTACCACTACAATCGTGGGCTTCAATGCCAGGAAAAGTAGACCGTTAGGAAAGATTCGTCTGAGGATCCAGATTGGTGACCTTAGATCAGTGGCTACATGATACATTATTGATTCAGAGGTATCTTACAATATTCTGTTGGGCAGACCATGGATCCACAATCACAATATTGTTTTTTCAACTCTACATCAATGCTTCAAGTATGTAGACGCCCAAGGGACAGTAAAAACAGAGTTTGCTGATCTAAATCCCTTCAAAGGGGTTGAATCTTATTATTCTGATGCCATATTGTACACCCAAGACTACATGAAGGAGGTGTCAGGCAAGATGGAGGAGAAATTCCACCGGGATCCAGAAGAACCATCTGCTGAACAACCTTTGTCAATCCAGGTAAAAGGGCGGACTACCCGTCCGAAAGTCATGGAACCCATCCACTTGAGCAAAACCAAATTGGGAAGAGGAAGCGATCCTCTAGTGATCACTCTGAACCAGAAGCATCCACCTTTGGTCATCAACCTTAGGCGCAACAAACAGTCGACTGATGTAAATACAATCGGGAACATGGTTTTTGACGATAATAAAGATTCTCTTTTCCAGTATACTGATATTAAATTTCCTAATCAGGAATCCTTCCCCCATAACGATATAGAGCCTATAGCACAAAAATTCTTGGAAGCTATAGTCTTCTATCATCCATATGTGTGGAAAGTAGTATCAACGTCTAATATCGTCATGACATATGGACCGCATGAAGATTCTATCTTTATTGTTCTACCTACTCGCAACGATCAACATCCAATAGTCTTCGGTCCCATACAGAATAGACCGATTGTACAAGAAGATTCTTACGTGTCTGATGCTGGAAAAATACAGGTTCACAGATATAGTCCACAGGCTTTGAAGATTATGCAAAGCATGGGTTATGAATTGAAGCTAGAGCCAGGCCTAAACTATGGAAAAGGCAGACGAATGCCGTTGCATGGTGATCCTTACTGTCAACGAACTCATTTCGGGTTAGGGTATACCATATCTCTTGCGACTTCGAACAACTCTGAGTCAAGTGAGGAGACCATTTCCTCTTCTCAGGATGGTTGTCGTCCTCCAATTCAGATGATGAACTCAAACAGGCATTATTAGTAAATATGGTGTTGACAGATTCTCTCAAAATAGAGGAAGAAGAATCGGAACCATTTGAGAATGAATCCTGGGCACAGCAGATAGATACACAATGGGAACTCTGATTTGAACAAAAAGAACCACCCACTGAAGATAAGGTTATCTAAGTCGATGTTGGGGATGAGTTTTCACCAAAGCCGATATTTATCAGTAACAATCTTTCCGAAGAAGAAAGGAAAGAAATAATCCAGCTGATAAAAGAATATATCGATGTCTTTTCTTGGAACTATGAGGATATGTCCAGTCTTGATCCAAAAATGGCTACCCATAAACTCAACATACTGTCCAATTCAAAGCCTGTAAATCAACATCAATGCCGGTTCCGCCCGGATATGATGGATGCCATTGAAGCTGAAGTCAAAAAACTAATAGCCTGTGGGTTTATCCGGGAAGAACAATATCCTGATTGGGTCGCTAATGTTGTCTCGGTCATGAAGAAAAATAAAAAACTTCATATCTGTATCAACTTCCGATATCTAAATGCGGCCTGCCCCAAAGACGAGTTCCCTCTTCCCATTACAGACATCATGATCGATAATACGTGCGGCTTTGAGCACATGTCTTTCATGGACGGATTTTCAGGATACAATCAGATTAAGATGAATCCTGAAGATAAGATGCATACTGCCTTTTGCACACCATTGGGGGTATATTACTATACAGTTATGCCTTTTGGATTGAAGAATGCCGGGACCACATATCAATGAGCTATGAGTAACATATTCCATGAGCATTTATGCAAAATGGTAGAATATTACGTAGACGATATTGCTGTCAAAAGCCGTCTCAAGGATAATCACATCCAAGACTTGAAGACAGTGTTCGAGTTGATGCGCCAACATCAACTCAAAATGAACCCTACAAAGTCCTTTCTTGGTGTATCCAGTGGCAAATTTCTGGGATTTATCATTACCGCTAAAGGCATTCAAGTTGACCCTGATAAAGTAAAAGCTATCCTGGAAATGCGACCGCCCCGTAATCTGAAAGAACTCAGGGGATTTTAAGGTCGTCTAGCTTATATCAGGAGATTCATATCCAACCTCTCTGGGAGATGTCAGCCTTTTTCTCGTCTAATGAAGAAAAGTATGTCATTCGTATGGGACGAAGCCTGTCAGCAAGCGTTTAATGACATCAAACGCTATCTTACTAATCCTCCAATTCTGGTGCCTCCCATCATAAGAAGACCATTTTTGCTGTATGTTCGAGCAATGGATCATTCTTTAGGGGCTCTTCTCGCAAAGAAGAACATTGAGGGATATGAACAGGCTATCTACATTCGTATCGGACGGAGCTGAACACCGGTACAACCCAGTAGAAAAAAAATGCTTGGCCCTAATGTTTGCCATTCAGAAGACACGATATTACGTAATGGGCCAAACTATTCATATTATCTCCAGAATCAATCCACTTCGGGTATTAATGAATAAACCAAGTGTTCTTAATTCCCGACTCGTGACCTGGGCGATGATATTCACACCGTATGATATGGTATACGTTCCTCAGAAGTCCATGAAAGGTCAAGCCCTGTCTGATTTCTTAGCTGCCTATCCAATTCTAAAAACCTCCAAATTATATGAGGATATTCCTGACGAAGTTGCAGAATATAATTCCATAATACAAACTGATACATGACAGTTATTCTTCGATGGTGCTTCCAGGACTGGGCCAAAAGGAAATATGGTTTCGGGAGTAGGAATTATTCTGGGGACTCCTGATAAACTCATCATCTATCGAGCATATTATCTTAGCGAATCCTGCTCTAATAATATGGCAGAGTATAATGCTCTACTAATCGGGCTTCAAGTCGCTAAAGAATTGGATGTTGAATACCTAAAAGCTTTTGGTGATTCTCAGCTGATCGTCAATCAGGTCAGAGGAATATATGAAGTTCGCAATCCAGACCTCATTTCTTATCACCAAACAACGATCGAGATAGCCATGTCTTTCAAAGGATTTTTCTTAGAGCATGTGCCTCGATCTCAAAATTTGAAAGCTGATGCTCTTGCCAGTCTAGCTGCAGATCTAGCTATCCCTATAAGAAGGCAGAATTCGGTGATCCTTCTTAACAGAGATTTGTTTTGTGTGAAGAATAACTTTCACATAGAACGCAGCTATGCTATAACCTCAGCTCCTCCTAAGAGAGATTGGAGAAGTCCCTTTATAGACTTCGTGTCATACGAAATCTTACCAGAGGATCCTAAAGAAGCAGTATCTATCAAAAGATGATCACTACATTTCTATTTTGATGCTTCTTCACAAAGTCTATATCGCCGAACATATGATGGACTATTGGTATGATGTCTCTCCGATGATGATGTAAGACGGGTTATCCGAGAAGCTCATGACAGAGTATATGGAGCACATCATGACAGAGTATGTAGAGCACATCAACTCGGTCCTAAGTTACAGGATCATATCATGAGGATGGGCTACTACTGGCCTACTATGATTGCAGATGTCGTAAAATATGCAAGACAATACAAAGCTTGTCAGGTTCACGCAGATTTCATACACCAACCTTCTGGGTATTTACATCCTACTATTGCATCATGACCCTTTGAAGCATGGGGTATGGATATCATTGGTCCTATTCATCCTTTGTCTTCTAGAGGGCATCGGTTCATATTGGCCATCACCGACTATTTCTCTAAATGGATGGAGGCGATTCCTCTTGCTGAGGTAAATACATCCAACGTGATCAGCTTTATCAAGTACCATATGATTTATCGCTTTGGGATACCCCGAAGGATAATTTATGACAATGGGCCTCAATTCATCAGTCAAGTATTTCACCGATTTTGCGATAAGAATCGGATACAAAATATGGCCTCAACGGCATATAATCCTGCTGCTAATGGCTTGGTGGAAGCCTTCAACAAAACCATCATCAAACTCTTGAAGAAGTTTATTTCTTCAAACAAAAGAGATTAGAATGAGACGCTGGGGGAGTGTCTCTAAGCATACCGCACAACGGTACGAACGCCAATGGTTTGTACCATATTTTCATTAGTTTACGGGTATGAAGCATATCGCTCAGAATAGCAGTGACTAATGAGCTGACTCAGGAAAGTAATGATCATTTAAGGCTTCAAAAGCTAGAAGGATTAGACGAGAAACGCCTTCAAGCTTAACAGCACATTGAGTTCTACCAAGCACGCATCTCCAAAGCTTTTAATCAGAAAGTGAAGGAAAGAGTGTTCAAAGTTGGTGAGCTAGTTTTAGCTGTAAAGAGGCCAATGATCATTACGCATAAAAGTAAAGGCAAATTCCAGTCCAAATGGGAGGGCCCTTATATGATTGAAATAATATTTTCAAATGGCGCTTACAGATTAGCCAAGCCTAATTGAGATTTGATAATGGCTTCTATCAACGGCAAATTCCTGAAGAAGTACTACGCTTAATCTTCCTTGTTTCGCAGAGTATGATGAAGATCTCATTCTGACGATATTACGTACAAAGACTAGTTAGATCATATTCTATCATGTTCTTATGACCTCTGAATAGATATGTTTAACTAATTTGAAACTTCAAAACCTATCACATCCATATTACCTCTGATAGTATTTTGTATACAAATTTAGTTGGATTATATTCTATCATGTTCATATAACCTCTGAATAGATATATCCAGCTGAAACTTACCGAAAGTATATCACGTCCATATTATCTCTGATATCACTTTCATCCTAGCCTATCATTTTTATTCTAAAGTGACGGGTCCACAAAGTCAGAAAATGTATCTTTATTATCTCCGGGTATAGTAGATTACAAAAGAAGCACAAAAGTACATCATTGGAGAGGAGTAGTTAAATCGCGAATCTGTTTTGCCAAAGCAGCCATCCTTTCATTCCTGGAGTTTGAAATGTTAGTGCGATCTCATTCCAACCTTGCCTCGTTATTGCTCAAGTGAGTTAGTTCGGACAGAGAATCAACAAAACTTGCATGGATGACATCCACATGTGACAAGTTCTGCTGAGCTGTATCCACTTGGCCCTTCAGCACATTACGGACTAACGATGCTTTGAGAAACTTCTCCCTTATCTGGGCAAGTTCAGCCTCCAATTCCTGAACCCTCACTTCGTATCTCTCGTATTCTGCGCCACACTTGGCTAGCTGAGGAATACTCTCCACCAATACTGCTTGCTCTTTATCCATCTTTTGCTGTTGTTCCTGGATAGATTTGTTTAGAGATTCTATCTGCTGAGCAAGTTTTGCAGTTAGGGAGTCGTACTCAGCCTGAACCAGATTGTCAAAGTTGCCCCGGGATAATTGCAAATATTCGTTAATGGGTTGTTCTAAACCATTAACTATTTGCTCTAGTACATTAGCTCTTTCAGCGTCATTAAAATTTCTAATCGGTGCTATAATGAGCATGGAGGACATCTTAAGAGCATCAAAGCTTAGATTCTTTTCCAGCACCATGGATATCAGTTGTTTCAAAGTAAGATAGAATATGCTAGTGTATTGTTCAAATAGCGTAGCAAAGATCGGATGTACACTATGAGTGGCTGCAATATCGATAAATCTCCCTCCAGGAATGACTGCAGAGGATGTTGCCACAGTCGTTATTTAAACATATGGCATGACAAATAAAGGGACACCAGCAACGGTTGAAATTGCTAGCATACTCAACGAAGGAGGTACAGTCGAGAGGGTGGGTTCATCCTCCTCTGATGATATTTGAACTGCTAGTGGCGGGATGACACCCGAGAATGTTGCGGATAAAAAATCAGCAATTTCGGGGTATGCTTCTTCGACGTTAAGCACCGTCGTTTCATTTGCTGGATCCACAACAAAGTTAGAAGTTGTGTCAACTCCGCCCTCCTCCAAAATATCTTCGCCTGAAAAGAAAATAAGAGAAAGTTAATATCATTATGATGTTAATTTTTCTGAAAAAAGCGTAAAGACAATATTTACCCATGGCCGATGGTATGTATGTTGCGTCTGCAGCCTGTATAGCTAAATTATTTCTTAATGATGCTAAACAAGCCGTCATACCTGGAGAAGAGAGTGAACCAACTGACACTTGAGGGTAGTCATCCCAGTCGTCACCCAGATCCACTCGAGGTTCATTGGGTGGAATATCGCTTGAGATACTTATAGACGAAGGAGGGGCTAGGCCCATTATTTGTCTGGATAAAGGTATGTTGATTCTTAGTATGCTCGGCCTCGAAAGCGATCTCGAAGTACTACCAGCAATAGTGGTAGCAGCAACAATCGCAGGCAAAGAATCTCCAGCACTGTCAGCTAGAACTGTGGAAGTTTTCTCTCTAAAAGGCGAAGGACCTCTGATCAAAGAATCATCCCTAACAGGGGAAACAATAGGCTCACTCCTAGAATCCCCCTTGCTGGAAGTCCTTTTAGGACCTCTGACAGTCTGCTTCTTCTTGCGGGGGTAAGGCTCTTTCAGAGTGAAAACCTTTCGCTTATTAGAGATAACGAGAGGCTCTACTAGCGGAGCTATTATGCCTCTCGGTATTATCAGCAAGAAATTATCTGCACCGGCAGTGTCTTCACCTTCATCAGAGGAGACGGACGAGATCTTCTCTCTTCCAGTAGACTTATGGGAGGGCATCCTAAACCTTCCATACACATCAAAATTACGATGAAAGATATTGATGGACGCATAAAACTGCGCGTACGAATAGAGAATGCACAACTCCATGGAGAGAGAAGTCGCGGGCACAGCAAAGATTGCACCAGTACAACCCATGATGAAGTACCGCTATCCTATGGCTCCGTCGATAAGTCCACCTTTGGACCTGAAGCTGGTGATGAGATTCCCCACATGCAACTGATCATACCCAAATTGTCTGGCGAACCGACTAGGCAGATAAAGCTCCAAGTAGCAGTGGCCCTTACTTCTGTACAGCAGGTGGGAAGGCCTAATGCAAACCAACCAGTAAAAGGCTTCAGGAGAAAGAATAGTCCTCCCTTGTCCTGCATCCTGAAGTTTCGTCCCCTGTTGATTGATATGTACAGGGGGACGGTACAGAAGAGCTTCCAACCATGGACAAAATTTAATGCTCGCCGATAATCTATGATGCTAGTCACATTCCAAAGAGAATTCTTGTAATTTAACAAGAAGTTATTTCCTGAATCGCTGGCAAATTCGGGAGACATCACTCTGGTATTGTGAAGGATTAACCATTCCATCAGATATAGGAATGGTAACTCCACTATGGGATATCCTTCATACTGTGTATCATCAGCTAGCAACCCATCAGTAGTGGCCTTCAGGCCAGCTTGTATTCTGCATACCATGGCAGAAAGCAGGCCCAATCTTGCTCCAAATACCAAATGCACTACAGTCCATAAAGTGTTACGATGAATGTGATCCGCAGACGCGATGCCAGGCACTACCCATCGGCGTAGCCAGACAGAGAGGAAGCCAGCTAGTTGAGCTTCCCTTGACAGAGGCTTACGATAATGCCTCATATAACTGAAGGATTTAGTACCTGCAGGATAACCCCCTGTCTCTTCATCGAGAACAAAATCTGGAGCCCCTGCATCTTCGATGAGATCATCGACTGTGTTGGCATTAAGCATGCTTAGCAGGTTCAAAGACTTATCTCTACTATCTACGACCTTGTCCTGCTTGGCATTTCTGGCCTGATGGAAGAAGAGGTAGGATACCTATTTGTTGATATGGGCCAAATCAGAGGGCTCTTTGTAGAAGGCGGTGCATACAAGATAATGACTCATCAGCTCTTGGTATACCGCCACTGCCCGAGGGTTTGTATCCCTCAGCTCCCTGTTTGTAGGAACGTACTCTTCATAAGAAGAGTCTCCTATTGGCAGTTTTGAGATATCTGCCATCTCATGGAGGGCTAAGTCCAACTCACCTAGTGGAGTGGCAAAAGTCCCAATAAATGAGTTGTATCGCTCCATCAAAGCTAAGAACAAGTTAGGGTTGACAAGCAGCCCAACACTGGTGGCACTCACATCCGTAAATAAACCAATACTTTCCATCTCCGTATGGAAGTGCTTCAGGGCCCAGGCAGTTAAACTGGCCCATCGAAGATTCTGGGGGCTAAGCCACCCACTGGTGTGGGGGTTAACCTTGGGGTATACTCCTTCCTGCGTCATAAAGTTATTGCAGAAAGTCGTTATTTGAATCGGTTGGATCAGTGAAGTATCTTCACTCGGGACGCTGCCCGGCAGTAATCCTCTAAAAGGCATAACAAGGCCTGAAGGACTGCTCACAAAGGCTCCTCGGTTCAATCCTTTCTTATATAAGATCTTCCCTGGCCGCCCGTGAAGATCGGGAGTCAGAGTCCATATCATCTTCTTGGGATGGGTGGCATAGAAGAAGGCCGAGATAGGGTAATCTCTGGGCATCCTTGGCAGATACATGACCGTACCCTCAGCAAAAAATACCCAATTTTCCTTCTTGGGCTTTGTCTGGAATTGTTTATCGATATTATCCCCAAATAAGAAACCCGGTTTCTTATATTCAGTGCCGTCTATATACGTCAGGGGCTCCCCACTGATCATACTCAACAACATTCGTTCTCCTTGGGATGAGATCAGAGTTCCCCTTTCTTGAGGATACTCATTTTCAGAGATAGGGAATGTCATATGGGACAAGTCCTCCAGATAATTAGAATTCAGCATCCCAGCAGCAGAGCCCATCACTTCAGCCAAAGGAGAAATCTGCAGGTCCACTGCAAAAAGTAAGAAAAATAAGTCAGTTTTACGCTAGACGCTACACTCTTGCAGTATACGCCAAAGCCTAACAGTCTGAGCTTTTATGCCATACTGCAAAAACTTGAGTCTTACGGTGGAACTTATTTCCAGTGCGTAAAACTCAAGGCTGGCAGTATACACCAAAATCTAACAGTCTGAGCCTTTACGCCAGACTGCTAAAATTTAAGTTTTTATGCTATAATTTACATCCAACACGTAAAACTCAAAGTTTACAGTATACACCAAATTTTGATAGTCTGAGCTTTTATGCCAGACTGCGAAAATATAAAGTTTTTACGCTGACATATTAGGAATGTGGGCGTATTGTTGTGCATACACATGCAACGTATGTTGAGGGTTCTCTATTTCTCTCGAAGCCTTTACCTGTGATGCCCAGAGCGCAGCTCAAAGGTGGAGCACTTCGTCCAGAATGGGGCTCGCTCAGCCTAATGGGGGTTGCTCGTGCTTGAGCAGAGGAGCAGAATGAGGAAGCAGCTTTCTTTCCCTTAGCAGTGGAAGCCTGTTTTGGTGCCATGTCGAGTCTAAGTTCTCAAGAGACGAAGAAAAAGAGTTCTTAGAAAGAAAGAGTTTTTGCAAAGACAGATGAAGGATTTTTCTCTCTCAAGACCTTGGGCTATTTATAGAGTTCAGATAACTCTTCAAATTCCTAACCAAAATTCGATATTTAATAGTCGGTTATGATTTGGAACCACGTCAGCTTATCATTTGAAAAAGAAGACGGACAGTCATGCTGCGTAACGGATCCAAATTTTGCGTACAGAGCAAAAATCTATGGTTTTACGCTCAAAAACTTTTACGCTCAGAGGCTACAAATCTACGGTTTTACGCTCAGAAGCTTTTACGCTCAGAGGCTACAAATCTATGACTTTACGCTCAGAGGCTACAAATCTACGGTTTTACGCTTAGAAGCTTTTACGTTCAGAGGCTACAAATCTACGGTTTTACGCTCAGAGGCTATAGATCTATGATTTTACGCTCAAAAACTTTTACGCTCAGAAGCTACAAATCTACGATTTTATGCTCAGAAGCAACACATCTATGATTTTATGCTCAAAAGCTAACAGACGCTACGGATCCATGACTTTTCGCATATCTTAAAAGTCACGCAGGACAGAGTATGCGTATATCTTGACAATTTGGGTCTTACACTCGAGAAGGCCAATTATAAGGGTTTACGCAAAAAATGCTTCTTTTTGGCTACAAAACATTCCAAGTGCCTGAAACACACATATGTCAGTATTGAAGATGACTCTTCTTCTTAGGTCATTGGAAGTTCATTCGAAGTCTAGCCAGAATCCTTTACATCTAAGTTCAAGTATGGCCGTTCGGCGTACATTTCTTGCCCTATTTTGAGAAACTTTCGGAAATCCATTCTTGAAGATGATGTTCTGGACCGAAATTCTTCGTATCAGAGAAGTGACAGTTCAGAATTCTATGCGACTCCTCGTCCAAAAAATAACATGAAAGTTGGATCTTCAAGACAACTTAATACTAAAGAGCTTTTTACGCATCTTACGTTACGCGTAAAAGTCGGGACGTGACCGGATAAGCATTTATCAGAGTCAGCGTAAACAATTACTCAGACATACGGAAACTGCGTATTATCAGACTTCCTCACAGCAAATATGGCAAATCAGCAATGTATAAAAGAAGACACGTTTATTAATCATGATTACATATGATGAAAATCCAGTTTTACAAAGGATTTTTCATTTTCATGATTACATATGATGGAAATCCTTTTTTAACAAAGGATTATTCATTAACACTCAAGATCATGATGGGAATCTATTGATGGGAATCTATTGTGCCAGGTTCTCATTTGATGGAGATCTTTTTTTTTTCTACTACACTTTATCGGCTTCTACAACCGATGAACAAGAAAATGGTAAATGGCGGAAGGATACAAAACTGGGCCTGTTTAAATTATTCAAGCCCACCCTCCATGCGCCATTAGCGACCATGCTCAAATTTGTGTTAGGGATTCAGACCCAACATAATACTTGAAGACACGGTCAAGCTGCCCACCTGGGTCCAGCTTCATAGTAGGGGAAAACACAGCTAGTATGTTGTGTGGTCCGATGAGACCCTTCCTCTCTCCTTGGTGAGTTGCCATATAAAATTGATGATTATCCCGAGCAAAGGAAGCTATGATATCCTTCCATGATCCATCGTTGCAGAGGATATTTGCTCGAAGACATCTCTTTTTATGGCCCCTTACATGCTGGAAGAGCATGATCTTCTTCTTCCTCAGGTCAGCCCAATGAATCTCAGCAGCCATCTTTGTGGTGAAAGGAATATGGAAAAATAGGTTCACTCGCTTGCCTTTATATAGGCAGAAGAGAACATAACAAATTCCAACAACTTCCTAAATATCTTCGAAAAATCAGCCTCGCAGAACAAGTCAAATTTGACCGTTTCATGCTTCATTCAAGTATTCCAAATTACGAGGAATTCAAAAACTTTGAAGGGGGTCTTGTTAGAAGCATGAAAATACGCTATACGCATAAAATCCCCAACATGCATGAAGCCCGCGTAAAACAGAGCTTCAACATTGTGTGGCGTAAAATATGGCTTCAGAACAGCCGGCGTAAAGTAGCACTCAGAGGCCGTTTTGGCATAAAAAGGTTACTACACCTCCCTCCGGCATAAAATACGTTTGCTTTTAATGCAGCGTGAAGTTGTACGATAAACTCTTTGTATTCCTCGAATGAATCTGTCAGACAAAACAGTGAACCTGACTCCTGACAAAGAGTACTGCACGACGATCGAGAGGACGGCTGTAATGATGATTCTGCACAGAGATCCAGGCTGTCGTTTAGTGACATATCCTTGATACAAATCATTTTTTACGCATTCAAGGAATACGCTGCCTATTTTTTATGGGCACAAATGAGTCTTTACACTCAAGATGAGATAAAATCAGACGCCACGTCAAAAGCTATCTCTCGTACAGAGCTCGAGGCATATCTCTGCATTTAATGCACGAGATGGGGGCAGATCTCTGCATTCAATGCACGAGATTTTGTTCTATTTTTAATGACTGGGAAAGTTAAAAACTATGACTAATACGCTCACATCCCCATCCTTTCATGTTACACCAACCAGGCTATTTTTGACTATAGGAGTATGTCGTATGCTATCTCCTCGAAATATGCCAACTCAGGCTATATTTACAAAGGTACGTGATAAGGCTATTTAGCCCAGAATACGCTCAAGACCTCAGTCAGAAAGGATAATTGGCTAGCTTTATGCTGGTTATCTATTATTCATGCAACATCAAGCTTTACGCAAAATTTGGCTTTTACGCCAATAAGACAGCTATTTGGCTTTTACGCCAACAAGACAGCTATTTGGCTTTTACACCAATAAGACAGCTATTTGACTTTTACGCCAACAAGACAGTTATTTGGCTTTAATGCCAACCATCTTTACGCAAGGAGCAGTTATCTACGAGACTTGCATGCCGTGATCTTCGATGAACGATTACACGCGTTACCTCATAATGGGACACGCGTCATACGCTAATTCAGGAGATCATTCAGACGTGGGTAGCAGTTATTATAACCGTCGCGTAAAGAATGCAACTCTCTTCACAGTTTGGCTTCTACGCCGACTGGACAGTTACTGTGACTGAACTTTATAAATAGAGACCTCCGGTCATAGGAGAAAAGGGTGGAGATCATAGAGAGAGAGAGAGAGTACATACAGAGAGTTGGTTGACAACTTTGGCAACGAGAGTTCAATCCCTCCTGCAATCTTTGAAGCTTCTTCTTCTTCTACAGCACTTCTTCATCATCGTGTGGTCCAAGGGACAAAGTAATCGACCGTAGATCAGACTCCTATAGCAATATTTCTCCAAAATTATTTTTATTGTACTTAATATCCTCGTAAAGGATTAATTGTACTTCTTCTTTTTTGTTTGTAAACAAAGAAAGGGTTTCGTATAAACCTACTTTCAATTTCTTTTATTTATCATCAAACACAACACCGAGACTAGGTCAGCACATGGCCCTTAACGTGCGACCGAATGGCACAGGTGAGGTCATTGTGTGAGTAGGAAGAATAGCAGCTATGGTACAGAATTCAAGGCTTAGTCCATTCTTGTATTGTACTGTTGTTTGACCCATGCCAGAAGATTCAAGTCATCGACGACATCTATCCTAATGCATGATGGCAGTCACTGTGAGGAACGCTCAACCAAATATTGTGATATATGTGAAGAATTGTTGGTGTTTTCCACTTAGCTTTGGGAGTTTTAGTCTCACACTATAAAACCACCAAAGTATATATCTCAATATATAGCTATGCTTAAATTTGGTATATGCACATGGGGTGGAGGCCCATAGGGGTTGACTTTTCTAGAGGGATTAAGTGTGAACTCCATTATAACAATCTTTGTTTTGTCACCACCTGTCACGCCCCAGTCCCGAAATATCAAGGGACTAGCCACGTGGCAATGGCCAGCAGCACACACCGATGGGCAAACCCAATTTAATGGACCCATCAGGATATACTTAAGCTGTAGTACAATAATAAAGGTCTAATATACTAATCTCATCCACAAAAATGAATACAACAATATCAGAATCATAAAGCAATATCAATCTCAATAAAATATAAACTCGTGGAACAACCCGATAATGAGTCTGGTACAATAGTCAAGAAATAAGATAACAACAGCATATACTGAGTATGGACAAGACATATACTCAGGAGAAATTCTCGGCGATCACCTTGTCTTATGGATCTGGTACTGCTCCAGTGCCTGCTCCTGCTAATGCTCATGTCCCGTATACCTCGGGATAGATCTCGTTTGCTAATCCTGGGGACATAATCCGGATCCAGGTCCTCAGGGGACATAGCAAGGTACAAAATAACTCAAGCCATAAATAATGCAGTACATCAATAATAAATTAATAGGGTAAACTATATAACCAGCTAAGTGATATGCAAGATAAGAGCATCACTAGAACTCAGGCTGAGACCACTATAAGCTCTGTGTCGGGGAGCCGGTAGTAGTGATATCATGTAGTTGTCTAGCTCGGAGAGAGACTATGATGCTATCACCATATAATCAACCTGTAGTCTGTATGTCTCTCCCCATCCAATGTAATCACATGTCTCATTTCCATGACTTCTCATGTCCATGTCACGCAAGATCATATCTAATACAGCAAGTCATAATGAGATCATGCAATATCTATGTCATGAATCATGTAACCTATACAGAATTACCATGAATATATCAGGAAGATTATGTCTCATGAATAGTGTTAGGTGTCCTGGGTTATGATGTACTTGATAAGTCAAGCACGAGAATGTATAGGATCTCGATATCCATGTCTAGGTGACATTACACAACTCTGCGTACAGTGTTGACACCCGAATATTATTCGAACGCTAAGTAATGTCACACGGTCCTAGGTTAAGCATGTATATCATATGAATAAATTAAGACAACAATATGAAGCAGGTACTGCAAGTTTTGCAAGGTATACTTGCTTGGGGTTCTGACTCCAACTGTAGCTCTGGTATCAGCGGGATTTGCAGGTACTCCTCCGGTTGCTGAAATAGACATCACCATCAGATTTAGAAAATATCAATAGCTAGAAATGCCTGTCCTTGAGTCCAATTTGGACACAGGGACAAAATAATAGTTTCTGGTCAAAGCGGGGTCCACATATGGCCCACTTCGCACCAAAAAATATGTCAGAGACAATATTCTCCAAAATCATCAAACTTAGTGTTAACAAGTCTAGAACGATGATACGAACCAAACGGAACGTACAGAACTGGATTTTGATGAGCCGATCATAAAATCGCCCGTCAAGTAGAGACGTGGGGACCACGATACGCGATTTTGTCAACGTTCTCAGAATCGAACCAAACTTGGGTCACAGGACCAGCGTATTGCTACGAGTCCGATGGTACAAGTTTTATTTCAATACGACGTGCATACACGAAGTTACAATAAGTTCCAGAATAGGACCGATACGGGGTGTTATCCACGGATACGCGTTGATTCTGGTGTACACGCACATCCAAATCAACTTTCGCGAAATCTCACACATCCGTATCAACGGCACACACCTTTTGGTGAATTCCGCACACGACCAAGTCATCCCGTTTGGCGGGACACACTAAGTTCCGAAGAAAAATTGGGTATTATTTTTCCTGATGTTGGGTCGCAGTTTGCGATCGCCACAGGATGCGACACACCGAGCGGGTTACATGGGTATCGAGAGGATCATACAGGGTTCGCATCACAGCAGACAGAACGAAAAATAGGGCAGCAAGGAGAGAGAAACGGCTACATGAACAGGGCTCCACAGAGTACTGAAATGCGCGCTTCGCGAGGCTTCGAGATACGGCGGCGAGGCTGCTAGGGCTAGGGTTTTGCTGCCACTGGAGACGGCCAGAGATGGCACGGCGACGGAGGTGGCGGCGCATCGGGGTCGTCGGCTTGTCATCTCGGTCCCGAAGCTGGAGACGGCACTGGCGGAGCTGGCTGGGTCGGAGAGAAGTGGTCGATTGGGACAGCTGGGCTCGGGGTCCTCGGCGAAGAGGGTTTTGGACGGCGGATGTGGCATCGCCGGGCTGAAGTTCACCGGAGCTGGAGATACGGAAGGCGTCCGGGTTCGAGGCTGAGGGAACTCGGCGGAGGCTCGGGCTCGGGTGGAGGACGCTCGAGGCGGTGGCAGGGTTAGGTCGAGGGCAGCAGAGGCAGGGGATCATGGCGGAGAGGCGAGTTGAAGGCGAAGGCGGAGGAGATGGTGGCCAGAGCTGCTCGCGGTGCTGTGGGGTTGGCCAGGGACGACGTGGCGGCTGGGACGATGGGGCTGGGGCACAGTCGGTAATGGTGGTTCTGGCGGAGACGGAGGGGGTTTATATAGGGCTGGAGAGGGAAGAGCTAGGCGGCGGCGGTTACGAGCGGAGGAGACGGGGAGAGAAAGGGGAACAGCCGGCCGTTGCGGGAGCGGAGGAGGCGGTGGGTCGACCGGCGGTTACGGGCGGAGAAGAAACGGCTCCGTCGGGGTCGGGTTTAGGGCTACACTGTAGCACCGGGTCGGGTCGGGTCGAAGCGGGTCGGGTCGGCTAACGGGCCCGGATCCGACCCGCTAGGGTTGGCCCCGGTTCAGCTAGACCGGGTCCGGTCCGGTCCGGTTCGGGTTGGGTAAAATTTAAACCGGGTTTATTTTGGTTTAATAAATAACTTAGTTTTTAGGTCTTTAAAAAATGTTTTCGGGGTCCAATAAATTTCAGAAAAATTACCCTATGTCTAATATTTTATTTTACACCCAAAAATATTATTTTCATAATATTTTAATATTTAATAAAATCATTTAAAAATACTTAATACCATAAAATAGTTGATTTAATTAGTTAAAAAATTACAGAAAATTCTAGAAAATTTATTTTAAAAAAACTAAAAAAATTTCTGGGGGTTTACAATCTACTCCCTTAAGAGGATTGCGTCCTCGCAATCAAAGAATAACCGGTCAACAGAGATGACACAGTTGCAAGCATTATTTGAAGCACATCACGATCAAGGAGAATCAAGGATGAGGGTTTAAGCAAAATACATAGGGAATCATTTTCCTAAGCAAATGGAAGTTATGCAATTTTCAGAATGAAGGAAATCTAGAAAACTACAGCTTAGAAAACTAAGTTATCACTTATAAAACATACTAGGTTATCAATTATTAGCAAGATCAAAACTACCAGGTTAAGGCTAAGATCACGAACCAACAGGCACGAGCTAAAGCAATACTAGAATAGATAGCTACGAATCACTTACGCGCATTAGCTACTCCACGAGTCTGCGCGTTCTCCAAGGTCATCGCAAGAGCTTGTCCGCATCCTTGTGGTGGTGTCCTCTGTTGTTGCTGAGCTTCTTGATGAACCTTCTGTTGGGCTTGCATGATGGCGTAGAACATTTGGAATATCTGCTGTCCGTCCATAAGCTGTCCTTATTGAGTTGATTGACCTCTATCTTCTGGTGTCACTTCATCTTCGTAGGTGACCACAATACCTTGTGGTGTTCCTACAGGAGTCTCGTTGCTTGCTTGTGATTTTATTACTCTGCATCCAAAATAAACTATAAAAGACGCACAGGAAAATCAAGGCAGGATACAAGTCAAGAATTTTGAATCCGATAGAGATCAAGAATGATTCAAACAAGTGGATGAGATCCTAAAACTTATCCTATCTTATTGCAGGCTTGCTCGGTCCCAAAGTTGAAACCAAAAAAATTTAGTCGTTGACCTGCATAGGCCACCACAAAAACCATGTCACGCCCAGTCCCAAAATATCGAGGGACTAGCCACGTGACAATGGCCAGCATCACACACCGATAGGAAAACCCAATTTAATGGACCCATCAGGATGTACTTAAGTTGTAGTACGATAATAAAGGTCTAATATACTAATCTCATCCACGGAAATGAATATAGTAATATCAGAATCATAAAGTAATATCAATCGCAATAAAACATAAACTAGGGGAACAACCCGATAATAAGTCTGGTACAATAGTCAAGAAATAAGATAACAACAGCATATACTGAGTATGGACAAGACATATACTCAGGAGAAATTCTCGGCGATCACCTTGTCTTATGGATCTGGTACTGCTCCAGTGCCTGCTCCTGCTAATGCTCATATCCCGTATACCTCGGGATCGATCTCATCTGCTAATCCTGGGGACATAATTCGGATCCAGGTCCTCGGGGGACATAGCAAAGTACAAAATAACTCAAGCAATAAATAATACAGTACAGCAATAATGAATCAATAGGGTAAACTATATAACCAGCTAAGTGATATACAAGATGAGAGCATCACTAGAACTCAGGCTGAGACCACTACAAGCTCTGTATCGGGGAGCCGGTAGCAGTGATATCATGTAGTTGTCTAGCTCGGAGAGAGACTACGACGTTGTCATCATATAATCAACCTATAGCCTGTGTGTCTCTTCCCATCCAATGTAATCATACGTCTCATGTCCACGACGTCTCATGTCCATGTCACGCAAGATCATATCTAATGCAGCAAGTCATAATGAGATCATGCAATATCTATGTCATGAATCATGTAACCTATACAGAATCACCATGAATATCTCAGAAAGATTTTGTCTCATGAATAGTGTCAGGTGTCCTGGGTTATGATGTACTTGATAAGTCAAGCACGAGAATGTATAGGGTCTCGATATCCATGTCTAGGTGACATTACACAACTCTGCGTACAGTGTTGACACCCAAATATTATTCGGACGCTAAGTAATGTCACACGGTCCTAGGCTAAGCATGTATATCATATGAATAAATCAAGACAACAATATGAAGCAGGTACTGCAAGTTTTGCAAGGTTCACTTGCTTGGGGTTCTGACTCCAACTGTATCTCTGGTAGCAGCGGGATTTACAGGTACTCCTTCGGTTGCTGAAATAGATATCACCATCAGATTCAAAAGACATCAAATAGCTAAAAATGCCTGTCCTTGAGTTCAATTTGGACACATGGGCAAAATGACAGTTTCTGGTCAAAGCGGGGTCCACATGTGGCCCACTTCGCACCAAAAAATGTGTCAGAGACAATATTCTCCAAAATTATCAAACTTAGTGTTAACAAGTCCAGAACGACGATACGAACCCAACGGAACATCCAGAACTGGATTCCGATGAGCCGATCACAAAATCGTCCCTCAAGTGGAGTCGTGGGGCCCACGATACGTAATTTTGTCAACGTTCTCAGAATTGAACCAAACTTGGGTCACAGGACCAGCGTATTGCTACGATTCCGATGGTGTAAGTTTTATTTTGATACGACATACGTACACGAAGTTACAATGAGTTTCAGAACATGACCGATACGTGGTGTTGTCAACGGATACGCGTTGATTCTGGTGTACACGCACATCCAAATCAACTTCCGTAAAATCCCACACGTCTGTATCAACGGCACGCACCTTTCGGTGAAGTCCGAACACGACCAAGTCGTCCCGTTTAGCGGGGTACACTCAGTTCCGGGGAAAAATAGGGTATTATTTTTTCTGATGTTGGGTCGCAGTTTGCGATCGCCACAGGACGCGACACACCGAGCGGGTTGCACGGGTATCGAGAGGGTCACGCAGGGTTTGCGTCACAGCAGACCGAACAGAATACGGGGCAGCGAGTAAAGAGAAACGGCTACCTGAATAGGGCTCCACAGAGTGCTGAAATGTGCGCTTCGCGAGGCTTCGAGACACGGCGGTGAGGCTGTTAGGGTTAGGGTTTTGCTGCCACCAGAGACGGCCGGAGCTGGCACGACGGTGGAGGTGGCGGCGCGTCGGGGTCGTCGGCTTGTCGTCTCGGTCCCGGTGCGGGAGGCGGCACTGGCGGAGCTGACTGGGTCGGAGAGATATGGTCGACGGGGACAGCTGGGCTCGGGGTCCTCGGCGGAGAGGGTTCTGGACGTTGGATGTGGCATCGCCGGGCTGAAGGTCACCAGAGCTGGAGAGGCGGAGGGCGTCCGGGTTCGAGGCTGAGGGAACTCGGCGGAGGCTCGGGCTCGGGTGGAGGACGCTCGAGGAAGTGGCAAGGTTTTGTCGAGGGCAGCGGAGGCAGGGGATCATGGCGGTGAGACGAGTTGAAGGCGGAGGAGGAGGAGATGGTGGCCGGATCTGCTCGCGGTGCTGCGGGGTTGGCCGGGGATGACGTGGCGGCTGGGGACGATGGGGCTAGGGCATAGTCGGTAATGGTGGTTCTGGCGGAGGCGGAGGGGGTTTATATAGGGCTGGAGAGGGAGGAGCTGGGCGGTGGCGGTTACGAGCGGAGGAGACGGGGAGAGAAAGGGGAACGACCGGCGTTGCGGGAGCGGAGGAGGCGGCGGGTCGACCGACGATTACGGGCGGAGAAGAAACGGCTCCGTCGGGGTCGGGTTTAGGGCTACACTGGAGCACCGGTTCGGGTCGGGTCAAAGCGGGTCGTGTCGGCTAATAGGCCCGGATCCGACCCGCTAGGGTTCGGCCCGGTTCAGCTAGACCGGGTTCGGTCTGGTTCGGGTTGGGTCAAATTTAAACCGGGTTTATTTTGGTTTAATAAATAACTTAGTTTTTAGGTCTTTAAAAAATATTTTCGGGGTCCAATAAATTCCAAAAAATTATCCTATGTCTAATATTTTATTTTACACCAAAAAATATTATTTTTATAATATTTTAATATTTAATAAAATCTTTTAAAAATACTTAATACTAGAAAATAATTTATTTAATTAGTTAAAAATCACAAAAATTCTAGAAAAATTATTTTTTAAAAACTGAAAAAATTTCTGGGGGTTTATACCACCTTTGGAAAGTTTTCCTTAAGAGCTAAGCCCTGAAGGGGCTTAGCGACCATGACTCGAACTCGGACTAGGGCTTGGGATTAAGGGCGCAAAGTGGCACTTTATTGGCCCACTTAGCACGTCACCATCGTCGCTTGGCGCTCGTGCGCTCCTTTATGCGCGAGTTGCATGCACGATTGCAATCTCAGGCGCATGCGACCTGGCTCTATGCAGCCAAAGCGCTATGCGTCCCGGTGCTATGCGGCCAAGGTACTATACGTCCAAGCATTTTGCGGCCAGTGGTTATGTTGCCTGGCGTTATACGGCCAGGGTCTTTGTGGCCAAGTGCTTTACGGCCATGTTTGGATGAGCGAGATGCATGTGGAGGAGATAGGGTCTGCCATAGGCGGCGCTTGCGGCGCTGTCTGCTCTGTGTAGTACAACGCGCATGCGGTACGGTCGGCGAATGTGGCACGTAACTCTGTGCCATGTGGCTGCAGCTTCCGGTGCCTGGCGGCGCTGTCTACTCTGTGCAACTTTTGGTGGCTGGTCGGCGCCTGCAGATTTGACATCCAGATTTTGGGGGATCTGGTCGGTCAGCGCATATGCGGCCTAAAATTTTCTCAGGCCACATATGTGTTATTTTTCTCTATATATAGAGGACCACATCTTTCATTTTAGGAGAGAGATAACAGATGAAAAACCGAGAACACCAGGTCTTATGCGGCCCAGAGTGTCTCCCTCTCACATAGTATTTTCTGAGTATTTTTCGAAGGTGACATTGACCGTTCCAGAAGTTCATTTGTGAATTTGCTGGTTCCTGGGGGCAGATCGTCTGTACGGCGAATCTTGTTTTGAGCAACGGTGGTTTTGACCATCCAGCAATGAGCTTTTCTTCTGCCTTTCTTGTGCTTCGTTCTTTCTCATTGTAGCGTCTAAGAACGTAAAGAGAAGAACATTTTCTTGTTACTTGTTGTAATCTTCATTATATTCGGAGTTTATTGTAACATGTTCTTGGTTCATGCTTCGTTGGAATCGAGATATATCATATGAGAACTCTTGTGAGAATCTCTGATCTCGACGACCACTTGGATTCCAGTAGAGAGCGGACCTTCGGGACTTGCTAGTAACTCTGTTATGGCCCGCGTTCTACCATCTTTGATCTGTCCCAGAACCAACAGACTACACCTTGATAAATGTGCATTTTATATTAGTATTTTCACCAACACATTTATCAATACACTTTTATATTTATCAATACACATTTTAAGTAAAAAATGTATTAATAAATGTACTGGTAAAAATATTAAATATAAAATGTACACTTATCAAGATATTATCATGTATCTTAGAACACATGTTAACCAAATCCTTAATAAAAAAATGGCAGGTCTCTCTTCTTTCCCTTACTGGTCATTATGGCTGTTTATTACTATAATAAAAAAACTTGTATCCCAAATTTTGGAATCGGTCGTCTGAATCCTTTTTGTTTCACTTCAGTTTGGTTTTAAGAGCCACGATTTTTGTAATACTAACAAAAACCACCGAGTGGTTTATTATTAAGAACTGACATTACAGAAGAATTTATTTCATGATTTGGGTATTACATAGAGTTGCTTTCGATGTCAGTCTATTATTTGTCTAAACCCTGATCGATAAATGGGTGGGGTTTGGATTCAAAAGCAGCACCAATGTATAGATGGGTCCTATCTTTATTTCTTTTTCCCTTTTTTTTTTCTTTTTTTTTTATTTATTTATTTATTTATTTCCGACATAACATTGAAATTCGACGTAACGTTCGGGACTTTGTGCACACTGCATTACATATCTTTGTGCCCACTGTCCTCCAACTCCCACCATTTTATAAATGGAAGAAATTATACGTCCCCATGGTTCGATCTACTGATTTTCTGTCACCCAATCAGGATCTTATATCTCTTCTTGGTAACCACAAGAACCACTCGAGTTCGGTCAGTCCTATCTTTATTTCAAGTCGTCAACATGATCGTTTGTATTGGCTTATATTTTATTCAATTATGTTTTTGTCTCTCAAAATATTTGAATGATGTCATCTCCCATTATGTGACATCTGACATGACAGCTGACATAACAAATTTTAACCCAAAAAATTAATCACCAATTTTTTTTTTAATGTTAATATTAATATTAATGTTAATTTTAATATTAAAGTTAATGTTAATATTAATTTTAAGGTTAATGCTAATTTTAATGTTAAATTTATCCATGTTAGCTACCATATCAGCAGTCATGTTATACATCATATAATGATAGATGACATCATCCAAAATATTTGGGAGCAAATAACATTTTTGTATTTTATTTGCTTGTTTCTCTACTCATTTTAGTGGCTAGTGTTATTGTTATTGCTTATACTTTCGGGACGACATTGGCTAGGCAGCAAAACACATGGAGTTTATTCCATTTTACTCTTGGGGGTAACACAAGCATTATTTTCTTCTTTCATCTTCCTCTTCTAATCCTAAACCTTAGAGGTTTTGACGGTGGAGATGGCGGGAACCAACAAAGCTACACAATCAAGATAAAACTCTGTCAATTGAAACTAGTTTTTGTTGCTCTCACAAAATAAGTTTTGAATGAAACAAAAGAACTTGGATGGACTTGCTTTTTTGATGTATCTGCCAATTTTATGATGGATATGAATAAGAACAGTATCATTTTGTCCCTGGGGTTTTCCTCAATAGATTAAGAAGGCAAATTCAAACCCTCCGAAGCTCTCCAGAGTACTGATCTCAAAAGAAGTAGAGAAACATCAGAGTTATAGGAAGAAATATTGTGTTATATATTGACGCATAATATCTTTTTTGAATCGGTATTAATTCCCAACAGCATTTTGAGTAACCTTCCATCCCAGATATCCAGTTCTTTAGATATATCAAAACTTAATTAGCACTATGAGGTACTAGTTCTGTACATGTATGCATGGCTTTAATTCCATATTGTCTATTTTAGTTTGGAATGTTATCATTAAAAGATGGTGGTATCATCCTTATAACTTATAAGCAACTCCAGTAACCGAGTTTTCCTCGTAAGAAAAGCCTGATTCATAAGAAACATACAAAATGAACCAACAAATATATAGCATTAATATCATGATGGAATTCTATAATCATAATAAATATAATTTTGTAAATTTTTAGTGTTAAATAAGAAGCTGTGTATTTTACTCCAAGCAACATCAACATAATTAATTACACCACAATTTTCTCAGAACAGTGTAATAACTTGCTGGAAAGAATCCTTGAAATAACTGATGAATATCAAGTGTTTCTCTCCGATAAATAAATCATAAAAAGTTCTTAGAGCCCAGAAATTAACTTCACTGACTTGACGTATAAGCGCGCAATTAACAATGTGAGGCAATGTTCTTCTCTTTTCCTCCTTTTCTCTGTTGATGCAGTTGGACAGAGCAACTTTCAAGGGAAGGATTAATGGTTTCTCATCCCTTATTGAGAGCATCACCTCCCAACCCATTGAATATGAGGGCAACAAATGGATTTAGGACATAATATTATGTCAATGTCCGTGTAGGGGCCAATTGGGTTTTTCTTCAAAAGAAAAATGAAAAACTCAAGATTTAGGGACTACCCATCAATGGCTTTTGATCATTTTTCATGACATTTTGATTTTTCTTGATTTGGGTTGCATTTTTTCCTCTCTAGAAATAGACGAGCAAAGGCATTGATATGGAGGGGGTTGTACATGTTCTCTTTATACTGGTGTTGAAGATACTCACTACTCATGAAGAAAAATTGAACATGTCAAGAATCTGTAAAATATATATATTTTTAGAATTTATAAGCTAAGAGAATCTGTTTGCAGGAACTCGTGGTTGTCTGTGAGAAGCATCAGTAAAAAAAAATTTGAAAGGATTATATAGGTCTTTTCCTCAGCCTAGTCGATGCGTCTTCTCTACCACCTGACGTGACCATTGAAGCAGCCTTCGCGTTTTGTGTATATGACCAACTACGACACAACCATCTGAACTTTTTAGAAATCCATAGGAAAGAAGAGAGTAAGAAAATAACTTCATCCAAAGTGTCAAAGTGCGATAGCAGAAAATAATGGTTTCACTCCCCAAATAAAAGAATAAATCCCACTTGAGCTAAATGTTATTTGCCGGAAGTTACAATGATTGTACATAGAAAAACCGAAAATTACAACCAACGATATTTGCCAGGAGATCATAAGAAAAAGCTCAACGTTGAGTTGTAGCCTGTCATTCCAAGACAAGTATATAAGAATACAATGAAACCTCGAATACATGACCATCAGTCTAAAATGAACCCATTCCAATTCAAAATGCCATGGATTGAAAATAAGCTAGGCGCTTCGAATATCTAAAGTTTGGTACGAGTGGCAAGGAAGGCTGACTCATCGTGCGTCAGGGAAAGGAGTACCTCTGTGAAGGTCAAAAGTGACATAAAAATAGGAGGGGAGGAAAACAAAGAAGAAACCAGCCAATGAGAAAAAAGAGTGGAGAGACTTCCTAGTCCAACATCGGAAAGGAAATCAATATATCACGTGTATAAATTAGGTGTGGAAGATATTTTATTTGCCAAGCTTTGTTGCGTGAGCTTGTAACCCATGTGGGGCAATAAAGTGGTTCGGATGGTTGGGTCCTGGTTTCATGGATTTTTGGGTTGTCTTAGTAAAAGTACAAAAACTATACAAATAATCAACCTTTTGTCTTCTGTCACAAGAAGACCACCCACCTATGGTGTTGTCATTAACATCTTGTTGATCTCGATAATCGACCGTTTCCGTTGGACGTGAATCACCGTGCCAGCATTTTCGCAGAAAGATCTTTTCCATCTAGACGTGATGTCGCACGAGCACAAGCTGCGTCCGTACAAGGCTATGATCTGAACAGATGGTAAAATGACTAAGCCACAGAGTCGTACAGATAGTTCGACGAACAGGCGATTGGTAACAAATTTACAGAGTCATCAATAGCGGAAGCATTGAATAGCACAAGTATAAAAGTAAAACAAGCACTTTATTGATATTGTACAAGTATTACAAGCGGCGCTAGATCGAGATTACAAGTCGCTCAAGTCCCTCTCTCTCGAAACAATAAAAGTGTGCCAAGTGGCTACATTTATGTACAGATGTCTTATACTCATAATTGTTCAGGTGTTGCATATTACTGGATGCGATACAATGACTCGTACGCGGATTGTTTTAACTTGACATGGTGCAATCCCCTAGTTCAGGTGTTGCAGATTACTGGATGCGATACAGATGACTATTAGTTGGTCATTCGCGTGCGAGTCACTAGCTTAGTCATAAAGGACGATGCATAGTCTCGGACGGAGATGAGATGTAGCGAAAGAGTCATGGGAGTTACCTACCATCCCGACCAAACATGGAGAGACTACCATAGATATTGGAGTCAGACGGGTTATCCAAGTGTAGGATACACTACTAAGGGTCCGACTACTGAATATATTGCGTCTCCCCAAACCGGGGAGCATCCTACCGACTTGGTCATGCAATACCCATATTCCTTCTAGGACGGTACGATCTCAGTGTCCCGATGATCGTCCGAGAAATCCATGTTATTACCTCGTGCACGAGTTGTCCGTGACCATGCAAGTCTAGGGTCTCAAATTCACGAAATTCATGACATGACATGTTAATTCTTGATTCTTGTTATGGATTGCACTTATAGCAATCAACATCCTGATGGTCGTCATCCACGCTACTGGAGCATATGTGTCAAAGTAGTCGATCCCCTGCTTCTGAGAAAACTCATTGGCTACCAGCCTTGCCTTGAACTTGTCAACAGGTCCATTGGCCTTCATCTTCTTCTTGAAGATTCGATTGGTTTAGCTCCTTCAGGCAGATCGACCAACACCCAAGTATTTTTGGAGGTTATTGGATCATACTCAATATTTATAGCCTTCCTCCAGAAGACAGTGTCTCTGGTCTTCATCACCTCATCATAGATAAGTGGATATGCTTCCAAATGATAGGTGACAAAGTTATCTCCGAAGTCCTTCTGTCTCCTCACTCGCTTAGACATCGGTTGTGAGCTCTGGTTCGAACCGTCTCTGGAATGACAATTTTTTTATGGACTACATCTTCATTGGAAGCGTTAGCCTCCTGTGCACTCATACTATTCTCCGAAATGTCCGCAAAAATAATGTTCTTGTGCCTTGCAAATTTATCTTCAAAGAATTCTGCGTCTCGGGATTTCGATGATATAATTTGACTCAAATATATGGGAACCTCCGAGCATTACTCTTCTCAGCATATCCCAGGAAGATTAATGAGACTTAACTCACAAGCAGAAGCTTGAACATCCATCTGATATTGAAGCCTTATTTTCAAAGTATGTCTCCTGCCAAGATATCACCATCTGGCAACCATGAATGTTCACCCACAAGTCTGTAACAGACTTCTTGAGATCAGTTCCTTGGTAATCGCTGGTACTTTGCTACAAGTACTTCTTTGACTGTAACTTCTCGAAGTCCAGAACCATTGTTCCAATTCCCAGATCCTCTGCTTGATCCTTGTTCGCTATCGAGATCTTTGGGCTTCTTCAGTGATAGGCTTGACCTTCCTGCGCACGCAAGCAGTTTCTGTGCAAGAGCGTGCGGGTCACAGAGTGTATCGGCCGCACGATTGCAGCAGCTCCTGCGCACCCAAGCAGTTTCTGTGCACGGTCGTGGGGCTGATAGGGTGTATCGGCCGCCCGGGGGCAAGGCACCGAGCAGTTTCTGCGCACGGGGGCAGACAAACTTAGCAAACGCACCAGTTTTTGCGCACGGGGGTAGACAAACTTAGCAAACGCACCAGTTTCTGCGCACGCAAGCAGTTTCTGTGCACGGGCGTAGGGCTGTCGGGGTGTATCGGCCGCACGGGACAGAGCAACGCTGCATTTGCAGCACATTCTACGCTCCCAACCAGTTTATGTGCACGGGGGTGGGGTTGACAGGGTGTATAGGTACATATAGTGCACTGGCACTATATGTACTGGTCCTGCACTTTGCTTCCATTTTTTGTTGTAGGTAAGTAACTTCCCCTGAGCCGTGGGCCTAACACCTCATCGCCTGCCCCTGTTCCTCTTCACTCTCCTGCTCCTCCTCAAACGTTCCTCCATGCCATACTTCTAAATCAGTCACCACACTCTCACCAATCTCCCTATCTCGCCTTATACTCACAGTATCAGGTGAGTTGCTCATGGATGAGGTTCCCTCCTGACGGTAGTATGGCTCAAACTCCCTGAAGTGAATATCCATGCTCACAAACTTCTTCTCTACTGGGCTCCAGAACACATACCCCTTCTGAGTCGTCAAATAGCCAACGAATACACACTTGACTGCTCTGGGATCAAGTTTTTCAACAGACAGTCTGTTGTCCTTCACAAAATATACGCAGCCAAACACCTTTAGTGGGAGTATCCCACTATTATTTTCTTGTAATATCTCACATGAAGACTTCCATCCCAGTACCTTCAAGGGCATCCTGTTGATTAATCGAGCTGCTGTCAACAATGCATGCCCCCACAGACTCTGTGGGACATTCATGGCGATCATCATGCTCTTTTCCACCTCTAGAAGGTGTTTGTTCTTCCTTTCTGCCACTCCATTCTGTGCTGGTGTGTATGCACAGGTGGTCTGATGTTGTATCCCTTGGGCTGACATGTATTTCTCAAGTGCTTTGTTGGTACTATGTTCCATTGTCAGACCTTAGTACCTTCACCACTGTTCTGTACTGAGTCTGGACATGTTTATGAAAGTCCCAGAAATAAGCAAATACCTCACTCTTATTCTTCATCAAATACAACCAGGTAACACGAGAGGAACAATCAATAAAAGAGACAAAATACTTGTAACCATTCATAGTAGTTGTGGCGCACGGCCCCCAGACATCAGAATGTATAATATCAAAAATAGAAGAGCTCCTATGGCCCGCATCAACATATGAGCTCCTATTAAGTTTGCCTAAATCACATACATCACATACTAGTTTCTCCTTATTTGTCTTCTCATTAATAGATGGATACAACCTACTCAAAATACCAAAAGAGGAGTGCCCAAACCGTCTGTGATGGAGTATCAGTGTATCCTCAGAACTCATCTTTGGTCCTCCCATTCCTTGGTCCTCCCATTCCTGCCCTTTCTGTCACAGACACCAATGTCGAATCTAGTCCTTCTCGATCCAGGTACCACAGTCCATCTTGTCAAGTGTCAGTCCTAAGTATTTGTTCCGTCTCCTTCTCCTGGAAGATCACCTTAGGAATATCAAAAGAAATAATACATTTTAGTTGGAGGATTATAGAACTAATGGACAAAAGACTGACTGGAAAAGGAGCATGTAAAATATTGGATAATTTTACTGAACCTGTACAATCGACAGTACCCTTACCGACCACTGGCTGGAAAGTACCATCGGTTGTTTGAATGTTGTCTGCAGATGCTAGGTGAGTGTAGGAAGAGAACTCACTAACATTCCCTGTTACGTGTCAAGACGGCACCCGAATCGACAATCCAGACCGACGATCTAAGGGAAGACATAGATGCAAGGGCGAGTGAGTCATTAGTACCTTCCGATGGATGGGCATACATGACAGCGTTGCCTCTGGCAAAGACTGAGGCTGACGCCTTCTCAGTCCCACTCCTGTCTCCATCGCTTGACGCTCTCTGCTTTCTCCTGAGTACTTCCAGCATGCCCAGTAGTGCCTGATACTCCTCAGTATAGGCACAATTAGCTCTCTCTTCGCCTTCTGCTACCAGCAGGTTCGCCCGATAACCTCCTCGACCACCCTGTCGACCCCTACGACCACGTTTATGTCCTCCAAACTGTCCATATTCGCCACCTGAATCTCCTTCCTTGGAAGGTCATTTTGCAAATAAATGCCCAACCAGCATTCAGGCTGTTATTATAGAAAACCTAGAGGAATATGGAATCCATCTTGGAACCATTGATGAAATCAGTAGTGATACATCAGCCTCTTCTATATATGAAGTTGAATCGAACTATTCAGAGTCAGAAGACTCAGAGGTTGATAGTTTGGAGGACAATTTTGATCATCTTAAGATCAATATGATTACAATAAACAAAACTCAAAACCAAATAAGGGTCACTCTATTGAATGATCAAGCTATTCTTCCAAAGAAAGGAGGAATATCTGCTGGATACACCTTATATGTTAATAAAAATATAAGGCTTCGAAGATATCATACAACAAAAATTCTACTTGACCTTAGAATCTTTATACCCATGGGATATTACAGAATTATCCATAATATTCTATTACATGCTTCTAAGAATATTTTCATTACTTATGGATTTATTGAGCCGATTTCTAAAACTAATGTTTCCATAATTATAAAAAATACTTCTTATGAAGATAGAGACTACATGATAGAATAGGGCGATCCAGTGGGATTATTAGTTATTGTAAACTCCCTCACCCAAAATAGGTATTTTGTGTATATTTTATATTATTATATTTATTATAGATATTGAATTTATTTAGAGTATTCTCTTAGTTAATTAGAAAATAAATTTTTTTAGTATATTTACTTATATAAATATTTATTTAGAATTATTTTTAGGCTATTTTAGATTATTGAGATTTTTTCATAATTTTTAGTTAATTAAAAACTAGTAACACTAATTTTCTAGGACTTTGAAGAATTTATTTTATGTTCAAATTTAAATAAAAATATTCCAAAATTTTATTTTAGGTTCTAAACAGTCAAATATATTTTCTAGAATTTTTTGGAAATTTTCTGAATACTTTTAGTATTTATTGGGAGTTATTTAGACTAATAACTAATTTTTAGGACTTGTAGAATTTATTGTGCAAGCCCAGGAATATAGAATGGACCCACGTTATTATCTAGGGTTTATAATATTATTATATATTTTCTGAAATTATTTCAGAATTTTTGGAATAATGTTAGTATTTATTTTTAGTTAAATAGATAAACTAATGTTTAGAGCTTCTCCTAATTATAGTAGTAAACTTATGAATATAAAATTGTCTCAAATATTTTTCTAGGGTTTATAGGTTCAAAATATATTTTATGTAATTTTTCCAGATTTTTATGATTATTTTTAATATTTATTTGGAGTTATTTAGATTTAAAATGACTTAAATAATATTTTGATAAAGGCAAATCAAAAACAAATAATATAACAAAAACCATTCAATCAGATTCTGACACGTGTCAGCCTATAAATATCCATTCAACCGCAGGTACATCCCTATATATATATATTATTATAACCCTAATTATCCCATTATTTTAGAGAGAGAGATTTTGGAGAATTGCCATCTAGGGTTCCTTCATCTTCCACAAGCCATTGCGCATAGCTCCGGACTTCAAACGAGGCCTAGTTTCTTGCGTTAGAAAGATATTGAGGTTAGCTTTCTGATTATATAATTTATTTTACAAAATTATGAGTATTAAATTCTGAAAAATTCGTAGAGCACAGCATGTCCGAAAATAGACGTGTTTTAATATTTTCGCGATTCCGGGAGAACCAGGAATCAGAATCATGAACCGTTTAAAGTTTCGGAAAGCTAATGTCGAGATCATTGACATATATTTTTTCTAGAATTTAATTCTAAGTATTTATATACTGTTAATTTTGTAGAACTTCTAGGTTAGAATTTAACCATCGGTGCACAATACAAAATTTGTATGTGCCATAATTTCCAAACGAATTTGAATTCGGACGAGCCATAAATTCCAGCATATTTTTGACGATGAAATCTACAGGAAATCATGCATGAAAGTTGAGTTTGTGTCGGTTGACTTTTCGGTCAACAGATCGTCTCGATTTGCGTGCCATGAGTCTTGAGTTGATAAAATTTAATTTCTTTGGACAAAATTTAGGAATTAACATAAAAATTAGAATAATAAGATTAAAATAGGATTTTAGAGTAATTATTTCAGAATTAAATAAATTACCTTTTGACGTGATAAATTTGTAATACATAGGCTATTTGGACTGTGACTTGGACTCTGATTCATACCAGCAGCAGGACCCCAGGCAAGATACCTTGCCAAATTATTTACAATATTTTGCATGCTTAGTATATTTCTTTATATTTATTGTATTTCTGTTTATTCTTGCATGTGTAGTTTTCTTTCAGTCATTACTATGTATTAGATATGTTGACACACACATGGCACTTAGTATCATAGAGAACAATCATTAGGCGTATGGGCTTTAACCACTCTGGTAACACCGTAGTCACTAGCACGCACTATGGTGGGTCGTGTCCGATGGTCGCTACCCCAGAGGTATGTCGATTGATGGAGTCCGAGGGTCGCTACCCCAGAGGTATGTCGGCTGATGATGTCCACTGACGAGCGTGAGGTTGTGAGGATTAGATCGAGTAGCCTACCCTTGCCCATATGTTAAAAAGTTATCCTCATTTGCATTCATATAGATGGTCTTGTACAGCGTACTTATTTATTTTCAAATAATATGCATGTTTACTGTATTCAAATTGGCTCGTATTTTCTGTATTTTGTTACGTCCCTCTGAGGACCTGGTCCTCTGCCAGGTGTATCTGTTCTTGAGTAATTGTAGGAGCGCAGATTTGGATGATTACTTGTGTTGCGAGGATATCTTCTCTTCGAGGCCATGGTCGTTAGCTGGTATTCCTATATTGTATTTGTTGTGTTATACTTTTCCATTCGAGTTGGTAGTGGATTTGTTTCCATCCAACTATCATCCTTAGATATTTATGTTGAGATCTAGTTATATAGATGCTGGTTATTATTTATATCTGATTTTCGTGGATGAGATTTAGATTATACCCTGTGACTTGTGATACATTTTATACCACTTGTGGATTGATATTTATATTACAGCGTACGTGTGGATTTTAGTTTCCATATATTGGAGTTGCCATATCAATGCGGCTGGCATGCTTACGTGTTCCTAGTCCTATGTACTTTTGGGACTGGGGCATGACAGTTATACATAAATATGAAGATCTCCCTATGATAAAGGAAGAATTACCAGAAACATCAACAGGCTCAAAGATTACTAATCTTCGTGAAGAACCAAGAGAAAGCTACTATGAATTCAGAATCTATATGAACAAATTCTCATTAGAAGAGACTTCTAACTCAAGCTTCCCCAATAATGAGGGAGAACATTTAGAAATCTCAGATGAAGATTTGGAAACCTAAAAGAATTTATTCTTCATTCGGACAAAAGAGAGGTTTATAAGCCTCTCTCTCTCCAATCTAGATTTTTAAATAATTATACATACATATTCGAAAGAATCCAGGGAAATATTGAATTAAAAGGAGAAGAAGATTTTTCTTCAATACAACTTCTTGATAAAGTCAAAATAGAACGATTACGGAAAAGATATCCTAAGATAAAATATCTTCATATAGGATTAATCCAGCTAAAAATTACAGATTTATTTCGGTCTGGGATTGACACTCCCATTCTTTTGGTCTACATGGACGAAAGAATTATAAATAATCCTTTAAATAGTATTATTGGAGGTGCCAAATATAACCTGGTAAATAGGTTATTTGGTATAAATATTCATCCGAATTTCCAATAAGTCTCGATGATCAGAACATTGAAAAAACTGTTACATTATCCATCAATCTACAAGGAATTGAGTTATTACCTGGATCAAAGGTTATTGGAATACAATGGGAACATATGATGGCTCTCAATGTTACTCCCATCTTTAAATCCATTAAACCCAAAGAATTTGTTAGACTTTTCGAAGTAGGAATGGGTAAAACCATTCAACCAAGATTAGTAAAGCTAGAACATTTAAAGTTGGACAATGAGATACAATTATTTGTCAAATCTTTAAAACCAAAAATTGAAGTTCCTACTGAGTACTTTATTGCTTCAGGAAATACTATATCAACCTATTATGTCCATGGAAAACACCCAAAGGAGAACTTCAGATCTAACCCTGAACAGGGATCAAGCTCTAATTTAACTAGAGCTAGGTCGACAGATAATTTTGTTAATATTGAGTTATTACCAGAAAATATCTCTGACATACAACAAAGAATGAGTGTTGTACTCCTCCTCTGGAAGAAAGAACACATCAACTTCTTGAAAGAGAAAAACAACTGAAGGATCGACGGGATATGATCCTAAAAGTTCCCATTTCTCAAATTCGTAATAAATGAATACACCAGTTGATAAGGGCAAAAAAATTGTTCGGTTCACTCCGGATACTAGCATTAAAAGTAAAAATAGATATCCTTATTGGTATATTGATCATATGAAGTATGATGAGGATAATATTGCCGATGCTCATCATATGGTTCATTTGATAAAAAAATTTAAGGGGATTATAAAAGAAACTCATTTGAGTAATTATCGAATAATTGTGATGCGCCATCTTGATAGAACTCTTCAAGTTCTGAATAAACATATTACCCGTTTTAAAGGAGAACATCCTGATATTAGTACTTTCCCTACTAATCCTTGGATTCACGATATTGTAAATGTTGCGAATATACTCGATCAAGAGATTGCCAGTACATCTTTGGACCATATTGATTTAGCCCTCGAAGCGACAAATTACCCAATTGATTTCAACGTTTGGGAAAATTTCCTAGAACATGAAAGCAATATGGGACAGGGTCTCTTATCAGACATTCTTAAAGAAAATCATCTACCTAATATGGAAAAACATATTAATATGAGTCGCTCCATTGATCTACAATCAAAAGCCCAGCAACATATATAAGTTCCATTGACTATCTGCCTTCCTGGCTTTAATAAATTTACTATTCATGCCCTCTTTGACACAGGTGCAGAAGTTAGCCTCCTTCAGGAATGTTTCATTCCTGAAAACCTTAGGCTACAACTTGATAAAAAAGGAAAACTTAGAGACTTCATGGGACGACAAGTCCAAGTCAATCATAAAGTTAAAAATTTACATATCTATTTTCCCGACATACATGGAGCAACAAAATCTTATAACTTTGACTTTGTTCTTCTTCCAAAAGAATTTGATATGGATTGTATTATCGGCATGGATAATTTACGTCATTATCCCCCCTTTAATACACACTATATCCAATTTGATAATATTTCTATTCCCAGAATTCCTTTCATTGTGCCTCTCGTACAAACTTTTCAACATATAGCACATCGTGGTGAACATTTACCACCAGTAACCATGATTTCTACCATGACATCGAAAGATAAAATCTGTACTTATAATATTCCGGTTACTAATAATTTCAGTAAAACTATTCATGGAATGCTTGAACCTCTTTACACGGATAATCCGTTAAAATGGTTCGACAAAGCTCCTCGTTTTTATAAAATAGAACTTATGGATATTTACAAAGACTCAAAAATTCGTGTTAATAGCATCATGGTTACTCCTACTGATAAGCAAGAGTTTGCGAAACAAATTAATGAACTACTGGAATTAAAACTTATACAAAAAAGTTTTAGACCCCATTCCTCTACTGCCTTTCTTGTCAGAAATCATGCAGAAATTAAAAGAGGAAAACCTAGGATGGTTATTAATTATAGAAAATTAAATAGCTACACCAAGTTTGATGGTTTCTTCATTCCTTCTGCTAAAAATTTAATTAAGCAAATCCAAGGTGCCAAATTCTATAGTAAGTTTGACGCTAAATCTGGGTTTTGGCAACTTAAAATTCAAGATAAGAATTTTATTGAACTAACAGCTTTTAGTTGTCCCCAGGGACATTTCGAATGGTTAGTCATGCCTTTTGGATTGAAAAATGCTCCACAAAATTTTCAAAAATGGATGAATTCTATATTTGGACATCTTGTTTATGTTGTAGTCTACATTGACGCTATTTTAGTTTTTTCCAAAACAGAAGAAGAACATAAGCAACATCTCCTTAATATTGTACAGTTACTACTACATCATGGTATTACCCTTAGTCCCAAGAAAATTGAACTCTTTAAAACTGAGATTGATTTCCTTGGCAAATTTATTAAAAATGGACAAATTGAACTCCAGCAGCACATATATACCAAAATCAGAAACTTTTTCGACACCTTTAAAACTTTAAAAGAATTGCAAAGTTTTCTTGGTCTTCTCAATTATGGTAGAAAATTCATCCCTCATCTTTCTGCTAAAATTGATAAATTGCAAGAACGATTGACAAAGGAACATGCCAATTATAAGCAGATTACAGGGGAACAACCTCTCAAATGAGATACTAGTAAAATCTCTATTTCCCTTCTTCCCGAAGAACAACGGGAGATTGCTATTATAAAAGAAATGATTAAGGATCAAAAAAATTTATATTTTCCATTAGAGAATGAAAAAATTATTTTACAGACTAACGCTTCTGATAATTTTTGGGCAGGAGTTCTCATTACCAAAAATAAAGAGATTGTGGCCTATACTTCTGAGAAATTCTCTAAAACCCAGTTTAATTATGCCACTTATGATAAAGAATTATTAGATGTTAAATTTGCTATTAAAAGTTTAAAGATTTATCTGCTTTACCAAAAGATTTATATTCAAACTGATAATAAATCTGTTTCACAGTTTCTTAAAAAAAGGACTATCAATAATCCGGAAGAAAACCTTAGAAGAATTCGAATTGTCATGTATTTAGAAATCTTCAGTTATGAAGTTGAATATATTCCGGGATATACTAATTACCTTGCTGACACTCTTACCAGGTTATGAACCATGGACGACGACGAGTTAGCCCATTTCAGAAAGCTTCTTGAAACAATGAAGCGCAAAGGCGAGTTCGAGATAATAAACTCCAAAAAAATAAATAAAGGAGTTGCCAGTACCAGTTCCAACATTGCTGGGGCGAATAGCCAGAAACCAGCATCTTCAGCAGCCATTGCTGCTCCCAGGGTGAATAACCCAAAAATTTTGGTGAGTAACCAAACAAGGGTGTATAACCCACCAAAGGTGGTGAATAACCATCCAAGGGTGAATAGCCCGCAAAATCATATGGTGAATAACCAAAGGGCTACTATTACCCAAGCTTTTCCAGTACAAAGGCAGTTTGCTAATGTATTGGTTAAAGACTGGTATAAGAAAACCCTAAGAGCCGATGCCTGGGAGGTTTTTAACAACTGCTATCGTGCTCTCCAATCTGCTGATATCAAAACCTCCAGTTATTGGCTTTCCCAGGTGGAGAAACTCTTCCTCACCTAGGAGCAGATAAGACATGTTGCCGAGGAAAAGATACAAAAAATAACTAGCTCTCTGAGAACCTTGGTTGGGTTCTCATCCACCTCCAAATCTAAAGCTTTGGCTATTAAGAAGGATTCCATTTTACAGGATACAAAGTTCAGAGAATTAAAACTCATTCTCCACTCTTGAGACCAATGATATGGTCAATATTCGAATGCAGGAACTTGTGGAATTACTTAATCTATTGAAAATACAGAATGATCAAGTCCAAGAACTGGAAGCCGAGTTAATGGTTCAGCAAATACTGACCATGTTTCAACAAAATGCAATCAATGAAGAACGACTTATCAGGCTCTTCAAAGATTTAGAGGACACTGACATACTTCAGCTTCTTAACAATGAAGACATAATCAAAAACCCAATGGGAAGACTCTGCATTATCAATTGCTTTCAAGAAATTCCTAAGTATAAGTCCCATATCAAAAAGGGACTTGTTCATGAAATTTACATTAACATAAAAAATCTGGAAGAATATGAAAGAATTATTCCGAAAATTTGTGTTAATGCAGTGGACCTTCATTCCACTAAATTCCAGAAAATTTTTAGATTCCGCATTTGGTCAATTTAGGAGGAACGACAACACATTAAGCTCTTCCCCTCCAAACAGATCTGGGAGTTGTTCAAGATTACAGAAGACCCTTGTCTGGCCTATGTCAAATTCCAGAAGCAAAGCTTCTCCGAGGAGCGTGACCGGAAGCTTGCCGCCGAGGAATTTTTCTCCCGAATCTCTGTTATTTGCACGGATAGATTGGGTTCTGCCTCCGTTTCTCAGGATACACTACTCGTCGATTACATCTCCCACAATCAAGATTATGACGACAAATATAATCTTGTGGTCAACTTCTCCAGCAACCTCCACCTTGGAGGGATTGCCCTACAGGTATACGAAGAAAAACTAGCCGAAAGGGATGAGCCAATCGAGCCCAATGACCCTGAGGAGGACATCGAGGGTATGGAGGGAAGTCTATAAAAAGCATGGTGGACCCTCTCCCTACCAACCTATGTTACAGATCAGCTCAAAGTTTCTATGGCGGTTCCTGTCTCAAAAGGAACGATGGAAGAAACGACAGCGGTGCAAATATCAACAGTTAAAGAAAGAGCACTATCAAAAGGTAAAATACCTACAAGGAATAATGGACGACCAACTCGACTCAATAAAGGACCGAGACAAATAGGTGGATCACCTTTTCCAGTGGATCGAGGAATTGGAAGAAAAAGTTAAAAAATTAAAACAACTATTGATAATGTATGATGACAACATAGTGGATACTTTATGATAAAGGATTCCCACTATGGAAAGCGCCTATCAAAAAATAATTCGGTAAAATAACCGACAGCTGGAGGTTATAAGGCCACACTAGGCCTATAAATAAGGAGGGATGACCAGCAGAAGGGATCATCAAAGTTTGCTCTTGTATTTTTTTTTCTCCTGCACTCCCTTGTTCTCTACTCTTATAATATTTCATTTTTCGTCTGTGATGGAGTAACAGTGTATCCTCAGAACTCATCTTTGGTCCTCCCATTTCTTGGTCCTCCCATTCCTGCCTTTCTACCACAGACACCAATGTCGAATCCAGTCCTTCTCGATCCAGGTACCACAGTCCATCATGCCAAGTGTCAGTCCCAAGTCTTCGTCCCGTCTCCTTCTCCTGGAAGATCACCTTAGGAATATGAAAAGAAATAATGCATTTTAGTTGGAGGATTATAGAACTAATGGACAAAAGACTAACTGGAAAAGGAGCATGTAAAACATTGGATAATTTTATTGAACCTGTATAATCGATAGTACCCTTACCGACCACTGGTTGGAAAGTACCATCGGTTGTTTGAATGCTGTCTGCAGATGCTAGGTGAGTGTAGGAAGAGAACTCACTAACATTTCATGTTACGAGTCGAGATGGCACCCGAATCGACAATCCAGACCGACGATCTAAGGGAAGACATAGATGCAAGGGCGAGTGAGTCATCAGTACCTTCCGATGGATGGGCATACATAACAGTGTTGCCTCTGGCGAAGACTGAGGCTGATGCCTTCTCAGTCCCACTCCTGTCTCCATCGCTTGACGCTCTCTGCTTTCTCCTGAGTACTTCCAGCATGCCTAGTAGTGCCTGATCCTCCTCAGTATAAGCACCATTAGCTCCCTCTTCGCCTTCTGCTACCAGCAGGTTCGCCCGATAACCTCCTCGACCACCCCGTCGACCCCTACGACCACGTTCACGTCCTCCAAACTATCCACATTCGCCACCTGAATCTCCCTCCTTGGATGGTTTGATGCAAGCATACCTTAGATGACCCACCTTCCCGCAGTTGTAACACTGTCGGGGGTCTCCCTTAGGTCCTGTGCCGCCTGAATTGTCAACCGCCAGTACTGTCTTCACTTCAGAAGGACCACATGTTCCTGCCTGTAGCTTGATACGAGGCTCCTTCTGGATCATGGCCGAGATAGCTTCAAGTGTAGGAATCTTCGGTTGGACTAGAAGTAGTGTTGTTCTCTGAGCAAACACTGCGGCCAACCCCTTAAGAAACTTCATCGTCCTCTCCTGCAGACATATCTGTCTCTCCTTACACTTAGGGTCCTTGTAGCCCGCCCGATCTGAGAAGTGATCATAATCCAACCACAAACGCTTCTACTCCGTGGCATACTCCTGTACCGTCTTCTCTCCCTATACGGTATCGTCGATCTCCCCCTTGATCTGAAAAATCTTCAAGTTATTTCCCATACCATTGTAGGTTCTCCTCAACTTCTTCCACACCCAAGTATTCCGGAAGACCATCGATCTGAAGCTGTGATGGACCGGATGGGCATACATGACAGCGTTGCCTCTGGCGAAGACTGAGGCTGACGCCTTCTCAGTCCCACTCCTGTCTCCATCGCTTGACGCTCTCTGCTTTCTCCTGAGTACTTCCCGCATGCCTAGTAGTGCCTGATCCTCCTCAGTATAAGCACCATTAGCTCCCTCTTCGCCTTCTGCTACCAGCAGGTTCGCCCGATAACCTCCTCGACCACCCCGTCGACCCCTACGACCACGTTCACGTCCTCCAAACTGTCCACATTCGCCACCTGAATCTCCCTCCTTGGATGGTTTGATGCAAGCATACCTCAGATGGCCCACCTTTCCGCAGTTGTAACACTGTCGGGGGTCTCCCTTAGGTCCTGTGCCGCCTGAATTGTCAACCGTCAGTACTGTCTTCACTTCAGAAGGACCACATGTTCCTGCCTGTAGCTTGATACGAGGCTCCTTCTGGATCATGGCCGAGATAGCTTCAAGTGTAGGAATCTTCGGTTGGACTAGAAGTAGTGTTGTTCTCTGAGCAAACACTGCGGACAACCCCTTAAGAAACTTCATCGTCCTCTCCTGCAGACATATCTGTCTCTCCTTACACTTCGGGTCCTTGTAGCTCGCCCGATCTGAGAAGTGATCATAATCCAACCACAAACGCTTGTACTCCGTGGCATTCTCCTGTACCGTCTTCTCTCCCTGTACGGTATCGTCGATCTCCCCCTTGATCTGAAGAATCTTCAAGTTATTTTCCATACCATTGTAGGTTCTCCTCAACTTCTCCCACACCCAAGTATTCCGGAAGACCATCGATCTGAAGCTTTGATGGACCGGCCACCTACCTGAGTTGGTCACGGCGGGTAAGGAGAACCCTCGCAGGGAAGAACCTGGAGGATTTTTTGTCAGGAGAGAAGACTGAGCCAGACGAGGGCTCGCCAGGACGCGACGAGTGAAAGTCCACTCATATGGTGGTCTTCCGAAAAGAAGTTGAGGAAAACCTACAATGCATGCCCAATTTGTTGTATATTATATTTGTATATTTTATACTTTAATAAGACCAGAACCAGTCCTGACAACCCTAACACATATTTGTATATTTTAGACCCAGCAAAAAAGTGGATCGGTCCAGAATTTTTACTATGGGCTAGGTGAACCGGCCCGCTATCCTTCCACTGTCCAGAGCGGAAGGCGAACGCTGCTTCTGTGAAGCGGCCTCACGCTCTCTCCTCCACTCTAGGGGTGTCTCAGTCCAAGCCTTCGCTTGAACCAAGGGACCCGACTCTTTATTAGTATGCTGTTCTTCTCATTGGCTGGTTTCTTCTTTGTTTTCCTCCCCTCCTATTTTTATGTCACTCTCGACCTTCACAGAGATACTCCTTTTCCCTAAGGCGCGATTGAGTCGGCCTTCCTCGCCACTCGTATCAAAGTTTAGATATTCAAAGCGCCTTAGCTTATATTCATTTTCTGCTCTCGCAATCCATGGCATTTTGATTTGGAATGATGGGTTCATTTTAGACTCTGATGGGCATGTATGTATTGTGGTTTCATTACTCTTCCCTCTTCCCATTTATTCTATTTTTCTTGTAGATTTGTCTTGAAATGCCTGGCTCTAACTCAACTTCGAGCTTTTTCTTATGATCTCCTTGCAATATTGTTGGTTAGCTCAAGTGGAATTTATGCTTTTATTTGGTGAGGGAAACCGTTATTTCCTGCTATCGCACTTTGACATTTTGGATGAAGTTCGCTTGCTGAATGCCAGTAAGGGAAGAAGAGACCTTCTGCCATTTTTTTATTTAAGATCTTCATTGGTTTGACACATTTTTAGTCTTCTTCTTCCAACCTTGTACTGGGCTACAACTCACATTAGAGTGCTAGGAATTTATCATATGTGAAATCAATAAGTGAAGCACAAGCAAAAATATATATGACATAAAGAAACAAATAAAAACTAATTGCAAGTAGGACTGTCCTTGATTTTCCTGATAACTATGCTACTGACAGTGAAGCTTACAGAAATTAAAAATGAAAAGAAACATTATATTGTTACAAATGCAAGTAGTAATTAATTAGCAAACACTTCTGCTGAAAGTGTTTATGGAAGAAAAAAAAAATTATTCAACCATGGCAAAGGCCCATTTGTTGCATTTTTCATTGCAAGAGCAAGAAAATAACTTCAAAATAAGTTACAAATTTGCAAGTAGGTTTAAATATACATTTGAATTATGTAACAATAATAAAATATATTAAAATTGATACATTTTTTTTGAAGAAAATACAACATTACTAGATATCCATACACATTTTCAGATGTATGTGTAGCTTCCTTATACCACAGTTATGGTCCCATTTGAGTCGATTTCTACAATGCAAGCATTCAACAAGAATTATATTCCAAGATCTTCTTTCCATATCGCGTTCATTGTAAACTCCGCTAAAATGATGTCAAATTTTTGATTCAAACTCTAGTTATCGTACCGGTTGATATAACGGTGCTGGTTGAGGTTGCGGTGCGGGTTGAAGTTGTTGATCTTTAGTTGCTGTGGTGGTTGCTCATTTTCCATGATAGTATATAGTCTCTTTACACTAGATTGCTTCTAAAATTTGTAAGAGTGTGAAAAAAAAAATTGGTGTGGTTAATTTTTACTTAGGTTTGGCCTATTTATAGGATTTTTGTAATGCAAAATGACCCCCTATGTCCTCAAAATATAGTTGTTACAAGGATATTTTGTTCTTTTTTAGCAAAAAGACCAAAGTACCCCTGTAAAGTTCAAAAAACTGCCACAAAATAGAAAATATTTTGGTAAAAATACCCCCAAACGGTTATATCCAAAACAAAAAAAATTTAATTTTTTGGTTGAACCGGACCGAACCGGTATTGAATCAGGCCAGTCCGGACCTAGTTGACCGGGCAAATCCGAATAGGACCCGGACCGAACGACGCTGGAAGCGGGCCGGACTTGCGGGTTGGATCATCCGACCAACTCCGGACCGGTGGGGATGGTTGACCGGTTCGGACCAGTCCGTTGACCGGATCCGGAATAGTCCAGATCGACGTTGATCGGACCAGATCCGGATCGATTTTCGAACCGTCCGGTCCATTATATAACTTGAGTACTTGGACAATGGTGATATTTGTGATCATTTCGACTTCAGATCTCATCGTAACCACTTGTGGCAGTTCATAAATGTTTAGTATTAGCCTTTGTGACATAATTATGTGATTGATTAGACAAGGATTGTGTTGGGTTTTGGCCGATGGCATGCAATGCAATTGTGCGATAATGGTATTTTGCGCTAAAGGTCGGTACTGGTGGTGTGCCATAATTAACGACCCTTATGTGTAGATTTACTGACAAGGCTCAGATATCAAGAAATGGACAAACGTGGCTATATAATTGGTGAACCTACCGGTTAGCTGATCGGCCTGCATGGTACAACAACATAACATGAGTTCTACAGTTTGTTCAATTTCGGATATCGTGGTCTTGTGCAACCACTTTTGTGCTACCATCGACAATCAATGTGATACGGGAACTCAATGTTATCAAGGTTATATCAATCATTGTAATGAGGGCTGGCCCTAGAGGTGGGTTGTCCTAGCAGGCTAGCCGAAACAGAAAATTTTCTATAGAAAATTAATTTATTAGTATATTAGTTTCAATGAATCATGTTTGGAAAATTTATCAGTAGAGAATAGAAACGCACTTACGAAGCATGTTTTACTCTAACAAAAAAAATAAAATTTATTGAAAACATCTTTATTAAGTGCATATTCGATTTAACGATTTAAAATTTTAATATTTATTCCACGAAAAATGGTAAATATGGAATAAAGAAATAGATAAACTGAAAACGTCTTTACTATAGACGTTTTCAACTTTTAATTTTTTTTATTTTTAAAAAGTCAAGGAAAAAAATAAAAAAAAAATCAAAAATGCACTTGGTAAGAACGTTTTCATGAGAATTTTTTTTAATTTTTTAATTTTTTAATTTTTTTTACTTTTGTTTCTCTTTCCGCTTCACTTTCTGTCAGAAGAGATTTCCTTGGGACCCATTTTTTGTCCCAAGCATTGGAAATGGACGGGTGTCATGAGAGGGAGGGAGCTGTCAGGGGTCATTTGATCGGCAAGAGATTAAAAGAGTGTGAGGGGGGGGGGGGGGGGTGTCGGTTTTAAAACCGAGAAAGAGGAGTGGGCGAGGAGGAGGAGGTGGAGGAAAAAAGAGAGAAATTTTATGAGGTAATTTAGATAAAATTTATATTTTGTGTACATTTAAATTATAATAATAATTATGATCAAAATTATGAGATAGTTTTATACTCACTTTTTATGTTTTTTTTTTGTGAACAAATTTATCGTAAAATCTAATTTATTGTCATTTATCCTAACAAATTTGCGAACAAATTTATCGTAAAATTATGAGATAGTTTTGTACTGTCATTTTTATGTTTTTTTATAGTATTGTACTGTCATTTTTTTGTCGGGTTATTAATGCAAACTTATAATCTAATATTAATTCGAATCATAAAATTTTAATTATCTCTCAAATTCGAGAAAGAATCTCCTCAGATCAGAAAATAAAAAGTAACAAGCAGGAATAAAAAAAAATGATGAAACGCCCTTACCAAGGGAGCTTTCGAATTTGCTTTTTTTTATTGGAAAAGTTCAAAACGTCCTTACCGGGAGAGCTTTCGAATTTTTCTTTTTCTTTTTTTCTTTTTTCTTTTCTCGTCAGTTTTAAAAATAAAAAAATTTGCAGAAGTTCAAAACGCATATGGTAAGGGCATTTTTTTTAGTTTATTTATTTATTTATTTGACATTTAATTTTTACTGTGGAATAAATATTAAAAATTTTAATCGTTAAATCGAATACGCACTTAATAGGACGTTTTCAATAATTAATTTTTTTAATTAAAATGTCCTTAATAAGTGCGTTTATATTCTTTACCGATAATTTTACCAAATATGTTTCTCTACAACTAATATACTAATAAATTAATTCTCTACAGGAAAATTTTTGTAGCGAACCTAAATTTGGTTGTCCTTTGTCCTCGACTCCAAAAGAATATATCAAAAAATTGATAGCTTGATGGCAAGTTGGGTTGGCAGCAACGTCGAAGTCTCCGGTTCTGACGGCATCGTTGAGCTCTTATTTCGAGTTCCTCTTCTTGAGCTACTCGAGGTCTTTCTAGTGAAAACTCAAAATATGGGCCAGATGGATTGTTAGTTCAACTGACAGACAGAAAGAAGTTGGAGGTAGACCGCGGAGACTTTATTCACGGAAGAGGTGGGGACTTTGTTATGTGTGTGTGTGGGGGGGGGGGGTTGGATTGTATCTCGATTCCGGTTTAGCGTTCAAAGGAGTGTGACAATGGAGTTGGTAATTTAGTCCCACATCGGATAGGAGGTGGGATCATGAGGTGTAGATAATTGAGATTGTTTCAGGCCTTACATGTAAATTCCCTTTTAAGACATATGGGCCCAATCCAATATCGCACCTTATCATGTCCCGATTATGTAGAATCGATAGTTGTCCCTCGGGCGTGATGCCGTGCGTGCCTAGGTTGCGCAACGCACAAGGCCAATGTATTTTTATATAACGAGCACAAATTCAGAGTACGCAGGTAATTGAACACAATATTGAAACATGCAAAAGTTCTCATTATTTATAATAAACATCTTTTTACAAACTCTTGAACAAGTACTAAAGGTTGCCGCACTGGCTTACACAAGTGGACGCAAAATGAGATAGTCGTCCGTTACATTATATCCTTTTACTAAAACTTTAAAAGCTATAAACACCTTCGGGCGAAACTATCGCCTTTCCACGGAGCTGCATAAGGTATGTGCACGAGCTCCTGCACTTCAAAACACCACTACCAGAAAAAGTCAAATTAGCGACGTAAAAAAATGTCGCTAAATAAATAAATTTAGCGACGTAATTAGCGACATTTTACAGAAGTCGCCTTTCAGCTAGTCGTTGATGAAAAAAAAGTTGCCAAACGTAGATATACCGACGTTTTCTAGCGACGTAAATACGTCGCTAGATTAGCGACGTGTTCATTTGTCGCTTTACGTCGTAAATTAGCGACGTATGTAGCGACTTTTGTAGCAACGTTACTATGACCTGACAATACTGCCATGTCAGCAAGTTGCGACGTACATCGACGTTTTTAGCGACATTTTTTGCGACGTCATTAGCGACATGTAGTAACGTCGCAACTTAGTGACGTATTTAGCGACGTGTATTAACGTCGCTAAACGTTGCTAAAAATGTCGCTAATGATACAGTAAAAAAATAAAAAAATAATACTGAATTGTTTCCAAACTATTATTCCTGCAGTTTATTAATTCATAATCTGTACAAATAGACCCGGAGCAACCCTCCGTTGAATTTACTGGGTTCGTTGACCCCTTGGGTTGAACACTTGTCACCCCCCAGTCCTAAAATACATGGAACTAGGCCACGTGGCAATAGCCAGCTGACACGTCTCCGAGGATATCCCAATTTAATGGATCCTAACGAAGAGTGCTACGCTGTCCTAAAATACTAACATGTCCCATAACAATAAATCAACAGGTAACTAATCTCATCCACAATGTAAGCTGCATGAATATAAAATAAACTGCTGGAAGATAAACGCCAGTCTCAAGATATCATAGTACAACCGATAATGTCTGGTGGGAACAAACCCACTACTATGACGAAAGAAAGTACTGAAATGAATGATAAAAGATAAAGACTAAGGCATCAGCTGCCTGGATAATGATGCTCTCAATCCTAGGCAGTAGGCCTACCAAGTGATCACGGAAACTCCGAAGGTAGAACCACTAGCTCCTCTGCAGTAGCGAATCTCGTCTCCTATCCTGGGCCGTATACTGTGGGGTAGTAAGCCTCATCCAAATCTGGAAAGGTACCAGGTCCTCAGAGGGACGTAACAAGATACATAGAAGCATGCCATATATAAATACTGAATAAAATAAACATAATAAGGGTGTGCTAACCATCTAAGTGAATGCAATGCGAGGACAACTTTGGTACGTATGGGTAGGCGTAGGCATAACGTCTAACACCCCGAAGAGCGTGGCAGCAGTGCAGTATATCGGCCATATCGCTCTGAAGAACGTGGCAGCAGTACAATATATCGTCCATATTGCTCCGAAGAACGTGGCAGCAGTGTAAAGGGAGTCATTGGTTCCGTGGTTCCTCTGGATACAACGAAATCCAATAGGTGTATCCCATACGCCTACTAATGTCCTCTCCGCCCAATATAGATACGCAAGTCGACTACTCGATGTGCATACCACGTATCTATATGCCAAGTCTCTATCAATACAATATAAACTGAACTATGTACTAACCGTGATGTAGGTCACACGCAACGATAGCTAGTCGAGTACGCAAACCCATATCCCAATATGAATATGTCTCAGTGAACGTGTAAGGTGTCAGGTCTCAGACGATAACAGGGTATCATCCAATGGGTGGGTCTGCTAATGACTAGGCCAAGTATACTATCATTGACGTATCCGTCGAATGCACCCGAGTCAATCTCGGACGCACACAGTTGTAGAAAGTAAAAGCTACAAGAATATAATATAACATATGCATAATTTAATTTAGACAGTAAATATGGCAAGGTATCTTGTCTGGGTCCTGAAGCTGTGAATGCCAGAAGCTGGTTCCTGTAGTGTCTTTCGGCTGATCCAAAGGTCCTAAACACAAATATAATATAACAATCTAATATCAGACGCTAAACATTAAATGTTCATGACTACAACGCGCTGCTTGAATATTATCGCAAGTTCCCGTCTGTTCGAATACAGCGTCACATGTGCGCTTAGCTAAGGTGCACACGGGTTCTGTGCTCGATCATCCTGGCCCTTGGGATAATAAGTTCAAGTTACGGTCTGACCTCGATCGCTGTTCTGTGCGAACACGTTCCTTGGTTTCTATGTTCACTACACGTGGTTTATGTACAGAGTTTAGGGTGGAGATGCAAGTCCTTGGCGTTATGCCTCATGATTTAGGGTTTGCTAGTAAATACACAGATTCTAAACCTTATTATTCATTAATCCAATTTACACATAGTTAGGGTGGTGTTTAATATCAACCATTATTGACACGTCGATACGATGCTACGATATTTACATGAAGAAGCGGGGTTCGATGTGGTTACCTCTTCGTGGCTTGCTCGGACAGGGTGTGCTCTCGTCGAGGCGTACTCTGGCGAGACTATAGCGGAGGCGGCGGAACTGTAGCAGGTGCGGCGGTGGTGCACGGGGGCAACGGTCGGGGGTGTACGGGGGCAGCGGGTCGGGGGTGTACGGGGGCAGCGGGTCGGCTGTGTTTGGGGCGGTGGTCGACTGTGTATGGGGGGGTGGTCGGCTGTGTATGGGGGGCAGCGGTCGGCAATGTATGGGGGGTGGTCGGCTGTGTATGGGGGGTGGTCGGCTGTGTATGGGGGGCCGAGGTCGGCAATGTATGGGGCGGTGGTCGGCTGTGTATGGGGGGCAGTGGTCGACAATGTATGGGGCGGTGGTCGGCTGTGTATGGGGGGTGGTCGGCTGTGTATGGGGGCAGCGGTCGACAATGTATGGGGGGTGGTCGGTTGTGTATGGGGGGTGGTCGGCTGTGTATGGGGGCAGCGGTCGGCAGTGTATGGGGCGGTGGTGGTGATGGTTGGTGCAAAGGAGGGGGAGTATTCGGCTAGGGTTAGGGTTTTGGTGAGGCTTTGTTGGTTTAGGGTTTCATATGGAGAAGTTATGTATTTATATAGGGGATGAGGTTTGGGATTAGTCTTGGGGTTTGGGCCGGCCAGGGTCCAAGGATCCGGTTTGGTCAGGTCAAGTTGAGGTAAAATTAGCCATAAGTTAATTAATTAATTAAATGCTTATTTGCGCAAGGCGGAGTTAATTCCCATTGTATAATTATGGTTGTACTATGGCAGAGGGTACTTAAGATCTTCTTACAAAATTTAAATTATCTTGGTTTGTCCCTATTATCAGTTCTTTAAAATTACATCGAAACCCTAATTTGGTTGAGGGGGTTTACAATCTACCCTCCTTAGAGCATTTCGTCCTCGAAATTAAATGTACGTATAACAAGAATTTCCTAACTGAATAAATAAGGTGCTAATACGTACCTAGTCCTTCGAAAAGGTGGGGATAGTGCTGTCTAATATCCTTCTCGCGTTCCTAAGTTGATTCGTCTGGTGCATGATGTCTCCATGCGACGCGGACTAAGGAAATGGTCTGACCTCGCAGTACCTTCTCACTTCTGTCCAGAATATCAACGGGCTCCTCTTGGTACGACAAGCTCGGGCCGACTGTGATCTCTAAATGGTCAAGTACATGACTCGGTCCGGTATGTATCTCCTCAGCTGTGATATGTGAAAGACGTCATGGACTCCTTCTAAAGTCTGCGGCAAGGCTAATCTGTAAGCAACCTCTCCTACACGTTCTAATACGTCGAATGGTCCGATATACCTCGGACTCAGCTTTCCTCTGCCTATGAATCTGATAGTCCCTCGAGTAGGCGAGATCTTTAGGAATACGTGATCTCCAACCTGGAATTCTAAGGGTCGTCGATGCGTATTCGCCCAATGCTTCTGCCTGTCTTGTGCTGCTCGCAGGTGTCCTTGGATCTTCTTCACCTTCTCTACTGTACGATCAACCAACTCTGGTCTGAGAATCTGTCGTTCGTCTATGTCACTCCAATATACTGGGGAACGACATTTCCTTCCGTACAATGCTTCATAAGGAGCCATCTGGATGCTCGCTTGATAGCTGTTGTTGTAGGAAAACTCGATCAGATGCCAATGGTCCTCCCACGATCCTCCGAAATCTAGCATGCACGCTCTCAACATGTCTTCTAACGTCTGAATGGTGCGCTCCGACTGGCCATCAGTTTGTGGGTGATACGCTGTGCTAAACTTTAAGCGAGTACCAAGACTCTCTTGCATACTCCGTCAAAAGTAAGACGTAAACCTCGTATCCCTGTCGGACACGATGCTAACTGGCACTCCATGTAGTCGCACAATCTTCCTCATGTACATATCTGCTAAGGCCTCCGTCGATTGCCCAACTCTGAAGGGTAAAAAGTGTGCGGACTTGGTGAGTCTATCCACAATTACCCATACTACATTGCGACCACTAGGACTCCTCGGAAAGCCCGTAACAAAGTCCATAGTGATATGCTCCCATTTCCACTCTGGTATAGGGAGTGGTTGAAGCAATCCTGCAGATCTCTGATGCTCAGCCTTGACTTGCTGATACACCAGACACTTGGCCACAAAGCGTGCTATCTTTCTCTTCATTCTGTGCCACCAGTAGTACTGTCTCAAGTCCCTGTACATCTTCGTGCCTCCTGGATGAATAGAATAAGTTGAACTATGTGCTTCTGCCATCAACTCCTGACGAGGTTCTCCATTTGGAACATAGAGACGATCTCCGCATCTTAAAGTCCCATCTTTATGTATTCTCAGTCCTGTCTGTAATCCAGCCTCCGTCCTCTGTCTAAGCCTCTGAAATTTGGCATCTGTCGGCAAGGCAGCCTTGATTCTCTCCACTATTATCGATTACAACTGAAAATGCGACAACTGTCCATCTATTCCGGACATAACAACCTCTATACCCATCTGCTCTAGCTCTCTCAACAGCTGTTGTTGGGTGGTCATAAAGAATGCCATGGGTCTTCTGCTCAACGCGTCAGCTACTACGTTGGCCTTTCCCGGATGGTACTGTAGCTCGATCTCGAAGTCTGTCATTACCTCGAGCCAACGTCTCTGTCTCTGGTTCAGCTCCTTCTGGGTGTAGACGTACTTTAGGCTCTTATGATCAGTAAATATCTTTACTTTTTCTCCATATAAATAGTGCCTCCAAAGCTTCAAAGCAAAAATCACTGTAGCAAGCTCCAAGTCATGGGTGGAATAGTTCTTCTCATGTGTCCTCAACTATCTAGAAGCATAGGCTACGACCTTTCCGTGCTGCATCAAAACACATCCTAATCCTTTCCCGGATGCATCGCTATAGATCACGAATCCTCCGGGTCCAGATGGTATGGTCAAAATGGGTGCTATAGTCAAGCGCTTCATCAGCTCATCGAATGCCTTCTGACACTCCTCTGTCCAAGTGAACTCCTACTCCTTTTGGGTCAAGCGGGTCATCGGCTCTGCAATCTTTGCGAAGTTCTCTACGAACCTCCGGTAATATCCGACAAGTCCTAGAAAGCTCCTCACTTCCGAGACATTGGTAGGGGTTGGCCATGTCTCTACAGATGAAATCTTCGCTGGATCTACTGAGATTCCATCTCCTGAGATGACGTGTCCAAGGAAAGCGACACGATCTAGGAGAAACTCACACTTGCTCAGTTTAGTATAAAGCCTCTCTCTCCTCAGTGTCTCTAACACTAGTCTCAGATGCTCTTCATGTTCCTCGTGGCTCTTCGAATACACCAGGATGTCGTCGATGAAGACTACCACGAACTGGTCTAAGTATTGGTGGAATACTCTGTTCATCAAGTTCATAAATATAGCAGGTGCATTCGTCAGTCCAAAAGGCATTACTAAGAACTCGTAGTGACCATAACGAGTCCTGAATGCTGTCTTTTGAATATCTTCTCTTCGCACCTTTACTTGATGATAGCCCGATCTCAAGTCGATCTTGGTGAACACCACTGTTCCTGTCAACTGGTCGAATAGATCATCAATCCGCGGCAGGGGGTACTTGTTCTTGATAGTTAAAGCGTTAAGGGCTCTGTAATCAATACACATACGTACTGTTACATCCTTCTTAGGCACAAACAATACTGGTGCTCCCCATTGTGATGCACTAGGACGGATAAATCCCTTGCTCTGCAACTCCTCTAATTGTAGCTTCAGCTCATCTAACTCCTTCTTCGCCAATCGGTATACATTAGAAGATACCGATGCTGCTCCGGGTACTAGTTCGATGGTGAACTCCACATCTCTGTCTGGCGGTAAACCTGGCAAGTCTTTAGGAAAAACATCCTCGAATTCTGCAACTATTGGCGGTGGTGCAATCTCCATAGTCATGTAAGTTCCCGCTATCTGTCCTACTCCTTGTTCGACGGTTCCTCGCATGTACTCGAACTCTGGTTGATCTGGCGGTCTAAAAGTGACGCTACCCTTCCGGTAGTTCAGTACGGCGTTATACTGGCTTAACCTGTCCATGCCTAACATAACATCAAAGTACGACATAGGCAATACCAAGAATCGTGCTCTCATCTCTCTACCACATACAATTATTGAGCACGTTCTGATAGTGCTGGTAACTGGCACGATACCTCCTCCGGTAAGAATCTTCCAACTCTTAGGTAAGGAGAAAGTTGCTACTCTATGCATTGCTACGAATCTACTAGATATAAATGATAATATAGCTCTAGAATCAGATAATGCAGTTACAGGTAATGATGCAACTAAGATGGTACCTGTGATAGCTTCTCCTTCTGTTTTCTCTTCGGTAGCTGCTAGTGCAAAGGCCTGTCCGTGCCTCTGTCCTCCGGTCTGCTGTCGAGCTCGATCAAACTGCGCCTCCTGTGGGGCCAAGGGTGGTCCCCTTTGAAATCCTCCGGGTGCTGGTGGACGCTGGCCTCCTGGTGGTGGTAGTATTCTTAGAACTGGTGCGGTTGGCCTCTGTCCGGCCGGTGGTGCTGTCTCTCTGCGTTGCGTGCAGTCTCGAACTTGGTGCTGGTCTGACCCACAAATCAGACATGTCCTCAGTCTCCTTCTGCAGTCCTTCTCATAATGTCCTCTCTTACCACAATGGTAGCAAGTCGAAAGCTCCTTTTGCTGGTATGGCGTCGCCTTTTGCTGTGTCTGTGCTCCGGGATATCGGATCGGTCCTCCTACTCTGGGCTGTGCTTTGACTGGTGTAGTCGTGCTGGAATCTCTAGCTCCTCTGACGATGGCCTCTTGGATTCTTGTCTCCGCAATAACCTCTTCATAAGAAATCCTCGCCTGTGTGGTGGTATACCTCTGTAGCTCAAAATTGAGGCCGTGATGAAATCTCTGAGCTTTCTTGAGGTTATTGGGTATCAGGACGGCACCAAATCTGCTAAGGCGGCTGAACTCCGCGTCATAGGCGTCAACAGTCATATTTCCCTGTTCTAGATGTAGGAACTGTGAGTACAGGGCATTCCTAACTGTAGATGGGAAATACTTTGCATGAGAGTATTCCAAGAATTGTTCCCAAGTCTGGTTTTTGCCTACACTGCGCTCAATGGAATCCCACCAGTGATAGACGTTGCCTTTTAGTTGGGCCCTCACTGCGGTCATCCAAAGGTCTGGATGTAGTTATGAAGCCTCTAGTAGCATCTCTGTATTGGCGACCCAATCGGATATCTGTTCTGCAGTCTCACTTCCTGAGAAAGTATCTGGTCCTATCTGTCGGAACCATCTAACAGTGCCACCTGTCTGGGTTGGTGGAGGTACTGGTACGGTTGCTGGGACAGGTGTCCTCTCTAGTACTGTCATCAGACTCTGTCTCAATGTCTCTGTCTGCTGCCACTGTGCTTGCATCATTGCCTGGAAAAACTGAAGCATCTGTGGCTGGCCATCTAGCTGTGGCATCTGGGGTGGATAAGGTGGAGGCGGTGGTACTGGAATCTATTGTTGTGCTGTAGGCGTCTCCTCAGATGTCGGCCTCTCAGTCTGCGGTATCGGTGTAGCTCCTGAAGTCTGGCCCTCACAATGTTGCATGGGAATTGTTTGGGAAGTCTGTCCCTTAGGCTGCGGTGTAGGATCGCCCGGCGATATCTCGTGCCAAGGTATCAACGGGGTTTGTAGCGGTGTTTGCCCTTGGGGTACCTCCTCTCCTTGAGTGGTATTATCTGGTACCGCGGCACGGGGTGCTCCTCGTCCACTACGCAAATTCATCTTGCTGCAAGAGATAGGACTTCGTTAGAAGGGTACGAACAACAAACATGATGCATATATTTAGAAGCAGTATGAAGGAAGTTCATAGGAGAATCAAAAAGTGGATGAGACCTAGTAACTTCTATCCTATTGCAGGCTCGCTGGGTACGTTACCATATCATAAGCGAAAAAGTCAAAAATAGACTTACATGGGCCACCACTAAAACCATGTCACGTCCCAGTCCCAAAATACATGAAACTAGGCCACGTGGCAATAGCCAGCTGACACGTCTCTGAGGATATCCCAATTTAATGGATCCTAACGAAGAGTGCTACGCTATCCTAAAATACTAACATGTCCCATAACAATAAATCAACAGGTAACTAATCTCATCCACAATGTAAGCTGCACGAATATAAAATAAATTGCTGGAAGATAAACGCCAGTCTCAAGATATCATAGTACAACCGATAATGTCTGGTGGGAACAAACCCACTACTATGACGAAAGAAAGTACTGAAATGAATGATAAAAGATAAAGACTAAGGCATCAGCTGCCTGGATAATGATGCTCTCAATCCTAGGCAGTAGGCCTACCAATTGATCACGAAAACTACGAAGGTAGAACCTCTAGCTCCTCTGTAGTAGCGAATCTCGTCTCCTGTCCTGGGCCGTATACTGTGGGATAGTAAGCCTCGTCCAAATCTGGAAAGGTACCAGGTCCTCAGAGGGACGTAACAAGATACATAGAAGCATGCCATATATAAATACTGAATAAAATAAACACAATAAGGGTGTGCTAACCATCTAAGTGAATGCAATGTGAGGACAACTTTGGTACGTATGGGTAGGCATAGGCATAACGTCCAACACCTCAAAGAGCATGGCAGCAGTACATTATATCGGCCATATCGCTCCGAAGAAGGTGGCAGCAGTACAGTATATCGTCCATATCGCTCTGAAGAACGTGGCAGCAGTGCAAAAGGAGTTATTGGTTCCGTGGTTCATCTGGATACAACATAATCTAATGGGTGTATCCCATACGCCTACTAATGTCCTCCCCGCCCAATGTAGATACGCAAGTCGACTACTCGACGTGTATACCACGTATCTATATGCCAAGTCTCTATCAATACAATATAAACTGAACTACGTACTAACCGTGATGTAGGTCACACGCAACGATAGCTAGTCGAGTACGCAAACCCATATCCCAATATGAATATGTCTCAGTGAACGTGTAAGGTGTCTGGTCTCAGACGATAACAGGGTATCATCCAATGGGTGGGTCTGCTAATGACTAGGCCAAGTATACTATCATCGACGTATCCGTCGAATGCACCCGAGTCAATCTCGGACGCGCACAGTTTTATAAAGTAAAAGCTACAAGAATACAATACAACATATGTATAATTTAATTTAGACAGTAAATATGGCAAGGTATCTTGCCTGGGTCCTGAAGCTGTGAATGCAAGAAGCTGGTTCCTACAGTGTCTTCCGGCTGATCCAAAGGTCCTAAACACAAATATAATATAATAATCTAATATCAGACGCTAAATATTAAATGTTCATGACTATAACGCGCTGCTTGAATATTATCGCAAGTTCCCGTCTGTTCGAATACAGCGTCACATGTGCGCTTAGCTAAGGTGCACACGGGTTCTGTGCTCGATCATCCTGGCCCTTGGGATAATAAGTTCAAGTTACGGTCTGACCTCGATCGCTATTCTGTGCGAACACGTTCCTTGGTTTCTATGTTCACTACACGTGGTTTATGTACAGAGTTTAGGGTGGAGATGCAAGTCCTTGGCGTTATGCCTCATGATTTAGGGTTTGCTAGTAAATACACAGATTCTAAACCTTATTATTCATTAATCCAATTTGCACATAGTTAGGGTAGTGTTTAATATCAACCATTATTGACATGTCGATACGATGCTACGATATTTATATGAAGAAGCGGGGTTCGATGTGGTTACCTCTTCGTGGCTTGCTCGGACAGGGTGTGCTCTCGTCGAGGCGTATTCTGGCGAGACTGTAGCAGCGGCGACAGAACTGTAGCAGGTGCGGCAGTGGTGCACGGGGGCAGCGGTCGGGGGTGTACGGGGGCAGCGGATCGGGGGTGTACGGGGGCAGCGGGTCGGCTGTGTATGGGGCGGTGGTCGGCTGTGTATGGGGGGGTGGTCGGCTGTGTATGGGGGGCAGCGGTTGGCAATGTATGGGGGTTAGTCGGCTGTGTATGGGGGGTGGTCGGCTGTGTATGAGGGGCAGCGGTCGACAATGTATGGGGCGGTGGTCGGCTGTGTATGGGGGGTGGTCGGCTGTGTATGGGGGCAGCGGTCGGCAATGTATGGGGGGTGGTCGGTTGTGTATGGGGGGTGGTCGACTGTTTATTGGGGGCAACGGTCGGCAATGTATGGGGAGGTGGTGGTGATGGTTGGTGCAAAGGAGGGGGAGTATTCAGCTAGGGTTAGGGTTTTGGTGAGGCTTTGTTGGTTTAGGGTTTCATATGGAGAAGTTATGTATTTATATAGGGGATGAGGTTCAGGATTGGTCTCGGGGTTTGGGCCGGCCAGGGTCCAAGGATCCGGTTTGGTCAGGTCCAGTTGAGGTAAAATTAGCCATAAGTCAATTAATTAATTAAATACTTATTTGCGCAAGGTAGAGTTAATTCCCATTGTATAATCATGGTTGCACTATGGCAGAGGGTACTTAAGATCTTCTTACAAAATTTAAATTATCTTGGTTTGTCCCTATTATCAGTTCTTTAAAATTACATCGAAACCCTAATTTGGTTGAGGGGGTTTACAACACTCAACACCGATAAATTAACATATATTTATTATGAATAATATAATAAAATTTGAAAAAAATAAAATATTAAAATTAAAAACCTAATCAGGAGAAAATATCATCGTAAAGAATATAACAAATATCCATACAACTGAGTCTCATACTAAATAATACAAATATCCAGCAAATATCCATGCAAATATCCATACTACTGTGGATCTGCAGGAGGATGACCACTGGCGCTCATGAAGAATAAGAACAGATCATACTTCTCCCGTAAAATCGACACCAATGTCGATGGAGAAGGCAGTGACGTCGGTGGAGTCTGTGTCGATGTAGGCACACCAGGAGGACGTATCCGCTCCAACTCTGTGAGTCGCTGGTTGTAAGAATCCATGGTAGATAATAGCCTCGTACTACTATGTGTCACGCCCCGATCTCCTGCAGGCAAATCGGCCATTCCCGCTAGGCGAGAATCACCGCGCCAGCGCTCCCGCGCAACGATCTCTTTGACCCATCCAGACGTGATGCCGCACGAGCGTGAGCCATGATCGTGCAAGGCCGTGGTCCATTAGCTGGCAGTAAGAATTCTAAGCCACAGAGTCGCACAGATTGCCCGAGTGCAGCGGAGTCATGAACATATAGGCGATCGATAACAGGTTCACTGAGTCGATAATATAGCGAAAGCATTGAATAACACAAGTAGAAGTAAAGAAAGTCGAGATTACAAATCGCTCAAGCCTCTCTCTCTGAAACAGTAAAAAGTGCCAAGTGGCTACAATTATGGAATGATTGCACAGGCGATGATCAGGCGATGTCCACAACATTATATCTTGTATATGTGCTTCAGTTCCGGACGCAGCGCCCCAAGGCTTCAGAGGGAACTCCTGGCCTTAGGATGAACGAAGGAGGCATCCGCATCGAACGAGGTTCTCCTGCACCCTGCATACAAACTGGTGGATTATCAGTACATTGAATGCACTAATGTGGAGGCTATTCGCCCGCTCGACAAATCCAAACACGTAGTATAGGTTCCCTGCACCAACTATTAAGTTGTCTTCCTAGTTTCCTTATGATCAGTTTTATACAAATATTGAATAGCCTAACTCGTGTGGCAGTGCGCCATGCAACATGAGAGGAAACACGGTGAGACTTACCAACTTACCAATTGTCCTTCCCTGTCCAAGGCAAACATTAACCATTCAAGCACGGGCATATATAAATATTCAGGCGATAGCATATGTAAACACGAGAGTCATTATTACATGATCGTTCAGGTGTTTAGTTGTTTCTTGATGAGATGCAATGACTCGCACGCGGATAGCCACTAAGCGAGGATGACTTATCTATATGAACACGAGTCCCTGGCATAGCCATTATGGACCAATCTAGTCAATGACAAGGATGGAATGCAACCAAAGAACGTGAGCATTACAAACCATCCCGTCCTAGGACAAGAACTATCAGCCTTAATCTGCGAAGGTGGCACAATGTTACCGGAGATACCACCCGGCTCGTACATGAAGGTTTCATGAGTTCTTTCCCAAATGTGAGACTATACTTGCATTCAGTCTATGACGAGGATGGAATGCAGCCAAGAATGTGAGGTGCTACAAACCATCCCGTCCAAGAATATGAGACTGAATGATGAGTTCCATTCGGATCGGATCGGCCCCAGTGCCCCGGTAACCTTCCGTGGAACTATACCTCGTTTCCGAGTTGTCCGCGACATGCACTTATTTGGTTTCTTTCCAATTCTATTATTTCGCCTGGCAGGCTACATGAGTACGTGATTTATTATTCGCCAGCAGGCTACATGAGTACACGAGAACAGGAGTACACGAGAACATGTGAACACAAGAAACTTTTAATCTTGATTCTGTACAGTGAATGAATTGCCTTGATGCATTACCCTGGTTCGGGGCTGCCCTTAGTGACCTAACGGTCCATGATACTTGAAGGTTCAATCATGCACGGAATGACTACTTAGTAGTCTCCTGGGGTTTGGATAAAAACAAGGCAACTTACAAGCAGACAAGCATGCATTTATATAAACACAACATTCACGTTAGCTAGGGCCCGAAGGTAAGCCGAGAGTTAGATCGTTAGGGGACTTCTCGAACGACACGTTCTAGGGTAGCATGCGAGGGTCTGAACATATATAAGCAATATTTTATTTCTATGTTCTAGCATAAGCAATACAAGTTGGGATTATTCCCTTAGCTAGGTGCGTTGGATTCATATTAGCATGCAGGGGGTGATTCACCTAGCGACTAGCATGTATCCTTCTAGATTTTATGTGTGCTGGCTAAGCAAAGACAAGTTTACCGTAGCCACCCACCTTAGCGATGATTCGCCTCGGTAGAGCGATACGTCAAGCGAGCCTCTGGAAGCCTAAGCCGGATTCCTGTAGGGACAAGTCTGGATATCCTTTGTTTCTCGTTTGAGGCAAAGCGGGTCGGGACAATTCCACTTTTATCGTTTGAGTCGGCAGTCCGTTTGAACAGAACGGGGTGTTACATCCTACCCAACTCAGAAAAAGTCTCGTCCTCGAGACTTACTAAGGACAAGCAGTACATTTCAATCGATTTTGATTTAACGATACGAGGCTGAGGCAAACCTATACAAGTCGTTATACTTGTTTAATTTGGATATTCACTTGCACAAGCATCAAGATCAGCATATCGCTTAGTCTGGATCGTACGCACTTTCGAAGTGCACTTCTAGCGTGAGCACGTCAACCAGCTTAGTGATAGCGAAGTCTTAGCACTCGAGTTTCACCTTTTCTTAAGTCTTGGATCGTGCATAAGTTCAAGGCGTCCCTCGAATAGATGCATTCAACCAAACTTAGAGTTAGTGAAATCGGACAAGCTACTGCGATACTCTCAAGGGTTCGCACAGGTTGGCACAAAGGCCACTCGCAGCACAATATCATACAAGCAAGCATATTATATCATTCAAAATGCATTTTGAAAGTATTTAGACTTATTATTGGAATATCCCATCGAGGTATTGAGAGAGAGCGTGCACATAACCCACGAACGAGCTTTCGAAACAGTGATATTCGAAATAAAGTCCAAAGGCGTAGAAGCCATGCTCTGATACCAATATGTCATGCCCCGATCTTCCGCAGGCAAATTGGTCGTTCCTGTTATGTGAGAATTACCGCGCCAGTGCTCCCGCAGAATTATCGCTTTGACCCATCCGGGCGTGATGCCGCACGAGCGTGAGCCACGCCCGTACAAGTTCGTGGTCCATTAGGTGGCGGTAAGAATTCTAAGCCACAGAGTCGCACAGATTGTCCGAGTGCAGCGGAGTCATGAACGCATAGGCGATCGATAACAGGTTCACTGAGTCGACAATATAGCAGAAGCATTGAATAACACAAGTAGAAGTAAAGCAACTCTTTTATTGATATAAACATGTGTTACAAGCGGCGTATAGCCGAGATTACAAATCGCTCAAGCCTCTGTCTCTGAAATAGTAAAAAGTGCCAAGTGGCTACAATTGTGAAATGATTGTACAGGCGATGATCAAGCAATGTTCACAACATTATGTCTTATATAAGTGCTTCAGTTCCGGATACAGCGCCCCAAGGCTTCAGAGGGAACTCCTGGCCTTAGCACGCACGAAGGAGGCATCCGCATCGAACGAGGTTCTCCCGCACCCTGCATACAAACTAGTGGATTATCAGTACATTGAATGCACTGGTGGGGAGGCTACTCCCCCGCTCGACAAATCCAAACACGTAGTATAGTTTTCGTGCACCAACTATTAAGTTGTCTTCCTAGTTGTCTTAGGATCAGTTTCATGCAAATATTGAATAGCCTAACTCGTGTGGCAGTGCGCCGTGCAACATGAGAGGAAACACGGTGAGACTTACCAACTTACCAATTGTCCTTCCCTGTCCAAGGCAAACATTAACCATTCAAGCACGGGCATGTATGAACATTCAGGCGATAGCATATGGAAACACGAGAGTCATTATAACATGATCGTTCAGGTGTTCAGTTATTTTTTGATGCGATGCAATGACTCACACGCGGATAGCCGCTAAGCGAGGATGACTTATCTATATGAACACGAGTCACTGGCATAGCCATTATGGACCAATCTAGTCAATGACAAGGATGGAATACAACCAAAGAACGTGAGCATTATAAACCATCCCGTCCTAGGACAATAACTATCAGCCTTAATCTACGAAGGTGGCACAACGTTACCGGAGACACCACCCAGCTCTTACATGAAGGTTGCATGAGTTCTTTCCCAAATGTGAGACTATACGTGCATTCAGTCTATGACGAGGATGGAATGCAGCCAAGAACGTGAGGTGCTACAAACTATCCCGTCCAAGAATGTGAGACTGAACGATGAGTTCAATCTGGATAGGATCGGCCCAGTGCCCCGGTAACCGTCCGTGGAACTATACCTCATTTCCGAGTTGTCCGCGACATGCACTTATTTGGTTTCTTTCCAATTCCATTATTTTGCCTGGCAGGCTACATGAGTACGTGATTTATTATTCATCAGCAGGCTACATAAGTACACGAGAACAGGAGTATACGATAACATGTGAACACGAGAAACTTTTAATCTTGATTCTGTACAGCTAATGAATTGCCTTGATGCATTCCCCTAGTTCGGGGCTGCCCTTGGTGACCTAACTGTCCATGATACTTACAGGTTTAATCATGCACGGAACGACTACTTAGTAGTCTCCCAGGATTTGGATGAAAATAAGACAACTTACAAGCAGACAAGCATGCATTTATATAAACACAACATTCACGTTAGCTCGGGCCCAAAGGTAAGCCGAGAGTTGGATCGTTAGGGGACTTCTCGAACGACACGTTCTAGGGTAGCATGCGAGGGTCTGAACATATATAAGCAATATTTTATTTCCATGTTCTAGCATAAGAAATACAAGTTGGGATTATTCCCTTAGCTAGGTGCGTTGGATTCATATTAGCATGCAGGGGGTGATTCACCTAGCGACTAGCATGTATCATTCCAGATTTTATGTGTGCTGGCTAAGCAAAGACAAGTTCACCGTAGCCACCCACCTTAGCGATGATTCGCCTCGGTATAGTGATACGTCAAGCGAGCCTCTGGAAGCCTAAGCCGGATTCCTGTAGGGACAAGTCTGGATATCCTTTGCTTCTCGTTTGAGGCAAAGCGGGTCGGGACAGTTGCACTTTTGCAGTTTGAGTCGGCAGTCCGTTTGAACGGAATGGGGTGTTACACTATAAACCATTGAATAATGCATCATCTTCAGCCTCTCGCCCATGGATAGCTGTGATGCCTGCAGCTCTGTCACGCTGTGCTCTGTCGATGCTCTAAGATCATTGTTAAATCCTGGAGCTCCGTGATGCTGCGGTCGAGCATATCAAATCGAACGATGAGCGTCGGATTGTCTGCCTATAGCTTGGACCGGGGCTGCTCCTCCATCCTTCGCAGCAACTCGTCATGGAGAGATGCAATCTGACGGTCAATGGTCTCCTGGACTCTGGCTGACGACTGCAAGGGCTGTGGGGAATGTGCACTTGTCGGGGAGGCCTTAGATGACTGCATCGCAACCAGGGTACCATAGGATCCCGTACCGTAGTACGTACCCCTCTAGAGACCACCAGCGACGATCATCCACAGCTCGTCCGTCGACGGAGTTGGAGCGGGCTGCAAGAAAGTACCAGCCTCTCCAGCTGTAGGTGCACTAGCAGTCGCCCGCTCATGCAGCCCAAGATACTCGGCCTAGAAAAGTTTGGATACTCGATAATTGCCTAAGTTATATTAAAATTAACACAAAGTAAAGTATTACTTGAGTTCCTACACCTGCAGATAGTAGGTGGGGGTAATGGGTAAGGGGTACAGGCCTTGAGTATAAGGTATCAAGGTCTAGTACCAAGTTGTTTATGTAGCGTCCTCTAAAGGAGTGGCTGATACCTGATAGTATCAGTAGGTGGCAGGCCTATGTGTTAGAAATTAGCTAAGGATGACTATTAGATACTAGGATATATAGATACACTAAGGTATTGGGAGAAATTGACATAAGTTAAGGTATTATGTGATAGTAGCTAGATATTAATACCAAGTTAAGAGGTAAAGTTAGGTTAAGGAGTAGTACCAAGGTATTGAATTTAGATAAGGTATATGAGTTATATTAAGATACATGGTAATGTTGGGATACGGGTTGAAATACTAGGATACGGGACTAAGTATTTGTTCTAGACTAAGATATTAGTAGGTAAATACTATAAATATATGTATTAGCAAGGTATTGACCTAGAAACCTAGGTGTAACTTAGTTTTGACTAGTGTTGACTAGTTTGAAGAGTCATTCCCGTGTCCGTGTCCGTATGTCCGTGTCAGTATTAGGGTTAGTATCAGCATATGTTTTAGTGTGTTCGCGTGCGTGTGTGTGTGTGTTCGAGTTAGGGTTAGGGTTAGTGTGTGTCATATCATCGTGTCATATCGTGTTGTGTCGTATTAGAGAGAGAGAGAGAGAGAGACAGAGAAAGGAGACAGAGAGAGGAGCTCACCGAGGAGGGGAGCCGGAGGAAGGACGCCAGAGGGAGGAGGGGAGCCGGAGGAAGGAGAAGCTGATGGCGGAGGGAGGAGGACGCGGCCGGAGGGGGGTCACCGGGAGGGAGGAGGGGACGCCGGAGGAAGGAGGGGAGCCGGAGGGGGAGGACGCGGCCGGAGGGGGGTCGCTGGGAGGGAGGAAGCTAGTCGCCGGAGGGAGGAGGGGAGCCGGAGGAAGGAGGAGCCAGAGGGAGGGGGGTTTAAATTTGGGAGAGGAAGAGATCAAAGAAAATGGGGAGAATCAGCCCTAAATGAAAGTTATTTAGCGACATTTTAGCGACACAAATAATGATATCGCTAACTTAGCAATATCTGTGACGTCGCTAAATGTCTAAAAGAGATATGTCGCTAAGTATGTTGCTAAACGTCGCTAAATAAAATATATTAGCGATATTTAGCGGCCTTAATTAAACTTATAGTGACTAATCTTTTAAAAACTGAATTACAGTCGATAAACGTCGATATATGTCGCCAATTAGTGACGTCTAGCAACGTTTTTACTTGGAGTCGCTAATATATTTAATATTAGCGACATTTTACGTTGACGTTGCTAAAAAACGTCGCTAATCCTGCTTATTCTGGTAGTGCACGCTTCAATGACACGAACATGACGTGCCGGTATGTGGACTGGATTGGGAAGTCGCTCTAGCTTCTTTCAGGATCTTCTTGGAGAAGAAAACATGTTGCAACAAGGGTCAGTACATCAAAATGCACTGGTGAAGGCGAGCTAATCCAACTATACCAATTAACACGTTATTTATATGAAACATGCAAGTTATTATGTGGTCTTTCTATCTTGTCTTAGTTTATTTTACAAGCAAGCAATCGATATGAAAATATACTGAAAAAACATGCCACTGTTCGATGACTTTTTTTACCCATTTTAACCACCTGCACAACACTTACCATGGCCTTGCCTGCCACGAAGACATAGTTAGGTTGCAGTTCAAATATAAGAGGGGGTCACTGGCATGATGCCATAAAGGACGAGTTATAATCAAGGGACAAAAATGGTATGCAACGCAGGTGGCGAGTCCCGCTATATGCCATTTCGTCCTATAACAGGCGACTATTCAGAATATTCCGTCCGGATCGGATATGCCCCAGTGCCCCAACGACCGTCCGCAGGAACCAAAAATCTTGTACACCAGTTTTCCATGACCAAACGACGTCTAATACTAAGTTATCAAATGGTGCAGTTTAAGGCAACACAAGCATGAGATAAGTAACATGGCATGATATGTTTTGCATAGTCTTCCTATTCAGTTTATTGCATAGCAAGGTGTGTTCTATACATAGCACATTAATAGAGGAAGTATATATATATATATATATATATATATATATATATATATATATATATATATATATATTCTAACTAGAATTGAAACATGATGAAAGAATACTCAAAATGAACTAGCATGCAACATGGTAACCGTTCACAAGTTGATTGACAAACATAAGTAATCCAAGTCTATTCCCTTTTATCTTGACTTCTTTTAGTTATTATGGTATCGTTGATTGGAACAATCAAAAAGACAAGATTTATATGTGAAGACTTGGAAGAAGGATCAACTGATCGAATTATAGCCACTCATAAGTTGGCGGGGAGAGGAAAGGAAGGAGGTGCTTCAAGACTCCGCTCGCACGACGTCTACGGTACAATCACCTGCATTGCCACAAATATATGATCAATACCTCTTCTCCTCTTTTCAAGATCGAAACAAAAATACAGTTCAACGAACGAAAGCAATAAAATTCATCGAAACCGTTCAAGAAAATACAAATCCGAAAACCAACTCAAAAGAACGAAAGCAACAAGGCGACAGCGAAAACTAGACAAGAAAACTTACAGCAGAGAGGTCCCTCTTGACTCTGTCGCTAATTCCATCCTTGGGGCACAGTCAACTAAATATGGAAATCAATTTTGAAGAAGCAAATCCATAACGAGAAAAATATCTTGATTCAATATATCCCGATCGAACGATACCGAAAGTATTTCTTAGCCGCGCTCCCCGAAAAGGGGGAACGAGGTACAACACACCTCATGGGCTAACTCTGGTTTGGGTCACACTGTGTTCCCAACAAGTGGTATTAGAGTCCAAGGTTATGGGACTGGTTTGAGCAGCTTTAATTGGTTCGAGACAGATGGTGCTGAACATTTATGGATTATACAGACTTTTCTCAAGGTGGAGTAGGAGCATCAACTACACGAATTGGCTTTAAAGGTGGATCTGACGAGTCCAAGGTAAAGCAAGACATTGTGGTTGAACATGTCCCAGTACCAAAATACGGAGATATACATGGTCAGCTCCCCCGTACAAGGTATAGAACGTCGTACGACGGTCACGACTATAGCTAGACAAGGGGGTACATCCTACAAACAAGTCACTAATGGTCACACAACACATCTATTATCTCAATCAGTCAAGCAAGAACAGTAAACATATAACATATATGACAAGGAAGTAAGGCATCCCAAATATTCTGCCACGATATTCTGGAAACCAGCTATGTAAAATAAGAAAACTGGCAGAGTATCAAGAGTACATGACCATGATCAGCTGCAGTCTGATTAATTATAATCATGTAATGGAAACTAAATGTCCAGATCTTACGGCTAACAAGTGCCGGTGGCTAAATGCCTAAAATAAGTAAAGTGTGCAATAGCGAGCAGGAAAGAAGAAACCCACTCGTTTCCTTCAACGACCATCTGCCTGGTGCGTGCCATTGTTCAAGGGAAAGTACGCTTGATCCTTGGGTGCTGGTTCTAAACATGGCCATGCAAATCCAGTGGGGTTAGACCCCAAATAGTAAGTACCACAAAGAAAGTACGAATGAAGAAATAAAACCAGGTTTATAAAATAGATACAAATATATATTTTTGTCTTGTAGTTTCGGTTCATAGCCTATCGTGACACAGCGATCTAACCCTACAACCAAACAAGGACAATGGTTAGACCATCTCACCATGATAGTCCATGTCCCTAGACTATTTGACAGTAGGTACAATACACAAACAAGCTCGGTTACAAAATTGGCCAATCAGTGGTACGACTTTCTAGACAGAGCCTGGGTTATCCCAGAGGTATTATATATATAGGAATCCTCAGATCGAACCAGGTACTAGCAGGGTTAGCCGAGCCATAAATTGCCATATAGTACATAGTATTGTGCACCGGTCCCTCGTGAGGCCACTATGCTAAAATCGCATAGAACACATAGTATAGTATACTAGTCGGATATTGCTATCCACTAATGAGGACTTAAACAATATCCATTGGAACTAGCCTGCATACCCCAATTCAGATGATTGGAGGTGGCTAGTTAGTCCCGATCTCGAGATTCCATTCCCTCCCAATGCTCTAGAAGTTAAGTTGCCTAGTTAACCCTATTGTTAACCAAAATCACATAACATGGTCACATGTTACTCCTCTTATATGATGTACCATAGTACGACCACGCTAGATATGAATCCACTTTGTCACTTGATAATTTAGTTTGGATTCACCCCAGTATGATGCAACAATCAACAGATCATAACTTCGCTTGGTCATTGACTAACCCTTATGTCCATGCTGGAGATTAACTCATATCACATGTCACATAGCACATAGGTACACCGTATTATAAACATATAATATAATCACGTAGGAACACTTAGCATGTACGAACACATAACACGTAGTAAGTGTATCAGCACGGATACAAGTGGTCGGGTCATAGCGTATTGATGGGTCTAATACTCTTGTGGTCATCAAAGTCACACATACATCACAAAAAGTCCAAAGGAACATTCAAATAAAACTAGTCCAATAAAGCGTGTGCAAGGGACCGCATGCGCGCATAAGGATCAAGGCTACATGGGGATCAGCTGCAGCATAGAGAATCAGTTATCGCATAGAAAGTCGGGCTGCATAGCCGCATGGGTCTCATGGTCGCTGACCGCAGGGGTTGCATGATCTCAAGGCCGCATGACAGCATAAGGATCAAGGCCATATGGGGATCAGCTACCTCATAGAATCAGTTTTTATATAGGTCTAGGCCGCAAAGGATCAGTTGAAGCATAGGAAGTCGGGCCCCATAGCCGCATGAGTTCAGACCTCATGGCCGCATGAGTTTAGAACACATGGCCGTATGGTCGCATGAGCTCAAGGCCGCATACGCTCACTTACAGCATATGGGTTAAGGCCGCATGGATCTCTCGGCCGCATGGGACTTTATTTTCTCCAGGCAGCAAGTTCAGCCATGGCGAGAACTCCAAAAACTAAAAATTTATTTCCTTCATAAAAATTTTGTTTTAACTCCAAATTGAGTGAACCAAAAGCCAAAACGCTCAAAACGAAGTGCCCAATCCATCCCAAAAATTATTTTTCAAAAATACTACATTTTAGTAGATCAAAACCACTAAAAACTTAAGAAACCCATGAAAACACTAAACTTAGAATGTAGATCTACTCAAATCCATCCATTAAAACCGAAAATCTCAAGTACTAAAAGTATTTATAATCATCATGAGCACACAATATACTAATAAAATGCAAAAAAAAATTAAAAATTAAGAGATTTCTCCATGTGGTGCAAGGTGTACTTGCCTAAATGAAGAAAGAAGAGGAAATAGAGAGAATGAGGGAAGAGAGAGAAAGAAGTTGGATTTTATAGTTAGGGTTTGAGGTTTAGACCTTGGGTTCAACTCATGAATGAACCAACCCAACAATTAAACCATGGGTGTAATTGAACCAAAGAATGGGTCTAGTTTCCATGCATGTAACCTAATTAATCATGCAAGTAACATATAATATAAGCAAGAAAACTAATACGCTCTAAATACGTATATCGGGAATGGGGAGTGATATCTCTACCCACCTTAGAAAATTTTTGTCCTCGGAATTCAAACTCTAGACTAGCTAGGGAAATCAGAACAAGCACTGCCCTAACTACAAGCATATCTATACATGCAATCAAATCCAAGCATATAATGAAGAAAAATAGTGTCACATAGCATGGGAAAACGAATTGTGAGATTCGAGATACGAAGGAATAAGAACGAATATACCTTTCATGTCGAACATGTGCGGATACCGAGATCGGTTATCGTCCTCGAGCTCCCATGTCGACTCTCCCAAAGGGTGATGACCCCAAGCAATCCGGACAAGATGAATGGTTTGATTCTTGAGCACCTTCTTCCATCGGTCCAAAATGGATATGGGTTGCTCCTCATAAGACAAGTTAGTACCAATGACTAGCTCAGAATTGTCGAGGATATGACTCGGATCTGGGATATACCTACGCAATTGAGATACATGAAATATATCATACACATTACGTAGCGAAGGCAAAAGGGCAAGACGATAAGCAACATCACCCACACGCTCGAGAATATCAAACGGACCGACGTATCGCAGACTAAGCTTCCTACGAACCCCGAAACTAATGACTCCATGGGTTGGAAAAATCTGCAAGTACACGTGGTCGCCAACACAAAACTCTAAAGGACTACGATGCTGATCTTTCCAATGCCGATGCCTATCTTGCGCAACCCAAAGTCGCTCTCTGATTTGCTTGACAACTTCTACTATCTGTGTGATCATATCTGGCCCTAACATCCTTCGCTCACCTATATCATCCCATGTCAATGGTGACCTGCACTTTCTTTCATATAATGCTTCGAATGTGCCATCTGGATACTTGCTTGATAACTATTGTTGTATGAGAACTCAATGAGATGAAGATGGTCTTCCCAAGATCCTCCAAAGTCCAAAGTACAAGCTTGCAACATATCTTCAAGGGTCTGGATGGTTCTCTCTGATTGCTCGTTTGTTTGTGGATGGTAAGCAGTCCTGAATCTCAACTTGGTGCCTAAACTCTGGTGCAAGGTCTTCCAAAAATATGAAGTGAACCGAGTGTCTCGATCGGATATAATACTTACTGGAATGTTATACTGTCTTACTATTTGTCACATGTACATCTCTGCTAACTGCTCTGTGGATTCCCCTACTCAAAAAGGAAGAACGTGATCTATTTTCGTGAGATGATCCAATATTACCCAAACTACTTTATGACCAGTCGGGGATCTAGGTAAACTGGTCACAAAGTCCATCGTGATATGTTCCAACTTTCACTCCAGAATATGAAGCAGATGTAATAGTCCTGCTGGTCTTTGTTGGTAGGCCTTTACTTGCTGGCATACTAAATACCGAGAAATGAACCGTGCTATCTCCCTCTTTATTCCGTTCTACCAAAAATATTGCTTGATATCTTGATACATCTTGGATGAATTAAATACTGGGAACTGTGCGCCTCGGTCATTACTTCTTATTGTATATCTCCACTTGGTACATAGAGACAATTTCTTAACCTAAGAGTTCCATATTCATGAATTGTCAACTCTTTTCTGAGACCAGACTCACATTCCGCCCGAAGCTTCTCAGATCTCGGATCCTCTGCCTGAGCGGCCTTGATCCTTTCTATAATGGTAGATTATACCTGTAAACTAGTCAATACTTCTACGTCTTGTGAAAGTACTATCTCGATCTCTATTTCTCGAATATCTTCTAAGATGTGCCGCTGCGATGTTAACATAAATGTACTACCTCTCATGCTAAGAGCATCTGCTACTATATTTGTCTTGCCCGGATGGCACTGAAGTTCCATATCATAGTCCTTTATCAATTCTAGCCACCTTCTCCGCCTCATGTTCAAGTCCTTCTGAGTAAATACATACTTTAAGCTCTTGTTATCCGTAAATATTTTTACTCGATCACCATACAAGTAGTGCCTCCATAGCTTAAGCGCAAATACTACCGCCGCCAACTCCAAATCGTGAGTCGAATAATTTTCTCGTGATCTCGAAGCTATCGTGATGCATAAGCTATCACTCTTCCATGTTGCATCAACACACACCCAAGTCCTTTGTCTGACGCATTGTAATACACTGTAAACTCTCCAAAACCTACGGGAAGCATGAGAATCAGAGCTAAAATCAATCTCTTCTTCAATTTTTTAAATGATGTTTGGCACTCTGCTGACCAGTCAAACTTAGCCTCCTTGCACGTTAATCGAGTCAGCGGTACTGAAATCTTTGCAAAGTCTACCACGAACCTTCTATAGTATCCTGCTAATCACATAAAACTACGTATTTCAGCTACTGTCTTAGGAACTGACCAACTCTATACGGCCTCAACCTTCTTTGGATCTACTGCTACTCCTGCTCCAGAGATGATGTGACCCAAGAATGACACGTGATCCTAACAAAACTCACACTTATTGATCTTTGCGTATAACTGGTGTTCCCTCAAAATATACAAGATCTTTCGAAGATGCTCTTCGTGCTCCTCTTCGCTACTGGAATAGACTAGAATGTCGTTTATGAAAACCACCACGAACTGATCTAGATATAGCATAAAAATATGGTTCATCAAATCCATAAATATCGCTGGAGAATTAGTCAGTCCGAATGGCATAACTAAGAATTTGTAATGCCCATATCGTGGCCTAAATGTTGTCTTAGGTATGTCTTGCTCCCGAACTCTTACTTGATGATACCCTGATCAAAGATCGATCTTAGAAAAAACCTTTGCTTTACTCAGTTAATCAAACAAATCATCGATCCTTGGTAATGGATACTTATTCTTTATTATTACAACGTTTAAATGTTTGTAGTTGATACATAACCGTGACGACCTATCATTCTTCTTCACTAGAACCATTGGCACTCCCCAAGGTGATCCACTGGCTCGAATAAAAGTTTTTGCCTTCAGTTCTTCTATATGTTGGTACAATATTTCTAGCTCTGATGGTGTCATTTGGTAAACTTTACAAGATATTGGTCCTGCTCCAGGAATCAACTCTATACAAAATTCAATATCTCTTACTGGGGGTAACCCTGGTAGTTCTTCTGAGAAGACGTCTATAAACTCATTAACTATCTCGGAAAGTTGTTCTTTTGCTATCACTATCGTTGCGATCCTCTCTACATGCTGGTCTCCTATAGATCTGTCAAAAGTGAAACCTTCCTTGCCCGGGATACTAAATAATACCTTACCCTTATGGAAATCTATCGTAGCATGACTGTCTCTCAGCCAGTCCATGCCTAAGATAACATCAAAGTTACCTATAGGAAACTCGATCAACCGTGCTGGATGCCCGCACACTACGACCGGATATGCTATACATATTCTACTAACTCCTACGTACGAGCCCATTACTAGTGAGTATATTCAACCTCTCTGGCAACGCATCAAACTCTAATCCAATGTGTGTCGCGAATCGTGCAGATACAAATGAATGAGATGCACCTAAATCAAATAATGCTACAGAAAGAAAGGATGCGATAAAAATATTACCTACCACCACGTCGCCCGATGTTAAAGCCTCCTCCAAAGACAAGGTAAATGCCTGCCCTTAGTCCTACTGTGCTCCTCGCTGATGTCTCCCTTGGTGACACTGTTGTGGCCTCTGTTGGCCCTGCTACTGGTATATCTCATCTTGCATTAGTAACGGACGCTGAGCTAATGGCCGTACTACTATCGCTGGCCCTCTTTGTTGCACTGTTCCTAGTGCTGGCAATGCTGGGAATTGCTGAACTGGCCCTCCTGGCCTCTATATCATTGGATAATTGATAATTCAATAATTTGGACTGCTACACCTCATACACAACCCATTGGCTGCCCTACATACATCTCTAGTGTGGCCTCCCTTGCCACAATAAGTATATCTCGTCGGTGCTCCCTGGCGTTGTTTTTATTGTTGCTGTTGCCTTGGCTGTTGTCGAGCTTGTGTTGTCACCATCGAAACTGCCGTCCTCCTTAGCGCTGAATCATGGATGCGAATGCCAGGTGATGGTGTTGACGTCCTAGGTACTCTTCCATCTCCTACTCCACTCTGAACATGAGACCTCTTCTGGCCTCATGTCCTTGTCGATAACCTCTGCATGGTAATCCCATGCCTCCGAGTTACTATCAATACTTCTTCATAAGTCAGGTAGTCGTGGCCCTCTACCAGTTATAGAATCTGCAGATGAAGTCCTTGCTGGAGCCTCATTGCTCTATCCAACTCTGTATCAACCATAGTCGGAGAGAATCTACTAAGCTTGCAAAACTCGGCTGCATATCCATCCACTGTTCTATCGGCCTGCTTAAGACCGATAAATCTCAGTTGAAGCTCATACTGCGCTACGACTCCAAAATATTTAGCCCTGAATCGACCCTAAAACTGTCCCAAGAGATAGGATGCCTTAAGCCAACCGCTACTGACTCCCACCAGTCACGTGCAATGTCTTGAAGCTGCAATCGAACTGGATCAACTTGTTCCGCCGCCAAAATGACTTCGATGTCTTGGAGCCATGCATCTGCCGTAATGGTGTCCTCTGTGCCGTCAAAGTATCTCGGGTTAAGTCGACAAAACCTAACCAACGCCCCCGAATCAGTCCTCCCACCTCTTTCCATAGCCGTATGTAAACCTTGACTCAACAAGACATTCTGGTACTGCTGGTGCACTGCCATCTGATGCTGCTGCGTAGCCATCATTCCCCGGAGGATCTCCAGTAATGCCGAGGTGTCATGTACCACTGGTACTGCTGGTACTACTAGGGGTACGGGAATCTCAGGGGTTGGTTGCTCAATATGTCCATATTCTGGTTCCACTGTGCCAGCTTGTCCAACTACTGGCTCTACTCGAATTTGACTCTGAACATGTGCTTCCTTTCGTTGTTGTCCAGGGGAACCTTGTCCTGCCATACCTGCTGCTCCAGCAACCGAAGAAGCCCTAAAGAAAAGGACAAGAAATATCAAGAACATGACAGGAAGTATCATGGAAATAATTGATTCGATAGTCAAGCGAGGCTTCAAGAAGAACGAATTCATGATTTCAAAGGCATATGTTTGAATGAGACTCCTACGATGATAACATCCCACAAGTCTGAAAACACATACCTGCATGGGCCACCACTAAAACCTTGTCATGCTCTAATACCGGAATACGGAGACGGACATGGCTAGCTCTCCCGTACAAGGTATAGAATATCGTACAGCAGCCATGGTTGTAACTAGACAAGGGGGTGCATACTACAAGCAAGTCATTTAGGGTCACACAGAACATCTATTGTCTCAATAAGTCAAGCAAGAACAGTAAATATAGAACATATATGGCAAGGAAGTAAGGCGTCACAAATGTCCTGCCACGATATTCTGGAAACCAGCTGTGTAAAATAAGAAAGCTAGCAGAGTATCAAGAGTACATGATCATGATCAGCTGCAGTCTGATTATTACAATCATGTAAAGAAAACTAAATGTCCATATCTTACGACTAACAAGTATCGGTGGCTAAACGCCCAAAATAAGTAAAGTGTGCAATAACGAGCAGGGAAGAAGAAACCTACTCGTTCCCTTCAACGGCCATCCGCCTGGTGCACGCCATTGTTCAGGGAGAAGTACGCTTGATCCTCGGGTGCTGTCTCTAAACTTGGCCATACAAAACCGGTAGGGTTAGACCCCAAATACCAAGTACCATAAAGGAAGCACGAATAAAGAAATAAAACCAGGTTTATGTAATAGACCCCCCTCCCATATATATATATATATATATATATATATATATATATATTTGTATCGTAGTTTCGGTTCATAGCCTATCGTGACACAACGATCTAATCCTACAACCAAACAAGGACAAGGGTTAGACCATCGCATCATGATAGTCCATGTCCCTAGACTATTTGACAACAGGTACAATACACAAACAAGTTCAGTTACAAAATCGTCCAATTACTAGTACGGCTAGAAAAAATGATCTAAGGTGGAGATTGTTGGATTGTATCTCATTTTCGTTTGAGCGCTCAAAGGAGGGTGACAATGGAGTTGGTAATTTACTCCCACATCGGATAGAAGGTGGGATCATGAGGTGTAGATAATAGAGATTAGTTCATGTCTTACATGAGAATTTTCTTTTATGACATATAGGTCCAGTCCAATATCGTACCTTATGGGCCAACTCCGATTCGAATCACACTGCGTTCCCAACAGGAAGACAGTTTTACTGGTACTAGAATGGTCCGAAGGCTTGTCCGACTTACCTGAAGCCGGCCTTGATTGTTATCATTGCAAGGGATCAAGGATAGTACTACTCTATGGAAGTGGCCAGAGATCAACAGTACTGATCAGTCTCAAATGTAACGCCTTTCTTGACCACTTATTATCATAGTTAGAGATCGATGAATCCAGGATTGAATTTAATTCCCGAGGGGAGGGGTGGTGCAAATTAGCCTACCTGCATCATGATCATTCTTGGCGGATAGTCAAGATCCTGTACGTGTTGCTGCTTATCAATGTTTAATTTCCAAGTTGCATATGTAGGTAGAGGGCTAAGCGACGCACGTCATGACCAATCAATGTTAGGCTCTGTGATCCCGGACATTTACATGATAGCCTTCAAGGAAGGATTATATCATAGTTTATGCGATTAAGTTGCTCTCAAACCACATTTATGATGTCTTAGACCATTGTATATCGTTTTCTATATTACATCTTAATTTAGTACTCTTATATACATTTATCTAGTTCCAGCTATTATTTATAGATACTGATTTTTTTTTTTTTTTTAATCCGACATAACATTCGGAACTTTATGTATGTTCAATTTTCAACTTCCAACATTTATAAATAAAAGAAATAATACGTCTCCGTAATTCGATCCACTGATCTTCAGTCACATAGTCAAGATTTTATGTCTCTCTCCGGTAACAACAAAGACCATTTAAATTCAGCTATAAAAAAAACTGAATTGTGTTAGTTAGATCATGTTACAATAGTTCTTGTTGCTTGTTAATATATATATATATATATTTTTTGTTTTCTTTGAACACTTATTGTGTCCGTTCTGATGGACCTCGGTTGCCCTATGCGTGTCCAGATTCATTCCATCGATGACATGTTGGGAGCAGATCTTCTGCTCTATGGACCGAAAAACGCACAACATATCTTGAGCTGCATCATTTTTTGTTTGTTAGGTTAGTAGGCATGATGTGACTTAGGAGACTTAAAGAGTGGGGATCCAACGATTGGGATTACGGAGATACAAAAATACAATTTTGTTAATATTATATATATATATATTGGGATAAAGATATTCGTCTTTGGAGTTCCGTCGAAGTTTCGCCTGTGCTGTTGGGATCCAGTCTGGATTTGCTAAATTTTGAATCTCAAATATGTTCAAAGATTTGATTTTATATAATTTGAAAAACTACATTAAATGTAAGATTTGATTTGATTTTAAATTTGTATCAAATATTTAATTTGACCATATTTAGACGTTGATAATTGGTGTTGGACTATTTTAGGTGGAATATGATTTTTATTTTAAGATTTTCTATTTAGGAAATCCTATTATGATCTAAAATAGTATTTTTTATCCTATAAATATAGGAGGAGGATGGAGGCACAAAATATAGCACTAGTTGGAGATTCGGGGTGCTCGTCCACAGAAAATCTAAGAGAAAGTCTGTGCTTTGCTCTTAGGGATTCACCATCCAAGACAGAAGGAAGAAAGAGATCTGATCGATGAGTCGTCGTCTTTGCTCAGGGAGATTGCTACGGATTGGTGAGTGATTTTAATTATAATATCTTTATTTTCTTTTGAATGTGTTGAGAGGGTTTAATCTATTAGGACAAAGGGTTCAACATTGATTTTGTCAATCTTGTAATTTCACCTGAGTTATAAATGTTGAGATTTGTCCAGGTGACGTAGTCAACGCCATATACTTCTAACGACCCATTCCGTTCAAGCGGATAGCCGATTCAAAGGCGCAAGTGCAATGACCCGACCCTCTTTGCTCAGCGAGAAGACTTGCTTGAAGTAAAGGATTTCAGACTTGGCCCTTCAGGAGTTCAGACTTAAACTTTCAAAGGCGCGCTCAGAGTATCGCTAGACCGAGACAAATCATCGCTAAGGTGGGTGGCTACGATGTACCTGTCTTTGCTTAGCCCGCACATTTAAAATATGGACTATACATGCTAGTCGTTAGGTGAATCACCCCTTGCATGCTAATAAAGAATACAACGCACCTAGCTAAGAGAATAATTATAATGCCCCACAATCGTACGGTGCATTACGCTGAGTCAGATTGAATGAGGCAATATCTGGTTATATTTTAATTTGTTGGATTTGGAAACAAGAATTAATTTTAGTTGGTTTCATGTGCATATCGCAAGCGGAGTTCGATAAAATCAGATGTTCGTTCAGAGCAGTACTGGGATAGCAGGATTGGAGCGATAATGTCGTCTTCCTTAGTCTGATCAGTCGGATGATTTGGAGAGCATGACCTACTCGCACAGTCATACAAGTTGAGTAGATCGTGCTTTGCATCGGACCACAGGTTCAAGGAATCGGCCGTATCGGTAAGGCAGGGTGCTTAACGGAATCAGACTTGGTGAGTGGGCTCTGTCCCTTCTCCTCTACTCCTTCATGTCTAATAATATGGAACACTCGTAATGGCTTAAATACTTGGATTAAAACTTAAAAATTACTACACTGTGGCGTGCATATAGTATGCGTCATTTGGTTGGATATAATTTGTGGCTTACGTTAGTTTTGCGTTGGGCAGTTGGAGCTTGAGTTGGATTTATATTTGGGCATTGGAGCTTGAGTGGATACCTTGGTTGGAACATTGAGGCACTTCGGGTGGACGAACGAGCGTGCATCCGTGCACGAGTATCAGTTGGGCACTTTGTCAAGCAAAGCGTGCAGTTGTGGTTCAAAATCAGATAACTGTATTGGTAAGGGCATTCTGCCACTGTTGGGCATTGTGCCACGTAGTTTTCTGAGCTAGGGGTATTGCACCAATTGGAGTATTGTGTCAAAGCGGCATAATGCCTATGGGGATAACTTAAGATGGTGCCTTGGGATATAAGTTGGAGAATGGTTATGGATAGTTGGTTGGGTTGAGGCGAGTGTCGTTTGGTGGGACGAGAAGGCTCGATTCTCTCGTTATACCTACTTGGTGTTTGCATCGGTCACGGATAACCTGTTGTACACATGGTTTGGTTTCCTCGAACGGGATATGCTCCGGGGTACTAGGACCGTTCGACCATGGAGGAGACAAATGGTAACGTGCCTTGGGCACGGTGTCGGCAGTTCGATACGACCAGGTGGGCTAGCTACTCAGCGCTGGATCGGGTAGAACTGCAGTTGATCAGTCTTTTATGGCTTGTATCATGACCCGCACCCGGTGAAGGGACACAAGACGTGGGTACGTCCAGCCTACGCTGCAGCATCGGTGGTAGAATATTGTCTAGGTCGCTATACTATCTAAACATCTCACAATAATAGATAAACTGCCAATAATATCTCAACTCCAAGAAGGAGGGCAAAATACTTAATTCAACACAATACTCAATCACAATCTATGGCATAAGAAGATACAAAAAAGTCTAACATAATTATGCAGTTAAAAATATAACAGCAACAAATAGAAATAATATCTAATTCTCAAATATATGTCAAAAATAAATTCGGTACCAAAATGCTAAAGAAAACTAACTATGCTAACTAGTGAATCCGACTAAATCTTTCGGCAGTTACTCCAGAACTAGTGGGTCCAGGTCTGCATCATCTATAAATCGAAGTCCATAGTATATCGGACATCAATCTCCTGGATCCTCTGAAAAATATTTTTCAGTCAGGAATGGAGCAAAGTACAACCCAATAGCAGTTCCAATTAATTAAAAAAAAACTATAAAGCAGTAATATAGAGGATGCTATCTACGATGAGAATATAACTGATGATCAAGAACAATGAAAGAATAAGCAATACTAGCAACAGAATGTAAATTAATGCGTACAAGAATGAAGGAAAGAACTATAATGTCAGAAATAGAACAATGTAATCAATGAACTGAATAGGGAATCTACAATACAATATGTATTTGAGATACTAACTAAATATGTGCGGCCTGGGAGATTCAATGATTACACTAAGGAGCTAACTCAACCATACGTGAATTGCATGGTTAGTTAGTAGCCAATAATTATACTACTAGCCGATAGTTCTGGATAAAATATTTAATTAGTCTTTCTTCCGTCCCGACTGATACGCTAGATCGAATCATGATACATTACTAGACAATTTATCCGATGTTTAATCTACAATATTCAATGATATCCAATACCAACAAGGACAGTATCCGATGCCATCAATAATCAAGGTAACATCTTATGACTGACGATCCAATAACAATACCAATCCATGTACCTTCGTGTCAAGAATCATAAGTAACATTTCTAAATACTTGAGTTATAGTAGTAAATAATAAAAACTATCAGAGAATGTACTCGCCTGTGGTCCAGAAAAAATGATAAAAAATGGTATTCGAACTGGTCACAGACCTATATATGGAATATTGTATTAATACAAGATTTTGGGAATGAAAATAAATTAAACTAGTCAACTTCTAGGTCATAAAGCCATTTCTAAGTCAAAATAGTCAAACTAGGTCAACTTTATGCCAAACTAGTCAAACTTGGTCAAACTAGCTATTTCTAAGTTGTATGAGTCTATCTCTATGATATTAGGTCCACACACTATGAAACTAGGCCACACAAGCTATTCTAAGATACTAAAAAAAAAAATAAGATACCGTGTCCTAAGATACGCAAGTTATTAGATATAAAAATACTAATATATATATATATATATATATATATATATATATATATATATATATATATAAGCTAACTAATACAAATTGGATACCTTGGCTTTGAACCAATGCGGTATCGTACCACTACACCCCCATCTTGATACTCACATCCAATACCTTGAGTATCGACCAAATACCTTGACATTTACCTTGGTATCACAAGGTAATTCAAATCCTAGTGGATATCTAACTACCCATACACTAAACTATATGCTAACATATTAAACTATTATAATACTACTAATTACCTAACATACAATATATATATCAATACTTATATATAATACTACAATACCAACTTATTAACAACTTACCATCAACTTATATACATATATACATATAGTTATTAGTCTACCAAGTTTGTATATATGTAACTATATATTAGACTAACATGTATATATAATTACTTAGATAGTAATATGACTAACTAGTAAAATATATACATATATACTATAGCTACTAGTCTAATCAAGTATATACATGTATCTAACTATTAGCTAACAAGGTATATATAACTAACTGTTATACTAACTTGTATCTATGTATAGCTACTTAACAAAGTAATTAACTACTAACTAACTCATTAACAAACTAACTAGCTAACTACTACTAAAACTAACTGTCCTTACCTCTTACCTCCTCTAACACACTGTTGCCCAATGCATCGCTGTGATGTTGCTGCTACTCGCTGATGCAAATGCTGAGGATGCTGCTCAGTGCAATGTTGCACTGCCTCTGCAGCTGCTGCTGGTGTTGCAAGCGCTCGTCGTCGCTGCATACAATACTGTTGCTGCACGCGCTTGCTGTGTTGCACACGCTGCAGCTCACTGCTGCGCTTACTGCATGCTGTGTTCGCTGCTGCGGCTGCAGCTCGCTGCTGTATTGCGCTGCGCACGCGGCTGCTGTTGTTGCTTGATACCTCCCCCCTCTTCTTCACATACTACACACACAACTATACACACACACACAAGTAGCTATATATATATATACATACACTAGATATATAACAACATCTATATACATATCAATATATATACATGCACACCTCAATTAATACATATATAAACACACACACATACATATATACCCCTCTCTAAGTATATATATATATATATATACAAACACCACCAACTATATATATATATATATATATATATATATATATATATATATATATATATATATATAAAACTATTATGTATACACCATATATATATACATATACTTACCTATATATGTATCAACACATATATACATTTTCATCTCTATACAATATATATACCCACATATATATATATATATCCACATATATATATATATATATATATATATATATATATATATATATATATATATATATATATATATATATACAAACACACATATACACATATAGATAAATACAACATATACATACACATATAGATATAGATATAGATATAGATATAGATATAGATATAGATATCAATATATATGTATACACTCACTTATATATAGATATACTCTCTTATCTATACCTATATAGACATATACTCTCATACATATATGCATATAGGTATCTATCTACATATATATACAAATATACCTATAACAATATATGCATATCTATACAATATAAAATAGAGATGCACATATATATATACATATACATATATACAAACACATAAACACATAGTTTTATATACATAACTATACTATATAATATAGATACATACACTTATATATTATATATATATATATATATATATATATATATATATATATATATATATATATATATATATATATATATATATATATATATATATATATATATATATATCATATCTAATAAGTCAATGAATTGAGAAGCAATGAAGCAAACATATGGACTGCACCACACCCGTATCACACTCATTCTATGATACACTTGCGATACGGTTCCACTACACAACCAAACATACCCCAAAGGACACGAGCAAGTCTGAAATAGTATATATGGACAATACGAAGAGTCAATTACATATCTACGTGTCCGTGTTAAAATATGACATGCACAAAGTCCCATGTCAGAGGAAAAAACCCCTAAATTAATCCGTATCGCCAAATTATCGGGATACGGCCTACACATATCCAATTGTGGATACGATACTAGCCACACACAAATAAATATATATCAATTTGGTCTAATTTACCAATTGACAGACACAAAATATGTCAATTTTGAAATTCCTCCAAAATTGACACAAAATATAACATAACTTTCTCTATAGGCCTCATATGAACCCAATTTCAATTTCTATGGGTAGCCTTATCATATGGGATAGTTTCTAATGATTAAAACACAGATTTATAGTCTAATTAAAGAGAAAAAACTAAATTGTACCTATTGGGAGATGGATTCCCAATGCAACCTCCAAATTGGATAAAATGAGCCTTCAACTTGTAGATCCTTGATCTTCCTTGTAGATCATTGCTTCTTCCTTATAGATCCTTGCTTTAATAGACTCCAATGATGATTTGGGAATGAATTAGGAAGAATTTTGGTATAATTTGATGTGGAAATGAAGAAATTTGGTTGAGAAAAATTCTAGATCTAGATTTGGAATAAAAAAATAAAGAGAGAGATTGTTTTTACCCCTTTATATAGGCCTCTATTGTTCCCTCCCTCAAGCTACTATGTAAAGTCTAAAATACCCCTTGGGACCTCTCATGAAAAAAATTAATTAAGGAGGGAAGGTTCTAGTCTAATGTGTTTAACTTAATTAATTCATCCTCCTAATGATTGGGCTTACTATCTAGCCCAAATCTAACTAGAATAAAATATTGGTCCATGGATCTAATCTAAACTAGTTAGGTCTACTAACACAAGTCCAAAATAAAATCTAACATGCTAACAATAAATAAATAATACAATAAATAAATATTCAACATGTATAATATTTAATTAATTATGAAATGTCCAAAATACTATTTCTTAGAAAATATGATAGTGACAAGTCTATCCCCCTTAAAATAATTTCGTCCTCAAAATTTAAGGGTGATCATACTCCTTCTAGGTCAAACCCCCAACAATCATGGTCCAAGAAGGTCTTATCTAAAATAACACAAAGAACAGTCCAATGCAAAGAACAATATATATGGTCATAATCTCCGTCTATCTTATTACTGTTGTCTCTGTTAGGATATTCTATTAGATACACTAACTATATAACACAAGCATCCAAAAAGGTACTAAAGAAGAAATCAATCAAAATAGATGGAAGAAAGAAAAAGAAAGAACAGAACTCGCTAACCCATCACCTGTAGTATCGGTCTCCTCGACCGTCATCACAAATGCTCCGCCTTGCCGAGGTAGCTTAATCTGCGGGTGATGAGCAATCTGCGATGCTACAGGTGGCCTAGCTCCACCTTTCTGCCCTCGATCTGTACCCTGGTCTGGACGATGAAGGATCGAGAGAAAATCCTTCACCATATGCTCAGTTGATCCACAATGTAAGCATGCTCCAAGTCTCTTTCGATACATCTCCCAAATGTTCCCAGTCTTCTTATAATAGATGCATTTGTCATGCCCTAGTCCCTAAATACGTAGGACCAGGAATACGTAAGCATGCCAGCCGTATATATATGTCAACTCCAATATATGGATACCATAATACACACGTATGCTGTAATATGAATGTTAACTCACATATGGTATATATATTGTCACAAGTCACAGTGTATAACTAGATCTCATCTACAGAATCAAATAACCAATCAACTATATAACTGAATCAAGTATAAAATGCTTGATAAGAACAAGTAGTTGGGTGGAGACAAATTCACTACCAAACTAGAATATAAGAGGAACAAAAATACTACATCTAATGAACAATAAGACTCGAAGAGAGACCTCCTCGAAAGAGATAAGTAGCAAGTCCTGATCCGTGCTCCTACGAATAGTCAAGATCGTCTATACCTGGAAAGGGGCCAGATCCTTAGAGGGACATAACAAGATAAATAGAAGCATGCCAATTTAAATATAGTAAACATGCATAATAGGTAGAAAATATATAAGTACGCTGTACAAGATAATCTATATGAATGCATAATGAGGACAATATTTTGATGTATAGGTAGGTGTAGGATACTCTATCTATCTCACAACTCACATACACGTCCATGAACATCATCAGCCGTCATACCGCGAGGGTAGTGACTATCATGACACCAACAGCTGACATACCGCGATGGTAGCGACCATCGCGACACAACTCCCGTAGTGCATTCTAGTTACTACAGTTTACTAGAGTAGGTAGCCCATACGCCTACTGATTTTTCTCCCCTTCCATGATACTATGTGTCAAGCGTGTGTCAACATATATAGTATATAATTATGACTGAAAAAATACATATATAATAAATATATAAAAATATGATAAGAATGCAAAAGTACTGTAAGAAATTTGGTAATGTATCTTGCTTGGCAAGAAGCTGCAAGTGTAAGCGTCCAGATGTCAGACACAATTGATCAGAAACTTTGGCATCAGAATGAACGTCCCCGGATGCTGAAATAAATATCACTAATATTCCCAAAATAAGCGAGATAGCTAGAAAATACTACCCTTTCGTCCAATTTTGATACAGGGACAAAACGATAATTTTCGGTCAAAGTAGACTCCACATGAGGCCACTTTGTACCGAAAAGCGTGCCAGGATAAAGGTCTCTAAATGGAACATATTATAGGTCAAATAAATTTTAAACGTCAATAAGAACTCAACGGTATATCCAATTTTGGATTTCGGTGAGCCGAACACAAATTCGTCCAACAAGTCAACCGTAGGGCCCTCAAATAGGTGGCTTGGTCAACTGTCTCAGAATTGTATGAAACTTGGGTCACAAGAATAGCGTGATACCATGAATCTAATGGAGCAAGTTTTATCGTATTCCGACGAGCATACACTAAATGGTACGATATTTTACAAAAGTTTCGATACGGAGACTTTTTACGGAAAAATATTGATTTTGACGCGCACACACGTCCAAATCAGTTTTCGTAAAAGTCCACACGTCCAGATATATCATACACGCCTTTCAGTACAATTGGTATACCGTGAGATGGTCCCGTTTGGTGGGACGTGCTCCGTATCATAATTTTTTAATTTTAAAAAGTCAAGTTTTCAGTTGATTTGGAGGTTGAATAATTTTACACAGAACAAATTAACAAAAACTGAAAAAACAAAAAAAAATTCGGTTATGTAGAGAAGAAAAACATTTTATTTATTTTCAAAAATAATAAACAGGTTGAAGGCAAATTGGGTGTAAACATGGGGTTTTGGATTCAAAATTCTGAACTATTTTGGTCAGTTTTTTGATTATTTTTCGGTTGATTTTTCAACTAATCTGGGATACGAAAACTCGTCCCGCTTGAATAAAAATCCTAGAGGGTTACATTGTGAACGTACATGAACAAACCGCATGAAAAAATAATCAAAATTGAGGGAGATACATTACCTTGAAGATGGGCCAAAACTGTGCGCATTCGCGCGCGCATACGTGCGATACACACTCGCGGACGGACTGCGGCCGGCCGACGGGCTGCGGCGCCGGCTGCGCGGCATCGGCTCGGGTGCGGCGGCACCGACGGTCGGGGTTCGGTTCGGGTTAGGGTTGTATAGGTGTGTGTGTATATATATATATATATATATATATATATATATATATATATATATATATATTATGTATGTATGTTTGTTTGTGTGTGTGTGTGTCGAGAAGGGAGAGGGAAGCCTGGGCGCTCGGGTGTATGGCTGCGGGGGGAATCATGCTGGGATTTGGGGTAGTTAGGAATATGGAGGGGAATTAGATTAGGATTAGGTTATTAAGTTAGGTTTTTGGTTTAGTTTAGTAGTTAGTTAAGATTTTTATTATCTTTTCTTTTCTTTTTCTTTGCTTTTTATTTCTTTTCTTTTTATTTTTTTTATTATTACTACTTCTACTACTACTACTACTACTACTACTACTACTATTATTAGTAGTATTAGTATTATTATTATTAAATATATATATTAACATATATATATTTAAATTTATATGTGAGGTTAAAATCCCAAAAATAATATTTGCACACCAAATAAATTCTACAAAATTACTTTGTAAAGTTCCAACAAAATATCCCACTCAAAATATTTTATAATTAATAATTGGAAATTTTTTTAGTTATAAATTAAATAATTATACTATCTAATTAACTAAGAAATTAAATATTTATCCACAAAATATGTTAATAGTAAATAATGTGCACATCTATAAAAAGAAAAAAATGGTTAACTTGGCACAAAAAATTATGGAATGCTAATTATAGAAAGTTGGGGTTAGAAAATAACCATAATTAATTATATATAAATTATTTAAATATTTAACACTTAATCTATGGTTGTTACACTAATGTCATACTAATGCCAAGGGTTCAAATTTTTGTGCCACAAAAGGATCCTACAAGTAGTGTCTCCTGTGTAGGCTACTTCCTATGATGGACGATGCAGGTTTTGGGGCTATCCTATATTATTAATGTCCAAACTATGGTGAAGTATCCTAATAAAATTTTTGGATTTTATTTGTTTAAAAAAAATAATCTAAAACAAATACACGAAATACAAATACACACAAAATACTTATTTTTGGGTGAGAGAGTTTACAATCTATCCAACTTAAAAGAATTTTGTCCTAGAAATTAAAAATAGGGCAAGATTTGCTAAATCCTCATCATCGTAATCATTTTTCTAAAAAAAAAAAAATTCTCAAAATTTAAAATGGCTTAAATCCCCCAATCTAATCTTACTTGTCCACAAAAAAAAATTTACTTTAAGTTGACAATGCAATTTCTACCCAACTTAGAATTTACCCATCTATCACATAAGACTATACTTTTAAGAAAAACTTTCTCAAATTATTTAATCGTGTGATTCAATCCTCAAAAAAAAAAAATTCACTCCCCAGTCCCAAAATATCGAGGGACTAGACACGTGGCAATGGCCAGCAGCACACACTGATGGACAAACCTAATTTAATGGATCCATCAGGGTGTACTTATATTATAAAATAAAGTCTACTAAAATATGCCACAAACTAATCTCATCCAAAGAAGATAAATATGATCAACAGCAATAAGAAATAAAAACCAACAACCAGTCTCAACAAAGTACTTCGGGGAACAACCCGATATAAATCTGATACAATGGTTCAACAGACTAAAACATAAATATCTGAATAAAGTAGATACTGAGTATGAAACACAGATACTCAGGAAAAGTCTTCAGCCATCACCTCGTCCTCGGGAATCGGTACGACTCCTGTATCAGCTCTTTCTCCTGCCTCTGCTACTGTCCCGTAAACCTCGGGATAGAAATTCTTCGCCAAACCTGGCGACATCATACGGAATCCAGGTCCTCAGGGGACATAGCAAGGTACAAAATAATACAAGCCAAAATAAATGTAGTGCAAGAGTAAATAAAATAAATAGGGTAACTATTTAACCATCTATATGAAATGCAAGTGAGAGCATCACTAGAACTCAGGCTGAGACCGCTACAAGCTCTGTGTCGGGGAGCCGGTAGCAGTAATATCACGTAATGGGCCTAGCTCTGATATAGAGTCTACAGCCTCACAATAATAAATATATATAAATAAACAGTCTGTAGCCTGTGTGTCTCTCCCCACCCAATGTAATCACATATCTCATGTCCACAACGTCTCATGTCCATGTCACGCAAGATCATAACTAATGCAGCAAGTCATACAATATCTATAAATATAGTGTCTATGTCACAATCCTGCAACCTATACAGAATTACCTTGAATATTTTAGAAAAATTCTGTCTCATGAATAGTGTCAGGTGTCCTGGGTATAACATACTTGATAATGCAAGCACGAGAAGTATATGATTTCGGTATCCATGTCTATATGACGTTACACAACTCCGCGTACGCTGTTGGCACCCGAATATTATTCGAATGCTAAGTAAGTCACACGGTCCTAGGTTAAGCATGTATAATAATTAATTTAAGTCAAAGAAATAAATAACAACACTGCAAAGTTGGCAAGGTACACTTGTCTGGGGTTGGAATACCAATAGCTGTCCCTGTATCAGTAGATTCTGCAGGTATTCCTCCAAAAGCTGAAATAAACATCACCAACAGGTTCAGAAAATATTAAATAGCTAAAAATGCCTGTCCTTGAGTCCAATTTGGACACAAGGGCAAAAATCAAAGTTTCTGGTCAAAGCGGGGTCCACATGTGGCCCGCTTCGCACCAAAAAATGTGTCAGAATCAATATTCTCTAAATTTATCCAACTTAGTGTCAACAAGTCCATAACGATGATACAAACCCAACGGAACTTCCAGAACTGGATTCCGATAAGCCGATCCCAAAATCGCCCGTCAAGTAGAGTTGTGGGGCCCACGATACGCGATTTTGTCAATGTTCTCAGAATTAAACCAAACTTGGGTCACAAGACCAACATATTGCTACAAGTCTGATGTCATAAGTTTCGTTTCGATCCGACATGTGTACACAAAGTTACAATATATTCTGGAACAGGGTCGATACGGGATGTTGTCGGCTGATACGCGTTGATTTCGATGTGCACGGACATCCAAATCAATTTTTGTAAAATCTCGCACGTCCATATCAATGGCGCGCACCTTACGGTGAAGACCGCATGTGACTAAGTCGTCCCGTTTGGCAGGGCACACTCAATTTTGGGGGAAAATAGGGTATTATTTTTCCTGTTTTTAGATCGCAGTTTGCGATCGCCACAGGATGCGACACACCGAGCGGGTTGCACGAGCATCGATAGGGTTACGTAGTCTACGCATCACAATAGATGGCATAAAAAATAGGGCAGCGAGGAAAGAGAAAAGGTTACCTGAACAGGACTACGTAGAAACAAAATTCTCGTGTCCGTGAGGTGATACGACACATCGTGACACAGTATTGTGCTGTGCTAGGGTTAGGGTTTCGATTACTACAGTGGCTGAGGCGCCGGGACTTCGTCGGAGAAGGACGGAGGTGGCTTGGCTCGTCGGCTCACCCGGAGGCGAAGCTGGTGTCGTCGGCGGAGGACACGGTGGAGGTCGTCGGGCTCTGGCGGAGGAGTTATGGGTAGATGACCGCGGCTCAGGGCGGCTAGGGCACGTCTGGGTGGGCTGAGCTGGCCAGGGCTTGGGGTGGTGAAGCACTGCGGGGAGGAAGGAGGGTAGTGGAGCTCTGGGAAGGCGGAGACAGCGGGGCTGCTCTGTCTGGGGTCGCCGGAATAGACGGTTGGGGGCTCAGACGGTGGTGGTCGAGGGGTTAAAGGAGCGGCAGCCGGAGGAGGAGGGGATTATATAGAGGTAGAGGGAGGAGGACGGCCGGAGGTTGAGGAAGGTGAAGGGGAATCGGCGACAGAGGTTGAGCGGAGACGAACCGATAGGTCGTCGGCGGCCACGGCGGCGAAAACGGCCGCCGGGGAGGAGAACAGTTGGGGAAAAGAAGGGTTTGGGGGTTAGGGTTTCAGGCGGGTTAACGGGTCCGGATCGGGTTCAATTCGGATATGACCCGACTCGTTAAGAATTGGGTTCAGTTTGGTTCGGTTTAGCTTATTTTGGTTCGGTTTGGTTTAGCATTATACCGGGTTTAATTCCAGGGTTATTTAGGGTTAATTACAACTTAGTTTCTAGGTCTTTAAAAATATTTTCGGGGTCCAATAAATTCCCGGAAAATTACCTTATATCTAGTTTTTCATTTTACACCTAAAAATATTATTTTCATAATATTTTAATATTAATTAACATCATTTAAAATTGTTTTAAATTTAAAATACCCTGGTTTTATTTAGTTAAAAATTACAGAAAAATTTATAAAAATTCTTAAAATACATTTTTAAATTTCTAAAAATTCAGTTGATTACAATCTACCTCCCTTAAGAAGATTGTGTCCTCGCAATCAAAGAATAAACTACTAAAGGAAAAGAATTATGGGAATTACAAGAATGCTTAGGTTATACCTGCATTTGCGAACAGGTGATGATAACGCTGGCGCATGATATCCTCTCGTTTCCAGGTAGATTCGCCAGGAGAGTGATGTTTTCAAGCTACACAAACCAGTCTAATTGTCTGTCCTCGCAATATCTTCTCACTGATGTCGAGTATGCCAACTGGTTGTTCTTCATATCTCAGGCTAGGGCCCACTACGATCCTAGAATGATCGACTATATGACTTGGGTCAGTCATGTACCTTCTCAGCTGTGAGACATAGAATACATCATGCACTTCCTCTAAGGATGGAGGTAATGCAAGACGATAAGCCACCACACCAATGCGCTCCAGAATATCAAATGGTCCGATGTACCTTGGGCTCAACTTGCCTCTGTTCCTAAATCTAATAGTACCTCGAGTGGGTGAAATCCTCAAGAATACGTGCTCTCCTTCTTTGAACTCCAGGGGACGTCTGTGTGTATCAGCCCAATGCTTCTGTCTGTCTTGAGCTGCACGAAGATAATTCTGAATTTGTTTCACCTTCTCCACTGTCTGCATTACCAACTCTGGACCCAGTATTTGACGCTCACCAACGTCACTCCAGCATATCGGCGATCTGCACTTTCTACCATATAACGCCTCGAATGGTGCCATCTGGATGCTTGCCTGATAACTGTTGTTGTATGAGAACTCCACCAAGTATAAATGATCTTCCCAAGACCCTCCAAAGTCTAGCATACACGATCGCAGCATATCCTCCAAGATCTGAATTGTGCACTCTGATTGACCATCTGTCTATGGATGGTAAGCAGTGCTGAATTTGAGTCGGGTGCCAAGACTCTCTTGCATGCTTAACCAAAAATGAGATATAAATCTCGAATCATGATCCGACACAATACTAGCCGGCACTCTATATAATCTTATGATTTATCGTATATACATGTCGGCTAGTACCTTCGTGGACTGTCCAACTCTAAATGGCAAGAAATATGTAGATTTAGTGAGTCGATCCACGATAACCCATACCGCATCTTTTCCATTGGGACTTCTTGGAAATCCTGTGACAAAATCCATAGTGATATGTTCCCACTTCCATTCTGGTATAGAAAGCGACTGCAACATACCAGCAGTCCTTTGATGCTCGACTTTTACTTGCTGGCAGACTAAATATTTTGACACAAACCGTGCAATCTCCCTCTTTATTCTATGCCACCAATAGTACTTCCTTAAATCTCGGTACATCTTTGTTCCTCCCGGATGAATAGAGTATATAGAGCTATGTGCTTCAGTCATTAACTCATGTCTTAATTCTCCATTGGGAACATACAGACGATTTCTGTACCTCAATGTCCCATCCTCATGTATACGAAGTCCCGTCTGTATGCCTGCTTCTGTCTTCTCTTTAAGTCTTCAAAATCTAGCATCAGTGGGCAATGCCTCTTTAATCCTTTCCACAAGTGACGACTTAACTTCGAGAATAGCTAGCAAGCCACTTTGTCTTGGTAAAATAACCTTTATCTGGAGCTCCTGTAGATCTTTTAATAGTTGAGGCTGCATCGTCAAGAAATAAGTCGTGGGCTTCATGTTGAGTGCGTCTGCTATGACATTCGCCTTTCCCGGGTGGTACTGTAGATCTATATCAAAGTCTACCATAAACTCAAGCCAACGTCTCTGTCTCATGTTGAGCTCCTTTTGAGTATATACATACTTCAGACTCTTGTGATCAGTAAAAATTTCTACCTATTCTCCATAAAGATAGTGCCTCCAAATCTTCAGTGCAAATATTACTGCAGCTAGTTCAAGATCGTGCGTTGGATAGTTCTTCTCATGGACCTTCAACTGTCTCGATGCATAAGTGATAACTTTGCTATGTTGCATCAAAATACATCCTAGTCCACTACCTGATGCATCACTATAAACAATAAAACCTCCTGACCCTGAAGGAAGAGTCAAGACAGGTGTTGTTGTCAATCGTCTCTTCAATTCTTCAAAGGCCTTCTAGTAATCTTTCGTCCATACAAACTCCTAGTCCTTACATGTCAACTTCGTCATTGGTTACGCAATTCTTGAGAAATTTTCTACGAACCTCCGGTAATATCTAGCAAGTTTGAGAAAACTTCTTACTTCTGCAACTGATGTAGGTGTAGGCCAAGTTTCTATTGCAGCAACCTTCTCCGGATCAACTGAAAGTCCTTCTCCTGAGATGATATGTCCCAAGAAAGGCACCTTGTCCATACAAAACTCATATTTACTGAGTTTGGCATACAACTTCTCCTACCTCAACATCTCTAGCACAATTCTGAGATGCTCCTCGTGCTCTTCGTAGCTCTTGGAATATACTAGAATATCATCAATAATTATAACCATAAATTTGTCCAAGTACTGATGAAAAACTCTATTCATCAAACTCATGAACACAACTGGCGCTTTGGTTAAACCAAACGGCATTACTAAGAACTCATAATGTCCATACTTGGTCCTGAAGGCTGTCTTCAGTATATCCTCCTTCCTTACTCTAATCTGGTGATAACCGGATCTAAGTTCAATCTTCGAGAATACCCTAGAACCACTCAACTGATCGAATAAGTCATCAATGCATGGCAAGGGATACCGGTTCTTAATGGTTACAGCGTTTATTGCCCTGTAATCAATACACAGGCGTATTGTCCCATCCTTCTTTGGTACAAATAGTACGGGTGCTCCCCAAGGTAAAACACTGGGCCGAATAAAACCCTTCTCCAGAAGTTCATCAACTTATTTCTTCAACTCCACCAACTCCTTAGGTGCTAGCCGATATACTGATGAAGTGATAGGCTCTGCTCCTGGAGTTCAGTCTATTATGAATTCTATTTCCCGATCAGGTGGTAAACCTGGAAGATCATCAGAAAATACATCCACAAACTCTGATATGACTCTTGGGTAACCTGACTCCCCTTCTACAGATAATACCCTAAGAGTAGGCCGAACACCTTGCTCTATAGCTCCCCAAAGGAACTCAAATTCTGAATGGCCAGGCAGTCTAAATATAATATTTCCAAGCCGGCAATCAAGAGTCGCATGGTACTGACTTAACCAACCCATACCAAGTACAACATCATAATCCGGCATGGAAAAGATCAAAAATTGAGCTCGCATCTCTCTTTTACAGACTACTACCAAACAAGATCTACATATATCACTAACTGGGATAATTCTACCTCCCGTAAGAATTCTCTTAGTCTTCGGAAGGGGTGCGGTAGGTACTCTATGGGTGGCTATGAAGCTAGCAGCTATGAATGAATGTGATGCTCTAGAATCAAATAAAGCTATAGCAGGTAATGAAGCTATTAATATAGTACCTGCTATAACTTCTCCTGTAGTCGCTTCCTCCTCAACAGCCAATGCAAATGCTTGTCCTCGTCCCTGAGCTGGACCTCTCTGCTGACGAGCCTGCTAAAATAGTGCTGCATATGGTACCAGTGGTGGTCTCTGCTGATACCCTCCTGGAGCTAGTGGTCTGACTTCTCCAACTCCCGGCTGTGGTGCTCCCAATACTGGATAAGCTGGCCTTGGTGCAGGTAAAGCTAGTCTTGGTGTTCCCTCTCTGCGTTCAGAGCAGTCCTTGGCTGGATGCTGGTTGGATCCGCAAATCAGGCATAGTCCCAACTTGCGTCTACACTCTCTCTTAATATGACCTACCTTGCCACAGTAGTAACAAGTAGGTAGGGCTCTTGGTGCTGCTCTCTAAGGTAGATTCTTCTGGGGTCGCTTTGTAGAATCCCTCTGTGATGCCCTGGATGGTGCTGATGTGAATGGCCGCTTCAGACTTGACTCCCTCCTAGTGATATGTTACATGCGTCGTGCTACAGCAAGGACGTCGATATACGATATAGGTGCAACAGATTCGATCAACCTCTGGAGCTCGAACCCGAGTCCGTCAAAGAACTTCTCTGCCTTCTCTTTTTCGGTTGGAATTAGAGAAGGGCCAAAGCGACTCAGGCGAATGAATTCAGCATTGTACTTTTCCATCGACATATTGCCTTGGATAAGGCGGTTGAACTTGTCTCAGAGTTCCGACCGAGCAACAGCTAGGATATACATCTCCTGGAAGAGTCTGGAGAACTCTTCCCAAGTGACTCGGTCCTGTCCGAGCCTTCTCTCTTCTGATAGCCACCAATGATGTGCATTGTTAGTCAACTATATCCTGACAACAGTCATCCATCTCTCCCTCGAAAGTTCAGCTACTTCCAACTGGTGTTGTGTGTTCGTGAGCCACTCGTAAACTTTAGTTGGCCCCTCCTTGCCAGAAAGGGTACGGGGCTTGAGCTGACGGAAATCAGTGATAGATCCCGTCGCTGGTCGCCTAGCTGGTGGGTTTGCCTGCTCCAATGCGGTTACTAGGCTGGTTCTTAAATACTCTACCTCATAACGCTGAGCCTCTTGCTGAACCTGTTGTTGAGCTTGCATCATGGCATAAAACATTTGAAATATCTGCTGCCCGTCCATGGCTTACCCTGGTGGAAAAACAGGCATCGGTGGAGTGAACTGTGGCGGAGGTGGGATGTCATCACGCCGGAACCTTGAATTATGCTGGCCAGCTTGATCACTTTGAGAAGATTGTCCTCTATTCTCTGGTGTTACTCCATCTTCATAGGTAACTACAGCATCGTGTGGCATACCCAAGGGATTCTCATCTCTGATTCTTGGATTCATTACTCTACATCCAAAAATAAACTATAAGAACATGCAGAGGAATCAAAGCAGGATGCAAATTAAGTAATTAATTTGAATTCGATATAGAGTTAAAAATGATTCAAACAATGGATGAGATCCTATTAACTATCATATCCTTAGTGCAGGCTTGCTCGGTCCTTAATTTAAAACTGAACAATTTAGTCGTAGACCTGCATGGGCCACCACAAAAACTATGTCACGCCCAGTCCCAAAATATTGAGGGACTAGACACGTGGCAATGGCCAACAGCACACACTGATGGACAAACCCAATTTAATGGATCCATCAGGGCATACTTAAGCTGTAAAATAAAGTCTACTAAAATATCCCATAAACTAATCTCATCCAAAGAAGATATATATGATCAACAGTAATAAGAAATAAAAATCAATAACTAGTCTCAACAAAGTACTTTGGGGAATAACTCGATATAAATCTGATACAATGGTTCAACAGACCAAAACATAAATGTCTGAATAAAGTAGATACTAAGAATGAAACACAGATACTCGAGAAAAGTCTTCAGCCATCACCTCGTCCTCGGGAATCGGTACAGTTCCTGTATCAGCTCCTGCTCCTGCCTCTGCTACTGTCCCGTAAACCTCGGGATAGAAATCCTCCGCTAAACCTGGAGACATCATCCAGAATCCAGGTTCTCAGGGGACATAGCAAGGTACAAAATAATACAAGCCAAAGTAAATGTAGTGCAAGAGTAAATGAAATAAATAGGGTAACTATGTAACCATCTATGTGAAATGCAAGTGAGTGCATCACTAGAACTCAGGCTGAGACCGCTACAAGCTCTGTGTCGGGGAGCCGGTAGCAGTAATATCACGTAATGGACCTAGCTCTGATGTAGAGTCTACAATCTCATAATAATAAATATATATAAATAAATAGCCTGTAGCCTGTGTGTCTCTTCCCACCTAATGTAATCACACGTCTCATATCTACAACGTCTCATGTCTATTTGACGCAAGATCATAACTAATGCAGCAAGTCATACAATATCTATAAATATAATGTCTATGTCACAATCCTGCAACCTACACAGAATCACCTTGAATATTTCAACAAGATTCTGTCTCATGAATAGTATCAGGTGTCCTGGGTAACGTACTTGATAATGCAAGCACGAGAAGTATAGGGTTTCAGTATCCATGACTAGATGACGTTACACAACTCCGCGTACGGTATGGGCACCCGAATATTATTCGAATGCTAAGTAAGTCACACGGTCCTAGGTTAAGCATGTACAACAATTAATTTAAGTCAAAAAAATAAATAACAACACTGCAAAGTTGGCAAGGTACACTTGCCTGAGGTTTGAATACCAACAGTTGTCCCTGTATCAGTGGATTCTGCAGGTACTACTCTAAAAGATAAAATAAACATCACTAACAGGTTTAAAAAATATTAAATAGCTAAAAATGCCTGTCCTTGAGTCCAATTTGGACACAAGGGAAAAAATCAAAGTTTCTGGTCAAAGCGGGGTCCATATGTAGCCCGTTTCGCACCAAAAAATGTGTCAGAACCAATGTTCTCCAAATTCGTCCAACTTTGTGTCAAAAAGTCCATAACAATGATACGAACCCAACAGAACTTTCAGAACTGGATTCCGATGAGTCGATCCCAAAATCGCCCGTCAAGTAGAGTAGTGGGGCCCACGATACACGATTTTGTCAACGTTCTCAGAATTGAACCAAAGTTTGGTCACAGGACCAGCGTATTGTTATGAGTCTAATGGCACAAGTTTTGTTTTGATCCGACATGTGTATACAAAGTTACAACGTGTTTTGGAACATGGCCGATATGGGGCGTTGTCGGCGGATACGCGTTGATTCCGGTGTGCACGCACATCCAAATCAACTTCTGCAAAATTATGCACGTCCATATCAACGGCACGCACCTTACGGTGAAGATCGCACATGACCAACTGTAAGCCCCCTGATTTTTCAAAATTTTTAAAAATGATTTTTTACACAATTTTCTGTAATTTTCTTGGATTTTTACCTAGGTATTTTGTGACTAAATAATTTTTTTAATGATATTAGTTAATAATCAAATATTATAAAAATAATATTTTTGGGTGAAAAATGAAAAACTGGATATAGGGTAATTTTTTGTGAATTTATTGGACTCCAAAAATATTTTTAAAGCCCTAAAAACTAATGTATTTTTAAACCTAATTAAGCCCTGACTGAACCCGGTTTATTTTTAGATAAACCGAACCAAACTAAACCGAACCGCTGTAAACCAAACCGAACTAAACCAATTTCTTAACAGGTCGGGTCGGATCCGAATCGAACCCGACCCGGACCCGAAACCCTTACCGAAACCATAATCCTAAATCCTAACGGAATTACTGTTCCGGCCTATATAAATCCCTCGACTTCCACGCCCCGCCGCCGCCGCCGCAACCCTACCTCTCTTCTCCTCCGTCGCAGGACCGCCCCCTCGTTTGAACCCTAACGCTGACGACCCCGCTCGAGCCCTCCGCCACCCAGGACACGACCCCATCCACCCTCGTGTTTCTCCCCCGACGACCTCCCAGCCCTCGACTCCGCCGCCTCGACCATCCCCGACCATCTCCACCACACAGCCACCTATCCCCGACGTCCTCCACCCGTCCCCGACTCCACTGGCATCGAACTCCTTGACCCCGCCGACTCGAGCCTCCGCAGCCGACCATCTCCACCAGAACACCCCCTCACCGCTCCGCCCTAGCCGCCCCGACCTCATCTTCCCCGACCACCGACCTTTCTCCGCCGACTCGCAGCGCCCGACCACCGCCCTAGTTGTCGACGGGCTTCGCCCGACCAGAATACCCCATAGCCGACCGCCCGCTGCCCTAGCATGGACACAGTGGCCCGGACACAGCCGCCCTAGCTCCGGACACGGCATACTCGAGCCAGGACATAAAACAGTATCCCGGACACTAGCAATTCTCGTTCCACGAAGCCCTATTCATGTAACCCGTTCTCTCTCCTCTATGTTCTATTTTTTGTTCCATCAGTTGTGATGCGTAGATTGTGTAACCCCCTCGATGCCCGTGCAACCCGCTCGGTGCATCGCGTCCTGTGGCGATCGCGAACCGTGATCCAAAAACAGGAAAAATAATGCCCCGTTTTACCCAGGAACTTAGTGCGCCCCACCAAACGGGACGACTTGGTCATGTGTGGTTTTTACCGAAACGTGCGCGCCGTTGATACGGACGTGCAGGATTTCGCAGAAGTTGATTTGGATGTGCGTGCACACCGGAATCAACGCGTATCCGCCGACAACGTCCCGTATTCGCCCGTCCTAGAACACGTTGTAACTTTGTGTACACATATCGGATCGAAACGAAACTTATGCCATCGGACTCATAGTAATACGTTGGTCTTGTGACCCAAGTTTGGTTTGATTCTGAGAACGTTGACAAAATCACGTATCGTGGGCCCCGTGGCTCCACTTGACGGGCAATTTTGTGATCGGCTCATCGGAACCCAATTCTGGAAGTCCCGTTGGATTCGTATCATCGTTCTTGACATGTTGACACTAAGTTTGATGAATTTGGAGACCTTTGACCTGACACATTTTTCGAAGCAAAGCGGCCCACATGTGGACCCCGCTTTGACCCGAAACTGTCATTTTTGCCCCTGTGTTCAAATTGGACTTAAGGACAGGCATTTCTAGCTATTTGATATTTTTTGAGACTGTTGGTGATATTTATTACAGCTTTTAGAGGAGTACCTGTAGGATCCACTGATACCGGGATAATTGTTGGTATTCACAACCCAGGCAAGTGTACCTTGCCAACTTTGCAGTCTTGTTACATATTTTCTTGATTTATTTATATTATTGTGCATGCTTAACCTAGGACCGTGTGACTTACTTAGCATTCGATTAATAGTCGGGTGCCAATACTGTACGCAGAGTTGTGTAACGTCACCTAGATATGGACATTCGTGACCCTTTACATTCTGGTACTTGTCTTATCAAGTGCATTATAACCCAGGATACTTGACACTATTTATGAGACATAATCTTCCTGAGATATTCATGGTGATTCTGTATAGGATACAAGTTTTATGACATAGACATTATATCCATAGATATTATATAACTTGTTGCATTAGCTATGATCTTGCGTGACATGTACATGAGACGTTATGGACATGAGACATGTGGTTACATTGTATGGGGAGAGACACACAGGCTACAGGCTATTTTATATATATCTACTACTATTGTGAGGTCGTAGACTCTCCAGCAGAGCTAGGCACATTACCGGTTATTACTACTACCGGCTCCCCGACACAGAGCTTGTAGTGGCTCAGCCGGAGTACTAGTGATGCTCTCACTTGTATTTCACATAGATGGTTACATACTTACCCTATTTATTTTATTTACTATTTGTACTATATTTATTTTGGCTTGTATTATTTTGTACCTTGCTATGTCCCCTGAGAACCTGGATCCGGATTATGTCCCCAGGATTTGCAGACGAGATCTATCCCGAGGCATACAGGAGCAGAAGCAGGAGCAGGCACTGGAGTAGTACCAGATCCAGTAGATGAGTGATCCCTGAGGGTATCTTCTGAGTATATACTGTTCCATACTCAGTATTTGCTGTGGTTAGCTTTATTCTGGTATCTTGACAGATGTATCAGACTCATTATCGGATTATTTTTCGAGATTATATTTTATTGAGATTGATCTTGCTTTATGATTCTGATATTGTTATATTCATTTTTGTGGATGAGATTAGTATATCTAGACCCTTATTGTTGTACTACATCTTAAGTACGCCCTGATGGATCCATTAAATTGGGTTTATCCATCGGTGTGTGCTGCTGGCCATTGCCACGTGTCTAGTCCCTCGGTATTTTGGGACTGGGGCATGACATGGTTTTTGTGGTGGCCCATGCAGGTCTACGACTAAATCGTTCGGTTTTAACTTAGGGATCGAGCAAGCCTGCACCTAGGATTAAAGTATAGGATCTCATTCACAACTGATTATGACTCATCCTCCTTCCAATCTATTCCATTAAAAAATTACATCCTGCTTGATTCATGTGCCTTCTCATTAGTTCCTTTAGTGTAGCTTTCTCCTAGAATATAGAAGTCCCTGTTGATAGAATGATAAGTAGGGTAACCTTCCTATTAAGAGTACAGCTAGGATATTGACACACCCTTAAGTAGAACTCTTAATGAATCCTAGCATCCCTCACCTATAGAATAATTTACCATTATTCTTGTTATAGTCATGAATGACCTAAGAGTAGTATAGGCACTGCTAAGAGCTAGTTAGAGATTTGACCCTAATGGTTGACCCCTGTCTTGAGGAACCAATAGAAATCTGAGATCGAATGCTAGGACTGAACCTAACCTTCATAGTTAGATAGTATTTGAGAACTATAAATATAGATTCTTGTCTTGAGATAAGCAGAAAGTACCTTAGGAAGCCTAGAGGAGTGTAATCAACACTTTTTCCTTGATCATACCTCGAACATAGCAACCAGCATACCACCCCCTTAGAGAACCATGATATTATCTGGAGCCCCATATTCTAATTTCATATGTTGTTCATCTGCAACCTTAACATTCGCTAATGCGCAACGACTAAAATATGTTCTTCTTTTCTCCGTCTTTCAATTCCTGCCACCTGACACTTCTGATAGTAGGCCAAGTAATTTTATTCCTTGTTAAGGACCCATAGTTTGCTAGGATTATAGCTGTAGTCTTGAATTTGAAAATTTTGTGCTTGGTAGTTAGAGTTCGATAAGTTTGAGTTAATCTTGTAGACGGTGACCCGATGATTATCCCTTGGTGTTAAATCACGTAATTTATACCCCCAGCTCGATACGAGCTATATTTCCTTTCCCTTGAGACTAGTAACCTTTCCATTCTCGCTATTGACACATGTTCTATGAGCATTATAATTAAGACTTAAGGTGACCTTTACCTATATAATACAATAGGAGACCCTAATGAGTACCAAGATCTTTCCTCTTATACCCTAATAAGAGTTTCTGTTTTATTTACATGTGCAAGGTTATTTTGTAGGATCCTCTTAAGATTGTCACAGTATTAGTCTAATTCTTATAAGTTGGGTAGTATGCCTCACAGCCTAGTATCACATAGCCCACTTGACCCATCGAGGTAGTGTAACTGAATGACATTAATTATATGCTAGCAAAAGATGACAGTGTTTATTCAGATAATAGAATTTAGAGGTCCTTGCCCCTATTTGGTCGAATAGCGACTTAGACAAGGAGGTTGTATGATAACTGTAGAGATTGTAGAGTCTATTATTATTGTTGCTTATTTTGTTTTTATTTTTGTAAACTTGAATAATTTGTACCTCCTTTCATCATCATCTAGCGTACTTATATTTGCTGTACTACCTTGACTTATCCTGCTATTATAGCCTATTTTTGCAAGCTTATTCTTTATCGAGCTTGTTCATGACATATGTATTATTGGGGAGGCCCACAATAATACAATTCAGAATCAGTGTATTACGGTCCGATCAACCATAGTGCGCTGATTCGCCCTTCGCAATAATACTTTACGTGGATTGAGATATATAGTGATTAGTAGACGAATGTACTTGCCCTCTAGATATGTCTGAGCATATCGTATCCGTTACATAACTGTACTGATGCGAGCATGTGAATAGGAATTGCCCAAAATAGGATTTTAGTCCACAACTGCCTTGATAATTCCCATTTGAATTCTTTGAACGCATTGATCCTGATACTTCCATTCTATTACCTCTCCCTTAAACTCTTTATTATTGATTTCCGTCTTTCCTTATTTTGGAAAGACGAAACCTCGTGCTTGGTATAAATTGATACACAGAGAGTACTAGATATGCCCCATAGGCCGTTCACATACTTGAGGATTATTCTTTCGTAATTAAGGACATATCATATGTGATATAATCAGCGTTGAAGTTTTGAGGATTGAATGACATGAGTGAATAAATTAAGAAATATTTTTCCTAAAGTATATAGCCTTATGTGATAGATGGATAAATTCTAAGTTGGGTAGCAGTGTATTGTCAACTCGAGAGAAATTTCTTTTATATTGTGATCGAGCAAGATTAGATTGGAAGAGATTCAAGCCATAATAAATGTGGAGAATTTTAGAAGAATGACTAAGATGATAAGGATAAACGAATTTCAAAATCTTGATATTGAGGACCCAATATTTATACCTTAAGTACATGATTTAAATTTTTGAATAATGAAGGTAAAATCATCAAATTGAATTTAGAGGATAAATATAGAATTTCAGACTTGAACATTGGTGGACTGCATTTAAATTATTTTTCAATTTGATAATTTAAATTAAGAATTAGAATTTAATGGTTAGACTACCTAATTGAAATATTGAGGATGTGAATGGAATTTAAGAAGTTGAAGAATACAAAAATTTATAAGTGAAAATAGGAATAATATTGGACTCGAATTACTTCTAGAGAATATTATAATAGTTGGAGATCGTGAGGTAAAATTTATATACGTATTTAAATCTTGAAGATGTTATATGGATTTAATTTAAATTTGGATGTGGATAATTTGAAATAAGTGAGAAGAGATAACATTAGGTTAAATTTTGATTGGAACAGTGATCATCTTAACCTTGAAGTGATTGCGATGGATATGATTGGAATTTTAATTATTATAAGGAAATTGTGATTGACTTGCCTTATTGTACATGAAGGATTAATAAATTATGCCTTATTTTGATCTTGAGGACGAGATTGTTTTAAGTTGGCGGGATTGTGAAACCCCTCACCTAAGAATTAGACCTATTTGGCTTAGATAGTGAGACTGAGGCTAGCTCGAATCCACTTAGAAATAGAATACGATATTTTTAGTGTTACAACATGGTATCACTTAGCACCCCTTACCATTGCTTCGATAATTGGAGCACTTCACTAGTCACTGCCTTTCTACAAATTCCACATCCTTATCCTAGACATGTCCATCATCCAATTTCCATCTTCGTGCAACGTTTCAATGGTTGGGCATTTTTATACAAAAGAGCATTTAGGTGTCCACATCATTGACATGACACATGAAGAAATCTATTTTTTGCTCATGTGGATTTTCCATGATTTTTGGAATATGCAACGCGCAACTTCGCCCACTCCGTTAAATCTAGCCTTGCATTTTAACCAATGCAAATCTTATACCATCCTTGTCTTCTACCGTAGCTTAATTTTAATTTCGAGGACGAAATTTTTATAAGTTGGATAGATTGTAAGCCCCCTGATTTTTCAAAAATTTTAAAAATGATTTTTTACACAATTTTCTGTAATTTTTTAGGATTTTTACCTAGGTATTTTGTGACTAAATGATTTTTTTAATGATATTAATTAATAATCAAATATTATGAAAATAATATTTTTGGGTGTGAAATGAAAAACTGGACATAGGGTAATTTTTTGTGAATTTATTGGACTCCGAAAATATTTTTAAATCCCTAAAAACCAATGTATTTTTAAACCTAATTAAACCCTGACTGAACCCGATTTATTTTTAAATAAACCAAACCAAACTAAACCGAACAGCTGTAAACCAAACCGAACCAAACCTATTCCTTAACGGGTCGGGTCGGATCCGAATCGAACCCGACACGGACCCGAAACCCTCACCGAAACCCTAATCCTAAATCCTAACGGAAATACTGTTCCGGCCTATATAAATCCCTCGACTTCCACGCCCCGCCGCAACCCTACCTCTCTTCTCCTCCGCCGCAGGACCGCCCCCTCACCTGAACCCTAACGCCGACGACCCCGCTCGAGCCCTCCGCCACCCAGGACACGACCCCATCCACCCTCGTCTTTCTCCCCCGACGACCTCCCAGCCCTCGACTCCGCCGCCTCGACCATCCCCGACCATCTCCACCATCTCCACCGCACAGCCACCCATCCCGGACGTCCTCCACCCGTCCCCGACTCCACCGGCGTAGAACTCCTCGACCCCGCCGACTCGAGCCCCCGCAGCCGACCATCTCCACCAGAACACCCCCTCACCGCTCCGCCCTAGCCGCCCCGACCTCATCTTCCCCGACCACCGACCTCTCTCCGCCGACTCGCAGCGCCCGACCACCGCCTTAGCCGTCGACGGGCTCTGCCCGACCAAAATACTCCACAGCCGACCGCCCGCTGCCCTAGCACGAACACAGTGGCCCGGACACAGCCGCCCTAGCTCCGGACACGGCATACTCGAGCCAGGACACAAAACTGTATCCCGGACACGAGAATTCTCGTTCCACGAAGCCCTGTTCAGGTAACCTGTTCTCTCTCCTTGTTATTCTGTTTTCCGTTCTGTCAGTTATGATGCGTAGACTGTGTAACACCCTCGATGCCCGTATAACCCGCTCGGTGCGTCGCGTCCTGTGGCGATCGCGAACCGCGATCCAAAAACAGGAAAAATAATACCATGTTTCACCCCGAAACTGAGTGCGCTCCGCCAAACGGGATGACTTGGTCGCGTGCGGTCTTCACCGAAACGTGCGTGCCGTTGATACGGACGTGCAGAATTTCATAGAATTTGATTTGGATGTGCGTGTACACCGGAATCAACACGTATCCGCCGACAACGCCCCGTATCTACCCGTCCTGGAACACGTTGTAACTTTGTGTACACACGTCGAATCGAAACGAAACTTGCGCCATCGGACTCATAGCAATACGCTGGTCCTGTGACCCAAGTTTGGTTCGATTCTGAGAAAGTTGACAAAATCGTGTATCTTGGGTCCCGCGGCTCCACTTGACGGACGATTTTGTGATCGGCTCATCAGAATCCAATTCTGGAAGTTCCGTTGGGTTCGTATCATCGTTATGGACTTGTTGACACTAAGTTTGACGAATTTGAAGACCTTTGACCTGATATGTTTTTTGGAGCAAAGCGGCCCACATGTGGACCCCGCTTTGATCCGGAACTGTCATTTTTGCCCTTGTGTCCAAATTGGACCTAAGGACAGGCATTTCTAGCTATTTGATATTTTCTGAGACTGTTGGTGATATTTATTATAGCTTTTGGAGGAGTACCTGTAGGATCCACTGATACCGGGACAATTGTTGGTATTCACAACCCAGGCAAGTGTACCTTGCCAACTTTGCAGTCTTGTTACATATTTTTTTGATTCATTTATATTGTTGTGCATGCTTAACCTAGGACCGTATGACTTACTTAGCGTCCGATTAATAGTCGGGTGCCAACACTATACGCAGAGTTGTGTAATGTCACCTTGAGATAGACATTCGTGACCCTTTACATTCTGGTACTTGTCTTATCAAGTGCATTATAACCCAGGATACTTGACACTATTCATGAGACAGAATCTTTCTGAGATATTCATGGTGATTCTGTATAGGATACAGGTTTTATGACATAGACATTATATCCATAGATATTATATGACTTGTTGCATTAGCTATGATCTTGCGTGACATGTACATGAGACGTTATGGACATGAGACGTGTGGTTACATTGGGTGGGGAGAGACACACGGGCTACAGGCTATTTTATATATATCTACTACTATTGTGAGACCGTAGACTCTCCAGCAGAGCTAGGCACATTACTGGTTATTACTGCTACCGACTCCCCGACACAGAGCTTGTAGTGGCTCAGCCTGAGTACTAGTGATGCTCTCACTTGCATTTCACATAGATGGTAACATACTTACCCTATTTATTTCATTTACTATTTGTACTGCATTTATTTTGGCTTGTATTATTTTGTACCTTGCTATGTCCCCTGAGGACCTGGATCCGGATTATGTCCCCCGGATTTGCAGACGAGATCTATCCCGAGGCATACAGGAGCAGGCACTGGGGCAGTACCAGATCCAGTAGACGAGTGATCCCTGAGGGTATCTTCTGAGTATATACTGTTCCATACTCAGTATTTGCTGTGGTTAGCTTTATTCTTGTATCTTGACAGATGTATCAGACTCATTATCGGGTTATTTTTTGAGATTATATTTTATTGAGATTGATCTTGCTTTATGATTCTGATATTGTTATATTCATTTCTGTGGATGAGATTAGTATATCTAGACCCTTATTGTTGTACTACAGCTTAAGTATGCCCCGATGGATCCATTAAATTGGCTTTGTCCATTGGTGTGTGCTGCTGACCATTGCCACGTGTCTAGTCCCTCGGTATTTTGGGACTGGGGCATGACACCAACTCATCCCGTTTGGCGGGGCGCACTTAATTCCAGGGGAAAATGGATTATTATTTTTCCTATTTTTGGATTGCACGGGCATCGAGAAGCTCACGCGACACACCGAACGGATTGTGCGGGCATCGAGAGGGTCACGCGGTCTATGCGTCATAATAGATGATACGAGAAATGGGGCAGCGAGAAGAGAGAAAAGGTTACCGGAACAGGGCTACACAGAAACTGAATTCTCGTGTCCGCGAGGCGACACGACACACCGTGACACAGTACTGTGCTGTGCTAGGGTTAGTGTTTCGATCACTACAGCGGCTGGGGTGCCGGGACTTCACCGGAGGAGGAAGGAGGCGGCTCGGTTCATTGGCTCAGGCGGAGGTGAAGCTGGTGTCATCGGCGGAGGACACGACGGTGGTCGTCGGGCTCTGGCGGGGGAGTTCTGGGTAGATGGCCGCGGCTCGGGGCGGCTAGGGCACGTCTGGGTAGGCTGCGCTGGCAAGAGCTCGGGGTGTTGAAGTGCTGTGGGGAGGACGGAGGGTGGCGGAGCTCTGGGAAGGCGAAGACGGCGGGGCTGCTCTGTCTGGGGTCGCCGGAGTAGATGGTTGGGGGTTCAGACGGTGGTGGTCGAGGGGTTAAAGGAGCGGCAGCCGGAGGAGGAAAGGATTATATAGAGGTAGAGAGAGGGGGACGGCCGGAGGTTGAGGAAGGTGAAGGGGAATCGGCGGCGGAGGTTGAGCGGAGATGAATTGATAGGTCGTCGGCGGCCACGGCGACGGAAACGGCCGCCGGGGAGGAGAACAGTCGGGGAGAAGAAGGGTTTGGGGGTTAGGGTTTCAAGCGGGTTAACGGGTCCGGGTCGGGTTCAATTCGGATCCGACCAGACCCGTTAAGAGTTGGGTTCAGTTCGGTTCGGTTTAGCTTATTTTGGTTCGGTTTGGTTTAGCATTAAACCGGGTTTAATTCTAGGATTTATTTAGGGTTAATTACAACTTAGTTTCTAGGTCTTTAAAAATATTTTCGAGGTCCAATAAATTTTCGAAAAATTACCCTATGTCTAATTTTTCATTTTACACCTAAAAATATTATTTTTATAATATTTTAATATTAATTAACATTATTTAAAATTATTTTAAATTTAAAATACGCTGGTTTTATTTAGTTAAAAATTACAGAAAAATTTATAAAAATTCTTAAAATTTATTTTTAAATTTCTAAAAATTCAGGTGATTACAGATTTTAACACCAAATATCTCACATGTGGTGTACCCTTAATTATGAAAAATAGTCACCAAGTAATGTGATTGGCCTATGGGGTATGTCTAGTACTCTCCGTATATCAAACTTATACCAAGCACGAGCGTTCGTCTTTCCAAAATAGGGGAAGACGAAGAACAATAATAAAAAATTCATGGAGGAGGTGATAGAATACAAGTACGGGGTTCAAGGCGATTAAAAAATTCAATTGGGTGTTGTCAAGGCAGTTGTGGATTAAAAATCTTATTTTAGTAAATTCTTATTTGCATGTTCACATCAGAACAGTTATGTACCTGACGTGATATGCTCTGACCAGTCTAGAGGGCAAGTATATTCGTCTAACAAGTTGAGTCAACTATATCTCAATCCACGTAAAGTAGTCATGCGAAGAGTGAACCAAGCACACTAAGGTTGATCAGACCATAATACACTAATTCTGATTTGGATAATATATTAGTGTGGGCCCCCAATAATACATATGTTATGAACAAGCTCGATAAAAGAATAAGCTTGTAAAACTAGGCTATAATAGCAGCATAATTCGAGGTAGTACAGAAAATATAGGTACGCTGGATTATGATGAGTGAAAGTACAAATTACGTGATTTGAAACTAAAGAATAATCATAAAATTATAATCTAAATGAATAACTCAACTATCAAGTTCTAACTACTAAGCACATAATTTAAGATTAACAAACTACAATACTACCAAACTATGTATCCTAACATAAAAGAAAATTACTTGGCCTACAATCAGAAGAGTTAGGTGGCACGAATTGAAAGATGAAAAAAAAATTTGTCGTCGCACCATAGCGAGCGTTAAGGTTTCGGAGGAACAAGATATAAAATTAAATAGAGAGACTCTTGATAATATCATAATTTTCTAGGGAAAGGCGGTATGCAAATCTCTGTGTTCGAGGTATGATCAAGGGAAGTGTTATATTCTTTCCTCTTGGCTTCCTAAGATAATGTTCTGTTAATATCAAGACAATGATCTAAATTTATAGTTCTAATATTATCTCATTGTGAAAGTTAGGTTTAGTCCTAATGTTCAATCTTGGATTTCTATTGGTTCCTCAATACTAGCGTCAAACAATATGGTCAAATTTCTTACTAACTCTAGTCGTGTCTATACTACTCCCAAGTCCTTCATAAATATATCAAGGGATATTGGTCAATTAACCTACATGTAAGGGATGCTAGGGTTTATTAGGTATTGTAAACTTAGTGATGTGTCAATATTCTAGTTGTATTCTTAGTAGGAATATTACCCTAATTATCATCCTAATAACAAGGATTCATATATTCTAGCAGAAGGCTATACTCAAGAAACTATTAGGGAAGCACACGAATCAAGCAGAATACAATTATCTAAAAAAACAGACTAGAAGAAAGGTGAGTCATAGTCAAATGTGGATGAGATCCTATACTCTAATCCTATTTGCAGGCTTGCTTGGTACAGTAACGTAACCAAGACAATATACTCTAGACCTGCATGGGCCACCACAAAAATATGTCATGCCCCAGTCCCAAAATACGTAGGACCAGGAATATGTAAGCATGCCAGCCGTATGTATATGGCAACTCCAATATATGGATACCATAATACATACGTATGTTGTAATATGAATGTTAACTCACATATGGTATATATATATTATCACAAGTCACAGGGCATAACTAGATCTCATCCACAGAATCAAATAACCAGTCAACTATATAACTGAATCAAGTATAAAATGCTTGATAAGAACAAGTAGTTGGGTGGAGATAAATCCACTACCAAACTAGAATATAAGAGGAACAAAAATAAGTATATCTAATGAATAATAAGACTCGAAGAGAGACCTCCTCGAAAGAGATAAGTAGCAAGTCCTGATCCGTGCTCCTACGAATAGTCAAGATCGTCTACACCTGGAAAGGGACCAGGTCCTCAGAGGGACGTAACAAGATACATAGAAGCATGCCAATTTGAATACAGTAAACATGCATAATAGGTAGAAAATATATAAGTATGCTGTACAAGACAATCTATATAAATGCATAATGAGGACAATATTTTGACGTATGGGTAGGTGTAGGATACTCTATCTATCTCACAACTCACACACACGTCCAAGAACATCATCAGCCGTCATACCGCGAGGGTAGCGACCATCGTGACACCATCAGCCGATATACAGCAAGGGTGGCGACCATCGCAACACAACTCCCGTAGTGCGTTCTAGTTACTATGGTTTACCAGAGTAGGTAGCCCATATGCTTACTGATTGTCCTCCCTTCCCACGATACTATGTATCAAGTGTGTGTCAACATATATAGTATATAATTATGACTGAAAGAAAATACATATATAATAAATATATAAAAATATGATAAGCATACAAAAGTACTGTAAGCAAATTGGCAAGGTATCTTGCCTGACAAGAAGCTACAAGTGTAAGCGTCCAGATGTTAGGCACAATAGATCAGAAACTATGGCATCAGAATGAACGTCCTCGGATGTTGAAATAAATATCTACAACATTCCCAAAATAAGCGAGATAGCTAGAAAATACTACCCTTTCGTCCAATTTGGACACAGGGGCAAAAGGTAATTTTGGGTCAAAACGGGCTCCATATGTGGACCACTTTGCACCCAAAAATGTGCCAGAGGTAAAGGCCACTAAATGGGACATATTATAGGTCAAAAAAATTCTAAAAGTCAATACGAACTCAACGGTATGTCCAATTTTGGATTCTGGTGAGCCAAACACAAATTTACCCAAAAAGTCAACCGTGTGGCCCGCAAATAGGTAGCTTGGTCAACTATCTCAAAATTGTGTGAAACTTGGGTCACAGGACCAGCGTGATACCACGAATCCAATGGTATAAGTTTCGTCACATTTCGATGAGCGTACACTAAATGGTGCGATATTTTACAAAAGTTACGATATGAAAACTTTTTACGGATATATGTTGATTCCGATGCGCACACATGTCCAAATCAGTTTTCGTGAAATCTCACACGTCCAGATATACCATAGGCCCCTTTCAGTGCAATTGGTACGCAGCGAGGTAATCCCGTTTGGCAGAACGTGCTCCGTATCATAATTTTCTAATTTTAAAAAGTCAAATTTTTGGTTGATTTGGAGGTTGAATAATTTTACACATAGAACAAATTAACAAAAACAAAAAAAAAACAAAAAAATTCTCGGTTATGTGGAGAAGAAAAACCCTTTTATTTGTTTTCGAAAATAATAAACAGGTTGTTGGCAAATTGGGTATGAACATGGGATTATGAAATCGAAATTCTGAACTGTTTTGGTCAGTTTTTTGATCATTTTTTGGTCGATTTTTCGACCAATCCGGGATACGAAAACTCATCCCGCTTGAATGAAAATCATAGAGGGTTACGTTGTGAACGTAGACGAACAAACCGCAAGCAAAAATAATCAAAATTGAGAGAGAGATATCACCTTGAAGATGGGCCAAAACTGTGCGCATGCGCGCGCGTACGTGCGGTGCGCACTCTCGCGGACGGACGGCGGCCGACCGGCGGGCTGCGGCGGCGGCTGCGTGGTGTCGGCTCGGGGTCGACGGCGCCGGCTGCCGGGGTTCGATTAGGGTTAGGGTTGTATACGTGTGTGTGTGTGTGTGTGTGTGTGTGTGCGTGTGTGTATATATATATATATATATATATATAGAGAGAGAGAGAGAGAGAGAAAGAGAGAGAGAGATGGGAGAGGGAAGCCTGGGCGCTCGGGTGTATGGCTGCGGGGCGAATCATGCTGGGGTTTGGGGTAGTTAGGAATAGGGGGGAATTAGATTAGGATTAGGTTATTAAGTTAGGTTTTTGGTTTAGTTTAGTAGTTAGTTAAGATTTTTATTTTCTTTTTCTTTTTCTTTTTCTTTTTCTTTGCTTTTTATTTCTTTTCTTTTAATTCTCTTTTTTTTATTACTACTACTACTACTACTATTGTTATTATTATTATTATTATTATTATTATTATTATTATTATTATTATTATTATTATTATTATTATTATTATTATTATTATTATTATTACTACTTCTATTACTATTATTATTATTGCTATTATTATTATTATTATTATTATTATTATTAAATATATATATTAACATATATATATATTTATATTTATAGGTGAGGTAAAAATCCCAAAAATAATATTTGTACACCAAATAAATTCTAGAAAATTACTTTGTAAAGTTTCAACAAAATACCCCACTCAAAATATTTTATAAAATATTTTATAATTAATAATTAGACATTTATTTAGTTATAAATTAAATAATTATATTATCTAATTAACTAAGAAATTAAATAGTTATCCACAAAATGTGTTAATAGAAAATAATGTGCACATCTATAAAAAGAAAAAATGACTAACTTGACACGGGAAATTATGGGATGCTAATTGTAGAAAGTTGGGGTTAGAAAATAACCACAATTAATTATATATAGATTATCTAAATATTTAGCACTTAATCTATTGTTGTTACACTAATGTCATACTAATGCCAAGGGGTCGAATTCTTGTGCCACAAAAAGATTCTACAAGTAGTGTCTCCTGTGTAGGCTACATCCTATGATAGGCGATA